>CM056054.1:19282393-19882393 GCA_029574335.1 Rana kukunoris
CCTCAATATAATAAAGAATATCTATCCAAAAATAGAAGGCATCTCCCAGCACTTCTAATCCAATCCACTTTCTAAACAAAAAAAAGGTTCTCATTAAAAATATTTTGTGCACCATTACTCTGCTCTAAGAAAATCCAATTGATGAACTGAGAACATGTGCTGCCTTCCGAATGACCTCACTGAATCCTGGGCAGATTTGAGTGTTAGGAAAAGGAGCGTGTTAAGGAAATTTACACAGAAACATCCGTGCATGGAAAAAGAGCCGTGTAGAGTTTATATAACAAGTCGTTAAGCATTTCATATACAAGTACTGGAGGGCAGAGAACCAAGCGCACAAAATCAGGGCAAGACAGAGGGGGCACAAGGGGAATATGGTAATAAGGGCCAATTCCTGGAAGAACAGAGAGACCTTCCAACAATTTATCTGAAGCTCCAGAAGTGCCCACGTTTCCAATCCCACTTTAACGGCACCCTAATGACACTTTTTCAACACACCTGTGTTGCAGCCTGCCACAATGCTTGATATTGCATTACCCCCGCTTTGGGGGCTTGCTGCTAAAAAAAAAAAGTGCATGCACCTATTTTTTGTGTGTTGGGCAGCCCATTCCAAAGCCCATACATAACTTACATTAATGCACATCCACACATTAAAGGTGCTTTAAAGTGGGTCTAAAAAAAAACTTCTCTGGGCAGCAGCCCCTCTAATACTTGCATGAGCCCCATCTCGATCCAGCGATGTGCACAAGAGTCTCAGCTCTCAGGGAACTTCCACTTCTTATTGGCTGAGGCAGCAGCGGGAGCCAATGAAACTGTCAATTCCAGCCAGTGAGCCAATGACTCTGGGGAGAGAAGGAAGAAGCCAGGCATGGCTGTATGTGAATGAACATGCAGAGCAGCGGCTCTGGAGTGAGCCTGTTTGGTGCAGGAGGGAGGGTCCAGGAGTGCCAGCGGGGGACTTGAAAAGAGGAGGATTGGGGCTGCTCTGTGCAAATCCACTGCACAGACCAGGTAAGTATGACATGTTTTGTTGTTTTATTCTTTTAAACCAACCTTTTATTATTACTCGAAGCCTAAAGTGATTGTAAAAGCTTTTTTTATTTTTTTTCTAAAATGGACATGTCATACTTATTTGCCCTGTGCAATGGTTTTGAATTGAGCAGTTCAGAACCTCCTCTTCTGGGGTCCCCCATCGCTGCTCCTGGCTCCTACCACCCCCCCCCCCACCAAGCTGCTCACTATGGGGGCACTCGTGCATGCTCACTACCAAGCCAGCTGTGTGACTCGGCTCCGCCCCCTGCTACATTCTCCCCGGCTGTGATTGACAGCAGCAGCTCCCGCTGCCATGTCTGAGCCAATGAGGAGCATGAGAGCCCCTGCTCTTGTGCACATAAGTTAATGAAGATTGGGCTTAGGTAAGTATTTAAGGGAGGGCTAGGGAAGAAGCTGCACAAAGAAGGTTTTTAACTTAATGCATTAAAGTGATTGTAAGCCCTCCATGTTTTTTTTTTTTTTTTTTTAAATAACAAACATGTAATACTTGTCTCCACTGTGCAGTTCATTTTGCACAGAGTGGCCCCGATCCTCATCTTTTGGGGTTCCCAGGTGCCGCTTGCAGCTCCTCTTTGCATCGGCATACCCCCTAGAACACAGGTGTCAAACACAAGGCCCGCAGGCCGAATCTGGCCCTCCAGGCAATTTCATGTGGCTCTCACCCCACCCCCTCCATCTCTGCCCCTACCTGGTCTTGGCAGTCAGCAGCAGAGGGGACAGGACTCCTCCACCAGATCCTACACTTCTCTGTCCAGCCCTCCTGGCAGCAGCACAAGGCAAGGGGGTGAACTGATGTAAGGGATATCGGGGGGTGATCGACTTGATGGTGGGGGGTCTTGACATCCGATGTAAGGGGGGTGGGGTGCTGATACACACGTTTTTTTGAGGGCATCTATAATGCTGTTGTGGCCCGTAAGAAAATGGAGTTTGACACCCCTGCCCTAGGTGAAGCGCTCTCCCTGGGGGTTATCTTGCTGGCTTGCATTTGCGTGCATAGACACCGGCACCCACATCATTAGATATGATTGACGGTAGCCAAAGCCAATGGCTGCACTGCTATCAATCTATCCAATCAAGAGCCGAAAACTCCAGGCAGAGAGGAAGAGCGTGTCTCTGCTGAGGGAGCGAAGTGCTCAGGTGAGTAGATCGGGGGGTGCTGTGGGGGCCAGTCAGTGTCAGAAGATGTTTCACCTTAATGTATAGGATGCTTTGAGGTTAAAAAAACACGAGGGTTTACAACCCCTTTAACTCTCATCCTCCATAATATGCACAACATTGATGATGGCGGCATTCATGCTCCAGTGAATTGCCACTTGGTCCCTCTGCCACCATTTTGGCATTACCATTACATGGCCATGTTGCCATAATGCAGCGGGCCCTAAAACAGATCATACTGTACAGTAGCATTGTATGTCCTTAATAAAAGATCTAAATTATGGCTTTTATTCTTCCTTCCCACAGTTGGTTGGAGATGTTGATTGTATACCCAAAGACCAACAAGCAGAATCAGAAAAAGAAGAGGAAAGTGGAGCCCCCTACTCCGCAGGTAAGTCTTCTACTTTTTCTTATTTGGTGATCCCTGCAGCTGTAAGAAGTGTTCAGTGGGCTTTATATTAGGAATGCCGTGTTTTGCATTTAAACGCAGTGCTGCACAAATATGTATGAATGCAAAACGCAGAAGAGCCGAGTTTACTCTGCTTTGCCTCCAAAAGGTCATCCACAATACTCACTGCTTTGCCTGCAACACACACAAACCCCAAAGGAACGTTACTTTTATAACAAAGGAAAGGAAGTCATAGGCAACCTCAGAACCAACATCCTCACTACTAAATGAAAGCAAATTAAATCTGGGCAGAATCGCCCCCAACGTGCGCTGCAAATGCACAGTGCGTCAATGTAAGCCGTGAGTGCAGTTTGCGCTTGATGTCCCTGTACTATATGTAAATGTTTGCGTATGTTCAGTAAAATAGAATTTCTTTCTCGTACATCACGGGACACAGAGCGGCATATTCATTACTATGTGGGTTATATGGAGTACCTTCAGGTGTGGACACTGGCAATCTCAAACAGGAAGTCCCCTCCCTATATAACCCCCTCCCCTAGAGGGAGTCCCTCAGTTTTTTCGCCAGTGTCTTAGGTGTTGGTCACGGAATAGCTTTGCTCCACATCCTTGGGATTAAGGGCGGGCTAACCGGATCTGTCCAAGGAGCCTCAGTGCCAAAGTGGACAGTACCCGGGCCCCAAGCCGTGGGGTTTTGCCTATAATGCTCCTCTTTGGAGGGCTGGACCCTGGGCCCAGGACTTGGAGTTTGTAAAAACCATAAGTTCCTGTTTGCCAGGGTGCTATATAGGTCCAGGACAGTGGGTACCTTCATAGGACCCCAGGGCCTGAAGGTCTACTACGCTACCCACGGAGATGGGAGAAGATTGGATCAGTTTGCTGGACAAACATCCTGCAGCATGGAGCAGGTAAGGGGGAGCCTGCGGGACTTGGTTCGACAGCAGGCTCTCCGGGGTAACCTAAAAGGGGGGATAGCCTAAGTATGCTCTGCATGGGCAACCTTGTTCACTATGTCTGAGAGAGACAGGATGACACCCTTTCTCCCCCATCACTAGGTCCCCCTGTCTAAAAATGTGTTGCTAGCTAAACCTGCTGTTTTCTTCCTAGGGCTAGTAAGGATCCCTAGGGGCCTTTGGAGAGTCCTACCTGGCCGGGGGTTTGAATCTGCCGCCTGTTTCTGCGTTCCTGGATCTCCAGCAGCGCGGCTCCTCCATGTTCCTCCTGTTTCCGGCATACGCGTGCGCGCGCACGTCTTATAGACGTTTTTCGCGCCGTTCAGACAGGAGGGCGGGGGGGGGGCGTGCCTGCGGTGTCATACAGGAGGCGCGCCTTTGTGCTGTTATAGACAGCAGGCATTGTCAGTGCTCAGTCTGAGGCTGATTTTCAGAAGGAGAGGACGCAGAGCGGCAGAACAGTGACTCCCGGTGGCGGAAGAGGGGTAGTACATGCTGGACTTTGTTCCAATGCCTTTTTTGTTAAGCCAAAAAATCCCCCTTTTTGCAGCAGGTTGGAGGCTGGCAAACTAAGTTTGGGGTCACTGTATGTTGTAAAAAGAAAATATATAATATATATTTAAAAAAAAAAAAAAAAAAAAAAAAAAAAACATACGGGATCCCATCAGTTTTTGGGCATTAGTGATCTATTGTCCCCTAAACTCTGGTTTTGTACTCCTGGCCACTACAGTCTGTTGTGTGGGCGGAGTCCCTCGATTTTGTATTATGGCTTCCAAAGGCTCGGGGTCAAAGGGTACAAAAAAGACCAAAAAACAAAGGGGTTCCCCTTCTGATTCTGATGATATGCCGATACTTTCCCCGCAACTTATTAACATAAAAGGCGCCTTGGATGAGCCATTAGGGGGATCTGGTGCGGAGGCTGGCCCAGATCAGCCCAGCCCTGTGTTTATCACAGAGGAGATGCTAGCCGTATCCCTAGGGGGGCTAGAAGAGAGAATAGCAGCATTGATCGCTAGAGCTATTCCTGGTAAGAAACGGGTTAGATCCCCATCACCAAGAGGTGTATCCTCAGATGCTGAGATTCTCTCTCCAGAGGAATTGGAATCACAGGAGGATCAACTAGACCTGAACCAAGAGGGTTCAGGGATGGAGGGGTCTGCCTCGGAGGAACCATTTTCAGACTCCCAGACAGAAAGACTGTGGGTACAGTCTTTGACGGACATGGTCCGCTCGGCATTTAGTTTACCATTGCCAGAGCCTCAGGTTCCTCCGGTATCCTCTCTGGGCTCTTTGAAAGCTCCGTTAAGCAACGCAGTTTTTCCGGTCCATCCTCTTTTAGAGGAATTGATCTTTCGGGATTGGGTACGGCCGGACAGGATTTTTCTGCCACCGAAAAGATTTGCGGTCATTTACCCCATGGAGGAAAAATTCTCCAAGAGGTGGAGGCTCCCAGTAGTGGATGCAGCCATCTCATGTGTGAATAAATCACTAACTTGCCCGGTGGAAAACATACATATGTTTAAAGATCCGGTTGATAAAAGATTAGAGACACTTTTAAAAGCATCCTTTGCTACGGCAGGAGCAGTGGTGCAGCCAGCGGTGGCTGCGATTGGTGTTTGTCAAGCGTTAAAAGACCAGACAAAGGAAATGTTAAAGGACATGCCTACCCAACAAGCAGAAGAGTTTTCTGACATTCCCAGAGCTCTGTGTTTTGCTGTAGATGCTATAAAAGATTCCATCCAGCAGGCCTCTCGTTTATCACTATTTTTGGTGCACATGAGAAGGCTCTTATGGTTGAAGAACTGGGCGGCGGAGCCCCCATGCAAAAAGCTTCTGGCAGGGTTTCCCTTCCATGGAGGACGACTCTTCGGAGAGGATCTGGATAAATATATTCACACTATTTCAAATGGCAAGAGTACCCTTTTACCGGTCAAAAAGACATTCCGGGCTCCTACATTTAAAAGGCAGCTCTTTCCTGTCTCGGGGCCCTCAAATTCCAGGCAGTATCGACGGCCGCCTGCACGATCCAACGTTAACAGTAGATCGCAGGGACAGGCCCCTGGGGGTAAGAGGCCGTGGTATCGCAAGCCGTCAAAAACAGCCCCTAAGTCTGCCTTATGAAGGGGCGCCCCCACTCTCGCGGGTGGGGGGAAGGCTTCGTTTCTTCTCAGAAGTTTGGGAAGCCAAAATCCCCGACAAATGGGTCCGGGCATCGGTAACCACAGGTTACAGACTGGAGTTTCTAAGGTATCCTCCGCCTCATTTTCAAGAATCAAGGCTACCAACGGATCCAGCAAGGAAGGCCTCAATGCTGGCAGCTTTGGATCACCTGCTTTGCCAGGACGTAATTATAGAAGTGCCAGCCCAAGAGCAAGGGCTAGGTTTCTATTCCAATCTCTTTGTCATACCAAAGCCCAACGGCGATGTCAGGCCAATCTTGGACCTAAAGAGGTTAAACGGTTATCCTAAGGGTTCGTTCCTTCCGGATGGAATCCATCCGGTCAGCAGCCGCCGCGCTTCAGAAGGACGATTTTCTGGCCTCCATAGACATAAAGGATGCTTACCTTCATGTACCAATCTTTCAGTTGCATCAAAGATTTTTACGCTTCGCGGTGGGGCAGCGACACTTCCAATTCAGGGCGCTCCCCTTCGGGCTGGCCACGGCCCCCCGGGTATTCACGAAGATCCTAGCCCCAGTTCTGGCCAATTTAAGGATCCAGGGGGTCACAGTCCTAGCATACTTGGACGACCTTTTAATCATAGATCACTCACGGCCGGGTCTGCAAAAGGCAGTAAACCTCACGGTTCGGTACCTCGAAGAATTCGGCTGGGTCCTAAACCGGGGAAAGTCAGCGTTCCAGCCTACAAAGCAGTTGGAATACCTCGGCATGAGGTTAGACACAGAACAGCAAAAGGTGTTCCTGCCCCTGGTAAAGATCGAAGCTATCAAGGGGTTGGTTCAGTTGGTTCTAAACAAGAAAAAAACAACTATTCGCCTGTGTATGCGAGTACTAGGCAAGCTAGTAGCCACGTTCGAGGCAGTACCATACGCTCAGATCCACACTCGCGTCCTACAGGCAGCCATTCTAGCAGCCTGGGGCAAGAGGGCACATGCCTTAGAGTCCCCTTTGACGCTATCATCAAGGGTCCGACAAAGCCTGGCCTGGTGGTTGAACCCTCAGAACCTTCTAAAGGGAAAATCCTTCAGCCCTATTGTCTGTAAGGTAGTTACCACAGACGCCAGCCTGGCAGGCTGGGGGGCGGTCTTCGAGGGGTTCTCTCGCCAGGGAACTTGGGTGAAAGCGGAGAGGCAGCTCCCCATCAATATCTTGGAGATCAGAGCTGCTCGCCTAGCCCTTCTGGCATGGACCTCCAGATTAAAGGGGTTCCCGGTGAGAATCCAGTCAGACAATGCCACGGCGGTGGCATACATAAACCACCAAGGGGGAACCAGGAGTCAGGCCGCTCAGAGGGAGGTGAGCTTGATTTTTCAGTGGGCAGAGGTTCATGTACCCTGCATTTCGGCGATATTCATTCCCGGAGTGGACAACCTGCAGGCAGACTTCTTAAGTCGCCAGAGTCTGTTGCCAGGGGAGTGGTCTCTGCATCCCCAGGTCTTTCAGACAATCTGCCAGAGGTGGGGAATGCCGGACGTAGATATAATGGCATCCAGGTTCAACAAGAAACTAGACAGGTTCGTGTCTCGAGCGAGGGATCCGATGGCCTGCGGAACCGATGCGTTGGTTTGCCCTTGGCATCAATTCAAACTTCTATATGCATTCCCTCCACTACAGTTACTCCCTCGCCTGTTGCGCAAGATCAGAGTGGAGCACAAGCCAGTCATTCTAGTAGCTCCGGCTTGGCCCCGGAGGACTTGGTACTCACTAGTCCTGAAGATGGCAGTGGGAGACCCTTGGACTCTTCCTCTACAACCAGACCTACTCTCACAAGGCCCGATCCTCCACCCTACATTACAGCGTCTAAATTTGACGGCCTGGAGGCTGAATCCCTGATTCTCAGGGGTAGAGGTCTGTCTAGGCAGGTAATCCCTACCCTGATTAGGGCTAGAAAGCCGGTCTCCAGGGTGATTTATTACAGGGTGTGGAGGAACTACGTAGGCTGGTGTGAATCCAAAAGATGGAATTCCCGCAAATATACTATTGATAGGGTGTTAAGTTTTCTCCAGCTAGGAGTGGATAAAGGCCTGGCACTAAGCACAATCAAGGGACAGATCTCAGCTCTGTCAGTGTGGTTTCAGAGGCCGCTGGCCACCCACTCGCTGGTAAAGACCTTCTTACAGGGGGTCTTGCGTATTAATCCTCCTGTCAAGTCACCAATTTGTCCATGGGACTTAAATCTTGTCCTGTCCACTTTACAGAAACAACCCTTTGAGCCGTTGGCTGAGATTCCTTTAGTCTTACTGACAAGAAAGTTGGTTTTCTTGGTCGCCATAGTTTCGGCCAGGAGAGTGTCAGAATTAGCAGCCTTATCGTGTAAGGAACCATATCTCGTTCTGCATAAGGACAGGGCAGTTCTCCGGCCCCATCCTTCCTTTCTACCAAAGGTTATATCCAAATTTCACTTAAACCAGGATTTGGTACTTCCATCCTTCTTTCCAAAACCTACATCTAGAAAGGAGGGGTTGCTGCATACCTTGGATATTGTCCGGGCCATGAAGGCCTATCTTAAAGCTACAGAAAAGATCCGGAAGACAGATGTATTATTCGTTCTACCAGATGGCCCCAAGAAGGGGCAGGCAGCGGCAAAATCCACCATCTCGAGATGGATTAGACAATTAATCATTCAAGCCTACGGTTTGAAGAGGTTACCTCCTCCGTTGTCGGTAAAGGCCCATTCTACCAGGGCCATGGGCGCCTCTTGGGCAGCACACCATCAGATCTCTATGGCTCAGATATGCAAGGCGGCAACGTGGTCATCAGTCCACACGTTTACAAGGTTTTATCAACTAGAGGTGAGAAGGAATGCGGATTCTGCCTTTGGACAGGCAGTACTACAGGCTGCAGTTTGAAATCCTCGGGATCAGAAGCACCCTGGGTTAAAAAAAAAAAAAAAAAAAAAAAAGTTTTTTTCTTGACTAAGTTGGAATTATTATTATTATTTGAGTTTACCTCTCAAATTGAATCCTTCTTTGGAAGATGTCTCCCTCCCCTCATTAAAGCATTGCTTTCGGACATCCCACATAGTAATGAATATGCCGCTCTGTGTCCCGTGATGTACGAGAAAGAAAAAGGGATTTTTAAATACAGCTTACCTGTAAAATCCTTTTCTTGGAGTACATCACGGGACACAGAGCTCCCACCCCTCTTTTGGGTGACCATTTTGGGAGGCATACTGCTTGCTACAAAACTGAGGGACTCCCTCTAGGGGAGGGGGTTATATAGGGAGGGGACTTCCTGTTTGAGATTGCCAGTGTCCACACCTGAAGGTACTCCATATAACCCATATAGTAATGAATATGCCGCTCTGTGTCCCGTGATGTACTCCAAGAAAAGGATTTTACAGGTAAGCTGTATTTAAAAATCCCTTTTTTCATAGACAAGTAAAGATAAGGAATCTCAGATGTAGGTTGTGTCCTATCGTGGGTAGATGACATTTTCTTTTTAAGTACAGGGGATTGATTTTTTTGAAGTTTTAGAGCAGCGTTTTTAGAGCAGTGGTCTCCAAACTGCGTCCCTTTGCTTATCTTTATCCAGTCCTTCGCACACTATTCCTCCCACAGAATCAAGGCACTATTCCTCCCTTTGACACCAACAGTGTGTTTATTATTATTCCCATTGACAATAATGGTGAGGCATAAATTGTTCCTCCCACTGACCCCAATGATGGGGTGATGTTCCTCCCAATGATGGGGCGTAGATTCTTCCTTTGACCCCAATGACGGGACACTATTCCTCCCACTTACCTGGCGTTGTTCCTCTCACTGACCCCAGTGACGGAAGATCTGAAATGAGTGGAAGCTCTGCTGATTTTATTATCCAATCATGTGCAAGCTAAAATGCTGTTTTTTATTTTCCTTGCATGTCCCCCACGGATCTACAGCGACTGCACTTGTAGTGCAAAGTGGATTTTCCTTTCGTAAATAACCCCCACACTGTAGCACATGGCCATGAAGGAATGATTTGCTTGGCCCTGTCCATGAATCATAAAGGGTCAGTCCACCCACACCTGATATTGGTGTTTTGTAGATGCTGTAGTATTCTACCACATGCCAAGTTCTTATATGTCTCAGGAATATTGGAAGAGATATCTGCTCTTAAAAGGGTAGTAAAGGTAAAAAAATCCCTAAATATCTTCCTTTCCCTTAGTGCAGTCCTCCTTCACTTACCTCATCCTTCCATTTTGCTTTTAAATGTCCTTATTTCTTCTGAGAAATCCTCACTTACTGTTCTTCTGTCTGTAACTGTAATGCAAGGCTTTCTCCCTGGTGTGGAGAAAGCCTCTTGAGGGGGAGGAGGCAAGCAGGGCAAGTCAGGACGCTCTCTACTTTGCAAATAGAGAAAGGAGCTGTGTGTTAGTGGGCGTCCTGACTCTCTTGTAGTCCAAGGGAGGGGGCGAGCACGACACTCCACACCAGGGAGAAAGCCTCGCATTACTGTGTGGAGTTACAGACAGAAGAACAGGAAGTGAGGATTTCTCAGAAGAAATAAGGACATTTAAAAGCAAAATGGAAGGATGAGGTAAGTGAAGGAGGACTGCACTAAGGTAAAGAAAGCTGTTTAGGGATTTTTTTTTTATCTTTACAACCCCTTTAAATTTCCATGGCTGATTTTATTTAGAGGAGATGATCTACACAAGGGGGGGGGGGGGGGGGGGGGTTAGAAACACCCAAAACTCTCAGGCGATGGGAGCGAAGCAGGAATTATGGTGGGTAGATCGAAGTGTTGAATTATCCAGAACATATAAGAATCCAGGGGCTGACTAAACAAACCAGGCACCACCTATAACTAAAACAATACTTTTTTTTTTTTTTTTTTACTAGACTGGTCCTTTAAAATGAAGAGCGACCCCATTTTTTTTCAGTTGTGAAGGTATGAAAACACGTTGTTTTCGGAAAGGCAACACCGTAGATGAGAGCATTCTTGCCAGGGGTGTACAGGTTCCCTTTGGGCCTTCAGGATACCATGGCTGATTAGAACTCCCCTCTCTAATGCATTGCTTATGCTTCTATGCATAGTTGAGATGAGCTGCACTTGGCACATCTCGGTAAGAGCATTAACCCATTAGTGGAGCAAATACAACATATCTTAGCTGCAAATTGAGAAACCAGGGAGGTATAAGGTATTAAACAGGGACCTGGGCCTCACCGCTTCTCCCTGATAACGTGGGTGAAATTCCATCATCTCCCACAGTAGAAAATGATGTCAGAGGGGGGTCTCTGTGTCCAGCCTTAGGCTCATACTATAAATGGTAATAGACAGCCGTCTCTCTGACTCACCCTACCAGACTCCCGCGAGTTGCGTGGGATCCCTCGGCTCAAGCTCCGCTTTGCTTACGTTTCTGGGGAGATATGTGCCACCAAGCGCTAGTGACATTTAAGGTGCCGAGGCTAGCACAGGAATTATAGAGGACAACACTGACCCAAACTAGCTGTCTGCTTGAGAATTGAGTGTGGGCTACAAAAATATGGCTGCCTTCTGATGACAAAATTGATGCAGTGTCATTGCAAATTTGTTTTCTGCAGGAGTTCACTAATCATCTGCATGAGAGGGAAGCAAAATTTTGTGAACAAATTAATCCAGCATTCGAGAGCCAGTTTATCTAAACTAGGAGGAAATAGACCTTTCCAGGGCACCGCTGTCCATTAAATAAATGAATCATTGATTCATAACAAACATGAAACTTCTTGTAAGGAACCATTCCTGGCGCTCCACAGCGGCACAGTAGTTATAGGTCCTCGGCTGTCATTTTTACCTAATGCCACATACACACGGTCGTTTTTTGTGATGAAATAAAACGACATTTGAAATGATCCTGTGTGGGCAAAACATCGTTTTATGTCTTCAAAAAAACGACCAAAAAAAAAACATGCTTGAATTTTTTATGTCGTTTTTCAGAATGTTGTTTTTTGTGTCATAAAAAATGATCGTGTGTGGGCAAAACAACGTTTTAAACCCGCGCATGCTCAGAAGCAAGTTATGAGACGGGAGCTTGAATGGAACAGAGTGCCGTCGAGCGTGGTGTACGTAACCGCGCTTTGCTAGAGCATTTTCAGAAAACGATAATGTGTAGGCAACATCGCTTTTTAAAATGAAGTTTGAAAAACGTCATTTTGTTTCGTGAGATAAAACGACGTTTTTTAACATCACAAAAAGTGATCGTGTGTACGGGGCATAAGGTGGTTTATTTGTTCCATTTTTTTATTAATAGTTTATTTTACACCTTTTTCCTTTTAATAGTTTACTATTGTATAATGACAAATCTGGGACATAGTTTGTTAAAATTCTGTGTTGGAGGTGAATAAAAAGCACCTCGCTGGAAGAATCGGCTTGCTGCGGGAAATTACTTGCATCATCATACGAATAATTATTTAATTACCATCAAACTACTATATCACTACACTCTGCTCACAAAATATTTAGTTCAATCTGAGTTTGAGGAACAGATTAAAGTTATAGGGATACAAATCAGTCCGATATCACGAGTCATTGATAGGTTCATTGGATACAATTAAAAGTTTGGTACATGTTATTAGAAAAAGTGTGTGTGTGCGCGCGATGAAACTCTACTTCCCAGACCCCCATGTAAGGTAGTAGGAGATCTGGAGTAGACTCATTGAAAAGGGTAGAGTAGGGATACAACATGAGTTGGAGGGGTCCCCCTGTAAGAACATAACTTCAAAGTCCATGCGTTTAGCAAGAATTTCTGATGCTGAAGGGAAAGCATGAATATAGGACATTACTTGTTGCTCCTGTAACCACTGTGATTGGTTAGGTGAAGGTATCTAAAAGGACTGTTTGTTGTCAAAGATGGATCCACTACAGGATCCTCGTATGAGGATCCTGTTTGGATGGTCACAAAAGATTTAAAATGGATGTAAACCAGATTCATGAAATTTGAGCTGGGCACATATATCTCTGCAGTATTTTGTTATCTCTCTTCAATGAGCCAAGTCCCTTCACTCTCTCCTGAACCGTTGCTCTGTTATGAGCCTGATCACTCCTGACAAATTCTTGGACACTTTAGACAAAAGCAGCCTGAATCTTCAGTCCTGAGAGGTTGCTAAAATTAGATTAGCAGAGAGCAGGTCCTATTACAAAACGCCTCTGAGAGTCTCTGCCTATGAGGAGAGGGGGTGTGTGCCTTTCCTCCAATCAGCAATGTTGGCCACCTTGGCTGTATGCCCAGACATCACACTCTGTGTTAACCAGGAAGAGAAAATCTCCTAACACAATCTTGACTTTCTAAACAGTATATAAATGTGAAGACAGCAGATATACATATAAAACCTATGTAGGTAGATTTGGTTCATCTTTGTGTATCATCTGAGGCTGTTCACTTCACTGGGTGTTTGGAGGGTTTCTATCCACTTCAAAGCAAACTTATTGGCTTGCATAAAGAGACCTAAGAACTTACAAAGAGGCTCCCCCTTTTGTGTCCCAGTCTTTCAGATGATGAGGTTCTTGATATGCAATGACAGCACCTGATACCTGAGCTGGCGGACATCCTTTTACACAGAGGGCTCCAGCTCGTGGGGCTCCTGGGTTTCTCTACTACTTTGCCTACTTGTAGTTTCTCCTGACACTTAGATGACTTTATCCAAGTGACAGGTGTTAATGGAGGAGCCAGGAAACGTACTTTCTACTGTCCACAGCAGAGTTGGATCACAGAAGGCGGCAGCAGCTGTAGTGTTCTTGGGTTGTATTAAAGCTTGTAGAATGTCTCCAGCATGGTATTGCATATACTGGAGTGAAGCGGTATATCTTGTGGTATCCGTGCATTCTCTGAGAGCACTAAGCCATAAGCAATCGCTGCCTGCAGGCCTCCCTCTCGTCACATCATCCAGTGGCCCGAGTTTCTCTGATAGGTTCAGTTTTTTTCTGCTTTTATGCAGATTTCAGTACACACACACACACATCACCCATTGGAAATGTTTTGCCATTGATTAGGTTCGACCTAATAAAATGCAGCCCGACCTCAACCTCCGACTGACCTTTTCGCAGCAAAAATCATGAACATGACATGCAGTCAGAAATGCCTGAGTGAGCACAGATCTGAGCAATGCAGCGTTCACTGTGTGCAAAGGGCACCTTTTGTTTGTGAAGGACGGAAAGTAGGACACATTTTACACAGGCTTATTTAGGAGCTCTGTGCAGGACTAGGATGGGTAGAATGATGTAACCCTCTAGTAGTCAGTTCTGGGTCACTATAGTGTGAAACATGGCCACGATTTCTGTAGTAATGTATAACGAATAACCAGAAATCTCCCTTATACTCAAGTGGACGTTGAAGCCGGTCAAAGAGCTTAGTTATGTTTCCACCTTCTCGGTGCATTCTGGCCTATAGTCGGTGATGGTAAAGCCGGCCATGGAAGGTTCAAATCTCAGCTGGTTCATCAGGGAGATTCGAAGTATGTATGGGCAGGCTGATTGTACTCAAGTTGATTGTTCAACTTTGGTAAAACAAGCCTGTCAGATGTTTTATGTGATTATTACTAGGGTTGTCTCGATACCACTTTTTTAGGACCGAGTACAAGTACCGATACTTTTTTTCAAGTAGTCGCCGATACCGAATACCGATACTTTTTTAAAATGTGTCCCCAAATGCAGCCATGTCCCCCACATATTGCAGCCATGTCCCCCACATATTGCAGCCATGTCCCCCACATATTGCAGCCATGTCCCCCCACATATTGCAGCCATGTCCCCCCACATATTGCAGCCATGTCCCCCCACATATTGCAGCCATGTCCCCCCACATATTGCAGCCATGTCCCCCCACATATTGCAGCCATGTCCCCCCACATATTGCAGCCATGTCCCCCCACATATTGCAGCCATGTCCCCCCACATATTGCAGCCATGTCCCCCCACATATTGCAGCCATGTCCCCCCACATATTGCAGCCATGTCCCCCCACATATTGCAGCCATGTCCCCCCACATATTGCAGCCATGTCCCCCCACATATTGCAGCCATGTCCCCCCACATATTGCAGCCATGTCCCCCCACATATTGCAGCCATGTCCCCCCACATATTGCAGCCATGTCCCCCCACATATTGCAGCCATGCATGTCCCCCCACATATTGCAGCCATGCATGTCCCCCCACATATTGCAGCCATGCATGTCCCCCCACATATTGCAGCCATGCATGTCCCCCCACATATTGCAGCCATGCATGTCCCCCCACATATTGCAGCCATGCATGTCCCCCCACATATTGCAGCCATGCATGTCCCCCCACATATTGCAGCCATGCATGTCCCCCCACATATTGCAGCCATGCATGTCCCCCCACATATTGCAGCCATGCATGTCCCCCCACATATATTGCAGCCATGCATGTCCCCCCACATATATTGCAGCCATGCATGTCCCCCCACATATATTGCAGCCATGCATGTCCCCCCACATATATTGCAGCCATGCATGTCCCCCCACAGATGCAGCCATGCATGTCCCCCCACAGATGCAGCCATGCATGTCCCCCCACAGATGCAGCCATGCATGTCCCCCCACAGATGCAGCCATGCATGTCCCCCCACAGATGCAGCCATGCATGTCCCCCCACAGATGCAGCCATGCATGTCCCCCCACAGATGCAGCCATGCATGTCCCCCACAGATGCAGCCATGCATGTCCCCCACATATTGCAGTATTCTATTTAGGTATCGGGGGTATTTGCGGGAGTACAAGTACTCCCGCAAATACTCGGTATCGGTCCCGATACTGGTATCGGTATCGGGACAACCCTAATTATTACCAGCAGCTAGCAATGATCACTCTGTGTTCTTCTAATGCTCCCCGTCGGGAAAACACAATGGCTCCTGTGGGAGGGATTCCTACAGTCAGTGTTGATGGGTGAATCGCATGTTTTTTTTTTCCTGCAACCCGTGCCTTCAGGAAAGAAACCCAAAGCAAGACAAGTAATTTGCACCCCCAAACCACAGAAATTTAACGTTCCCTGAGTCCTCTCTACTCGTACAGTAATAAAACCTCATATGGTACATTTTAGGATGCATTACTTTCTCTTTGTTCTCCTTTCTTTCCCTTTTATCGCTCGATCCTAATTTCTTGTTTTTAACCCCCCCCCCCCCCATCCCTCTCTCTAGCCGACTTTCTTGTTTTTTTCACGTACTCTGTCCGTTTTTCTTTCTTCCTCCCCCTTTTTTCCTCTCTCTTCCATGAATTCTCTATTTGTATTCCTTCTCTTACTCCTTGGTGGAGGGGGAATCGGATGAGTGGCAGTGCTGAGGGGTGTTCTGATCAGCCAACTTAGGTGATTTTGAACAAGGTCATCTGCTGATCTGAGAACTGTAGTGGGGACTTTTAATGGCAACTATAATCACAGGTAGTGTTACCCAATGTGTCTCCGACTTTGTGGTGTCTCGTAGCAGTGACCCCTAGGCTGAAATCAGGAGATAGGGTCTCCTACTTCACAATCCTCACCAGTCAGCGGACCTCTAGTCTCTGCCCCCTCCAGCCATGCCGTGAACTGAATAGGCGGCTGTAAAGAGGCTGAGTGGGCGGCCATTGGCTCCAGAGATGGCCCTGCTGGGCAGACACAAGAAGGCTGGGAGAGTGGTGCAGTGTTTAGGAACAGCCCATGATTTGCTGACCCCTGGAAAATCATCATTTGACCCCCGAGGGGGTCCCGACCCCCAGGTTGAGAAGTTTGCCCTAAAGTTTGAAGGACAATAAGCTCGCCCTTTGTTAAAGTTTGGAGACCCCTGTGCTAGATAGAAGACGGACTTAAAGTGGAACTGAACTCAAAAAGTAAACGTTTGCTATTAAAATGATAGAAATGGTATCCTGATGTTTCTGTTTTTGTCCTGATTTGTATCCCACCAATGTTGCTAATCCTGCTATACGGCTGATTATAGCTTCTCATTTATTGGACTTTGTTGTTGATTTATATTTGCTCTTGGGTTTTTTACCTCCCAAATTGGCAATTGTGTATGTTTCTGAATACCTGTGGTCTATTTTTTGTTCATGTATAATGTAAAAACTGCCAATAAACCTTTATAAAAGAAAATTATATAAATGGTAACTGTATAAGCAGTATTCAAAAAATTACTCTCTTGTCTTGAATTCCTTCTGCAAAATAGCAGTGCAATATCTGGTATGTGAGGCTTCATAGGCACTCCTGTGCCTACAGCCTCATATCTGTATATCTGCAGTGTTGGATCCAAGGCACTGCTGCTAGATGAGTCCTGGAGTGATATTTGGTGATGTCATTACTCCTCACTGTTCTTGCTGGAGAGTCTGATAAAAGGAAGCAAAAGCCTCGCAAGGACAAAAAGGCTAGGTAAGTCGGTAATGGGGAAAGTCACACTGGGCCACCGGCAATGCCTACGACCAGTTTTTTCTGCTGCCCTTTTTTGTATTATTGGACCACAACTACCAGAATTCAGTTCCTCTTTTTTATTTCCATTTACTCAAATACAACTGTGTTATGTGTTTTCCAAAATGAAAGTTATATTTACTATATACAGAACATAAAGTTTACATAGCATAATGACATGTTCACACACCTCGTATTTCAGGAAAAAATCAATCAAAGAAAATCATGGACAGCCAAACGCCCAAAATAGTGGCCTTTTTTGTTGTAAAAGGATAAAAAGCGCTACAAAGTACAGCAAGCAATGGGATAAAAAGCTGACGCGTTTCGCACAAGAGTTCAGTGCTTAGTCATGACTAAGCACCCGTCTCTTGTGCGAAACGCGTCAGCTTTTTATCCCACTGCTTGCTGTGCTGTGCTTTGTAGTGCTTTTTATCCTTTTACAACAGTAAAGGCAACTATTTTTGGAGTGCGGCTGTCCGTGATTTTCTTTCATTGATTTTTGCCTTGTGCATTGCTGGCACTCACGGTCTTTGAGGACGACACAAATTGCTTATTGCACTCATCTGGAGCGGTGATCCTTTTTCTTTCATATTGCAGGAACCCGGACCGGCGAAAATGGCAGCAACCAGTACCGGGATCCCTAGCGCTGAGAAGGTTCCAGCCACCAAATCCACGCTGTGGCAGGAGGAGGCGAAGGGCAAAGATGGGCAGGACAGTAGCAGCAGCAGCAGCCCCCTGCAGAGCCCCGTTCAGATGCCCTCTTCCCCGAGCGAGCCAGTCCAGGAGAACAAAGGAGGTGAGCGAAACAAGAGGCGATGAGAGACATCTGTTATGGCCCGTACACACGATCGGATTTTCCGTCGGAAAAACCTTGGATGTTTTTTCCGACGGAATTCCTCTCAAGCTTGGCTTGCATACACACGGCCACACAAGTTCTCTGAACTTTCGTCCGTCAAGAACGTGGCGACGTACAACACTACGATGGAGCCTACACACGGTCGGAATTTCCGTTCAAAAGTTCACATCAGACTTTTGCTGTCGGAATTTCCGATTGTGTGTACAGGGCATTACTGTTTTGGCCTTTCATATCTATACCTTACTGCGTCTGTTCTAGTATGTTGTAGAGAATTGGAACCTGTTCAAAATACAATTTTAAAGCTTGACAATTGATAAATGGTGGTCTTATTACTATGAAAACACTTGTCTTTATTCTGTCACAGCAAAGGTGAAGTGTCTTCCTTAGATATACCATGATCGCCAACCTAAAATTCATTAATATAAAGTTAAGCGTAGCTGCTTTGGCAGCACTCCATGTTTATGGGATTTGAGTTTGGCATTTGCTCTGAAGCCTAAACAGACACTCAGCTCCATGTTCAGCTCCATTCTCATTCTTATAAACCCAAAGGACTGCATGAGACATAAAGACTTTGGGCCAGATTCAGGTACAATTGCCCTGGTGCAGAGTATCAGAGATACACTACGCCGCCGTATTTTACCTGGCTCTAAGACGAATTCATGTAGATTTTGGCCCGTAAGGTACGGCGGCGTAGTGTATTTCTCGCAGCGGAATCGAAATGCGCGATTAGGGGGCGTGAAGCATTTAACTTAGGCGCGTCCCCGCGGCAATCGAACTGCGCATGCTCCGTTCAGAAATTTCCCGCCGTGCATTGCGCGAAATAACGTAGTTACTTCATTTTTTTTTTTTGAGTAGCGTCGTTTACGTACATTCCTATTCCCGAACGACTTGCGCAAAAAAAAAAAAGAATTGAAATTCGTTGCGGGAACGACGGCCATACTTAACATGGGCCGTCTAACTATAGACCAGCTAATAGCTGGTATAACTTTACGCAGCAAAAAGATGACTACAGATGGCGTAAGAGATTGCGAAGGACGATCGTAACTTCGTGGATCGCCGGAAAAAGCTAATTTGCATACCCCGACGTGGAAAACGACCCGAACTCCACCCAGCGGCCGCAAAAAGATTGCAGCGTAGATCCGAAGACGTAAGCCTGTCGGATCTAAGCCGTCGAATCATGGTTTGAGGATTCAAACTAATGATACGGCGCGCGTAATTTGAAAGTACTCCGGTCTAACAGGAGATAGACCGGAGTAATGGCTCTGTGAATCTGGCCCTTTCTGTGCAGGCTTGAGATCATGCTGGTCTACTTCTAATGTAGAGTTCAGTATATAAAGTATCTGTAAGCTGAGATGAAACCAGTTATGGTTTATAAGCTGGTGAGAAGTGGAGGTGCTGGGAGATTGAGTTTACCAAATGAAAGTGAGAAATACCACATAGACATAGTCTAATCTTATGAAGACGTAACAGTGACTATTTTTATTCAATGTTCTCCTTATAGGTGTACCTGTCAGTTATCATGACTCTTGCAATTATATTGAACTGCGCTGACAAGCTGCCGGAGAGTAAAAGATGGGGGAGGCAAAATTGGAAGCATAATGTTGTCTGAGACTTTTTAGACTGAGGTTTTATTTTTTGTTCTTCAGTTTTCTCTGTAGTTCTCGGCAGTATTTAGAACAGTGCAAGTCGCACCTAGTCTTTAAGAGGAACACTGAACTGGCCAAAAAAGTGCCCATCTTTCCAGGAGATGGTTTAACAAGGGAATATTACTTACCATATTTCTCGGACCTGCAGTATTTCTCCCTACCATTTATAGTTGAGATGTCTGGTCCCAAAAAGTAGCTCTTCTTGCAGGTCACGTCCCGTCACCACCCTTCTTGCAGATATCACCTGTAAAGTAGGACCAGTGGCCACCGTTTGTCCTGCATTGCACATGATGATGTCGAGAACCCATCTGTGTTCCAACACTGGAGATTGGAAGATGGGAGTGTGTCACGATCTGTGGTCAGGCTTGGAAGCCAGTAGCTTTAGCAGTAGCGAGGCACCCACCGACCAGCTGGATAAGTACAGAAGCAGGTCACTCTAGTGCAGGGGTTGAAAAACGCAATTTCTTGCGGGCCGCATCAGCATTATGATTGCCCTCAAAAGGGCCGGTTGTATCTGTAAGATTAGATGTCCAGCTCATCCCCTTCTCTTTATATTAGATGTTAAGTCCCCCCACTCTCCCTTACATCACACTGCACCCCTTTTCCTTATGCTGTTGCTGGGCAGAAGCTGAATGCATTGCTTGAAAGCAGAAAGTAGGGGTCTGGGGTAGGACCAGAGGAGGGCTGTAGCTCTCCGGCAGCTGCAAGAGAGGTGCGAGGGCCACATGAAATGGCCCAGAGAGCCAGATTCGGCCCGCGGGCCTTGTGTTTGACATCCGTGCTCTAGTGGATGATACAAGCTCTCCCGAGGTGCAGAGTCTAAATACTAACCAGTGTTCACCAGAGCTCCTGATGGTGGAGATGGGTTTTGCTGCGTGTTAGTAGCAGGTTGCAGTCCTTGGGATTGCCCCACCAGGAGATAAAGAAGGTGGGATCCACTAGCAGATATAGCTGGTAGAGCTAAGCAGAGGCATGGTCGGTAAACAAGCCTAAATTGGGTAAAAAGTGGTTGCAGATTGAGATCAAGTAGTCGAAGGCCCAGTAAAAAGTGGTAGTGAAGCAATAAATGGCAGCGGGAGTGACAAAAGAGAGAGATTGGCTGAAGAGAACACAATAATCTGGCAAACAGTAAGTGCAAAGGAAGGCTTAAATAGGAAGTTCATGGGAGGAGCAAGGAATTCAAAGTTCAACAGAAACAAGGCAGAATTGCACAATGGATCAGACGGGGTGCTGTCCAGCATCTTGGGTAGCTTAGCAAGTAGAGACCATGCCGGATACTGCAAATGTCCCAGGTTCAGATCATGGCCTTGACAGAGTGTGCCTGCTGGTGCCTGACCCTGGAGTAAGGAAAGAATTCCTCTATATTAGATTTTCCCCAAGACAAGACAATAATTGTATTTTGTTGCTAGAGGCGGCTGGGGGCTAGCCTTTAGGGTACACTTGTCTCTACAATTAAACTCCTAAAGCTGAGAACCGTCAGCATGCAAATTATGACTTTAGCACCTGAGTCACTGTAAAGTACGTTGCACTGATTTTATCCTATATAACCGAGGACTGAAGTTTTAGCTAAACTTGTAATCTACATCTAGGGGCAACATTCAAAAAACAACTTTATCCCCAATTCACTGAGTCAAGTAATTCTTCCACATAATTAAGAAGAACAGGTTTGTGGTAAACTTGTCACAAACTTTACAGGTGTAGTGAAATCCTTAAAGGGGTTGTAAAGGTAAAACATTTTTTCCCTAAATAGCTTCCTTTACCTTAGTGCAGTGCTCCTTCACTTACCTCATCCTTCCATTTTGCTTTTAAATGTCCTTATTTCTTCTGAGAAATCCTCACTTCCTGTTCTTCTGTCTGTAACTCCACACAGTAATGCGAGGCTTTCTCCCTGGTGTGAAGAACGCCTCTTGAGGGGGGAGGGGGTGAGCAGGAGTGTCGGGACGCTCTCTACTCTGCAGATAGAGAAAGGAGCTGTGTGTTAGTGGGCGTCCTGACACTCCTGCTTTCACCAGGGAGAAAGCCTTGTATTACTGTGTGGAGTTACAGACAGAACAGCAGGAAGTGAGGATTTCTCAGAAGAAATAAGGACATTTAAAGGCAAAATGGAAGGGTGATGTAAGTGGAGGAGGACTGCACTAAGGTAAAGGAAGCTATTTAGGATTTTTTTTTTTACCTTTCCAACCCCTTTTAATCTAGGACCTATCAGCGTTGAAAGGGACAGAACTCTGACTTCCCCCTCCCCCAAGGTATGCACCTTTTTAGTGAGATGCGCAAATTGCATCGATGAGACATGGTGGAGTTCATTTTTTGCTGGGAGTCATTTTACATTTCCTTTTGAGTGTATTGTGCCCAAGTGACAGGTGCTCTATTTCGCACATTGCATTAGCTTCCTTTACTGAAGAAATTAGGTCATGGCTGTTTTTCTATTTTTTAGCTGCATTTTAGCAAAAGTACAACTCGTTGGTTTGCTCCTCTCCACCTCATTGGTCAATACCCTCTTATACAATGCATCTTGGACTCTCTCCCTAGATGGAGCAATGGTGAACGGAGACCGCGTTGATGGCGGACGTAAAACCCGTGTGGAAAGCGGCTACTTCTCCTTGGAGAAGACGAAAGATTTGAAAACAGAAGAGCAGCCTTTACCAACCCCACCTTCGCCCTCAACGCCCGACGCCCCCAGCAGGTATAGTGTCTACGATGCGTTCGACCAGGAACAAGACCCTTTTTCTCCCCCAAATAACAGGCACTGCCAACCAGAGGAACTAGATCTGGAGCCAAGAACGCCACCCGGACCCTCATACACGGCCAACAAAGAGTATGCCCTTCTGGCTGATGTCCCTCGAGCACGCCGGATCTCACACAGAGAGCTCTTCCAGGTAGAAAAGAAACGGCTGGAGCAGCGTTCACGGGGGCGGAGCCCAGGGAGGGAGGAAGTGGCACGTCTTTTTGGCCAACAGCGGAGGTTAGTTCTCTCAGAATTTTTCTATATTTGCTTTTAACATAAACATCTGGGGGGAATAAAATATTGCAGAGGACGAGACGGATATAAACTGGCTTGGTCCTGTTGTGTGTTTTTTTTTTTTACTGTTTGCTTTTTGACTACAGATACTATGGGCTTTAGTATAGATTTTTTTTTATTTTATTTTTTTATGCATGAGCACAACTACTTCTTTTAATGGCCATTATATGTATTTAAACTGGTTGTAGACTCCTCCCATTTCATGTGCACTTTGTGGCATGCTGGTAACTGTCTCCATAGACCGGTCTTGGCAAATTCCAGGCGCCAGTTAGCCAGTGTGTGACTTGCTTTTTGAATCATTGAGCTCCTTCCATTGTTTGGAGACTTGCATCCCAGCTGCCTTATAAGTGACTGCACTCTTGGATTGACTGGCTCCTGAACTTTGCATTTATATGTCCACCCTTCAGTGTGATTGTTTTTTTATGTTGATAAAAACATAGAGATGTGTCTATTGGCTATATTGGAAAATGGAGAAAGCATTTGGTTTTACTTTTTTAATTTTTAATTTTTTTTTAATTAATGGGGACCAATACTGTAATATAATTTAAAGCCCCCTAAAGTGGTTGGTAAACCTTTACATATACCCAGTGAAGTTACTGTCCTCAGGTGAGATTAAACAATTCCTTCTACATTCCTCCACACACCCCCTCCACACCTCCACACAGGAAAAGAGCTGGGGCTGTCAATCTGCTGGAGACCCCTCCCATGTCACCATTTTTCTCTTGGCGTCTCTTGGGATTTCTAAGCCCTGGAGCTGTGAGGCGGCTATACCGAGCTCAGAGTGGGTGATTACCGCCATTCAGGTCAGCGGGACTAGGGTGGGGGGGGGCGCAGTGGGGGTCCTGTGTAATTTCACCTTACAGATTTTTCTGTATAGGTGAACTTACCCTTTAATTTGTGCCTTTACTACCAGTAGGCAGTTGGAAGGAAGGACTTCCATGGGCGGCCATGTTTTGAAAGATGCAATGAACAATGTATCATTCCAGCAAGAGTGGTAACGCAGCTTTAAGTTAACGTATGAGTACTGGTCCTTGTTAATTCTGAAAAAAAAAATTATGTTTAGAGAACGTCGCCTTTAAAATATCAATTGGTTTTATGCAAAATTGTTAAGAAATGTTGTCAAATATTGTATATGAAAAATACAAGGTGCCTCTTTTTGTAGTTGACTTATTTGTTGGCTTGCAATGTCAAATGTTATCTTGCATTATTTTGTTCTATAACCTTGTATTTTCTAAGTTCCCTCATCCTTGTGCTAGCAAAGGCACCATCTCTACTCCCAGCTTGCCTGTGATGACTTAATTCCGCGGGGAGGTTCAGCAGTAATCCATGGATGGTGCAGCTTTGCTTAACAGGCTTGAAGGATGATTAGAAAATTGTAATAATTTGAGATGGTTTCCTCAAAGACTGGAGATGGTTTATTAATTGTATTGTTGTAAGCTCTGTGTATGTAATGGTAGTATGTATATGCGTGTGTGTGTGTGTGTGTATATGTATATATATATATATATATATATATATATATATATATATATATATATATATATATATATATATATATATATATATATATATATATATATATAATATATTATACAGACCAAAAGTTTGGACACACCTTCTCATTCCAAGAGTTTTATTTATTTTCCGTGACTATGAAAATTGTAGAGTCACACTGGAGGCATCAAAACTATTAATTTACACATGTGGAATTATATACATAACAAAAAAGTGTGAAACAACTGAAAATATGTCACATTCTAGGTTCTTTAAAGTAGCCACCTTTTGCTTTGATTACTGCTTTGCACACTCTTGGCATTCTCTTGATGAGCTTCAAGATGTAGTCACCTGAAATGGTCTTCCAACAGTCTTGAAGGAGTTCCCAGAGATGCTTAGCACTTGTTGGCCCTTTTGACTTCACTCTGCGGTCCAGCTCACCCCAAACCATCTCGATTGGGTTCAGGTCCGGTGAGTGTGGAGGCCAGGTCATCTGGCGCAGCACCACATCACGCTCCTTCTTGGTCAAATAGCCCTTACACAGCCTGTCATTGTTCTGTTGAAAAATAAATGATGGTCCAACTAAACGCAAACCGGATGGAATAGCATGCCGCTGCAAGATGCTGTGGTAGCCATGCTGGTTCAGTATAAATCCCCAACAGTGTCACCAGCAAAGCACCCCCACACCATCACACCTCCTCCTCCATGCTTCACAGTGAGAACCAGGCATGTAGAGTCCCATCCATTCACCTTTTCTGCGTCACACAAAGACACGGTGGTTGGAACCAAAGATCTCAAGTTTGGACTCATCAGACCAAAGCACAGATTTCCACTGGTCATGTCCATTCCTTGTGTTCTTTAGCCCAAACAAGTCTCTTCTGCTTGTTGCCTTTCTTTAGCAGTGGTTTCCTAGCAGATATTCTACCATGAAGGCCGGATTCACACAGTCTCCTCTTATCAGTTGTTCTAGAGATGTGTCTGCTGCAAAAGGTGGCTACTTTGAAGATCCTAGAATATGATATATTTTCAGTTGTTTCACACTTTTTTGTTATGTGTATAATTCCACATGTGTTAATTCATAGTTTTGATGCCTCCAGTGTAACTCTACAATTTTCATAGTCATGAAAATAAAGAAAACTCTTGGAATAAGGTGTGTCCAAACTTTTTTGGTCTGTACTGTGTGTATGTATATATGTGTGTGTATGTGTATATATATATATATATATATATATATATATATATATATATATATATATATATATATATATATATATATAATGTAATAATATATACCCAGAGCTATAAAAGTTTTAGGCCTGCACCCGACTTGCTGAAAGGAGATTAAGAAGATGCCACTTCAGATTTTGGAGTTTCACCTAACTGCATGGAATAACCGTCACCTCTGCCACCAGCTCACATTTGTCTACTAACACGCTAACCCTCACTGCCTATGTCATTTACTCACTGTAGTCTACTTTTGGTGTATCTGTACACTCTTGAAGATATGGCAAACGGCCCCATTATTAGTCCCCAATAAGTTGATGGTATGCAGGAATATAAGACTGGATCTTTATGGTGTGTAGTAGACAGGTACTCTTCGGTACATGTGATCATCACTGCTAACCAAAATAATAACTGTTACACTGTGTGTATTGTACCAGCTAGTGGACTAACTTTATAACCTGTGGATTGCCCTCCTTTTGGTAAGGGCACGTTAATAGAAAGTTGTTGGAACAGGTAAAAGCTGTACCAGCTGACTGCATAGGCGGTCAACCTATTCCTTTTGTGTCATCTCCGCTGCTCTTCCAGAAGGTGTTCCCATTTCCTCATAGTGGATAATAGGCAGTCCTACCCACCAACCCTGCAATGTCTGGGTTCTGTGGGACCAATGGGCAGGCCTGGCTGCGTATCGTCATGTGGGGGATAGGGGTTGTGACTGTTCTTCTGATGCAGATGGCGTCTTTAGGAATGTCTTTGCATAGACAGTTCAAGAGAGCTTAAATTACTCAATGGGGGGGCTTGAATATACAATCTTCTGGCATAACTGCCAGACAACCAGCATTTTCAGAAGGAAAGGCTTCCTTTTAAGCTGCTGTCTCAGCAAACTCAAGGTTGCCACCTTTTCCATTTAGAGGGCTCACCGTAAGTCCTACCAGCATGGATAGCCATTTCCCTATGCCCTCTTTATCTGCTTGGTGCAGTTTTTAGGGGTGGGATGGTTCCCAGGTTTTTAGACCTGTAGGTAGAAATCAATACAAGCTCAATATAAAGACAAATACGGTTAAGGGTGCATGCCTCCGGAGCAGAGGTCCCCATAAGGCTTGCACCCTGTAGGCAGAGTAGACCCCACCAAAAACATTTTGCTTTGGGTGGTCAGTGGTGAGATCGATATAGTTGACTTACCTTTGCAGCCCTGATGTAAACATCCTTCAAAATTTCCCCATGGAGTTCCTCCAGCTATATACCCTTCTAGCGCTGCATTCGACACTGCTGGAGGGTTCTTCATTGAATCAATGGGACCAGATCTAATGAGCAGCAATGTAGGCACTGACCAGGTGATTGTTGGAGGAACTTGGCCTTACTTTAGTGTATAGCATGGCTGCTGAGGAATACAACTGCATTTGAGTGGCGTTGAGTATGGTTTCCTCCGACCCATCAAAGAATCTGTTTACCAAGGGTAAAGGCTTTACTTTGGATTTATGAATTTATCCCTAAACCATTGCATCGCCCTTCCAAACCAAAGCTGTAGTTTTAATCAGAGAACCTAAATACCCCAGGACTATAAGGCAGGAATGCTGACTATGCATCACCACGCACTACTTTTTAAAGCTGACTGATTCTCAAATCTTAATTATGTTTACAGTCTTATTGGAAATAATGTACAAAAAGTAATGGGCGAAAACATTCCTAGAAAAAGAAAATGCTGTTCCATGTTTCCTCTAAACTTGAAAAAAAAAAGGTTGGACAGCCGCACTTCCAAAAATCCTTAAAAAGGTCGCCTTTAATAGTAAAAAGAAAAGGCACTACAAATCACAGCAGGCAGTGGGGTATAAGCTGACGCGTTTCACACTGTAATGTCAGCGCTTAGTCATATTAAAAGCAACCTTTTTAAGGATTTTTAGAAGTGCGGCTGTCCAACCTTTTTCTTTTCTTTTTCTTTTTCTTTTCAAGTTTTGTTCCATGCATTGCTTGCACCCACGCTTCTGAGAGGACACTGATTGCTCAGTGCACTCACCTGGATCGGCAGTTCCCTTCTTCTCCATGTTTCCTCTAGTATGGACCAAAGCAAAACCTAGGCCAGGGTTTCTCAACCAGGGTTCCTCCAGAGGTTGCCTAAGCAATGAGCAATTTCTGCCTGTCAGATAAGTTCCCACTGACACCATTATTCTTTTTAGCTATCTGTAAGGAGGTAATTCTTCCTGAAGTCCACAAGTGTAATGCCGCGTACACAAGACCGTTTTCCTGGGTTTTAAAAAAAATGAAGTTTTTAAGGGTCTAGAAAAAACAAAGTTTTTTTAACCCGATCTTTAAAACGGCCTTGCCCACACACGATCGTGAAAAAAAATACTCTAGCAAAGCGCGGTGACATACATAAAGGGGAAGTTCCATGCGGATGGCGCCACCCCTTGGTGCTGCTTTAGCTGATTCCGTGTTAGTAAAAGACGATTCGCGCTTTTCTGTCTGTTACAGCGTGATGAATGTGCTTACTCCATTACGAGCGCTAGTTTTACCAAAATGAGCGCTCCCGTCTCATAACTTGCTTCTGAGCATGTGCGTTTTTTTCACATCGTTAAAGACCACACACAATCATTTTTTACAACCTTAAAAACGAAAACGTTGTGAAAAAATAGAGCATGTTCGAATAAAAATGCGGCCATTATTTAGATCATGAAAAATGCTCTGAAGCCCACACACGATCGTTTTTAATGACATTAAAAAAGACGTAATTTTTTAGAACCCGAAAAACGGGCATTAGGTTTGAAAGGTTGGGAAAGCCTGGCCTAAGCCTTTAGTCCATATATTTGCTGAAAGTAGAAATTAGCCATTCAAATCCCTAATTCTCAGTTTCAGTCACCTAACCAGATACCTCGGGTTTTTTTGTGACCAGCACAGGAGAGACTCGAAGCAGCATATTTTCATAGGTATGGAATAGGATTTCGCCCTTTCTATTGCTTGGTATTTATCTTTCCAATAAGACTGTAAGTGTAGAATTAAGTGATTATTTCAGCACAGATCTGCTTTAACCCCAAACTAACGCATCCTCCACGCTATAACTGTCTGTGCTGAGATTAACCACTAGACCGCGTATTTCTACTTGGAGAAGACAAAGATCATTCCATCAAAGCTGGACAAAATTCAGGGGCGTGTCAGACCATTTGCCTCAAATCAGAAGATGGAGGGGACTGAACACTTCCGAGGTTTCAGGAGGGCTTCTGAAATTTTTCCACCTTTGGTGTCCATGATGTTATTTGGATCACCTTCATGCGGTATTAGTAATGCACACAGGTTTGAAATCTCCTTTAAAGAGAATGGCGCTTAAGCAGGCCATACGTGGAGTGGTCCTGCCAGCACCCTCCCAACCAATCACCCTTCGATCTGAAAATCAAAGGAGCCAGGTGTAAAATTTTTGGCCACGCCGTGGCTGCATTTAATCAGATATAGTCACTGTTCAGGTATTCTGACAGCTGCAGGTGCTGGCTGTCAGAGTACTATATCTAGCAAGGAAGATTCCCCTATCCACACTGTTCAGCATGGATAAGGAATTAGATAGATCTTTTTTTTTTTTTTTTTTTCGTTACGCCAACTTTGCCCGGTCACTTTCTTGCACTGTACAAACGGATAGTGGAGGGAAGGAAAATTTTTAATCAAAACCCAGATTGTCCATTTTCTCCTGTGCGGGTTAGGAAATGACAGCTAACAGCTGGTTACCAGAGGTTACCACAGGGGCCTCGCGGCCGGCTAATTTGTCTAAAGCAGGGGTCTCCAAACTTTTCAAGCAAAGTGTCAATTTATTGTCCTTCAGACCTTACGAGGGCCGGATTGTGGCCAGCGGGGGCAGAAAAGGTCCCGGGCCCAGCGCCGGTCACAATAAATGTGGCCTCAGGGTTGGTGGTCAGTAGGAGGAGGAGTAGGGCCCCTATCAGTAGATAAAAAAGGTGCCCCCTTGTTGGTGTCAGTGGGAGGAACAGGGCCGCATCTGGCCCTCGGGTCGCAGTTTGGAGACCCCCTGGTCTAAAGAATTGGTTAGAGAAAATTCTATAAATGGTGAATTCATAGTTCATAGAATTTAAAACTCTTAATATATGCAATTTATACAGTTAATTTTTATCGCTTGAATTATTTTTCCCATTATGGATGTGAATGGGGCCTCATGTCTCAGATTTGCCTCACAAAGCCTAGAGCCGCCTCTGCTGGTTACTATAGGTGGCCCAGACACTTCCTTTCTACCAGTGGTAGACATGTAATCCACTATTCCCTCCATCCCTGAACAAGCATTATTTTAGAACTGTTTAGGCCCAGAAAGAGTTCTTTGTACTGAAAAGCCGGCAGGTGTCCTTGCAATTGCCAATACTGCTACACCCAATCTGACCTGAGCTAGGACACGGTGTCCTTCAGTAGTAGTTGATGTTTTCCCTCGGGAGAGGGAGGGGAGGGTGGTATTGTTGCGGCTGTCTCTCTACGTCCTGGTGCTGTCTGATTCCCAGGTTTTGTGGATCGTCTCTGGTGCCGGGGGGTTTGTGCCGTTTGTTATCTGCAAATGCTCTGTGTGCTATGTGCTTTTTATCTGCTTTATACTTTACACTGCAGAAACCTCTTCTTCTGTTTTCAGTCTTTTCAGTGCCAGACAAAATGTAGGAATTAAAACAAAAGATCTGATCTCTGGTGGGAGGGAGGAGGCTGGATCTGATGGAGCTTCACCACGGAACTATTTATAATGATTTATGCAGGTAGCAATGGCAAATTAGTTTCCAAAACATTAAATGTTTTATAATGTCGCTTCATAAAGTTGCAAGTCTATGGGAGGCCGTCATATAATTTGGCAATAGCCGATCCCCTTGCCTGTCCTGTGGTCTGCTATGAGCAAGATGATATGGCTGCTGCAGCAGATCTGTCTACGTAGAAAGTCCAGCCAAACTGTTAAATATACAATCCATCCAAAATACTGAGGGTTTGATTTATTAAAGGCAATTAGACTGTGCACTTTGAAAAGTGCAGTTACACTCTAAGACCGCGTACACACGAGGAGACATGTCCGCTGAAACTGGTCCGCAGACCAGTTTCCGCGGACATGTCCGATTTTGTGTACGGCCCAGCGGACAGGTTTCCAGCGGACAAAAGTTTCTAAGCATGCTTAGAAACTTGTCCGCTGGAAACCTGTCCGTCGGACATGTCCGCTGGTTAGTACGTCTAACCAGCGGACCGAAATCCCGCGCATGCGTCGAATTGATTTGACGCATGCGTGGAAGCATTGAACTTCCTGGATTGAGGACGTCGGTGACTTCTATGTCACCGCGTTCTCTGTCTGCGGGGATTTTGGTCTGATGGTGTGTACACACATCAGACCAAAATATCCCAGGAGACACGTCCGATGAAAACGGTCCGCGTGTTTTCATCGGACATGTCTCCTCGTGTGTACAGGGCCTAAAAGTGAAGTTGCTCCAGAGCCTATTAAAGGAGAAGTCCAGCCTGAGCTTTTTAGGCTGGGCTTCTCCTAAGGGTCAAAGGAGTGTAATTAGTTTTGCAATCCTGTGACCCGTTTTCAGTGGAGAGAGGTCTGAAGTCCGCTCTCCGCTGACGTAACTGCCATCAGTGGAGGCAGAGCGTCATCACGACCTCCAAGTTGGGATCCACCAGCTGCCTTGCAGTTGCTCCAGAGCTTATTAAAGGAGAAGTCCAGTCTGAGCTTTTTAGGCTGGGCTTCTCCTCTGGGTCACAGGAGTGTAATTCGTTTTGCACTCCTGTGACCCGTTTTCAGTGGAGAGAGGTCTGAAGTACGCTCTCCGCAGACGTAACTGCCATCAGTGAAGGCAGAGCGTCATCACAACCTCCAAGTCGGGATCCGCCAGCTGCCTTGATTGATGGCAGTCTCAGCGAGCCACTGAGACGGCCGCTTCCCACCCCTCCACAGCTCAGCGCTCCAATGAGCATGGAGAAGTAGAGCAGAAGCAATGCTGACAGTCTGCATCGCTCTGCTTGGGGATGAGTGAGAAACGAGCTATCGGCGATGTTCAGTGGCCGGTTCTCAGTGCAGAGATGCCGGGGGACAGATGCAGCATCACTCTGATGCTGCATCCACCTAGGTAAGTAAAACTTGGCAAAAAAAAACAAAACATACTTCTCTTTTAAATTAGGTAAATATTCACTTTGCAAAGAATACCCAATCGTGTGCAAGGGTAAAAAAAATGTTTTGCTTGCACGTGATTGGATGATGGAAGTCGGCATAGCTTCTGCTCATCTACTAAGCTCTGGAGCAACTGCTCTTGCAGAGTGCCACTGAACTTTGCAGAGTGCACAGTCTATTTGCCTTTAGTAAATCAACAGCTGTATGTCTGTTCAGCTGCAATTCGGATTCATATAGTCCTGCCCAATGACACCACATATTGCAACTTCCTTAGTCGTGCCAACTCGCTGGACTATGAAAAATCCTTTTATTGCTGCTGAGGTCCTCTGTGTGCTTCAGTCCTCCTCCTCCTCCTCCTCCTCCTCCAGCCCCTGCATCCTAAAACATGTCAGATTGACAGCACTGTGCAGTGTTGTAGAACCCATTTGTGCAGAATCTCTCACTTTGAATTCCACTGGTGTGGGAAGGTTATAGACATTTAGGCTCGGTTCACATTGTTATGCTGGGGTAACTGGTGAAAACACATGTATTTGTGTGCTGCAAAGCCATTCATTCTTTATGGCACCCCAATAAACCATGGTAACGGTGCTGCAGCGCACAGAAACACATTTCCATGCATTATGATTCACTATGGCATGGCTGCTCAACTTGTGACCCTCCAGCTGTTCCGAAACTACAAGTCCCAAGGCTGACAGTTACAAGCATGACTTTCAAAGCCAGAGGCATGATGCCACTTGTAGTTCTGCAACAGCTGGGGGGCCACAGGCTGAGCATCCTTGCCCTATGGAGGTTGATTTACTAAAAACAGGAGTGCGCAAAATCTGGTGCAACTGCGCATGATAGCCAATCGGCTTGCAACTTTTATTTTTATTTTTTAATTACAAACATGTTCTACTTCCACTGTGCAGCTCGTTTTGCACAGAGTGTTCCCTAACCCTGTCTTCTGGGGTCCCTCAGCGGCCGTCTCGGCTCCTCCTCGCAAAAGCTTTCCACCTTCATGCGAGCGAGCTCGAATGGTGGAAAGCTTTTGCAAGCGCGCTCCCGTGATACAGTGGCGGGCATAGCCGCCGACTGTATCACTCGACCCCCCCCCCCGGCGCGCCGTGTCATCCACTGTGATTGACAGCAGCACCAGCCAATGGCTGCGCTGCTATCAATCCGTCCAGCCTAGCCAATCAACGGACAACGGACCTTCAAAGGGTTCAGGTAAGTAAAACGGGGGTTCAGGGGGAGCGGTACCTTCGGATGTTTTACCTTTACAACCCCTTTAAGCTTTGGCAATAAAACCTGGAAGCTGATTGGTTTCTCTGCAGGGCTGCACCAGATTTTGCACTTTCCAGTCTTAGTAAATCAACCCAAATGTTAAAAAAATGGGGCATGTGTGTTTTTGGTGTGGTCAGTCAAATGAATGGGCTGCTTCACAGAAAGGAACATTGGTGCGCATTTTATAACTGCAGCACAACAGTGTGAACCCGTCTTATAATGGCCGTATTTAAAAAAAAAGTTAATGCTTTGAAGCTACTGCTGAGCTCCCATAATGACCTCCCAGATGCTGGCAGGCATTCTGACACTGGTTACCTGGCACTGAAAAGTACGAAACCTCCTCTGACCTCTTGACGTGTACCTGTCATCTAAACACAGCAGGTCAGGTTATATAATGGCCGCCTCTGCTGTGTTTATCAGTGACAGGTACACTTGCCACCCCTCTTCTCTCACATCTCTCAGCAAGACAGGTGCGCTGCTGCTGCTGCTTTGCCCCGTATTGACAGCATCCAGCGTCCAGACTAATGACAATCTCCACCAATGACTCTAAGTAGATGTATTGGATCAATACCTATATTGATTAATGCCTGTGATGACAATATTGATAATTTTCACTGAGATTTATTTTGTTGTGATTTTTGTATTGTGTGGCCTGTATTGATGTAGTACTGTGCACTCATTCTTCAGCCTTGTTCTGTTTCCAGGTCTTGTTGCTCTCCATCTCCTCCTCCCGCTGTGCGAGGTGGCCGTCTTTTCTGAGCCCGCTTCGCTGCCATCTCGTCTTACGTGTCCCAGTGTTTGAGACAAGAGATGTGAAACCTTTCTTCTGTCTCCTAGGAGAAACAAAACCCCATCTTGTTTTTTTCTCTGCCTTTCTCCGAATATCCGCTCTCTTCTTCCGCCTCATTCTGCTCTGTTATCTGGCACAAAGACTGCTGGGAAATAAAACACTGCAGCAATGTCACGTTGTACGCTCTACCAATCGGTGGCTTTCATCAATCTTGAGACAGGCTAACAAAAGTCGTTCTCACTGGTCGATAGGGGATATCATTGAACACATGTTTTGTTATTTAATAAATCTGACTACAATATTGATTTGTATAAATGTGGTGCTCATAACAATTGTAATTGTGGTTGATGAATACTGAATGAAAAGACAAATATGGACCAGCAGGTAACTTCAACTGAATTTACAAATGTGAAATGACATGTATAGAAAAGTTTGTAAAATGTTGATTTTTTTTTTTCTTTCTTTTAAAGCCCAACTGCAGCCAATTTTTACTTTTGTACAAAAGGAGTAGTGAGACGCTCTCAGGACCGAGGGGGGTAGTCGGATTCTTTTTGGGGTGGGGAATACATAACATGCGCTCTCCATCTCCATGCGCTCTTTCATTTTGCCTCTGGGATGACCAACCTCATTCACAATCAGTACAAAGAGAATGGCAAAAGCAAAGAACACAAAACAGGACATGCCTGCACACTCCACCAATCAGGTTTGATGTGGCCTGAAGCTGCGCATTGATGCTGAGACTTGGTTCACACCTACAGGTGCAACCAAGTGCGGCTGCATTTCTGTGCCTTGCATGTAGGGCTGCCCTTCCATGTGAATGGGCTGCACTATGCACGAGAAAAGCGGCAAAGAAGTCCTATGGGTCAGTTCACACCATCGGGCTTCACAGGATTGTGCTGCACGTTCCTGTATAATTCACATGCGATCTGGGTAGGCTGAAAGTGCACCGAGCTGCACTAAAAGTAGTGCATACACTACTGGGAGCTATCGACATGCATATATGCAGCCTTTCAGCGGATGGACTTTGGCGCTGAGCAGCTGCATATTTGCATGCCACATTGCAAACACAGCTGTGCTGAGGGCGTGCACCCTGCACGCTCCCAGCACAGTTACCAGAAAGCTTCTGATTGCAAACATTTGGCATAGACGGCAAGCAAATATGCAGCCTCTCAGCGGGTGGGTCTTGGCACAAAGTGGTCGCATATTGGCGTGCCACATTGCAAACACAGCTGTGCCGAGAGTGTGCGTGCTCCCGACAGTTACCAGCGGCTAACGGAAAGCTTACCATTGCTGCATGCGATCGAGAGCTTTCTGACCATGTGACCGCTGTGACTGCCAATTATGGCGGTCACTTGATCATAAACCCGATCATCTGAAACCACTAAAAGGGTCGGGAGACGCCGCACTAAGTGGGCGTCTCCCACCAGATTGCATGGTACTAGTGGGATCCAATGTAGGTAGATGCATTGCATTTCTTCTGACCTGCGTTTGGGTGTCATAAAGGTAACATTGACACCCGCTGCAGACCGCAGATGCAGTCCGGTTTTTAATGCGGACTTCCCGCACTGTGTTTTGGTGTGAACAAGCACTGAATATTTTTCAGAAATGCGCGTGTTTGCAGATGCGTGGCGGTACTGTTAACCGCAATACCACACACACACGTGCTAAAGCGTTTCTCTGCAGGAAAGCACACAATTTCCGTGCATTCCCGACACACAAAGATCTGAGCCTAGCCTTACAGAATTATTTTTATTTTTTTTAAGTGTATTTTGTGCGTGTACTCGAGAGAAGAGCCGGACTGCAGGAGTTGGGAGTAGGCAGAGGCAATCTGCCATCTTTCTCCATGCCCCCGGGTGGCAATGGCAAAGGCTGTGTGGGAGGGGGTCCTCCCACACAGCCCGCCCTACCTGCTCCGCTTTGAAGCCCAACGGGGCAGAGGGACTCCCCTATGAGGGAGTGAGAGGATCTAGCCCGCTCAGCCAGCCCTGTTAGTCCTTCGCCTCTCTTTTTTTTTTTTTAGAGACCGCGTGGCCAAAGTGCGTGCATGTTAACCCAATTTCGAGTGCGTGTAAGTGTGGTGGTTCTTGTAGGAGGGGGGTGGGCGTACTAAGCGCATGCTTACCTCGCATAGCACACCCACCGGGAGCTGGGCTGAGACCACCAAACTCAATTCACATGCAGCCGAGACCGGGATCCGAACCCTTAGCTGCAGTGGTGAACGGCTTGTCAGCGCAGTGCCAATCGCGTTGAGCCACCGCAGCTCCTTACAGAAATATTTCTTAAGATGGCTGGAGAGGGGTTGGGACATCTGTCAGACTTTTGTTGCTCTCTGCATCTTCCAGTCCCAGTGACACCCACTCTCTCCGATTTCTGTATTTGAAGTCACTGGGACCGGAACTGAACCAAAATCTAGGCAATGGCGACAAAAGTTCTGACTCTTGCACACTTTATTGAAAACTGAAGCAAATCATTTGGCTGGAGTTAGGCTTTAAGCTGCAATTTAAATGAACATTCCAATAAACAGCTTCTGGCTGGAGAAAGGAGCCACATTTGGATTTATAAACCTATACGTAACATCTACAACTTTCCAAAATTTTTACATGCAAAGTATGCCGTGATTGATAACTGTCACAGCTGCCTTTTCTCTTGACCAAACTGTCACGCCATGAAAGTTCTGGTGTCACAACAAAGGCAAACAGAGCTAAGATGGTAGTTTTCTTGGCTGTGATGGATAGGAAGGTATAGTTCCACTTTAAGGACACTGGGCAGAGTCATGCAAATAATTATTTTACAAATCTTGGCTAGCTGTACATTCAGAACCTCTGGGATATAGCACAGGTACAGCCCAATATAAAGCCATTTATTTTAAACTGCATATAGCTGTTTCAGGCTAAAAATCCAAAACAATGTTTCAGGTTGGTTGAGCATCGGTGTAGGGCTTCGGAACCATCAGTGTATAAAAATTAAACCATAGCTTTTATAGAGTAGGACTTGGAGACCATCAATATATGTAAGCCATGGTTTCTATGGAGTACGGCTTGGAGGTCATCAGTGTATGGAAACCATGGCTTCTATGAAGTACAACTTGGAGGCCATGAGCGTATAGAAAGCATGGCTTCTATGAATTAGGGCTTGGGGACCATCAGTGTATGGAAGCTATTGCTTCTATGGAGTAGGGTTTGGGGACCATAAGTATATGGAAACCATGGTTTCTATGGCATACACCTCGAAGGCCATCAGTGTATGGAAACCATGGCTTCTATGAAGTATGGCTTTGGGACCATCAGTGTCTAGAACCCATGACTTCTATAGGACATAGAGGTCATAGGTGTATGGAAACCATGGCTTCTATGACGTATGACATGGAGGCCATTAGTGTATGGAAACCATGGCTTCTTTGGAGTAGGACTTGCAGATCAACACAAATATCAACATGTTAATTCCCCAGATTAGATGAGATTTCCCTATGCTCTCTAGTCACCATCACTCCAATATGATTGTCTAACCAACCCTTTGGTTCCTTCCTCGAGGCATCCTAGTGATGCCAGATGGGACAATGACCCCATGAGGCCCCAAAATCCCAGTGGATAGAATATTATTGGAGTGCTGGTAACTTTTTAGAATAAAGGTCAGCATAAGATGATGAAATAGAATTCTGTTCCGCTTAATCTCGCATATAGATTGCTCTGTGGTGCTCTGTGCTCCCTGCTGCTGCTGCCGCTATGCGACAGTCTGGAAATCATCTTATAGGGCCCATCTCCCTCCATTGAGGGAATTTGCAATTATTTAACAAGCGGCTCTGGAGCCCTGGACCAGACGTGGATTTAATGAGTTGTAGCTGTGCAAGATCAAAACATTTAGCACAGAAGAGACAGACACTTCATTAATGTACCTTGTGATCTTGTTAACTCGGAACAACTGCCAAAACTCCCCTGAGCTGTAGGAGCGTGCAACTGCTGATCGCCGCAGGAGGGGGGCCGCGCTCTGCTGTCGTGTCAGCCGGGGACTTGGCTCAAAATTTCTCCAGTCACACTTTTCTTTATGAACTTTGCCAGTTCTTCAGAGGGGGGAAAAAAAGGATTTTAGGGACTCAAGGATGACTTGGTGGAAACAAGACGTTGCATTGCAGCTCAGTTTATAAAGTTAATATATTAAGAAGAATGTTTAATATGGAGTTAGAAAATTAGGAAGTCAAAGTATTGCCTCATTCACACAGGTGTACCTATCCATACATCCTTGTGAAGGGTTGTCTTGACTTGCGTGGGATGTGCAGATGTTCCTCAATCCTCATGCAAACAGAGTTCTAATAGTGTGCTGGTTCCATGTAGATGTACAGCTAGGGATACACTTGGAGGTCCATGCAGGTCTGTGCAGCTTTCCCACTGTCATTGATTTGAACAGGCTGTCTGGAACACCTGTCCATCCCGTGCTGGTGAAGCCGACCCTTCACCCATGTGTGTACAGATCGATACGCCCCTGTGAAGACCTATATATGATTTTGGCAATATAGAAGACTAATGAATACTCTCCCCCCGAGCTTTACTGTCCTGGCCGACCAGTTTTAATCGTTGGATTTAAGGATCTCTACATTTTGATATTTGTATAACTCCAAATCGCCAGCCCACTGCTTGCATCGGACTGAGAGCTCTTGAGAGGAGCTTTTAGAAGTCTATGTACAGCACACTACCATCCCCTTCCACCAGCCATGATGTGCCTGCATTGCCTAGAGGAGTTAGTATTCCCAATGATGACTAGATCTAAAAACAAGTTTTAGGTTTTATGTAAAACTGTTGCATGTTGAGGTGGAGAGAGGAACTAGGAAAGGCAAAACGTAAGCAGATTAAACTTCAGATTCAGATTTTGGGGATCGTTTTTAGGCTTCGTTCACACCAGAGATCAGGGCTGGTGCAAATTGTAGTGGCAGGATTCAAAGATTTCTGCTGTGCCTCCCAGGGGTGCAGCCCCTGGCCCTGTTCACTATGACAGGTCACCGGTGGCCGCTGGTGGCCTGTCATTACATTGAATGGGGCCGGCAGCCACACATTTGCAACAGCCTTAATCACTCATATGGATGTAACCTTAGAGGTATAATGAATATAAAGCCAAAATACATTTTTTAGCCTTTCCGGTCGTACACCTGATTGGAAATTCCGACAAAAAAAGTCTGTTGTGAGCTTTTGGTCGGAAATTCTGACCATGTGTAGGCTCCATCGGAATTTTTCTGGTCTGAATTTCTGCCAAGAAAATCTTTAAGAGCTGGTTCTCAAATTTTCCGAAGGGAAAAGGTCTTGTTGGAAATTCCGATCGTCTATATGCAATTCCGACGGAGAAAAATCCTACACATGCTCGGAATCGAGTAGACGCATGCTCGGAAGCATTGAAGTTAATTTTTCTCGGCTCGTCATAGTGTTGTTCGCCACCCCATCTTTAACGGTCAGAATTTGGTTCAGTCGGAAAAAAAATCCACGTTTTTCTTGTTGGAATTTCTGATCATGTGTACGCGGCATGATGCCGTGTGTACGCGGCATTAGAGTATAACCCCTATCAGGTTCTTATTGCTGCTTGTGTCATGGCTGGGAGATTAGCACTCTAGTGTTTTCCTGGTACCAGGACCAATCAAAACATTTTATATTTGCTGCTGAAACAGGAGGTGAGCGAAGATTTTCAATACCTAGTACGATGACCTGTATCTCGCAACAAATTTCTCTTCACTTCGAATATTAAAGAGATTTTGTCTCCCATCCTGTTGTATCTCTGAGATTAGATATTTTGGCTTTAGATATAGGTTAAAGCAGAGCTCCATCGAAAAGAGGAAGCTCCACTTGTCTGCCTCCTCCCCCCTCTGCTGCCACATTTGGCACATTTTGGGTTTCGTCAGGTACCTGCTCCCACTTCTGGCACTGAGTCAGAAGTTGCCCCCCTCCTTGCCCTGCAGCCTTCTGGGACACGTCACAGGTCCCAGAAGTCTACGGCCCATTGACAAAGCGCAGTGCGCTAAGTGCTTGTGCAGTAGAAAACCGACTGTGGAGCTGCTAGGCTTCACTGCCGGTTTCTCTTTTTTTTTTAACAAACAGCTTGGTCTTTATTGAGAAGACATCCAATATACAAATAACATGTGTACATAGCTCAGACAGAATAGCACATGAATTGTCACTAAAAAAACAGAGATTCAGCGTTCACCAGAGTCTAGTAACAGGCCATAAACAACAACCCACCCTCCATCAATTAACCCCTAGCAGATAAGGTTCACATCAGAACTGCTGTGTCCATGGGAGCCAGACTCTGTCAAATTTTTTGGGGCAGCCCCTATTGATGTAAGTAAGTTTATACATTGGTAACTGCGCATTCACAGAAGAGTCCCAGGCCTCTACAGTTGGAGGCCGGGGGGAGGACCACTTCTTAAGAATCTCTTTTTTAGCATAGAACATAAGCATGGAGACAAGTATCTTCGTGTAGCGGGGGACGCTGGTCATCTTCATGAATCCCTAGTAGGGCCAGTTCAGGGGATACTGGAATGGACAGCGAGAGACGGATATTGACACTCAAACACCTGCCCCCAGAATGTCTCTATCCGTGGGCAGGTCCAGAACATATGTAGAAACGTTCCCTCTGGGGATCTACAGCGAGGGCAACCCGGGGACCTATCGGGGTAAATTCGATGCAGCCTCTGGGGTGTATAGTAGACACGATGCATAAACTTGGTGTGTACCAACCTATCTCTAGACGAAATCAATATCTTAGCCCCATCCTCAAAGCACCCCTCCCAATCCTCTCTATCAAGACCAGGGATATCAGTGAGCCACTTGTCCCAGAGGGCACTCATCTTGGGGGAATCCACCTCCAACAGGGCCGTATAAAGCGTGGACATCACTGCCGGTTTCTCTTAGTCAAGATGGCGGTGCCAGTACTCAAAAGACCAGCCATTCTCAACCAGGGTTCCGTGGAACCCTGGGGTTCCTCCAGAGGTTGCTAGGGGTTCCTCCAGAGGTTGCTAGGGGTTCCTTGAGCTGTGGGTGATGAACCACCTATTTGATGATGCCTACAGAGTTCAAGGTTCAGCATCACTTAGCAAAGTCATCAGCATGACACCAAATATCTTTTTAGCTGTCTTTAAGGAGGACATTCTTCCTATTGAGCCCTGATGATTTGGTTTTAGTACGGGTTCCTCGAGACATGAAAATTATTTTTAGGGTTCCTCTAGGTAGGGTTAAAAGGTTGAGAAAGCCTGCAATAGACCATTGAAGAATCGTCTCGGGTGAGGACACTGCTGGATGCCTGGACAGGTAGGTGCCCTACTATTAAAGTCAGCAGCTACAGTATTTGTAGGTGCTGACTTTAAATTGTTTGAGGGAGGAAACTGGAGCTCTTCTTTAAGTATTCATTTTAAAGGGTTACCACCGGTTTATACTGGGGCGGCATGACTTCGGGGGCGACTCGGCAAGACGTCCCGAAGACGACTTCAGAGGCGACTTGCAAAATTACTTCTGTATAGAAGTCAATGCAAGTCGCCCCCAAGGTTGTACAAGAACCTTTTTCTAAGTTGGAGCGACTTGGGTCGCTCCTATTAGAATGGTTCTATTGAATAGAATGGGACCCAACTTGTTAGACGGCCGAGTCGCCTGATGAGTCGTGAACCGGCTCTCATTGTATTGTTGATCTTTGGCCAACTCGGCACAAGTTCCTGATGCTGAAATATACCTTAAAAATCTTGAAAGCCTGAAACAAAACAAAGGTTCATGTACATGGGACGGCATGGGTTCAGATTTTGGGCTCTTCAGAAGAAAAGTCCCATAAGGCATTACAAGCCGCTGACCGTTACAAGCATGACTCCCAAAGGAGTTCCACAACAGCTGGAGGGCCACAGGTTGAGCACCAATGCCATAAAATATTCACCCCACACACAGTGGTTCCTTCTTCCACCTCGGCTGCCTGTGTATTGGAGGATGTACTCTATCACCTCAATTTTGTTCATGTTAATTGACTCAATGTATCCAGAACATAAGAAAATTGCCATCACTGGCCCTCTAGATTCTAAAGGTTTTCTGATATGACTTACCCTGCTCGATATTTGTCTTTTCATTTTGTTTTTGTTTTTATTATCAAGAAATGTTTATTGTACATAGCAAGATGCAAACTGCAGCATTTTCATTTAAGTGAACCTGCCGAGGCAGACGCCCACTCAGATAGGTGAGCCGATATACCTGAGAATGCAGCCGGTTGGGTCGCTAGGTTCCGACGAGATTCTCATGGTCCCGTGCCACCTGCAGCATGACGGCCTACACTATATCTGCGTGACGGGGCCACTTTAAGAAAAAGCTGTTTGCATTAATAGGAAAAGCTGCAGATAAAAGAATCCCGTGTATTTGATGTTGGCTAGCTTAGGGAGTTCGCTTCCATCTTTATGTATATTTTATGATGTCGATTTATTATTTATTGTTCTTGAAAGAGATGCATTCATCAGTTGTCTCTAGGAAAGTTAAGGCTCTGCATTTTGTTGTAAAGGTGGAGGCTGAATATGGATAGTGTGGTAAAAAGGTAAGCAGCATCAACCAATAAAACAGTTGTTTACATCCAAATAGAGCAGTGGTTCTCAACCTTCTAGCGCCGTGACCCCTTGATAAAATTTCCCAGGTTGTGGGGACCCCTAACAGTAAAATTATTTCCGTAGTGTAGGTTGTCAGCACCCAAGGCAAGACAAGGATTTTCCGCCCCTAACCCATGGATATTTAGCGCTCCCTGAGTCCCTTCCACTTGTACAGTATTAAAAAACCTTATGGTAAATTTTACGATGTACCACTCTCTCTTTGCTCTCCTTTCTTTCCCTTTTATCTCTCTCACCTATGCCAAAATCTGAGGTCTCCTCCAGCCCCTCCCACTTCACATCCCTCACCAGTTAGCTGACCTCTAGTCTGTGTCCCCCAGCCATGCTGTGAACTGAATGGGTGGCTGCGAAGAGACGGAGTGGGCGGGCTCCAGCAACAGCCCAGCTAGGTGGGCACAGGCTCCAGGGACAGCCCGGCTGGGTGGTTACAAAAAGGCTGGAAGAGAGGTGCGAACTTCAGGAACAGCCCAGGATTCGGTGACCCCTGGCAAATCATCATTTGACCCCCGAAGGGGTCCCGACCCCCAGGTTGAGAACCACTGAAATAGAGGAATTCCATACCAGAGTTGGTAGGTGAAATGACAAATCAGAATGACTGACAGACCAGAAAGCCTGGGCTGTCTCATAAGTGCTGAAATCATAGTTAGTGCCAGGCTTTTCTAACCACTTACCGACCGGTCACGCCGATATAAGTTGGCAGAATGGCACTGCTGGGCAGCTTAACGTGTGTGTATATATAATGTATATGTTGCCTTTTAAGAGCGGCATTGTGAACGCACACGCGCCGGCGGCCGTGCCCGCCACAAGCTCCGTGACTCCGCCTGCGGGTCCCGCGGACTCGATCTTGTCACGGTGAGGAAGAATGGGCAAATGCTGATGTAAACAAGCATTTCCCCAGTCTTCCTAGTGACAGGACAGTGTACACAGCTCCCTGTAATTGGAAGCTGTGATCACTGTAGTGTCACACACAGCCCATCCCCCCTATAGTTAGAACACATCCCCGGGCACACTTAACCCCTTCAGCGCCACCCAGTGGTTAACCCCTTCACTACTTGTGTCATTTTCACAGTAATCCGTGCATTTGTATAGCACTGTTCGCTGTAAAAATGACAATGGTCCCAAAAATGTGTCAAAAGTGTCTGTGTCCACCATAAAGTCGTAGTCGCGATAAAAATCACAGATCGCCACCATTACTAGTAAAAAAAATAATAATAAAAATGCCATTATTCTACCCCCTATATTGCAGACGCTATAACTTTTGCGCAAACCAATCAATAAATGCTTATTGCTTTTTTTTTTTTTTACCAAAAATATCTAGAAGAATATGTATCGGCCTAAACTGAGGAAAAAAAATGTGTATGTATGTGTGTATGTATGTATGTGTGTATGTATATATATATATATATATGTATATATATATATTTATATATATATATATATATATATATATATAAATATATATATATATATATATATATATATATATATATATATATATATATATATATATATATATATACACACACACAGTGCGGAAAATAAGTATTAGAACACCCTGCTATTTTGCAAGTTCTCCCACTTGGAAATCATGGAGGGGTCTGAAATTGTCATCGTAGGTGCATGTCCACTGTGAGAGACATAATCAAAAAAAAAAATTCCAGAAATCACAATTTATGATTTTTTAACTATTTATTTGTATGATACAGCTGCAAAGAAGTATTTGAACACCTGTCTATCAGCTAGAATTCTGACCCTCAAAGACCTGTTAGTCTGCCTTTAAAATGTCCACCTCCACTCCATTTATTATCCTGAATTAGATGCACCTGTTTGAGGTCATTAGCTGCATAAAGACACCTGTCCACCCCATACAATCAGTAAGAATCCAACTACTAACATGGCCAAGACCAAAGAGCTGTCCAAAGACACTAGAGACAAAATTGTACACCTCCACAAGGCTGGAAAGGGCTACGGGGAAATTGCCAACAGCTTGGTGAAAAAAGGTCCACTGTTGGAGCAATCATTAGAAAATGGAAGAAGCTAAACATGACTGTCAATCTCCCTCGGACTGGGGCTCCATGCAAAATCTCACCTCGTGGGGTCTCAATGATCCTAAGAAAGGTGAGAAATACACGGGAGGATCTGGTCAATGACCTGAAAAGAGCTGGGACCACCGTTTCCAAGTTTACTGTTGGTAATACACTAAGACCTCATGGTTTGAAATCATGCATGGCACGGAAGGTTCCCCTGCTTAAACCAGCACATGTCAAGGCCCGTCTTAAGTTTGCCAATGACCATTTGGATGATCCAGAGGAGTCACGGGAGAAAGTCATGTGGTCAGATGAGACCAAAATAGAACTTTTTGGTCATAATTCCACTAACCGTGTTTGGAGGAAGAAGAATGATGAGTACCATCCCAAGAACACCATCCCTACTGTGAAGCATGGGGGTGGTAGCATCATGCTTTGGGGGTGTTTTTCTGCACATGGGACAGGGCGACTGTTGTGTATTAAGGAGAGGATGACCGGGGCCATGTATTGCGAGATTTTGGGCAACAACCTCCTTCCCTCAGTTAGAGCTTTGAAGATGGGTCGAGGCTGGGTCTTCCAACATGACAATGACCCGAAGCACACAGCCAGGATAACCAAGGAGTGGCTCTGTAAGAAGCATATCAAGGTTCTGGCGTGGCCTAGCCAGTCTCCAGACCTAAACCCAATAGAAAATATTTGGAGGGAGCTCAAACTCCGTGTTTCTCAGCGACAGCCCAGAAACCTGACTGATCTAGAGAAGATCTGTGTGGAGGAGTGGGCCAAAATCCCTCCTCCAGTGTGTGCAAACCTGGTGAAAAACTACAAGAAACGTTTGACCTCTGTAATTGCAAACAAAGGCGACTGTACCAAATATTAACATTGATTTTCTCAGGTGTTCAAATACTTCTTTGCAGCTGTATCATACAAATAAATAGTTAAAAAAAATCATACATTGTGATTTCTGGAATTTTTTATTTTGATTATGTCTCTCACAGTGGACATGCACCTACGATGACAATTTCAGACCCCTCCATGATTTCCAAGTGGGAGAACTTGCAAAATAGCAGGGTGTTCAAATACTTATTTTCCGCACTGTATATATATATATGTCTATATTTTTTGGGGGGATATTTATTATAGCAAAAAATTAAAAAATATAGTTTTTTTTTCAAAATTGTTGGTCTATTTTTGTTTATATAATGCAAATCATAAAAACCGCAGAGGTGATCAAACACCACCAAAAGAAAGCTCCATTTGTGGGGGGGAAAAAAGACGTCAATTTTGTTTGGGAGCCACGTCGCACGACCGGGCAATTGTTTGTTAAAGCGTCGCAGTGCTTAATCGCAAAAAGTGCTCTGGTCTTTGGCAGGCAAAATGGTCCGGGGCTTAAGTGCCTTAAAGGGGTTGTGAAGGTAAAACTTTGTTTCACTAAATGGCTTCCTTTACCTTAGTGCAGTCCTCCTTCACTTACCTCATCCTTCCATTTTGCTTTTAAATGTCCTTATTTCTTCTGAGGAATCCTCACTTCCTGTTCTTCTGTCTGTAACTCCACGCAGTAAAGGATGAGGTAAGTGAAGGAGGACTGCACTAATGTAAAGGAAGCTATTTAGGGAAAAATAATTGTACCTTTACAACCCCTTTAAGAACATTGAAAGTATATATATATTTTTTTAAATGCTTTCATAAAAGGTCTGATTTCAAAGGAGCCAATTTACCCAAAACTGCTATTCTGATATTAAATGGCTGGTTTAATAATTTGCTAGCACCGATGTTAGAATACCTGAATATTGACAGCAGCTGATTGGCTGCAGAACCTTTTCGGCTGACAATTTTCGGTGTGGTTCCTTTGGTCAAATTCTAAGGGCTCATTTTCATGTAACCGCTGATGACGTCTTTCCGGTTTGCTTGTCGGTTTCCCAGCGCATATTGGGATATCTCATACCTGCAATACCTCCAAAACAAAACAAAGCTACGCTAATTCCGGATTAAAGCCCCTCGCAAGCTGCAGGTGCTGTTAGCGAGTTTTGTCATAAACTTCTATGTAGGCTTTGGAGACGCTTTGAAGCACCGAGAAAGCAACATGGGTTATAATTTTTGAAGCCAAGCAAGTGCTTCACAAAGCAAGTCCAAGATAGGTTGGACTTGATGGACTTGTCTTTTTTCAACCTTGCCTACTATGTAACTATGGACAAGTGCAACGTTTATACAGGACTGTAAGCTTCACATTTTAGTGATCAATGCTTTGATTGGCATTCAGAGTGCTTTAAAAAAGTGTTCCAAATGCCACATTTTAAAGCAAGTGTAAAGCACCCTTATAGTGTATGGCCAACCTTCGTGAAGGTCTACCCTGGGAGCATTAGGGCATAGATGGCTATTTCCTGGCATCTGAGGGTGGGAAAGGCAAGACATTTAGCCTTTCCCCTTACTCTGCAGGTGAGGTGAGGTGAGGTCTCGGTGATGGTCATTAGTTGTATCTTTTCCATTATACATACGAGGCTTCACAGGGACTGAAGAGATGGTGTTAATGATGGTTCAGCACAAGGACACAACACAGTACCGGAACCCAACATACAGAGAGCCCTCTATCTTGAAGAACCGGCTTCAAAGGAAACCAAGCTGAATTTATTTGTTGGTGCTGCTTATCTATAGTGTTCTGAGTTTCTGGGGATGCCGATATGGGGGAGATGGTTCTGTATTTTCTTTTTTTGTATGTTGTATTGTTCAGTTATGTCTGTCCATCCTCTGAAGGGTGTGCTCTGGCTCTTATGTCCTCTCCTTCTTCTCTCTTGTTCCCTTCTTTTAGGCGCTCTCTAGTTATTGAGAAGTTTGAAGCTCTGGATATCGAGAAGCCAGAAAACATGGAGACCAATTGTTCCGCAGCTCCGACCAGTGAGGCTCGACAGGGGCGCAGCGAAAAGCGCACCTACCCCAGGAAAAGGGTAATGTTAGGGAGATTTTTAGTGGTTCATTTTGGAGTAACACGCGGCAAATGGCTTATCAACCAAGGGTGCCGCTCGCTTGTCAAATGAAGGCTGCCATTGGTTGCATTATATGATCATCCACCTATGCAGGATGGATGATATCTGTGTGCCTCAAAGCAAGTTTTTGCAAACGTGACCATTATTATTTAAATGAGCATCCCTTTCTGAAACCGCAGGCATGACTATGAAGAGAGTCTGCTCCCTTATTTGGAACCATAACCGCCTCCACTCTTCTTGTAAGGCCTTCAACAAAATTTTGTAGACAATCTCTCCTCTACTAGCTTTTGGTACCCAAACTTGCAAATCCTCTTTTGGGTTTTTTAAGCCAAAAAAGCATTTGAGGATGGATATTAAAAGCACAAATCAATCCGTGATATAAAAAAAAAAAAAAATTTAAATGTCCAAACAAAATTTGTAATAACATAAAAGAAAAACACTCAGTGTCAATCTCGTGAAGAAGTATGTATGTGTGATATATATATATATATATATATATATATATATATATATATATATATATATATATATATATGTGTGTGTGTGTATATAATATAAAAAAAAATTGACACACCAATATATATAGTCCACTGTTTTTCCCTGGACAAAGTTGTGATGACGAAACGCATTAGTTTGGCTGTACGGCAACTGGAAGTGATGCAATACGGTCTACCAGAAGTGACGCTCGGGGAGCGGTGTTATAGAAGAGCGGTCGGGTAGGACGCCAATTCCATCTTCCTGGCTATGCTTGTCCAGTTACTGTAGTGTTAAGGCTATAAAGATTCACAACTTTTAAAGTGGCAGGAGTTTAGATGGAGGTAAATCAGCATTGTGCTTTAAAGTATCTGTGGCGCAGATGTAGGCCTCGTACACACGACCAGGTTTCTCTGCAAAAACCAGCAAGAAAACTGCTTCTTGCCGACATTCCCGTTCGTGTGTACGAGGCTTTCATGTTTCTCGTCTGGGAATCTGGCCAGAATCTCGACGAGAAAAAAAAGAGAACCTGCTCTTCTTTTTTTTTTTCACGTCAAGATTCTTGTCGGCCTGTTTCCAGACGAGAAACCCAAGAGTGTGTATACTTGCCTGTCGCCGTGGAAACCCGCGCATGCTCAAAATGACTTTGACGCATGCGAGGTAACTTCCACGGCATAGGTAGAGTGAAGCAAGATGGCGGCGACGGCATCGAATGTGACAAACGCGTGCTCATCATACGCGATGACGTCACCGCGTTCTTTCCTTTCAAGAGAACCATGGCTCTTTTGGAATGAAAGTCAGTACACTCCGGCGGCAAGAGTTTCTTGCCAAGAATCTCGTCGGGGAAAACGACAGGATTTTCCTGACAAGATTCTCGGGCGTGTGTACGAGGCCGTACAGTTGAGCATTGGGTGTTGGTGCACAATAATATTCTTTGGTTATGTAAGGAGATCTTGTTTTATTCAGTAGAGCGCTCTATTGATGATATTTAGGTTCTGAGACATGGTTTGTATTGATGGACTGCGTTTGTTTTGATGTTTTCCTTGACAACCATGACTTTAAGACCTACGGGTAACTTTACGAGTCAGCATAAGTAAATTCCTGCCGTGTCCCAATATAGAGCAGAATTATAACTTTATGATTGGTAGGCAGTGTTTTAAGGAGGTGCCTAGGCCTCATAGGAGCACCTTGGGAGAATGATGTAACCGAAAAAAACAAAACTGGGCAGCAGAGCATGTTCCCAGCACCTAAATATATTCATGCTCACCTTTTCTGGATATAGCCAGGAAGAGACGTACAGTGTGTGTAACCATGGCAAGTTAGATTGTGGATAAATTGTTGCCGTTGAAGAATTTGTCATCCTTTTGCTAAAGCCAAGAGAAAGCATTTCCATTGTCTCCCCTCCCCCAGTCATCAGTCACTGAAGACTGTTCAGCGTAACTTTCTGCCAAGTCACAGGGTGGGAGAATGAAGCAGGGGAACTGATCTGTGTGAGACGACCTGCATACACCCAGTTAGGATTTTACAATGCAGGCATGCCCGCTTCATTCCTGTGCCAGCGTCTTGATTCCGGGTACAGGTGCTGACCTTGCATGGTGGGATATGTTGTAGGAATTGTCGGTGGAGTATTTGTGTTGCAGTTGCACCTCATGCACTAAACATGAAATAATACATCTGAGGCTAGTTTTTTGTTTGGAAGCTTCATTTTACAAGGGGACTGAGATCCCCACAATCTGTTTTATAGCTGCAGGCCTGTATTTGCACTCTACATAACACAAGTTTTATCTCTGTATCTTTATAAACAGGACGAGACCGGGGTGTCCTCCATTCCAGATGTTTCTGCCTCTCATATGTCATCATATCGAAGAGCAAAATCCCTGGACCGCAGGTCTACAGAGTCCTCCATGACGGTAAGGCAAAAAGTGCCGACTCTGCAGTTTTCAGTCTTGGGACTCTATAAGCAGAAATGGTTTTATCCAGTAAAATGAAATCCTAATCCTTTTTAAAGGGGTTGTAAAGGACATTATTTGTTTTCTCTAAATAGCTTCCTTTACCTTAGTGCAGTCCTCCTTCACTTACCTCGTCCTTCCATTTTGCTTTTTAAATGTCCTTATTTCTTCTGAGAAATCCTCACTTCCTGTTCTTCTGTCTGTAACTCCTCACAGTAATGCAAGGCTTTCTCCCTGGTGTGGAGAAAGCCTCTTGAGGGGGCGAGCAGAAGTGTCAGGACGCCCACTAACACACAGCTCCTTTCTCTATCTGCAAAGTAGAGAGTGTCCTGACTTGCCTGCTTCCCCCCTCCCCCTCAAGAGGCTTCTCTACACCAGGTAGAAAGCCTTGCATTACTGGGCCAGATTCTTAGCTGAGATACGGCGGTGTATCTCCAGATACACCGTATCTCTGTTTCTGGCCCTGGGTATCTATGCGACTGATTCTTAAAATCAGTTACGCATAGATTTTGCTTAGATCCGACTTGCGTAAGTCACTTACACCGTCGGATCTAAGTTGTAATGTTACGCTGGCCGCTAGGTGGCGTTCCCGTCGATTTCTGCGTTGAATATGCAAATGAGCCTGATACGCCGATTCCCGAACGAATTTGCGCGCCGTCGTCGTAGTTTACGTAAGCGTAAGGTTACCCCTGCTATATGAGGGGTAACCTTGCGTAGGTCCGGCGTACACCATGTTAAGTATGGACGTCGGGACAGCGACGCGTTTTTCTGTCGTTTACGTAACTCGTCGCGAATGGGGCTGTGCGTTCATGTTGAAACCAATGTATTTGCGGCATACTATGGAGCCTGCGCACTGGGCTATGTTTACGGGCGGCGCATGCGCAGTTCGTTCGGCGCGGGGGCACGCTTAATTTAAATACAAGCCGTCCCCTTTGAATTACGCAGGGATACGCCGGGCCATTTACACTACGCCTCCGCAAATTACGGAGCAAGTGCTTTGAGAATACGGCACTTGGTCCTGTTAGTTGTTGCGGCGTAGTGTAAATAGGAAACGCTACGCCGCCAGCAACGAGAATCTGGCCCACTGTGTGTAGTTGCAGACCATTGGAAAAAAAATCATACTTCTGTACAGTTGGTTTTGCACAGAGTGGCCCCCGATCCTCCTCTTCTGGGGTCCCTCAGCTCTCCTGGCTCCTCCTCTTCTCGAGTGCCTAGTTGTTGAGCCGCAATCGTGCGGGCACGCTTCCGTGTCCTGTTGCTGCGTCTATTGACACAGACAGCGGGACTCGGCCCCTGCCCCCTGGCTCCCGCGTCATTGGATTTGATTCAGAGCAGCAGGAGCCAAAGACTGCGCTGCTTTAAATATAGCCAATCAGGACTCGATACACCGGCTGGAGCTGGTGTGCTCGTCCCTAATTTTAGAAAGACTGGGTTAGGTAAGTAAAAGGGGAGATCTGGGGGGGGGGGGGGCTGCTGCATCACAGGAGGTTTTTCACCTTAATGCAGAGAATGCATTAAACCTTGGTGGCACTTTTTGACACATAAATGTTTTGGTTAAAGTCTGGTTTGTGAACTACATAGTTAAGACAAAGCACAAAGTAACGGCTTTGTAGCCAATAAGATGCCTTCCGACACCTCTCCTAGGAATCGCTGGGATGTCTTCTCAGGTTGCCGGCGTTGGCAGCTGTTCTCAGAATGTCACATTGTGTCTCGTGTTGGAATAGGCACAGAATGGATGGGACGCTTTGTTTGGCGAGGGTCTTCGATCGTTATGTGCAGATATGTTTGGCACGTCTAGCTCAGAACAGCAGGACCCCTGTCTCACAAATAGCTGGCACACTGCGCTCACAGGCGCCTTTAGAGATGTCTCTGCATTCAGACCCCGTCTTAATTTAAATTGGAAACCTGACTCGAACCCAAACGTTATCAGGGGTTAACAGATGGCGAAAACAAATTCTCCTGTTTTCTGTAGCCCCCTGCTCGATCCTTAATGTATTTTTGGTACTTTGTGGAAAGGGGAGTTATTCTGGTGGTCTGGTCATATGACATCGGTGTATAAGAAGCTGCAGTGACCCTTGCGCACTCAGCGGGGTAGACGATCACCATCCAGCTATGAAGCTGGAGAGAAGAGAAAAGGTTTGTAGTTTTAGACACCAGGAGGGAAGGGACCCTATGCAGTATGGCTGCGAGTTGCCTGTTACACAGCCTTGGAAAGCCCTTCCTTTAATGAATTATGCATGCCAAGTGATAGATCTTCCAGCAACAGACAATTCAATTTTCTTTCTCTTCAAGTTTGTCTTGCTATAGATCACAAAGTGTATGTGTCTAGTCCTGTATTTGTCACTTTTCATTACACATTATAATTATTAGATATGAAAAAAAAGGCAAAGACTTGGTAATGTTCTGTGTAAATGTGTCTGAGCCGGTATAATGAACATAACTGAGGTTTCATTTTTTTTTTTTTTTTCTGCAGCCGGACCTCCTGAACTTCAAGAAGGGCTGGTTAACCAAACAGTACCCAGATGGGCAGGTGAGTGGAACTGCACTGGTAGGTTCAAAGAGGCCGGGTTTAGGCAATGGAACTTTCCATAAACATGGTGCATTGTGTCTGACGAGGGTGAAAAGTTGCATTAAATTAGAAACTTGTCCAATCCTGGTCATTCGCTTATATATCTGAATTACGATTTGTCTAGCCCTGGCCTTTGGTTTATTCCAGAACCGAGATTGGTCCAGCCATTGCATATGGTTCATTCCAGGACTAAGATGTATTCAGCCCTGGCATTTGGTTCATTCCAGTCCTGAGATTTGACCCGCCTGACTTTTGGTTTATTCTGTCACTGAGATTTTTTCAGCCCTGGTCTTTGGTTAATTCCAGAACCAAGATTGGTTCAACCCATGCATATGGTTTATTCCAGGACTAAGATGTGTCCTGCTCTGGCCTTAGATTTATTCTAGGACTGAATGTGTATACAGTGCTTTATTTTAGGGCTGAGAGCTCTGGCCTTATATTTATTCCAGTACCGAGATTTGTCCAGCTTGACCTTTTGGTGTATTCCATTACTTAGATTTCCCAAGCCCTGGCCTTTGGTTTATTCCAGAACTGAGATTGGTCCAACCTTTGCATTATGGTTGATTGCAGGACTAAGTTGTGTCCTGCTCTGGCCTTAGATTTATTCTAGGACTGAGAGCTCTGGCCTTAGATTTAATCCAGTACAGAGATTTGTCCCACTTGACCCTTTGGTGTATTCCATCACTGAGATTTCTCCAACCCTGGCCTTTGATTTATTCCAGAATTGAGATTGGTCCAGCCCTTGCATATGGTTCATTCCAGGACTAAGATGTGTCCAGCCCTGGACTTTGGTTAATTCCAGAACTGAGATTGGTACAGCCCATGCATATGGTTTATTCCAGGACTAAGGTGTCCTGCTCTGGCCTTAGATTTAAGCCTCATACACACACACACGGTTTTCTCGGCAAGAACCAGCAAGAAAAGTGATGGCAGAGCTTTCTTGCCGAGTAAACCAAGTGTGTGTACGAGGCTTTCAGGTTTCTCGTTAAGAAAACTGCCCAGAATCTAGATGAGAAAAATAGAGAACCTGCTCTCTATTTTTCTCGTTGTGAGATTCTCGGCAGTTTTCTTGCAGAGAAACCCGAGAGTGTGTATACTTGCCTGTCGCCGTGGAAAACTGCACATGCTCGAAATTACTAGCGCATGTGCGGTAGTTTCCTAGGCATTGGTGGGGTGCAGCAAGATGGCGGCGACGGCATCGAATATGACGAGCGCATGCTCGTCATACACGACAACGTCAGTGTTCTTTCTTTTCAAAAGAACCACGATTCTTTTGAAACGAGAGTCTGTACACTCGGGCGGCAAGACATTCTTGTCAAGAATCTCGTCGGGGAAAACAACGTTTTTTCCCTGACGAGATTCTTGCCCGTGTGTACAGTGCTTTATTTTAGGGCTGAGAGCTCTGGCCTTAGATTTATTCCAGTACGAGATTAGTCCCACTTGACCCTTTGGTGTATTCCATCACTGAGATTTCTCCAGCCCTGGCCTTTGATTTATTCCAGAATTAAGATTTGTCCAGCCCTTGTATATGGTTCATTCCAGGACTGAGATGTGTTCAGCTCTGGCATTTGGTTTACTCCAGCACTGAGATTGGTCCAGCCTTGGCTTTTGGTTTATTTCAGAACTGAGATTGGTCCAGCCCTGGCTTTTGGTTTATTTCAGAACTGAGATTGGTCCAGCCCTGGCTTTTGGTTTATTCCAGAACTGAGATTGGTCCAGCCCTTGCATATGGTTAATTCCAGTACTGATATGTGTCCCATCTGACCTTTGGTTTATTCCATCACTGATATGTCTCTGGACCTGCCATTTGGTTTAATCCATTACTCGGTAATCTGCAGTCTTTTGCTATGCAGGTGCTACAACTCCCGTTTCCTGCTTGCCTGTTTCCAAACTTACTTGACATTTGTAATATCAGACCCATTACAATGTCCTTAAACTGTTTTCAAGTTTGTTTTTCTCTGTAAAGGAATTCTCAGTGGGGTCTGTATTGATTGTACAGTCGGACACTCTAATCTATGACTTGTTTTTTTTAGAAGAATAGAGGTGTTCTGTATATCAGGCAGTACAGCTTTTTCTTTTCTGCACTGTTTGGGCTGTGAGGTGTATGGTAGCAGCAATAGACGGGTTCTCCTGTGCCGCAGTGTCTGTTCATCAGCCCCCATCTCTGCGCAGAGTGGGCTTGTTGTGATGTGAGCTGAAAGTTATGCAGGCGCTGTGTTTACAAGCACAGTTGGCAGGGGAGGAGTGCTTACATCATGACCCTAATTCATCTGCCAGCTGCGCCCCTCCTGGGTCTGCGGGATACCGGGAGACGGGTAGGAAGAGAAGCACTTGGGGTTTGGTTACAGAAGCAGACGCTCACAGATGGATTTAGCACTTGCTGGAAATTAATCGCACAGGAGGAGCAGTACTATTTATTTTGGAGGGTTGGGTATCCTGTGACCTCTGCTTCCTCTTTCTCTTACTCAATAGTGCCCCATTGTTCAGTGACACCATTTAATGCATTTATAGTGTGAATGCCTGTTTTGGAGGCAGTTGTGTTTTATTCATAGGGGACCAATAGCCAATATATATATATACACACACACACACACACACACACACACACACACACACACACACACACACGGAGCATCCGGAAAGTATTTGCAGCGCTACACTTTTCTTTCTCGTACATCACGGGACACAGAGCGGCATATTCATTACTATATGGGTTATATGGAGTACCTTCAGGTGTGGACACTGGCAATCTCAAACAGGAAGTCCCCTCCCTATATAACCCCCTCCCCTAGAGGGAGTCCCTCAGTTTTTTCGCCAGTGTCTTAGGTGTTGGTCACGGAATAGCTTTGCTCCACATCCTTGGGATTAAGGGCGGGCTAACCGGATCTGTCCAAGGAGCCTCAGTGCCAAAGTGGACAGTACCCGGGCCCCAAGCCGTGGGGTTTTGCCTATAATGCTCCTCTTTGGAGGGCTGGACCCTGGGCCCAGGACTTGGAGTTTGTAAAAACCATAAGTTCCTGTTTGCCAGGGTGCTATATAGGTCCAGGACAGTGGGTACCTTCATAGGACCCCAGGGCCTGAAGGTCTACTACGCTACCCACGGAGATGGGAGAAGATTGGATCAGTTTGCTGGACAAACATCCTGCTGCATGGAGCAGGTAAGGGGGAGCCTGCGGGACTTGGTTCGACAGCAGGCTCTCCGGGGTAACCTAAAAAGGGGGATAGCCTAAGTATGCTCTGCATGGGCAACCTTGTTCACTATGTCTGAGAGAGACAGGATGACACCCTTTCTCCCCCATCACTAGGTTCCCCTGTCTAAGAATGTGTTGCTAGCTAAACCTGCTGTTTTCTTCCTAGGGCTAGTAAGGATCCCTAGGGGCCTTTGGAGAGTCCTACCTGGCCGGGGGTTTGAATCTGCCGCCTGTTTCTGCGTTCCTGGATCTCCAGCAGCGCGGCTCCTCCATGTTCCTCCTGTTTCCGGCATACGCGCGCGCGCGCGCGTGCGCGCGCACGTCTTATAGACTTTTTTCGCGCCGTTCAGACAGGGGGGCGGGGGGGGGGGCGTGCCTGCGGCGTCATACAGGAGGCGCGCCTTTGTGCTGTTATAGACAGCAGGCATTGTCAGTGCTCAGTCTGAGGCTGATTTTCAGAAGGAGAGGACGCAGAGCGGCAGAACAGTGACTCCCGGTGGCGGAAGAGGGGTAGTACATGCTGGACTTTGTTCCAATGCCTTTTTTGTTAAGCCAAAAAATTCCCCTTTTTGCAGCAGGTTGGAGGCTGGCAAACTAAGTTTGGGGTCACTGTATGTTGTAAAAAGAAAATATATAATATATATTTAAAAAAAAAAAAACATACGGGATCCCATCAGTTTTTGGGCATTAGTGATCTATTGTCCCCTAAACTCTGGTTTTGTACTCCTGGCCACTACAGTCTGTTGTGTGGGCGGAGTCCCTCGATTTTGTATTATGGCTTCCAAAGGTTCGGGGTCAAAGGGTACAAAAAAGACCAAAAAACAAAAGGGTTCCCTTTCTGATTCTGATGATATGCCGATACTTTCCCCGCAACTTATTAACATAAAAGGCGCCTTGGATGAGCCATTAGGGGGATCTGGTGCGGAGGCTGGCCCAGATCAGCCCAGCCCTGTGTTTATCACAGAGGAGATGCTAGCCGTATCCCTAGGGGGGCTAGAAGAGAGAATAGCAGCATTGATCGCTAGAGCTATTCCTGGTAAGAAACGGGTTAGATCCCCATCACCAAGAGGTGTATCCTCAGATGCTGAGATTCTCTCGCCGGAGGAATTGGAATCACAGGAGGATCAACTAGACCTGAACCAAGAGGGTTCAGGGATTGAGGGGTCTGCCTCGGAGGAACCATTTTTCAGACTCCCAGACAGAAAGACTGTGGGTACAGTCTTTGACGGACATGGTCCGCTCGGCATTTAGTTTACCATTGCCAGAGCCTCAGGTTCCTCCGGTATCCTCTCTGGGCTCTTTGAAAGCTCCGTTAAGCAACGCAGTTTTTCCGGTCCATCCTCTTTTAGAGGAATTGATCTTTCGGGATTGGGTACGGCCGGACAGGATTTTTCTGCCACCGAAAAGATTTGCGGTCATTTACCCCATGGAGGAAAAATTCTCCAAGAGGTGGAGGCTCCCAGTAGTGGATGCAGCCATCTCATGTGTGAATAAATCACTAACTTGCCCGGTGGAAAACATACATATGTTTAAAGATCCGGTTGATAAAAGATTAGAGACACTTTTTAAAAGCATCCTTTGCTACGGCAGGAGCAGTGGTGCAGCCAGCGGTGGCTGCGATTGGTGTTTGTCAGGCGTTAAAAAGACCAGACAAAGGAAATGTTAAAGGACATGCCTACCCATCAAGCAGAAGAGTTTTCTGACATTCCCAGAGCTCTGTGTTTTGCTGTAGATGCTATAAAAGATTCCATCCAGCAGGCCTCTCGTTTATCACTATTTTTGGTGCACATGAGAAGGCTCTTATGGTTGAAGAACTGGGCGGCGGAGCCCCCATCCAAAAAGCTTCTGGCAGGGTTTCCCTTCCATGGAGGACGACTCTTCGGAGAGGATCTGGATAAATATATTCAGACTATTTCAAATGGCAAGAGTACCCTTTTACCGGTCAAAAAGACATTCCAGGCTCCTACATTTAAAAGGCAGCTCTTTCCTGTCTCGGGGCCCTCAAATTCCAGGCAGTATCGACGGCCGCCTGCACGATCCAACGTTAACAGTAGATCGCAGGGACAGGCCCCTGGGGGTAAGAGGCCGTGGTATCGCAAGCCGTCAAAAACAGCCCCTAAGTCTGCCTTATGAAGGGGCGCCCCCACTCTCGCGGGTGGGGGGAAGGCTTCGTTTCTTCTCAGAAGTTTGGGAAGCCAAGATCCCCGACAAATGGGTCCGGGCATCGGTAACCACAGGTTACAGACTGGAGTTTCTAAAGTATCCTCCGCCTCATTTTCAAGAATCAAGGCTACCAACGGATCCAGCAAGGAAGGCCTCAATGCTGGCAGCTTTGGATCACCTGCTTTGCCAGGACGTAATTATAGAAGTGCCAGCCCAAGAGCAAGGGCTAGGTTTCTATTCCAATCTCTTTGTCATACCAAAGCCCAACGGCGATGTCAGGCCAATCTTGGACCTAAAGAGGTTAAACGGTTACCTAAGGTTTCGTTCCTTCCGGATGAATCCATCCGGTCAGCAGCCGCCGCGCTTCAGAAGGACGATTTTCTGGCCTCCATAGACATAAAGGATGCTTACCTTCATGTACCAATCTTTCAGTTGCATCAAAGATTTTTTCGCTTCGCGGTGGGGCAGCGACAATTTAGGGCGCTCCCCTTCGGGCTGGCCACGGCCCCCCGGGTATTCACGAAGATCCTAGCCCCAGTTCTGGCCAATTTAAGGATCCAAGGGGCCACAGTCCTAGCATACTTGGACGACCTTTTAATCATAGATCACTCACGACCGGGTCTGCAAAAGGCAGTAAACCTCACGGTTCGGTACCTCGAAGAATTCAGCTGGGTCCTAAACCGGGGAAAGTCAGCGTTCCAGCCTACAAAGCAGTTGGAATACCTCGGCATGAGGTTAGACACAGAACAGCAAAGAGTGTTCCTGCCCCTGGTAAAGATCGAGGCTATCAAGGGGCTGGTTCAGTTGGTTCTAAACAAGAAAAAAACAACTATTCGCCTGTGTATGCGATTACTAGGCAAGCTAGTGGCCACGTTCGAGGCAGTACCATACGCTCAGATCCACACTCGCGTCCTACAGGCAGCCATTCTAGCAGCCTGGGGCAAGAGGGCACATGCCTTAGAGTCCCCTTTGACGCTATCATCAAGGGTCCGACAAAGCCTGGCCTGGTGGTTGAACCCCCAGAATCTTCTAAAGGGAAAATCCTTCAGCCCTGTTGTCTGGAAGGTAGTTACCACAGACGCCAGCCTGGCAGGCTGGGGGGGCGGTCTTCGAGGGGTCCTCTCGCCAGGGAACTGGGGTGAAAGCAGAGAGGCAGCTCCCCATCAATATCTGGGAGATCAGAGCTGCTCGCCTAGCCCTTCTGGCATGGACCTCCAGATTAAAGGGGTTCCCGGTGAGCTTGATTTTTCAGTGGGCAGAGGTTCATGTACCCTGCATTTCGGCGATATTCATTCCCGGAGTGGACAACCTGCAGGCAGACTTCTTAAGTCGCCAGAGTCTGTCGCCAGGGGAGTGGTCTCTGCATCCCCAGGTCTTTCAGACAATCTGCCAGAGGTGGGGAATGCCAGACGTAGATATAATGGCATCCAGGTTCAACAAGAAACTAGACAGGTTCGTGTCTCGAACGAGGGATCTTATGGCCTGCGGAACCGATGCGTTGGTTTGCCCTTGGCATCAATTCAAACTTCTATATGCATTCCCTCCGCTACAGTTACTCCCTCGCCTGTTGCGCAAGATCAGAGTGGAGCACAAGCCAGTCATTTTAGTAGCTTCGGCTTGGCCCCGGAGGACTTGGTACTCACTAGTCCTGAAGATGGCAGTGGGAGACCCTTGGACTCTTCCTCTACAACCAGACCTACTCTCACAAGGCCCGATCCTCCACCCTACATTACGGCGTCTAAATTTGACGGCCTGGAGGCTGAATCCCTGATTCTCAGGGGTAGAGGTCTGTCTAGGCAGGTAATCCCTACCCTGATTAGGGCTAGAAAGCCGGTCTCCAGGGTGATTTATTACAGGGTGTGGAGGAACTACGTAGGCTGGTGTGAATCCAAAAGATGGAATTCCCGCAAATATACTATTGATAGGGTGTTAAGGTTTCTCCAGCTAGGAGTGGATAAAGGCCTGGCACTAAGCACAATCAAGGGACAGATCTCAGCTCTGTCAGTGTGGTTTCAGAGGCCGCTGGCCACCCACTCGCTGGTAAAGACCTTCTTACAGGGGGTCTTGCGTATTAATCCTCCTGTCAAGTCACCACTTTGTCCATGGGACTTAAATCTTGTTCTGTCATCCCTACAGAAACAACCTCTTGAGCCGTTGGCTGAGGTACCTTGATTTTACTGACTAGAAAGTCGGTATTTCTGATCACCATAGTTTCGGCCAGGAGAGTATCGGAATTGGCAGCCTTATCTTGTAAGGAACCATATCTCATTTTGCATAAGGATAGGGCGGGGTTCCGTCCTCATCCTTCCTTTCTACCAAAGGTTATATCCAGTTTCCACCTGAACCAGGATGTGGTACTTCCATCCTTCTTCCAAAACCCACCTCTAGAAAAGAGGGGTTGCTGCATACGTTGGATATTGTCAGGGCCGTAAGGGCCTATCTTAAAGCTACAGAGAAGGTTCGGAAAACAGATGTGGTGTTCGTTTTACCGGAAGGGCCCAAGATGGGTCAGGCAGCCGCTTGATCCACCATCGCAAGATGGATTAAACAATTAATTGTTCGGGCCTGCGGTTTGAAGAGGTGCCTCCTCCTTTGTCGGTAAAGGCCCATTCTACCAGGGCCAGGGGCACCTCCTGGGCAGCACATCATCAGATCTCTATGGCTCGAATATGCAAGGCAGCAACGTAGTCATCAGTCCACACGTTTACAAAATTTTATCAAGTGGACGTAAGAAGGAATGCGGATACAGCCTTTGGGCAGTCAGTACTACAGGCCGCGATTCAAGCTCCTCAGGATCTGAGGGGGCTCCCTTGATTTGATTTGAGATTTACATTTCTCGTTTAAGTTGGATTTACTAGTATCTGAGTATACCTCCTCTAAAATTAAATCCTTCTTTGGAAGATGTCTCCCTCCCCTCATTAAAGCATTGCTTTCGGACATCCCATATAGTAATGAATATGCCGCTCTGTGTCCCGTGATGTACGAGAAAGAAAAAGGGATTTTTAAATACAGCTTACCTGTAAAATCCTTTTCTTGGAGTACATCACGGGACACAGAGCTCCCACCCCTCTTTTGGGAACATTTTGGGAGGCATACTGCTTGCTACAAAACTGAGGGACTCCCTCTAGGGGAGGGGGTTATATAGGGAGGGGACTTCCTGTTTGAGATTGCCAGTGTCCACACCTGAAGGTACTCCATATAACCCATATAGTAATGAATATGCCGCTCTGTGTCCCGTGATGTACTCCAAGAAAAGGATTTTACAGGTAAGCTGTATTTAAAAATCCCTTTTTTCCACATTTTGTTATATTACAGCCTTATTCCAAAATGGATTAAATTCATTATTTTCCTCAAAATTCTACAAACAATACCCCATAATGACAACGTGAAAGAAGTTTTTTTAAATCTTTGCAAATTTTATTAAAGAAATCCCATGTACATAAGTATTTACAGCCTTTGTCATAATGCTCAAAACTGAGCTCAGATGCATCCTGTTTCCACTGATCATCCTTGAGATGTTTCTACAACTTGATTGGAGTCCACCTGTGTGGTAACTTCAGTTGGTTGGACATGATTTGGAAAGGCACACACCTGTCTATATAATGTCCACAGTTAACAGTGCATGTCAGAATTGTCTGTGGACCTCCGAGACAGGAGGCACAGATCTGATGAAGGGTACAGAAACATTTCTGCAGCCTTGAAGGTCCCAATGAGTACAGGGGCCTCCATCATCTGTAAATGGAAGAAGTTTGGACCCACCAGAACTCTTCCTAGAGCAGGCCGCTTGGCCAAACAGGTAGAAAGGGCCTTAGTCAGGGAGGGGACCAAGAACTCGATGTTCACTCTGACCGAGCTCCAGCATTTCTCTGTAGAGAGAGAAGAACCTTCCAGAAGATCAACCATCTCTGCAGCACTCCACCAATCAGGCCTGTATGACAGAGTGGCCAGACTGAGACCACTCCTCCGTAAAAGGCACATGACAGCCCACCTGGAGTTTGCTAAAAAGCACCTGAAGAACTCTCCGACCACGAGAAACAAAATACTCTGGTCTGACGAAACAAAGATTGAACTCTTTGGCCTGAATTTGAACTCTTTGGCCTGAATGACAAGCTTCATGTCTGAAGGAAACCAGGCACCGCTTATCACTTGGCCAATACCATCCCTACAGTGAAGCATGGTGGTGGAAGCATCATGCTGTATAGATGTTTTTCAGCGGCAGAAACTGAGAGACTAGTCAGGATGGAGGGAAAGATGAATGCAGCAATGTACAGAGACATCTTTGATGAAAACCTGCTCCAGAGCGCTCTGGACCTCAGACTGGGGGGGAGGTTCATCTTCCAACAGGACAATGACCCTAAGCCCACAGCCACGATAACAAAAAAGTGGCTATGGGACAACTCTGTGAATGTCTTTGAGTGGCCCAGCCAGAGCCCAGACTTGAACCCGTTTTGAACATCTCTAGAGAGATCTGAAAATGGCTGCGCACCGACGCTCCTCATCCAACCTGAAGGAGCTTGAGAGGTCCTGCAAAGAAAAATAAGATAAACTTCCCAAAGATAGGTGTGCCGAGCTTGTAGCATCATTCTCAAATAGACTTGAGACTGTAATTGGTGCCAAAGGAGCTTCAACAAAGTATTGAGCAAAGGCTGTGAATACTTATGTACATGGGATATTTTTTTTTACTTTTAACAAATTTGCAAAGATTTCAAACAAACTTGTTTCATGTTGTGATTATGGGGTATTGTTTATAGAATATTGCGGAAAATAATGCATTTAATCCATTTTGGAATAAGGCTGTAATAAAAAAAATGTGGAAAAAGTGAAGCGCTGCAAATACTTTCCAGATGCACTGTGTACACACGTTTTGGATTTTCACACCACTTTAAGTCAGTGACTGCAGTCTCCAGGACAAAAAGGGGTGAATCTCCCTAGCTCTCACCACTCTAGATTCTAAACCAGTGGTTTTCAACCTGGGGGTCGGGACCCCCTCGAGGGTCAAATGATGATTTGCTAGGGGTCACCGAATCCTGGGCTGTTCCTGAAGCCCATCCCAGCCTTTTGCGGCCCCCCAGCAGGGCTGTCTTTGGAGCCTGTGGCCGTCCAGCTGGTATGTTCCTGCGTCCTCCCACCAAGGAGTAAGTGAAGGAATAAAAATAGAGAATAGATGGAAGGGAGAGGAAAAGGGGGATGGGGGGGAACAAGAAATTAGGATAGAGAGATACAAGGGAAAGAAAGGAGAACAAAGAGAAAGTGGTATATCCTAAAATGTACCAGAAGGGGTTTAATACTGTACGAGTGGAAGGGACTCAGGGAGCGCTAAATGTCTGTGTGTTAGGGGCGCAAATTACTTGTCTTGCCACGCAAATAATTTTACCGTTGGGGGTCCCCACAACTTGGGAAATTTTATCAAGGGGTCACGGCGCTAGGGGTTGAAAACCACTGTCCTAAACTAAAAAAAATGAAACACTGTAAAGCAGACCTTGCCTAAGAATGTTACCGAAGTTATCTGCTTACCCTCATCTCCTGATAAAAAAAAAATCAAATCTTTTTAAAAAAAAAAAAAAAAATACTTTCTTTCACCCAGGTTCTGCCCACTTCCGGTGGGTCCTGTAAGACTCCGCTTACATGTGTGGCTGAGGGACTGTAAAATCAGGCGGTTGAGCCGGCTGGCTGTAATATCAGCAGCTCAGGGAGGCCAAGTAATTACAGTGTAATACAGATCTCCCTCTAGTGGCTATTTTATAAACCTGCAAGTGTAGTACAGCAGTGGAAATTGTTTGATGTCCTTTCTTCACTGAGCAGCCAGAGAAGTTATGCAACTTAAAGTTTGACATCAGCTAAAAAAAAAAATTCCTTAGATGGACTGAAGAAGAGTTAGAATCCCTGATAGGGTTTTTTTTCTCATTGAACTACGAGGGCACTGGTGTAGTTCATTGATCTTTCTGGACTTCAGTAACTCTCTGCCTGTATCGGAGGTACGGACAGACGGCTACACAGTCTGCAGCAGCCTGATGATCATGGGTGCAATGCTTTACATGCTATTAAGAAAAACAAATCCCAACTTTTAATCAGAAAAAAATAATTGTATTTACTATATTTTTAAAAAGTGAACTTATCCCTTAAAGTACAACGAAATGCTTGTGGTGTCCCTATTATAGAAATGCTGCAAACTCTGAGCATTTGTGGAAATTCAGTAACTTTGATGCCTGAAGTGCTGCTTATCTCGACGGTTCTTTAAAAATCAATCCTCAGAGTTCCTATTCACGCTCCCACTCCCCACCTTTGAAGCAATTGGTAGATGGGGGATATTTATCTCCTCCAAGTACCCAGCAGCCAGCCGTGCCCAAACTACATTCCCCATTACTCCTCTGCATTGGCATTTTCTATCATGTCTATTTGCATAGAATGGGGAGTGTTAGCAGGCAGAGTTGGACAAGATTAGGGAGCGCTGGATGGGGTATAGGTGTTGTAAACTTTTGAAGTGGTTGTAAACCTCAGACATGAAATGTGAACAAAGCATATCCCTCTATAGCAGCCATTTTCCTCCTTAGTTGGGTAGGGGTTCCTTGAGCTGTGGCAAAATGACCTCCCATCTGATGGGACCTTCATAGTTCCAGGTCCAACAGCACTTGGCAGAGCCAGTGAAGATGACATTCTTATCACCACTGCAATTGGAGCATTTCTCACGCTGACCTCCACCTGTGTAAGGGATGCTTTTCAAATAACCCCTGATAGACTAATCCTCGGGGGGGTTCCCTGAGACCTGAATATTATTTCAAGGGTTCCTTTGGGGTAAAAACAGTGAGGCTCTATAGTGAGTACTCAATTAAGAGCACTAAGTGTCATTTCCTTCTGCTGCTCCGTTACTCTATCAGCATGAATCACTTCTAACAAGTTTTCCTGACACTAAAAGAGAAATGGTGATGGAAGGAAGCTCCAGCAAATTGATGGCCTCAGCTCTATTCTTGTGTACTGTGTGGTGGATGTGTTTCTTTCCTCCAATCAGCTCCCAGAGATCTCTTTACTGAGTTCTGCAGTGTGTAATTTCAGTTCCCTGCACCCTTTTTTCTGAGCCCTCAGACTAGCTTTATAAATTCAGCATTCCGATGTAAAGGGAAGACTGCACATGAACAGGTACAACTTATGTAGGAGGATTCGTTTAATCTCTGTGTATCACTTGATGCCAGTCACTTCAAGCGGATATGTAAAGGATCACAACCACTTTAAGTGTCAGTTTTGAGGCCATGCTTTGATGAAAGCCTGTGTAACATCACCATGTGATGCTGCAGTTCTAGCCAGGCAGACACAAATGGTGACAATACTTATTTGAGGGTGCTGCAGAGTCATGACCTGCTGGACGGAAGGGGTGACATACACCTCCAGATAGCGGCATTAGAGATAAAATATTGCTAATTACAATGCATAATAAAATAATTAAAGAGCACCATTTAGCTGTGATGCTGCGTTTTTTGGTTATATTTAGCCCATAGTTCTTGCTTAATGTTCTCTAATTTCTGTCATCTTCTGTTGCATGTTTTCTAGTGGAAGAAGCATTGGTTTGTGCTGACAGACCAAAACCTGAGGTATTATAGGGACTCCGTGGCAGAAGAGGTGAGTAAACATTGCTTCCCAGTCTATCGTCTTCTCACTCAGTTACTGGAATCCTCTTACATTCTTTATGCCAACAGGCAGCCGACTTGGATGGGGAGATCGACTTGTCAACTTGTTACGATGTCACGGAATTTCCAGTGCAGAGGAATTATGGATTTCAAATTCATGTAAGAAACAGCATAACTAAAATAAAACACTGTTCCTCCACATCTTCTGCAGTCTTTTACTCATAAATGTCACCAGTTCTGTCTACATATACGTTGTATGGACAAACGTATGTGGACACCTCACCAAATGATCAAGTTCAGGTGTTCCGGTGAAGGGCCCTGTTAGTACTACAGCATACAGAGATGAATTAGACCAGGGGTGTCAAACTCCATTTCATCGTGGGCCGCATCAGCATTATGATTGCCCTCAAAAGGGCCGGTTGTATCTGTAAGATTAGATGTCCAGCTCATCCCCTCCCCTTTACATTAGATGTCAAGAGCCACCCCCCCCATCAGAAGTTGAATCCTCCATCCTCGCTTACATCACAGTGCACCCCCCCCCCTTACCTTAAGCTGCTGCTGGGAAGAAGCTGGATGCATTGCTTGAAAGCAGAAAGTAAGGGTCTGAAGTAGGACCAGAGGAGGTCTGGAGCTCTCCTTCAGCTGCAGGAGAGGTGTGAGGGCCACATGAAATGGCCTGGATTCGGCCCACGGACCTTGTGTTTGACACCTGTGAATTAAACAATTGTGCTCTTCCAACCTTGTGGTAACCGGTTTTGTTCTAATACGACTGTACCTCTGTACAAAGTCGGCTCCATAAAGACATGTTTTGATGAGTTTGGTGTGGAGGAACTTGAGTGTCCTGCACAAAGCTCTGACCTCAACCTTCCCAAAAGCCTTTAGGATGAATTGGAATGAGCCAGGTCCTCTCATCCAACATCTCCATAAAGACATGGTTTGATGAGTTTGGTGTGGAGGAAGTGTAGTGGCCTGCACAGAGCCCTGATGTCAAACCCACTGAACACCTTTAAAGAGGAAGTAAACCCTGATGGGTTTTACTTCCTTTTTGTTTCCCTGCAAAGGTAGAGCATAATGGGCTACTATGCATCGCATAGTAGCCCATTTTGTGACACTTGCCTGCAGGAGAAGCCTGCGATGTCCCCGTCTTCCTCGCTGGCAGCGAGCACCCATTCTTCACCCCTCTTCCTTCCGGGGCCCACGAACTCCGATTTGTGACTAGCCGGAGTCACGTGACGTCACTGCCGCACATGAGCGCGGGACCTGCCAGTCACAGCATGGCCAGAGCTAGAAACGGCACAGCGTGCCTTTTCTAACTCCGGCACATGCGCAGAAGAAATAGTCGTACGGCGATTTGTAAATATCTCCTAACCCGTGTAGGTTTAGGAGATATTTCCAGCACCTACAGGTAAGGCTTAATCTAGACTTACCTGTATGTGAAAGATGAATTGGAATTGGCAAGGTCTTCTCATCCAACATAAAGACATGGTTTGGTGTGGAGGAACTGGAGTGGCCTGCACAGAACCCTCAACCCTACTGAACACATTTGGTGTAAACTGGAACACCGAATGTGAAGCAGATTATCTGATCTAACATCAGTACCTGACTTCACATGTGTTCTTTTGGCTGAATGGGCAAAAAATTACAAAAGTCACACTCCAAAATCTTGTGGAAAGACTTCCCAGAGCAGTGGAGTCTGTAGAAGAGGGAAGAGGGTACCCTTTTATTTCAGTGGTTTGGGAATGGCAAGCTTGTATAGGTGTGGTGGTCAGGTGTTCACAAATGTTTGTTGATAAAGTACCGTATATACTCGAGTATAAGCCGACCCGAATATAAGCCGAGGCACCTCATTTTACCACAAAAAAATAAAAACGTATTGACTCGAGTATAAGCCTAGGGTGTCCATCTGCCCATGCCTCACTCTGCCCATGCCTTGACTTACATTTAACATGCACAAACTGTTATATATATGCACTATATAAATCCTGTATAATAATAACATGGGAGTATATAGAAGGGGTGCCCGGCTTTAAAAAATAAGTGCTCCCCTGCCATAGGTCCCCCTGGGGGGGCTACATGTGTACTAAGTGTTGGGTCCAGGGGACCTACGGCAGGCCGGTACCGGTTTCCAAAAGTTACCAGAGAAATTACCATTTAACATGGGAGTCTATGGAAGGGCTTTGGAAAAACGGTGCTCCCCGGTCGTAGGTCACCCGGACAACAAACTTTGCACACTTGAAGAGGAAAAGTGGGGCTATAGGTGTGATAAGTTTGGGGTCCAGTGGACCTACACCTGGCCGGTACTGGGTCCCCAAATAGGAGATCAGGCGCAAAAAAGGTGACTCGAGTATAAGCCAGGGGAGGTGGGGAATTTTCAGCACAAAAAAAGTGCTTGAGTATATACGGTAATAGGATGGGAAATAGTTCTGGAGACCTAGTGGTTCCCAAAAAAATCCTTTATTTGCAGAGTTATCCTCTCACTTCCTGTTTGGCTATGGGGACAGGAAGTGAAGGGAAATCTCTGCAATGGGACAGAGATGGCAAAAAAACACACACACACCCTGCAATTGTGTGTGTGTGTGTGTGTGTAAGGATGCACATTAGGGTGCCTTTATGACAATCTGTGGGTTGGGTATGTGCGAATGGGGTAATATTGAAATACTGAAATTTTGTTTTGTTCAGACTAAAGAAGGAGAGTTCATTCTGTCGGCAATGACTTCAGGCATCCGGAGGAACTGGATACAGACCATTATGAAGCATGTGCGACCCAACACAGCCCCTGATGTCACCAGGTATGTCACCCAAGTAATGTCCCCTCACCATTGCCGCATTGCTTTGAGGACACCCTTTCTAGCCCTGAGCAGACGCAGTATTGGCCTTTAATAATGCTCTCTTCCTCTTCCTCTACATTCCTTTATAAATCTCCCGCTCCTCTTCCTGTTCTCATTCCTCCATCTCTTTAATTTCCATGCTAACCGCAGGAAAGGCTTCTCTCTGAAATTGTCTGTGCTGAAGCCCAGGTTGGAAAGCTGTGTTCTCTCCTGTATAAACGTCTTGTGGTTTGTATTCTCTGTGATTCCCTGCATGCTTTTGCTTCTGTGGCTAGAGTTTTTGCAGTGTGTCTGTCGCCCGGCAGAGTGGGGGCAGCCAGAGCTCATGGTGGAAGGCAGCCTTGTCCGTTCACTAGGAACCATTGACAGCCCTGGGGGTCCGAACAGTCCAGAGATTTACTGCATCCAATGAGAAGGGGGCTTTGAGCAGTTTAGTCTAAGGCCTCTTGCACATGACTATATTATTTTCATGCAGGGTCTTGCTGGCAGCGTACATCCTGCACATGCGCCAACGCCACACGAAAGACTCATTCAGTGCCAATATGTAAACTATAATGATCCCACTGATAGTACACCCTAGAAAACAGGGAAAGGATCTGGCTGATGTGTCCTCATTAGATATGGCACCTCATCCCAATAGTAAATAGAAAAAGGGAAGGAGGGGATAGGAATTATAGCGGTGCCTGACGACCTATACAAAGATCAATTAAAAAATATAATATTTTGTTACATCAATGTTATAAACATACAATACAATCAAAAATTCATAAAATCAATAGAAAAAGGAGAGCATATAGTATTTACTACTGGCCAGAATATTGATGGCCTGCTAAGATTAGAGATCAACTCTTCCCTACATGTTTCGCCAAAGCATTGACTTCTTCAGGGTAACGAACCGTGACCAATAAGGATGAGCTTCGGCGTGTTCGCATGGAACACGTGCAGAGCCCGCCAGGAAGTGTGCACGGCGCTGCGCTAATCACAGCCAGGGAGACATTTCCCGATCTCTGCAGCCGAGCATCGGGACAATGTCTCCCCGGCTGTGATTAGCGCAGCGCCGCGCTGTCTTCCTGGCGGGCTCTGCACGTGTGCCATGTGAACACGCCGAAGCTCATCCCTAGTGACCAATACTGTGAATATAGCTCTAAAAAGGAAGTGTTAGTACACCCTATTGTTTACATTCAGGCCCTGAGCAATCAATCATGTGGTGGCGGCAGCTCGTGTGCAGAATGACCTCAACGTTCAGTCATTATAATGACTGAAGATAAGGTCGTTCTGCAAAAAAGCTGCTGCCGCATAAATAAATGATTTAGGGCCAAAATGTAAACAAAGTATAATAAGCATCGGCGCTGCAGAATACATACTGTTTACATATCCGCCCTAAGCATAGGCACATACAGTCCAGTACACATTAGCGCAAATGTTTACACGCATACGGAGCAAAATACAGTCCATATGCAGGACCGTGGATGCAGATTTTTATTAGTTTTGGTTTATGAAATGCTGTGGAGCAAAATAGAGCAGTTGCAAGGGCCCATAGCATAGGATACTGTAGGTCAGTGTACATGAGCCCTGAGGCTACTTTCGCACTAAGGTGCTTTGCAGGCGCTATAGAGCTAAAAATAGCAACTGTAAAGTGCCCTGAAAGAGCCTCTTCTCTCACTCCGGTGTGAAAGCGTGAGGACTGGGGGGCGGTGCGCTGGCAGGACGCTTAAAAAAAAGTCCTGCCAGATGCATATTTGAGGCGCTGTAAGAGCGGTGTATACACTGCTTCTAAAGCGCCCCTGCCCATTGAAGTCAATGGGCAGCGCTGCCAAATCTCTAGGAAAAAAATGCTGCAGCTGTGCTTTTAACCCTTTTTCAGACGCTATTGGGGGTTAAAAGCGCCCAACTAGCGGCCGAATAGCGCCACAAAAACGATGGCGCAACGCCCCAGTGTGAAAGTAGCCTTAGGCCTCATACACACGATAGGATAGCCAGAGGACAGCGGTCTGATGGACCTTTTTTATCGGTCAAAACCGATCGTGTGTAGGCCCCATAGGTTATTTAACCTTCTGTTAAAAAAAAGCCAACTTGCTTTAAAATTTAACCTAATGATAGGTCAAAACCGATCGTTAGTCGGCACGACCTTCAGTTAAAAAATCCACGCATGCTCAGAATCAAGTCGACGCATGCTTGGAAGCACTGAACTTCATTTTTTTCAGCACGTCGTTGTGTTTTCTGTCACCCCGTTCTGACACAATAGTTTTTCTAACCGATGGTGTGTAGGCACATCAGACCATCAGTCGGCTTCATCGGTTAACTGATGACAATGGTCCTTCGGACCGTTCTCATCGGAAGGACTGATCGTGTGTACGAGGCTTTAGAGTTGTTGGTTCTCTACTGCATGTCTTGTGACAACATAAATAAATAAAACACAACGCTACCGACGCTGTAATAGAAATATAGCAACTGTTCTATAATATCACACATCAGTTGGGCTTTTATGTCAGAAAGGCAGTTGGCCTGAGGGCAGAACTGTGGGCATTGGTCACATGAGTGTAAAGCGTCACCGTCCTCCTTTAGTCTGCGCTATCAAGGCTGCAATGGGCCCAGCGAGAGAACATTACTGGAACCAGCGAAGAACGCTGGGGGACAATTATAAAGTAATATAGAGACACAAATAGACACAGATCAGGCTGCTTCTCATTTAGAAGTCTAGAAGACAACATTTCTTTCTGTACTTGTGACCCCGAGCCTGGAATCCTGGGCAGCAAATGGAGACAAATCTTCTCAGATGTGAGACAGATTTAGCAATGTAGAGTAAAGCGCTATTAAAGCTAAAGCCAAAAATTGAATTCTATTGCAGCTTACCAATCATTAGATGCTGTGGCTGCATTCATTCTCCTTTTCTTTGGCTTTTCCCCTCTGCTCTTACCTGGTGATCTGGTCAGTAACACACCTCCTGTATTACTGAGACAAAGTTCTGGAGGAATGAAAACAGGATGCACAGCAGCACTGTCTAAAGGGGGGTAGTGTAAAATGTATTCACAGATTAAAGCCCCGAACACTAATGCCGCGTACACACGGTCGTTTTTTGCGATGAAAAAAAACGACGTTTTTTTAAAACGTCATTTAAATTGATGGTGTGTGGGCAACATGCTTGAATTTTTTGTGTCGTTTTTCAAAACGTCGTTTTTTGTTTCACAAAAAGTCACCGTGTGTAGCAAAAACGTCGTTTTTCAACCCGCGCATGCCCAGAAGCTAGTTATGAAGCGAGCTTCAATGGAAAAGAGTGGTGAACGTAACCTCGCTTTTTGTGAAAAAAACAATGGTGTGTATGCAACATCGTCTTTGAAAAGTGACGTTTCAAAAACGTCGTTTTTTAACTTCACAGAAAACGTCGTTTTTTTTCATCACAAAAAATGATCGTGTGTACGCGGCATTAGACCAAATGTAGCGAGACATCGGCCGGTTCAATAAAAAACACCCGACATTCGCCCCGTGGGTATGTGTGCCCGGGTTCTGTTGGATGAGCATGCTGGAAAACCAACAGCTGAGAGGGGGAGATCGCTGTACTAACGTCTGATTGTTAGTGCAGCGGCTCAGACCGTTGGGTTGAACGGAAAAAAAAAACTCTTGGTGTGTATCAGGCTTTAGATACGCTAAACAAATAAAAGATGAATTCCAGCTCACAGTTTATAATCGGTTACAGCTGTTTTTTTCTCCCTTTTGGGATGAAGGTTTTATATACATTTAGGCTTCATTTCCATGGACGTTTTTACAGCTTAAAAACGCCTGTCCATGTTTATTTTGTAAAAAAAAAAAAAATTTTTTTTTTTTGTGGGCTAGAGCTCAAAAACACAGCAGCCCCCGACGCCCCCCACTGTATTTGCGCGTTTTTGAGTGTTATTTAATGTCTGGCGTTTTTACAGCTCTATTGCTGGAGCTTCAGAACGCATTGGTCCTGCGTTTTTTTTTGCAGCTTAAACACGTCTCAGCCATCTACAGCTCAAAAACGTCATGGTTGGCATGAGGCCATAGACTAACATGGAGAGCTGTTTTTAAGCTGCAAAAAACGCTCAGAAAAGTGGCCGGCCCTGGCCTCCACTACACCCTAGAAGTATTTCTTCCCTTAAAGTACATTTTCGATTTACATACATGCTCTGGTCCCATTGTGTACTTAAAAGTGGGGGTCTGCTTGTATAATGTTAGCTTTTGGGTTTAATATCGCTATAAACTGATTTTTACTCCAAACAGGCGCACAATTAAATTGAACCTTGCACCCAAATGAGATAAACGTTGGGGTCACATAGTAGTTCTCTTGGTGGCCACTGAGTTTAAATGGAACAGTTTTACTTTTGTGAATTGTTCTGTTGAAGACGAGCTCCATACAATTGATTTGCAGAGCGTGGGGAGTGTTCGGAAACATGTCAGATTTGAATTGGTAGAAAATCATCCGATCCAAGCAGCACCATACACCCAATGTTGGGGTACTCGGCCTATAGTGACACTGTCAGTTATAAGAAGTCTCCATACAACTCAAAAAATAAACATTTGGCATCCACTGATGTTTCAGGCCACAAGGGCCTCCTTGTTCAAGGTGATGGCAAGGTGACAGTTGACTGTCTCCTTTGGAGTGATTCCCCTCATTTCCTGTCTGGTGACACCCTGAGACACAGAGCTGTCCCGTTTAACTGCAGTTTTTCTCTCCATGAGAGTGCCACAGACTTTAAAAGCAATAGCAGGGGGTACTGTGTATCTCTATTCAGTAACTGCAGAACAAAAGCAGGTAAGGGTCTGACATAAAGCTTGTTTGTAGTTGTCCTGAAGGGAATTGTGTTTTTCACTATATAGAGCTCAGACTGTCATTGTTGATTCCAGTTGCTGGACTGGCACTGCATTCCAATGTGTATTACTTCAGCAAAATGGCTGCCACCACTGTGCTTCACAGGCATTTTTTTTTAAAGAGGACCTGTTACAACAGGGCTTATGCAGGAGGCTTAATGCTTCGTCCTAAATTATTAGAACTCTGCATGCTTACTAATAACAGATTGATATTTGCTTACTTCATAGTCTCCAGCTTGAGAGCCGGGGGGGCTGAGAGGCCAAGTTAAGTGTCTAGGATTCAACTCCTTGGGTGAATTCAGAAGGCAATTGGTTCTACTAGATTTTAGTTAGGGGTATCAGAGTAAAGGGGGCTGAATACAAATGCACGCCACACTTTTTATATATTTATTTGTAAAGAAATTTGAAAACCATTTATCATTTCCCTTCCACTTCAAATTATATGTCACTTTGTGCTGGTCTATCAAATCCCAATAAAATAGTATACATTAATTTTTTTTGGTTGTAACATGAAAATGTTCGGAAAATGTCAAGCGGTATGAATACTTTTTCAAGCCACTGTGTGTGTGATTATTTATATATATATATATATATATATATATATATATATATATATATATATATATATATATATATATATATATATATATAATTTTATATATATATTTATTTATTATGATTCTTCTGGAAAATCATTGCAGGTATGCATGTATTAGACATTCCCGAGCAGTAAAGTTTGCATCATGCTCCATGTAATGACCCCAGTACAGATTGTATTTCTGGTTGTTGGATGTTACAAGATGGTCATCATGACCGGGAATTTGCTTCTACAACAGAGGCTGCTGATGCAGCTCTTTGTTTTTAATTAATTGCCTTATTTTTAAGTTTTATTAGCTTTTGGCTCCTTGCTTGTCTTTGCCAGACCTGCATGTGCTCCTGTACCATGCCAAACACTTGTCATCTGCACTCATGCCGTGTATTGCGATAGCTTGAAAGCAGTACTTGCCAAGGATCTTATCGACCAAGGTCACCTTATAGGCTGTTCTATCTCGCATGAACTTACCTGTATTCCTTTTGAACTCTACAAGTCAGTTTTTCAATTAAACAGGTTTCTGAAATCAGTCTTGCCACACACAAGATAAAATTTGACATAAGGCTTGCAGTGGGAGTTCCTACTTTGTAAGTTGTCGGGTGAAAGGAAGGGGTATGTTTAGGAGGGCTTACAAAAGTCAGAGCTTAGGCAGACCTTCACTCACTGGTGGTGATCGTTTGGTTGTCCAAAGAGCAGGTTCAAGGAGGGACAAGTAGCAAGCAGGATATAGTATTGTGCTGTCGCCGCCCAGTGGCATGCAGCCATAGGACTTATGGATCCTAGAAGTATGCAAATTATAAATGTAATTTGGCATGTAAAGCAATTTCCGTACGCCTTGCTTTCGATTTTTAGCTAGGGACAACCCTTAGGCCGCGTACACACGAGGAGACAAATCCGATGAAAACGGTCCAACAGACCGTTTTCATCGGACATGTCTCCTGGGATGTTTTGGTTTGATCTGTGTACACACGATCAAACCAAAATCCCTGCGAACAGACAGCGCGGTGACGTGGCGGTGACGTTGATGCCGCCACGTCACCGAACCAGGAAGTAAAATACTTCCACGCATGCGGAAGATTTCCGTCCGCTGGTTAGGCGTACTAACCAGCGGACATATCCGACAGATGGCTTTCCAGCAGACAAGTTTTAAAGCATGCTTTAAAACCTTTGTCTGCTGGAAACCTGTCTGCTAGCCCGTACACACGATCGAATCTGTCCGCTGGAACTGGTCTGCGTTTCAGCAGATATATTCGATCGTGTGTACGCGGCCTTAAAGACTTTGCCTGCTCCAGGTTCCCTGTAAGGTGATGGTAGCAGAGCTGTTTGGCACTGACTTTAAAGAGGATCTTCACCTTTAGAATTGAAAAACTAAAATAAGTCGGCGACTATACGTACTGTAGCTGCTGACTTTTAATAAAAGGACACCTACCTGTCCAAGGATCCAGCCCTATCCTTATGCAGAGCCGGTTCTTCATTTGTCTTGGGGTCCCCAGCATCGGCATGTTTGGTGTGGGTAGCCGGATCCTCGCTGTGCATGTGCAAGCTGTGAATGGTCCCACAGCCTTCTGGGACCTGAGAAATGTTTCAGAAGGGTGGGGGCAAATGCAAGGGAAGAGGGAGCAAAGTTGAAGCAGGTATGTGCCAAAGGGGAAGGAGGCAGAAAAGCTGAACTTCCCTTTTTGGGTGATGTTTTACTTTTAAATTAAAGTGATTTTAAAGGCACACTTTAAAAAAAAAAGTAACAAACCTATTAAATCTACCTGCTCCGTGTAATGGTTTTGTACAGAGTAGCCCTGATTTTCCTATTCTCGCATCCCCTGCCAGTGCTCTGGGCTCCTTCCCCCTCCCCCCACAAAGTTCCCCCAAAACAAACATGCTATGGGGGTACTTGTACCTGCTCGCTCCTGAGCTGGCTCTGTGTGTTTATAAGACGCTTGTCCCGGCCCTGCCCAAAAACCTTCTGCCTTTAAAACCACTTTAAGGTAAACCTGTGTGTGACAGGCCTAACCAAGACAGGGGATTTTGTAGAGGACTAGGAGCAAGCTTCCTACCCCCTGATTATGGCCCGTGTAGAGATTATATCATTGTCAAATGATGGACCGCCACTTAATGGTCGCTGCAAGCGAAGCTTGGATTAATTCTCTGAATAAAGACAATAAATCTTCCCTTCTGTGGATGGAAAGATGTAATAATTATCTTGCACAGGTTAGTAGAGGAAATATGGTGGCCCTCCCGCAGACTGGGTTAGAGAGGCTCCTTCACTTGGGGCAGAAATATTTATCAACCATACTCTTTAGAAGATCTATGAAGATTAATTGCACTGTATCAGACAGCTGGAACATTGTATGTCTTCTGATGATGTGTTTAGTGGACCGAATACACAAGGTTGTGTCTATTGCATTGTTGGGGGTCACCTATTGTTTCAGTCTGTCTGCTAGTATTGTATACTCCATCTGGTTTAGTTGACTAATTATTTAGCTCATGTTAATTATATCACTGTTGGCTATTAGTTGCTAGAGGTGGATTAGCGTAGTTTGTTGGTTGTTCCTTAGTTACCTTAATTATATTTCTGTATACAGTTTCCTTTGCATACAATCATGTGATCAGGCTCACCTGATCTGGTGTACTATAAATTCTGTGTGTGTTTTCAATAAACAGTCCAGTTTTCATACAAGCTATTGTCGCCTAGTCTTGTATGGTCAGCTATAATATCTGGTTCCTCTATCCAGACCTAGCGTTATTTTCTAGGAGGGCTGCAATATAAGCTCTACCCCGAAAATAAGCCCTGGTTTAAAATGCCTGTAAAATCCTATAATCCACTCTATTACAGTAGTATATAATGTACAATGTGTGTGTGTTTCTGTAATATTTTTGCGGGGAAGAGAGCTCCCGGCAGGTCACAGAAGCGCAGAGTGGCGATATAACGAAGGTATTTGGCACAATTATGTTACAGAAACACACATTGTACATTATATACTATGGGAATAGAGTGGATTATAGGATTTTACAAGCATTTTAACTCTGTTCACACTGAGGATTCCTGACAGGCAGAGAGGGGGAGAGAAGACGGCACATTACATGGTAAGACCTACCCCGAAAATAAACCCTACCGTGTCTTTTGTTGCCAAAATGTATATAAGACCGGGGCTTATTTTCGTGAAAACACGGTAGAAAAAATTATATCTGTAATATGATTGGTTGCTATAAAACGCTTTAATCATGAGTCTTAGGATGTATCTCTGTATGCACAGGAGAGCTGATGATGGGAGCTGGCCTACTCAAGCCTTTTTATCAGATAATCACTTTTAGCTGTGCGTGATTTATACATATTTTCATCAGTCATCTATTTTCTCAGATTCAGGCACAACACAAAAGTAGCGTATCCAGCGTGACAAAATCTTGATGTGGATAGTTTCAGTGTTGCTTTTCCAGGAAATCCTGGAGCTCCTTTGTTCTGCTTTTAGAAGGAGATTACATTAGGAAGACATTACAAGTCTTTAGATAAGATCACAAGAAGTCTTTGAAGTTTACACAGGCAGCTATGGGTAGAGCTGTGTGTGGTTTTGTATGTAGGGTACACAATGTTAGCGATATGAATACAGGAGGGGGGTGGGTTTTTATAGTGTGGGTACCCACACAGTTATATATAGGGGGGGGGCATGTAGAGTGATCTTGTAAGCTACGTAGTCTGTTAAGCTGGCCATATGCGTCTCAAATATTAGATTCCTGCTGAATGGGTCTAAATTTGAGTCATTGGTGTCACTTTAGTTACCTCCCAACTTGATAAAAGGTGACTATTTAGTCAACTTTTCTTGAATGAGCCAGTTGGCAAATTGTTGGCCTAATAGTTATTGCATCCAATCAGATCCAGTTCCTTTTGGGGTAATCTGACAGCTGTTTTTGCAGGCTGTCGGAACAGCTGGCTATCGGATTTCTCTCATTTAGCCCACAGGCCAAACACAAACAAACATATCATATTTGCCTCTACTGTGCAGTTTGTTTTGCAGTCGCCCCGATCCTCAACTTCTGGGGTCCCTCAGCAGCTCACGTGGCTCCTCCCCACATAACCCCCTAGGAGAAGCCCACCTCACTCCACGAGACCTTATTTTTTCCTGTCCTTAGGTGATGGACCTCCTTTCCCTTATGTAGAAGTTTCAAGTGTTGACTAGTTTTTTATTTACTTCAAATTCTTTAGTCAAACTCTTCACTTTGGCGGTCAGTGGGAGTAGAAAATGCCTTGGTGTATGTGGGAAACAATCAATGTCCCATCATTGGTGTCAGAATAGTGGCCCTTCGCTGGTGTCAGTGGGAAGAGTAGTGCCCCATCATTGGCGTCACTGGGAGGAAGAGTGCCCCGTATCAGTGGGAGAAATAGTGTCCCAATGACTGGATGGAGGCAAGCAAAGGGCCGCCGTTTGGAGACAACTGTGCTATAACAATTGAAACAGTGCATGGTTTGGTGCAACCCCAGTAGTACCTTGGGAAGTGTACCTGGACCATTGTGTCCGTGGGAAGTAATAAATGTCCCCCTTCCTCCCACCGATGCCAATAATGGGGGGACTCTTCCTCCCACCGATGCCAATAATGGGGGGACTCTTCCTCCCACCGACGCCAATAATGGGGGGACTCTTCCTCCCACCGACGCCAATAATGGGGGGACTCTTCCTCCCACCGACGCCAATAATGGGGGGACTCTTCCTCCCACCGACGCCAATAATGGGGGGACTCTTCCTCCCACCGACGCCAATAATGGGGGGACTCTTCCTCCCACCGACGCCAATAATGGGGGGACTCTTCCTCCCACCGACGCCAATAATGGGGGGACTCTTCCTCCCACCGACGCCAATAATGGGGGGACTCTTCCTCCCACCGACGCCAATAATGGGGGGACTCTTCCTCCCACCGACGCCAATAATGGGGGGACTCTTCCTCCCACCGACGCCAATAATGGGGGGACTCTTCCTCCCACCGACGCCAATAATGGGGGGACTCTTCCTCCCACCGACGCCAATAATGGGGGGACTCTTCCTCCCACCGACGCCAATAATGGGGGGACTCTTCCTCCCACCGACGCCAATAATGGGGGGACTCTTCCTCCCACCGACGCCAATAATGGGGGGACTCTTCCTCCCACCGACGCCAATAATGGGGGGACTCTTCCTCCCACCGACGCCAATAATGGGGGGACTCTTCCTCCCACCGACGCCAATAATGGGGGGACTCTTCTAGAAAAAAAAACATATTGGCAGCTTAAGAACATTTGAAGGGGGGCTATTTTTAAGGTTGTTTATTGTTGGTGGTATTTCCTCATGTGCTGCCCTCTTTTTGTAGACCTGTCTGAAACCCGATGTTGTGAAGTTATGGACTCAGAAATTTCCCTCTTAGTGGTATTTGTCATCTGTGCATGGGAATCCTTATCTCAGCAGCTGCTGATCTCCTCCTACAATTCCCAGCATGCCCTCTGTACCAACAGCTGGAACTCGTAGTTCCTTCTAGTAGTTTTCGTACTAAGTTCCTGTAATATAATGTGTATAATTATATTTCTGGAAGTCTTGTCTGCTACAACTTTCCTGCACTGTCTGGGGACTTCTGGGTTACACCTGTTTGCGTGAGTGAGGCCAGTTCAGTAGTAGTACTTACCTGGTTTCTTTATTTTATCATAGTTCTCTGCCAGAGGAGAAGACTAAAGCTCCATCTTCGTTCGTCTCCAGTTCCATACAGAGTGACAAGCAGGACTCTGAACAATCAGATGTCGATGGGGAGCAAAAGAGGAGCCGGGCACGAGAGCGCAGGAGAGAGGGACGCTCCAAAACCTTCGACTGGGCTGAATTCCGCCCCATTCAGCAAGCACTGGCTCAGGAGAGGGCGCAGGCGGCCGAGGCCTTGAAGTCCATATCTTGTTACGACACCACGGACTCAAAGAACGACCTAGGGGAGCTTGAACGAGAGCGGGCTCGGAGAAGGGAAGAACGCAGGAAAAGGTTTGAAAGCTCAGATTCCATTGAGGAACCCTCTGGAGAAGAGTGTTCTCACATGGAGGTGGACAAGAGTCCAACATCTTCAGATTCCATTGATGGCCGGCCAAATGTTCAAGTGGAAATCGAGCAGCGTTGGCAGCAGGTGGAAACAACCCCACTGCGAGAAGAGAGGCAGATACCCATTGCTCCCCTGCCACCGAGCCCTTCCAAAAAATACCCGCCTGAAGAGATCTCTGTCCTTTTGGAAAAACAGGTAACCGTCACTGAGATAATGGCATTAAATGGCTGAAAAGATATATCACAATCTCCTTCTCATCTGTTTTTGTAATGCTGAGTTAAAGATTTGTATAGGCATAACCCAAATGTACCCCAAACCTCCTCCTCCCTTTTCCCTTGTTCCTATAGTACTAAAATAAGAAACCGTTATTTATTACGCACTATGACATCATCACAAGGCTTGTAAGGTTACCTGTTAGGACCGTTCCTATTAACATTGGCACACCCCCAAAACTAGATCTGCCAAGAGTGGTTTCCCTAAAAACAATACATGGGCAGGCTTATGGCTATAAAGGCAAACAGCATTGTTTTGCTGGGAAATAAAGCAGTTTATGAATATGGAGAAGGGTTAGGGATCGAATAGAGTTCTGTAATCCAGGAAGGGAGAATTTAATCAAGGGCTGAAACCTATACCTGGGAACTACAGACCAGCAGGTCTAATGTCGATGGTATGTAAACTATTGTAGGGGATAATAAGGGACTATATCCAAGTATTTGCTGATGAAAACCGTATCATTAGTAGTAATCGGCATGGGTTTATGAAAGGTCGTTCTTGCCAAATCAATCTATTAACATACTATGAGGAAGTTGCCATCTAGATAAGGGAAGACTGGTGGATGTGGTGTAGTGTAGCTGGATTTTGCAAGTATTTGCTACAGTCCTCCACAGATGCTTAATTCACAAACTCAGGTCTGTAGGCATGGACCATGGATATAAAACTGGTGACAGGGCGTGTCCAAAGGGTGGTGATAAGTAGCAAATACTCAGGTCTGGAGTGGTAAGTGGAGTACCCCAATGCTCTGTCCTGGGACCAATTCTGTGGAGTTTTTTCATAAATGATATAGAGGTTAGTATAAATAGCTCAATCTCAATGTTTGCTGACGATACAAAGCTAAGTAGGGAATTAACTTCACATCAGGATATAGAAATTTTACAGTGAGACCTGAATACAATAATGGAGTGGGCAACTACATGGCAAATGAGGATTAATGTTGAAAAATGTAAAGTCATGAACTTGCAGCAAGCAAAGTTGGCAGACTATTGGCATGGGATTTTACTCCAGAGATAAAACGATAATCCTGCCACTTTATAAAACTCTGGTTCTGCCATCTCGAGTATTTCATCCAATTCTGGTCACCAATCCTCAGGAGGGAGTTGTGGGAACTGGAGAGAGTCCAGAGAAGGGCAACAAAGTTAATAAAAGGACTGGAGTTACAAGGAACATCTACGAGCACTAAACGTATTCTCTCTGGAGAAGAAACGCTAGAGACGAAATATGATAGCAATAAACAAATACCACAATAGCGTTTTTGGCAAAGGTAATAAACTGTTCAGTCTCAGGGAGTGCAAGAGGACAGGGGGCCACTTGACAAAACTGGAGGAGAAGCGTTTTAAACCTTAAACTGCGTAGGGGTTTTTTCACTGTTGGCGCTATAAGGATGTGGCATTCACTTCCACTATCTGTGGTGTCAGCAGGAAGTATTGATTGTTTTTAAACTATTGGATGTGTATGTTGGCGAGCACAGTATACAGGGATATGGGAAATGTTTATGCACACCTACACAGGTTGAACTGGGTTGACTGGTGTCTTTATTCAACCTTACCAACAACGTAACTATGTAAGAATTTAGGAAGGGCTGGCATCACTGCTTTGAGTTTTAGTGCAACACAGGAAGTTTGGAAGTCACTGGATTTCTGGCAGATTAAAGGATATTGTACTTGCAGCATTTTTAAAATAATTAAAATTGACAAATGTGCGTTGTACTGCATTTTTTTTCCTTTCAATAATGCTCAGATATGCAGTTTAAAGCATATCTATGGTCAAAATGTAAAATCGTATATTCATTTCCACATTTTATTTAAATTATTTTAAGCCTACTCCTATTTATCTGAACGATCTTGAAGTTTGTAGACTTTGTGGAGATTCGCAGAATTTTTTTTTCTTTGAATTCTGTGACACATAATCACTATGTCATGTAAATAGGCACTGCTTATATTAGATTGGCAAAAATAACTATTGTTTGTATTGTTACATTTCTGATGTTCTAAAATGAAAGTGTATGTTGTGACCATAGATCTCCTTTAACAGAAATGGGATGTTTGTATACTTTTTTTTTTATATAGATCTCCCAACTCGGAAAGGGTTAAACAAGGCCACACACATTATGGCTAAAACATGAATATAAAATAACAGCATAAAATAGTTTGTTCATGAATACCGAATAACTGTTACTTTTGGTTTTGGCTATTCAGCTGGAGCAGAGTCGTAAGGAAGTGTCCGATCTCCTGGCGGAAAACCTCCTCTTGCAGCATAGGCTAAAGGAGGCTTTGCAGCAGCACCATGCCGCCCCTGACGGATACATTTTACAGGTACCAGTAACATCTCTGTCCTTACCCATAATCCTGCTCATTGTTAGAGTGTCATTACTCTTAGCAGTGAGCATGCCCAACATAGTGTAAAAATAGTCTAGCTTAGCACATAAATATAGTAATTTGCATGCTACATACATATCTATACAGCGGCATTCAGTTTGCTTGTTTTCCAATTTGCACAAAAAAAATAAAATAAATGGATTTTGATGGGATAGAAAATAATTGTTAGTCATGGCGATGGTCCACACCTAGGGTGCTCAACCTGTGGCCCTCCAGATGTTACCAAACTACAATTCCCACCATGCCTCAGACTTTGGGAGTCAAGCTTGTAACTATCAACTTTGCAATGCCTCATGGGACTTGTAGTTCTGCAGCAGCTGGACGACCACAGGTTGAGCACCCATGGTCCACACCATGGTGTTACTGGAGAACAGTAGCTAAAGCAAGTGTATGATCATTGCCAAAAATATTGATACTCCTTTTTTCAAAGAATCACAATTTAACATTCAATAAGTTGAAACGGACACAAATAAATGGCATCCATCATTCTTTATTCCATAGTCCATGCTTCTGCGATGCATAATTATCGGTGCCTCTAACCTTATATTTCGTAGCACACCTTTTTATAAGGCAAGTGCTTTCTGTAGCTGTGAACAAGATTTCTACACTGCTCAACTGCAAATTCGTCTCATTATATTGAGCATACGGCTCCAGCTGTCTTAGATTTGATGGGTTTTTGATATACAAGTAGTGTCACGTCACAGCTATGACTAAGCATTGTTCATCAATGTGAAACGCGTCAGCTGTATTATCCCACCATTTGCTGTTTTTTCTTGTGTTTTTTTCTTTACCTTATTAAAAGGCTATTAACCATTTTTTCAACATCTATTGGAGTGCGGCTGTCCATAACATTTCTTCTTCTATTCATGCTCCGTGCATTGCCGGCACCCACCTGGTTTTGAGTGAATACTGATCACCGAGGTGCGCTCACCTGGAGCGGCAGCTTCTCCTTTCTAGTGTCACGTCACAACTGAGAATAAAAGAAGAGAGGCGCCTCTAAGTGTAGCAATATGGTTACATTCAATGAAGATATAACATTTTGGAACTCACATGGTTGATGATTAAAAGAGGCACATCTAAGTATGCAGGCATCCGGGGTAAAGCTGTCCACATTGACCATCCTCCTCACCACCGCCTCTCACGGCTGTTAGTCTGCCATCGTGACCGGGAAGACTACCCTGCAGAAGAGCGATCTAAAAACGTGGCTTGAACAGCTCATGGAGCGCAGTATAGAAAGGATCATTATGATGAAGGTGAGAAGGACGATCTATGTGGATCGCTTTCCCCCCGGATGCCTGTATACTTGCATGTACCTGTTTTAATCATCAATCATGTGAGTTTCTAAATGTTGTACCTTCATTAAATGTAACCATATTGCTACACTTAGAGGTGCCTCTTTTCTCTTTTACACTTGTGATGCTACTTGACATGACGCTACTTGTATATCGGCTTGTCTTGCAAAATGTTCTCAAACCAATATTCTACAGTATTTGGAACTTCAAAATTAAACAGCTAGCCTTATTGATGGTTCTGCAGTTTGTGTTCTTGTACAGCTTAAAGCTAAAGGCAAGCTGAATGCCCCTGCCTAATTCTTGGTATGTTCTATGTTATCTCAATTTAAATGTAAGACCTTTAGAAGGAGATTTTGCTTTTCTATAGGACTTTTCTTTTTTCGCAACAAACCTAAACAACAACGAAAAAATTGTAATCTCTCTTCACTGAGCGCTTATAATTATGGTGAAGGGTCTTCTCACTAACACATCTTGGTGGCTTATGTTGCATGGTGTCATTTTTAGCATGGTGTACATCTAATATTTCACTGAGTGTCACATCTGTGGGCTTTTCCTACCACCGTTTAAAAAAGGTTTCAGCAGTTCAGGCTAAATTCTCTTCAGCTTCTGGCTCTGCTCTGGTCCGTCTCTTCCGATTAATTCCTTTATGTCTGCATGCTTGTTGTCACTTTATTGCACGTCCAAAGCTGTGTATTATTGCACTTCCAAAGCTCTGTATTATGTTTTATTACTTTTGTGTTTTTCTTTTATTCTCCTATGTTGCTGCATTTATTTATATTGTGCTTTATCTTTATTTGCTGTTTGTATGTGATTAACTAATCTTTTTGCATACAGTAGAAATTCTTCTAACAGAAGTTAAAGCAAAACTATTTTATGTTTTCCCCTCCTTGCATGCTCTCTAGGAGGACCTTCACATCCTTTTAGCCTCATCCCGATGTTTGATTTTGCCCCCAAAAAAATTGTTTTGTTTTGGAAAACAATATTGAACATTTAAGTGTCTGCTCTGCTGCCATTTCCCTTTGCACTTTGTTACTGGTTGTTCTTAGATTTTTAGATTGATTTTTCACCCCCTTCCTGTAGATTCTCCTGTTTTTTATTTCATTTTTTTACCCTATCCTTTTGTTTTGTTTTCCTACAAAACAATCTCCAGATGATTTGAACCAGCCTCCAAATTTTATGCATCGATCTAAGAAATTGGGTAGTAGCAATAAGACGAGAAGTTTTGTTTTATGGTCCAGCTTGTCCAGAGGTGTGACACTCAGCCTTGTCAGATGGGAGTGTTACTAATGTTAGTGTTTAATCAATTTCTTTAAGAATGAGTTGGCAGATCCCTCTTCAGAAGCTTGGCAGAGGCTCCATAAAGTTAACGAGGACCTTCAGAGCGAATTGGAGGCACAATATAAACGTCAGGAGGCGCTCAGTCATCAGCTACAAAATCTTAAGCATAGCTATGGCGAAGCAAGAGACACCATCAGGCATCATGAGGCTGAAATATTGAGCTTGCAGGCCCGACTCAACAGCGTTTCAGCTGAGCTATCCATTAAAGAGCAAGCTTTGGCTAAACTGAAAGGAGATTTGAAACTGGAGAAGGAGACGATCGAAGAAATGCAAGAAGAGTGGAGGAACAGTGAGGTTGCACTTGGTTTCCAGCTTAAAGCCAGCCAGCAAAAGTTAAAAGAAGTTGAATCTTTACTTTTGGAGAAAAGTCAGAAACTACGGGAGCTTGAAATGGAGCAAGCCTTGCAGAAGGACTACCAAAAAGAGTCCCAAAGGCTGCAAGACAAACTTGTGGGTCTGCAGGCTCAGCTGGAATCCAGTGAACAAACTGGTATACTTATTGAAGAGCGGCTTCAGTTGAATTATGAGGAAGTTCTTGATAGTTATGATAAAGAAAAACAGCAGTTGATACTCAGTCTAAAAGAGACAGAAGATCGACTCGAAGAATATGAAAATGTATTGCAGGAGAAGGAACAGCTAATGGAGGTTTTACAGAAAGAGAAGCTGAATTCCAATACAGAGGCCAGCATTTTGGTTCACCACCTTGAAGAACAATTGGCAGAAAGAGAGAATACTATTCACAGGCTTGAAGAACACATTAAAGAGCTAGAGAGGGAACGGGATCAGCTTAAGTCGGCTTGTGAAGAAATGGCACATCAGTCAGTTTTTTCAGATTTTTCAAGCTTAGAAGCCAGGTTTATGCTACAAGAGACAGAATGCAGCCAGCTGAGAAATTTATTGGAGGAATCAAGAACAGAGCTTTTAAAGGTCCAAGAGTGTCTCAGGATAAAGGATGAAGAATTGTACAATGTCTGTGAGGCACAGCGGAAGGTCTTAGAAAAGAAAGACCAAGATATTAATGAGGCACTTATTAAAATGGCAGCTTTGGGAAGCAGCTTGGAAGAAACCGAAACAAAACTTAAAGCTAAGGAAGAAACTTTGAAAACCCTGTACGCTTTGAATTCTGAGCCTCAAGCTAAAGAAATAGAGAATGTTTACATCCAGTTGGAATCTGCAAAGCGACGTATTGTCGAGCTGGAGCAGAACTTTCAGGCTGAAGGTGGAGATGTATTTGGTGATTTGGCTAGAAGAGACAGTGTAATGGAAGTTGAGCAAGAGGGCCTACAGTCAAAATTATTCCAAGTGGACCAAAATGTGTGTTTTGGAAAAGAACAGGACATAGGAGCCAAAAGACAAAGAATACGATTCTCCAGCATCCAGTGCCAGAAGTACGCTCATGTTGACTCTTCTGAGAAGACTTGGACAAGTAGCACATCCTCTGACACGAGCCAGGAACAGTCTGTTTCTGAAGAAAGCACTCCTGAGGTTTCTTCGCAGTACCAGCCTTTGGTGGCTAGCGATATAGAAAGCTTTATGGCCATCATCCACTCTCTGGAGACCAAACTTTACATAACAGAGGAAAAACTGAAGGATGTTACTCTTCAACTGGAAAATGAGAAAAGTAATCACCAGGAAACTTTACTGGGACTTCACAATCAATGGGCAAAGGCTGAGGCCAGTCTTAAAGAACAACTTGAGTCTAGCATGACTCAGGTTAATGCTATGGCTATGCAGATAGAAGATCTAGAGAGGGAGAAGCATAATAGGTACCAACTCGAAACTGCTAAAAAAGAATGTTTTTGCTGCTTGGAGGCATGTCAGAATATGCTTAAAGAACTACATAATGTAGATGCTCTGCAGTTAAACTCTTCAATGCTTTGCAGTCTTCGGACATCTTTGTCAAACACAATTCAGTCTTTAGAACAAAGTTTTATGAGTCGAGCTTCAGAAGCTGGCTGTTCAGATTTTGCCTGTGATAATAGCGATTTCCCCTCAGAAGCGCCTTGTGAAGATCTCGTTCAAAGGGTTTTACAAAGAATACGTTTCCAAGAAAACTTAATACATAGAATGGCAGAATCCTTTAAAAATATGTCAGACCAGTCTGTGCATGATTCTGTTCACAGTGCTGAAATGACTTCCGACATTCTTCTAGTTGAAAAGTTTGCTAAAAAAGTGAGGCTAGAGAGAGAGTTTTGGGATAGGGTAGATGAGCTTGGAAGAGTTATTGTGGGAAATACACAGCAACTGGCTCCTGAGGAGCCCTCATTAAGTTCCCATTCAGAATTGTTTCAAACACTAGCAGATAATACAGTACTAAAAGCTGAGCTTAACTTGGCCATTCAAAAGACAAAAGCATACTGTGAGTGCATTAGGGCAAATGAACTTGGTCTCCAAGAAGCCAAGACTGAACTCGGTGTTGTCCCTGAACCATGCAGTTCTAAAAACTCAGACCTAGCTTTTCAAGAATATCTTTCTCGCTGTTTAAAGGAAAATGCAGAACAACTGAGGAGAATTTCTTCTGCCCTAATGTCTATGCCCCAGGCTGATTTTGAAGTAACAGTAAAAGACCTCATGCAAACTACCCAGCAACTCTCTAGCTGTGTTAAGTCTTGTAACTTGCCACCGATTCTTGTACAGGATGCTGTTGTGCAGGCTCAGTTGTGTTATATTGCCTGTAAAACACGTCTTGAATATGAAAGGGAGGCCACAAGAAGCAAGGAGGCTCTGTGTCAGATTCATTCGGAAGCCTTGGCCAAAATTCATCAACAGTACCAAGGGATGCTACAGAAAAAAGAAAGCGAGCTGTCTGATGTCCTGGAAAGAGAAAGGACCATGTCTGACACAGTAACTGCTCAAGTCAAGGACACAGAGAGGTTGATAGTGGAAGCTGAAGCTAAATTCAGAGATACCTTGTCGCAGCTTGACGATAATTACAAGAAGGAGATCCAGAACCTTGTGGAACGGTGGGCAGAAAGGGAGAGACTCCTGAAATTAGAGCATGCTGAGATAGCAGCTAAACTACATTCTTCTGAACAGGAGTTGGAAAAAGTAGAGCGGTTTCACAGAGAACAGTTACGAAATGTAGAGAAGCAGTTTCAAGACCAAATTCAAGAGCTTCAAGTTATCCACCAGAATGAAATCGGAGCTATGGAGGAACAATATACACGTAGTATCCACCAGCTGCAAGATACTCTGGACAGTTATCAGAAAGAGCACCCATATACACAATCGGCTGGAGACTCTACTTTGCTTGGCACTGAAGTTGACGGCGAACCAGGCAACATAGACTCCATGACAATTCTTCGAGGGCGCGTTATAGAACTGGAAGCCAAACTGAATCTGATGCGGGAAGAGCTTGAGCAGAAACATCCTGAAGAAAACACGTCTTCAATAAAAGCGAAATACCAGGCTGACTTTGAAAATTTGAAGGTCCTGTCCAAGTACAATACTATCTTAATCCTTTTTAAGTCTACTTTCTGTTAAATTTTACATGTAACTTTGTGACTGTCTTTAAGCTGATATATATTTTATTTATAAGCAGTACCAAGTATTCAAGTACAATCCCCACATATTTTATTGATAGGATAACTGAATGCTTGAGTACATTTCTAGGCAATATTCATTTATTAATTTTTTTATCCTTTTTTGGACAAAGAGCTTAGTACATGCCCTAATATATAAAAATAGAGGGAACATTTTATTAACGCAATTGTTTCAGATCTGTAGTTCGCATGTACCCTTTTGCATACAGATAGGTTATCATTAATCTTGGCTCTATTTTGCAACCAGAGTGACAGTTTTGCTTTGATCATGCAGCCAAATAACTGTCCTCTTTTCTTTCTTGTACCACAACTGCTAACACTTATGTTGCAATGAAATTCGGTTTGGAACTTACAATGCCAAGAAGCACTTTTTAAATGTGCAGATACGGTTCTTTTCTGTTCTTTTGTTTAATAGCTCTCCATAGAGCATTCTCTGCAACTGATTTAGCAAGCACATTGCATACAAATCACAGATCTGTCTCTAAATTGCATGTAAAATAAAATATGAAACTGAATAAGATCTGCAAACAAAGTGAGTTTGCTCAAAGTTTTATTTTTTTTACCCATTATGTTAGACCAAGGGTACCCAACCAGTGGCTTGCAGGTCGGCGAGCATAGATGACGGATTGCCAACCCGCCTTTTAAGTTTTGTGGGTGGAGCCAGCCCTAGAGAAAGCAAGCAGCTGCAGAGGGAGCAGGAGCCGTATTGGCCAATGCTGCCTCTATTGCGCTGGTGTTCTGTCAAGAAGTCCCATACCGAAGAATGCCCGGCCGGAACTGCGAATGTGCTGAACGAAATGCCGACATTGTGCCATACGCTCACGATGCTTGTACAAGTCTGCAAGGGGCATACTTGTTCTTGATGGGCACGTGTAAGGGGCGGATGTCTACATGAAGGGGGCATATTTTTTAATGATGGGCAGTGCTGCTAAGATGGGGTTGGAATTCCTAAACAAAGCTATAACAAACAATTTACGCCCCCTTCATGTAGACATCTGCCCCTCACACGCACCCATCAAGAACAAATCTGCCCCTTGCAGACTTGTATTTTTTGTTAAAATTATTGATTTCTGATAATATATTGCATGGTTTTAGAAGAGGTGTAGATGTTTTGTTTCTCACGTAGAAGGAAAGTTCAGTGTATATTTCAGTGGGAGGGAGAATGTAGACCCTTCCTGTGTTCTAATCTAAAGCGTTAATGAACTTCACATCAGATAGCTGTAAGTGATGAAAGTATTTATCCCCACTGATTACACAATGGAGGGCCCGGCCTCTTTCTCACTTATCAAGAATGACAAAGGCTGCGATCGTCCAATCACACTTAAGACACATTCTTTCAATCCCGTTCTAATGACTGTTGCATCAAGTGAAATGTATAGGGTCCATGTCTGGAAAGTTTGGTAGTGTTGTATGCTCACTGGGTATACACAAGTCTTTACTGTCACCTTTTACCCAAAAAGTTCAAGATTTTTTACCCAAAAAGTTCAAGATTTTTAACACTTTTTTCCTTGCAAGCTGCTTCAACCGTTGATCATTGTATTTTACATCTAGATTTTTAAATGCTTCTTGTGTTCATCTGTATATGGGGGGGTGCAATGCCTTCCCGTTTTATGAATATTTTTGTAAATTCTGTACGGCTAGCCATACATGCTAAACAGTGTGGTTGGCTGGCCTGTCGGCTACTGGGCTTGATTTACTAAACTGGACAGTGTAAAAGCTGGTGCAGCTGGGAATCTTAGCCAATCAGCTTCTAACTTCAGCTAGTTCTATTAACCACATCAACACTGGACCTTCCCCCCCCCCTTTCCTGCCCAGACCAATTTTCAAATTTCAGCAGTCACACTTTCAATGAAAATTATGCGGTCATGCACGGTAGCAATATGAAAATGTTATAATATTTGCATGCAAAAATTGCTTTTTTTTTTGGGCGGTATTTCTTTCTCGTACATCACGGGACACAGAGCGGCATATTCATTACTATGTGGGTTATATGGAGTACCTTCAGGTGTGGACACTGGCAATCTTCAAACAGGAAGTCCCCTCCCTATATAACCCCCTCCCCTAGAGGGAGTCCCTCAGTTTTTTCGCCAGTGTCTTAGGTGTTGGTCACGGAATAGCTTTGCTCCACATCCTTGGGATTAAGGGCGGGCTACCGGATCTGTCCAAGGAGCCTCAGTGCCAAAGTGGACAGTACCCGGGCCCCAAACCGTGGGGTTTTGCCTATAATGCTCCTCTTTGGAGGGCTGGACCCTGGGCCCAGGACTTGGAGTTTGCAAAAACCATAAAGTTCCTGTTTTGCCAGGGTGCTATATAGGTCCAGGACAGTGGGTACCTTCATAGGACCCCAGGGCCTGAAGGTCTACTACGCTACCCACGGAGATGGGAGAAGATTGGATCAGTTTGCTGGTCAAACATCCTGCAGCATGGAGCAGGTAAGGGGGAGCCTGCGGGACTTGGTTCGACAGCAGGCTCCCCGGGGTAACCTAAAAGGGGGGATAGCCTAAGTATGCTCTGCATGGGCAACCGTGATCACTATGTCTAAAAGAGACAGGATGACACCCTTCTCCCCCCATCACTAGGCCCCCCTGTCTAAATATGTGTTGCTAGCTAACCTGCTGTTTCTTCCTAGGGCTAGTAAGGATCCCTAGGGGCCTTGAGAGAGTCCTACCTGGCCGGGGGTTTGAATCTGCCGCCTGTTTCTGCGTGCCTGGATCTCCAGCAGCGCGGCTCCTCCATGTTCCTCCTGTATCCGGCATACGCGCGCGCACGTCTTATTGACGTTTTTCGCGCCGTCCAGACAGGAGGGCGGGGGGGGGCAGGCCTGCGGCGTCATACAGGGGCGCGCCTTTGTGCTGTTATAGACAGCAGGCCTTGCCAGGGCTCAGTCTGAGGCTGATTTTTTTCAAGGAGAGGACGCAGAGCGGCAGAACAGTGACTCCCGGTGGCGGAAGAGGGGTAGTACATGTGGACTTTGTTCCAATGCCTTTATTGTTAAGCCAAGAAATCCCCCTTATTTTGCAGCAGGTTGGAGGCTGGCAAACTTAAATTGGGGTCATTGTATGTTGTCAAATATATAATATATAATATATAATTATTTAAAAAAAAAAAAAAAAAAAAAAGAAAAGACCAACATACGGGCCCATCAGTTTTTGGGGACACTAGTGATCTATTCTCCCCTAAACTCTGAAAATTGTACTCCTGGCCACTACAGTCTGTTGTGTGGGCGGAGTCCCTCGATTTTGTATTATGGCTTCCAAGGGTTCGGGGTCAAAGGGGACAAAAAAGACCAAAAAACAAAAGGGGTCCCTTTCTGATTCTGATATGCCGATACTTTCCCCGCAGCTTATTAATTTAAGAAGCGCCTTGGATGAGCCATTAGGGGGATCTGGTGCGGAGGCTGGCCCAGATCAGCCCAGCCCTGTGTTTATCACAGAGGAGATGCTAGCCGTATCCCTAGGGGGGCTAGAAGAGAGAATAGCGGCATTGATCGCCAGAGCTATTCCTGGTAAGAAACGGGTTAGATCCCCATCACCAGGGGGTGTATCCTCAGATGCTGAGATTCTCTCTCCGGAGGAATTAGAATCACAGGAGGATCAACTGGACCTGAACCAAGAGGGTTCAGGGATGGAGGGGTCTACCTCTGAGGAACCATTTTCAGACTCCCAGACAGAGAGACTGTGGGTACAGTCTTTGACGGACATGGTCCGCTCGGCATTTAGTTTGCCATTGCCAGAACTTCAGGTTCCTCCGGTATCCTCTCTGGGCTCTTTGAAAGCCCCGTTAAGCAACGCAGTTTTTCCGGTCCATCCTCTCTTGGAGGAATTGATCTTTCGGGATTGGGTACGGCCGGACAGGGTTTTTCTGCCACCGAAAAGATTTGCGGTCATTTATCCCATGGAGGAAAAATTCTCCAAGAAGTGGAGGCTCCCAGTAGTGGATGCAGCCATCTCATGTGTGAATAAATCACTAACTTGCCCGGTGGAAAACATACATATGTTTAAAGATCCGGTTGATAAAAGATTAGAGACACTTTTAAAAGCATCCTTTGCTACGGCAGGAGCAGTGGTGCAGCCAGCGGTAGCTGCAATTGGAGTTTGTCAGGCATTAAAAGACCAGACAAAAGAGATGTTAAAGGACATGCCTACCCAACAAGCAGAAGAGTTTGCTGACATTCCCAGAGCTCTGTGTTTCGCGGTAGATGCTATAAAAGATTCCATCCAGCAGGCTTCTCGTTTATCACTATGTTTGGTACACATGAGAAGGCTCTTATGGTTGAAGAACTGGGCGGCAGAACCCCCATGCAAAAAGCTTCTGGCAGGATTTCCCTTCCATGGAGGACGACTCTTTGGAGAAGATCTGGATAAATATATTCAGACTATTTCAAATGGCAAGAGTACCCTTTTACCGGTCAAAAAGACATTCCGGGCTCCTACATTTAAAAGGCAGCTTTTTCCTGTCTCGGGGCCCTCTAATTCCAGGCAGTATCGACGGCCGCCTGCACGATCCAACGTTAACAGTAGATCGCAGGGACAGACCCCTGGGGGTAAGAAGCCGTGGTATCGCAAGCCGTCAAAGACAGCCCCTAAGTCTGCCTTATGAAGGGGCGCCCCCACTCTCACGGGTGGGGGGAAGGCTTTGTCTCTTCTCAGAAGTTTGGGAAGCCAAGATTCCCGACAATTGGGCCCGGGCATCTGTAACCACAGGTTACAGATTGGAGTTTCTAAGATATCCTCCGCCTCATTTTCAAGAATCAAGGCTACCAAGGGATCCAGCAAGGAAGGCCTCAATGCTGGCAGCTTTGGATCACCTGCTTTGCCAGGACGTAATTATAGAAGTGCCAGCCCAAGAGCAAGGCCTAGGTTTCTATTCCAATCTCTTTGTCATACCAAAGCCCAACGGCGATGTCAGGCCAATCTTGGACCTAAAGAGGTTAAACGCTTATCTAAGGGTGCGGTCCTTCCGGATGGAATCCATCCGGTCAGCAGCCGCCGCGCTTCAGAAAGACGATTTTCTGGCCTCCATAGACATAAAAGATGCTTACCTTCATGTACCAATCTTTCAGTCGCATCAAAGGTTTTTACGCTTCGCGGTGGGGCAGCGACACTTCCAATTCAGGGCGCTCCCTTTCGGGCTGGCCACGGCCCCCCGGGTATTCACGAAGATCCTAGCCCCAGTTCTGGCCAATTTAAGGATCCAAGGAGTCACAGTCCTAGCATACTTGGACGACCTTTTAATCATAGATCACTCACGGACGGGTCTGCAAAAGGCAGTAAACCTCACGGTTCGGTACCTCGAAGAATTCGGCTGGGTCCTAAACCAGGGAAAGTCAGCATTCCAGCCTACAAAGCAGTTGGAATACCTCGGCATGAGGTTAGACACAGAACATCAAAAGGTGTTCCTGCCCCTTGTAAAGATCAAGGCGATCAAGGGGTTGGTTCAGTTGGTTATAAACAAGAAAAGACCAACTATTCGCCTGTGTATGCGATTACTAGGCAAGCTAGTGGCCACATTCGAGGCAGTACCATACGTTCAGATCCACACTCGCGTCCTACAGGCAGCCATTCTAGCAGCCTGGGGCAAGAGGGCACATGCCTTAGAGTCCCCTTTGACGCTATCATCAAGGGTCCGACAGAGCCTGGCCTGGTGGTTGAACCCTCAGAATCTTCTAAAGGGAAGATCCTTCAGCCCTGTTGTCTGGAAGGTAGTTACCACAGACGCCAGCCTGGCAGGCTGGGGGGCGGTCTTCGAAGGGTTCTCCCGCCAGGGAACTTGGGTGAAAGCAGAGAGGCAGCTCCCCATCAATATCTTGGAAATCAGAGCTGCTCGCCTAGCCCTGTTGGCGTGGACCTCCAGATTAAAGGGGTTCCCGGTGAGAATCCAGTCAGACAATGCCACGGCGGTGGCATACATAAACCACCAAGGGGGAACCAGGAGCCAGGCCGCTCAAAGGGAAGTGAACTTGATTTTTCAATGGGCAGAGGTTCATGTACCCTGCATTTCAGCGATATTCATTCCCGGAGTGGACAACCTGCAGGCAGACTTCTTAAGTCGCCAGAGTCTGTTGCCAGGGGAGTGGTCTCTGCATCCCCAGGTCTTTCAGACAATCTGCCAGAGGTGGGGAACGCCAGACGTAGATATAATGGCATCCAGGTTCAACAAGAAACTAGACAGGTTCGTGTCGCGAGCGAGGGATCCTATGGCCTGCGGAACCGATGCGTTGGTTTGCCCTTGGCATCAATTCAAACTTCTATATGCATTCCCTCCACTACAGTTACTCCCCCGCCTGTTGCGCAAGATCAGAGTGGAGCACAAGCCAGTCATTCTAATAGCTCCAGCTTGGCCCCGGAGGGCTTGGTACTCACTAGTCCTGAATATGGCAGTGGGAGACCCTTGGACTCTTCCTCTACAACCAGACCTACTCTCACAAGGCCCGATCCTCCACCCTACATTACAGCGTCTAAATTTGACGGCCTGGAGGCTGAATCCCTGATTCTCAGGGGTAGGGGTCTGTCTAAGCAGGTAATCCCTACCCTGATTAAGGCTAGAAAGCCGGTCTCCAGGGTAATTTATTACAGGGTGTGGAGGAACTATATAGGCTGGTGTGAATCCAAAAGATGGAATTGCCGCAAATATACTATTGATAGGGTGTTAAGTTTTCTCCAGCTAGGAGTGGATAAAGGCCTGGCACTAAGCACAATCAAAGGACAGATCTCAGCTCTGTCAGTGTGGTTTCAGAGGCCGCTGGCCACCCACTCGCTGGTAAAGACCTTCTTACAGGGGGTCTTGCGTATTAATCCTCCTGTCAAGTCACCAGTTTGTCCTTGGGACCTAAATCTTGTCCTGTCCACTCTACAGAAACAGCCTTTTGAGCCTTTGGCTGAGATTCCTTTACTCTTACTGACAAGAAAATTGGTTTTCTTGGTCGCCATAGTTTCGGCCAGGAGAGTGTCAGAATTAGCAGCCTTATCGTGTAAGGAACCATATCTTGTTCTGCATAAGGACAGGGCAGTTCTCCGGCCCCATCCTTCCTTTCTACCAAAGGTTATATCCAAATTCCACTTAAACCAGGATTTGGTACTTCCATCCTTCTTTCCAAAACCTACATCTAGAAAGGAGGGGTTGCTGCATACCTTGGATATTGTCCGGGCCATGAAGGCCTATCTTAAAGCTACGGAAAAGATCCGGAAAACAGAGGTGTTATTCGTTCTACCAGATGGCCCCAAGAAGGGGCAGGCAGCTGCAAAATCCACCATCTCGAGATGGATTAGACAATTAATCATTCAAGCCTACGGATTGAAGAGGTTGCCCCCTCCGTTGTCGGTAAAGGCCCATTCTACCAGGGCCATGGGCGCCTCTTGGGCAGCACACCATCAGATCTCTATGGCTCAGATATGCAAGGCGGCAACGTGGTCATCAGTCCACACGTTTACAAGGTTTTATCAACTAGACGTGAGAAGAAATGCGGATACTGCCTTTGGTCAGGCAGTACTACAGGCTGCAGTTTGAAATCCTCGGGATCAGAAACACCCTTGGTTATATATAAAAAAAAAAAAAAAAGAAAAAGGTTCTTCTTTCTTGACTAATTTGGAAATATTATTATGATTTGAGTTTAGCTCTAAAATTGAATCCTTCTTTGGAAGATGTCTCCCTCCCCTCATTAAAGCATTGCTTTCGGACATCCCACATAGTAATGAATATGCCGCTCTGTGTCCCGTGATGTACGAGAAAGAAAAAGGGATTTTTAAATACAGCTTACCTGTAAAATCCTTTTCTTGGAGTACATCACGGGACACAGAGCTCCCACCCCTCTTTTGGGTGACCATTTTGGGAGGCATACTGCTTGCTACAAAACTGAGGGACTCCCTCTAGGGGAGGGGGTTATATAGGGAGGGGACTTCCTGTTTGAAGATTGCCAGTGTCCACACCTGAAGGTACTCCATATAACCCACATAGTAATGAATATGCCGCTCTGTGTCCCGTGATGTACTCCAAGAAAAGGATTTTACAGGTAAGCTGTATTTAAAAATCCCTTTTTTTTATATTTTTTGCTAAACAAACTAAAAAAGATCGAAAAAAAAATCTTAACCAGTGGTCATCAACCATGTCCTCAGGGCCCACTAACAGGGCAGATTTTATGTATTATCTGCAGACTAGGATACTGCAATCACTGAGCAGCAAATGATATCACCTGTGATGTATTTCAGTTATCTTGCAAACCTGGCCTGTTAGTGGGCTCTGAGGACAGGGTTGATGACCACTGGTGTAAACCATGAACTCGCTGCCCTGTCAGACTTTCCTTCTATCGGCTCTCCTTTCCTCACACAGAGACGGTGTGTGAGATAAGGAATGTCGATAACCAACAAGTCTGTTTACATGTGACCAGCTGTAATTGGACACAGCTGATCACATGGTAAATGGTGGCGTTGTAATTTTACCCTTTACCGCGATCTGTGATCAGCTGTGTCCAAGGTCACAGAGCGTGCATGCTGAACGCCCCAGGGGGTGCACGGAAGGCAGACGTGGGAAAATGTCCATAGAGAGTTGTACTGTAGCCATCTTTCAGCTATACCATGGTCGGGAAACAGTTAAGCTTTGACAAAATAATAAAAAATTGGAAGCTTATTGGTTTCTGTGCAGAGCTGTACCAGATTTTGCAAACTCCAGTTTTAGTAAATCAACCCCATTGTGTTCTGATACCCAGCAGCTGTGGCTGTTGAAATTAACAAATAGTGACTGCAGCTGATTGGATGCAGTCACTATTTGGCTGACAATTTTCTGCCTGTTTGTCCTATTAAAGTGAATGGAACTGTTGGTGAGTCAACAGCGGGTCAGAGGAGGAGCCACTGTGGGACAGATGACCGTTGCCCTTTTAAAAAAGATGATTTAAATCGAGCCTTTTTAGTAGTGATTTAAAGAGGGATTCCACCCGCAATTTTTTTTTTTTTTAAAGTCAGCAGCTACGAACAGTGTAGCTGCTGACTTTTAATAAGGACACTTACCTGTCCTAGGCGCCCGCGCTGATGGGCCCCCCCCCCGATGCCGGTCCCACGATCGATACAGGTCCCGCGCCGCCATTCACACTAGGGGAAACAGGCAGTGAAGCCTTATGGTTTTACTGCCCATTACCTACTGCGCCTGCGTGAGTCTCACGCTGGCTTGTGAATGGGCGGCTGCTCTCTGAGAACACACACAGTTCCCAGAAAGCAGTGCGCCCCATTCACAAGGAGAAGAAGCAGAAGAAAACACACCGCGGTGGGGAAGAGGCAGATTACGGACTTCCACATAGCAACAGGTATTTCGGGTGAGTATAAAAAAAAAATTCACGTTTTTTTTATTTTATTTTTTTAGGACTTATGGCCAAATGTTGTTTTCCTGGGTGGAACTCTGCTTTAAATCAAATCCATCTTGAGGCAGAGTCAGGCTTGCTTACCACTGCTAGAGGAGCCCTAGTCTTGCATAGAACCTCTGCTTTAGATCAGGACTTTGTTTGCAAAGCGTTTATGTCCTGTTCACAATTTTTTGTGGTACCCTTCCCGTTTCTGCCTTTTCTCAATGCAGTTCTATGCCAACTTACTATAACGAGACTGATCCTGAATGCACAACCCTTTGACTGCACATGCACAGGCCTAAAATGTGGTTGTGGACTGAATTCATTTGGTAGTGCATGACTATTTTTCTTCTTCAATTTTCTTCCCGTACATTCTGAATTAATGTGCCTATTTTAAATATAAACAATATTTAGAAGCTACCCACTGAAATATTGGACCTCCTGCCCTATATTTCTCCATTTGTGCCCATCTAATTTGTTTAAAAAAATAAATCTGAATTGGCTGAACAATTTCTCCCTTTTTTTTTTTTTATAAAGAAAGAAACCAACGTTTCTTTAACCCCTTTTAGTGATGGCATATTAGGAGGTATTGGTTGGCCTTGCTTTTTAAATATTTTGGAAGACAAATAGTTAATTTTCATTTCCATTAAACCATTACCAGCTCCACGAGCTGCGTCCCAGAGCCAAGACTTAGTTTATGTTTTCCGTCTCCCCAGACCTCATCAGCTGTTTTTTATCTTTGAAATCTTGGGTTTATTCTGCGGAAAAATAATAGTGACGTCCCTAATGCACTTTACGACCCGGCCGCGGTGACTCAGACTGTCTGGGAAGATGTGGGGATGCACTTGCCAGAATGTTCAGTTCCGAGCAAAAAAAAAGCAGAATCCTACTTGTTTCATCATAAATAAAAGAGATGGTTCTCGCTGGATGGCATAGCTAGAGTCAGGTTTAGGAAAGCAGATGCTCCTGTGGATACTTGAGCTGAGCATAACTAGATAATCCTGGTAAGCATCAGAAGTTTAGCACACCGGGCTTGAAACTCGGCAAGTATTCAGTCAGAACTTTCTTCATAGGCACTCCATTCTTTGTTTTATAGTATATAAAAAAAAAACATAATAAATACGGGGGGGGTTTCAGTATTGAAGCCTTCCTTGCGTTCTAGATTGTAGTTCAATGACAATTATCTTTTCTTTAGAGTCGGTTCACACTGGGGCGACGAGTCAGGCGGCTCAGCCGCCTGACGAGTGGCTTCCTATGCAGTGCAATGGAAGCGTTCTAGAAATGTACTCCCTGTACGACTTCGGGGGCGGTTTGGGGCAACTTGCATTGACTTCTATACAGAAGTCGTCTTGCAAATCGCCTCTGGAGTCGTCCACAGGACGACTTGCAGAGCCGCCCCCGGAGTCGTGCCGCCTGTGTGTGAACCGACTCTGAGTGTTGTGTTTTTTGTTTGTTTTTGTCTCTTAAGGCTTATTTTGGAATGGGTCACTTGATAACGAGGCAAGCAATTTTCTTTTTGTGATTGGAAGTTATTGCAAAATTATAAGAAAAAACATTTAGTTAATTTCTCCAATATACGTATTTCACCATGTGTTATGTCTTTAAAGTGGTATTGTCCACCCCCAAAAATAAAAGTCAGCAGCTACACATACTGTAGCTGTTGACTTTAAATATAAGGACACTTGGCTATATTGGAATCCAGTGATGTTGGCACCCCAGCCGATGATTCCATCGGCTGTTGGGTGCTGCCACCACAGTTGCCTGTAAGGGAATTCGGATGTGAAGCCTTGCAGCTATACAGCTGGGTCCCCCACTGCGCTCTTACTGGCCTGGCAACGGGGAGGAGGGAGCCAAACTTTTGATGTACCTAGCTGTGGCACAAGGTACCTGTCAAAAACAGGTACCGCCGCTCTCCCACCTCCCCCCTAAAAGGTGCCAAATGTATTACCGGAGGGGGGGAGGAATCGGATAAGTGGAAGCCCCCTACACTTTTGGGTAGAACTCTGCTTTAACCCCTTTGCATCTAATGGCGCGTACACGCGATCATTTTTCGTCATGAAAAAAAAACGACCTTTTTAAAAACATCATTTGAAATGATGGTGTGTGGGCTTCACATCATTTTTCAGGTTCTGAAAAATGACAAAAAAAAAATTCGAACATGCTGCATTTTTTCATGTCGTTTTAAAAGATTTAGTTTTTCGGGTTGTAAAAAATGATCGTGTGTTGGCTAAAACGACGTTTTAAACCCGCGCATGCTCAGAAGCAAGTTATGAGACTGGAACGCTCGGTCTGGTAAAACTACCGTTCATAATGGAGTACGCACATTTATCACACTGTAACAGACAGAAAAGTGCGAATCGTCTTTTACTAACAAGGAATCGGCTAAAGGCAAATAGAACTTCCCTTCCCTTTCAGCTACAAGCCGGGAATCCTACTGCTAATGCGCGAGGCCCCGATCCTCTCTCCTATTGGCCCAGTGGCCAGGGGAAAAGGAGGGAGCCCCGCGGTGACGTCACAGCTCCACGGCAGGGACTCCCAGAAGTGGGAAAGGATACCTGTCATAGACTGGTATCCTGTCACCCCTCGCCCCCGAAAGGTGCCAATTGTGGCACCGGAAGGGGAGGAATCAGATGAGCAGAAGTTCCACTTTTGGGTTGAACTCCGCTTTAACAGTCCATGTTATGGACTTGAGAAGAGAAGATGTTTTGTAGTCCAGCAGGAGATAACTGGACAGGACTAATTATGGGTACTGCTTGCAATTTCATTACAGCATTGTTAGTACTGTCGTTAAAACCAGTAAGGAGCTGCCTGGATTTCTGACGGGTATTTTTCCTTACTTTTTAGAGGGATATACAGGGAAGTGTACATATGGCAGAAATGTACTTACCGTATAAATTTTTTGCCCACACATGTACAATTTGAGTTTTTGTACAAGCCATTCAACGGTAGCTTTTATTTTTCTGTGCCTGCCACCATGTTGGTTAAGAGGTAATGTCCGGGTCGGAGCATTTCCTACGGACTTCCACGTCAAGATGATACAGAGATTATAAACTAAGTGTGCAAGGTAATTATTGAAAAATAAATAAAAATCACAAGCAGGAAAAACCCTAGTCTCATATCTTTTGGTGATTATCAGGAAAAGGATGAGATAATGTTGGGCTCTGCTCCGCTGTACTGAACCAGTAAGAATCACCATGGTCCAGTATGTCACCATTACTCATTTTATACTACAAAGAGTTATTTTCTTCTGCTAATTGGAGGGAAATGCTGTGTAGCTTTCATGTAATCCACTTGCAGATTGAAGTCATTCTCCTGATAACTTAAGAGTTTATCTTGGCAATTAGAACTTTGAACTTCACTTCTTAAAGTGGTTGTGAACCCACTAAGTGAAGTGACTGGCATCAGGCGATACAAAGATGAAAAAAAACCTCCTTCCAAGTTGCACCAGTCTTCTCTACATCCTTTCAGCCACCAACATGTCAAATCGCAGCCTATTGCCGGTCAACGTCCCTGTCCCAATCGGTGTGATGCCGACCTTGCGGCGCTGCACTGATTTCCAAAAGTAGTTCCTGCACTACTTTTGGCGACTCCAGGGGCAATTTCAATAAATATCTGTGCATGAACCCGCACAGATGTCTTTCAAATCTCCCCCAAACTCGCACTCAAATGCGGATTTAAGATCTGAACTTGCACGATTTCAAACCCGCGTGCAGCATGAACGAGGGCTTAAAGTCTACAGTTTTTAAAAAGCTTGTCTGAGCTGTCAGAAAATAGGGGCATAGATCTAAAGTTCTGAGAGCTGAGGGAAGGGAACAGGAGCAGAGCTAAGGCTGTCAATCAGCATGAGATCCTATCCCTGTCACCTTTTTTTTGTGGGTGTCAGGAAAACTTGTCAGAAGTGATTCATGCTGATAGCAGAGGAACAAAGCAGCAGACAGCAATTACATTTAGTTCTCTGGATTGAGACTAGTACACACTATAAAGGGATATGCTTTGTTTATATTTTATGTCTGAGGTTTACAACCGCTTTAAGTTGTCCGTAGACTAAAGGCCTTTGCAATGTGAAGCCACACACCTCTTTAAATATGAGTGACCACATTAGCTGTTGGCTATGTAGAGCAGGGCAGGCACGCTGCAGATTCTTCGGACAAGGTTTCTTGACCTGCGTGATCCCTGTTCTTTCAAATAAGCCCAGGCTGCTGAGTAAGCATCCCACAGTCATTAGGTCATTACCAAAGAAATGCATAGATACAGCAGAAAGTGCTCATTCCATGGAAAACCAACCATGCTAATTTGCCTATTGGGAGCTTCCCTTAGTTTAAAAAATATGTACTGTAGGCCACATTTAGATGACTGAAGAACTTCAGAGAAGCTTTTCTTTGGACTGACGTTAACTAATGTCCTACACACCTTTTTCTCTTGAGGGTCTTCAGGGTTTACATCTTCTCTGTACTTCCAAACTCCATCACAATAGTTGGCTTATTGCAGAGGGTGTCACCCTTTTGTCTCGTAATTCTGCAGTTGAGGATATCGTATTATTTTTTCCCTGACAAAAGAGGATATTCAGTCCACCCAATGCTGCAATATCATTTTTGGGTAAACGAGGCTTTTCACAAACAATAGTCAGTAAACCTTTATTTATACCCAGGCACATGTTTCCAGATAGGTTTCTTTGTGGCTTCCTCATGAAGTTCTCCTTCTGTCCATCTCTTCTATCTCCTCTTCTATCATTCTTCCTCTGTCTAGGACTGGTAGTTTCTCTCCGCTGCTCTGTAGCATTTTTTTATAAAAGGTACTTCATCTGCAGGCCACCTGTGAAAGAGGCTTTGCCGCCATGGAGGAGACCCACCAAAAGAAGATTGAGGACCTCCAGAGACAACACCATCGAGAGCTGGAGAAGCTGCGAGATGAGAAGGACCGTTTGTTGGAAGAAGAGACTGCAGCCACCATCTCGGGTACGTGGATACTGGATGCAGTAACGTTGTAGCTATGGAAGTGGTGCTTGGAGCTTTTTATTTTTTTATAGTTCTCTTGGTCAGCTAGAGCTCAGATTTGACAAAGGTAAAATGTAAAGTCCATTGCCTACAGCCCCACTGTCAATCTTAGGTTTTGCCTTTCACAAAGCAAGTATAAAAAGGTCAGTCTATGGTGACTTCTGATTTTTAGCATTGAAAGCTACTTTGTAAAAACTGCAGGCATACCAGTAAAGTCTAACAAGGTATCTGCCTCCTCTTAGACTTCTTTCTATTATTCATATCTGAAATTGTGCTCCAGGAGGATAAGTTCCAGAGCTCTGAAGTCAAGAGCAGAGTCGCTGGGACAGCTATGCTTTCCCCTCCCCTCCTTCTGCCCATTCACAGAAGCCTTTGTATTATGTGAACTCATTCATAATATACATAGGCTTCTGTGAATGGGCAGAGGAGGGGTGAGCATCGCTGCTGTGTGGGCGGCTCTCCTCTCACAGCCGGAGTCCCCGGGAGTGCAATAAACCTGTCACATCCTGTGAGGGTAAAAAAAGTATTTGATCTCCTGCTGATTTTGTACGTTTATAGACTGATAATTTCTTTGTCAGTCAGCAATTTTAATGTTACTTATTTTAACAGCGAGAGACAGAATAACAGCAAAAAAATCCAGAAAAACACATTTAAAAAAAGCTATAAATGTATTTGCGTTTTAATGAGTGAAAAAAGTATTTGACCTCTTCGCAAAATATAACTTAGTACATGGTGTCAAAATCCTTGTTGGCAATCGGAGGTCAGACGTTTCTTGTAGTTGACCACCAGGTTTGCACACATCTCATGAGGGATTTTGTCCCACTCCTCTTTGCAGATCTTCTCCAAGTCATTAAGGTTTCAAGGCTGACATTTTGGTAACGCCACAGCCTTCAGCTCCCTTCACATATTTTCTATGGGATTAAGGTCTGGAGACTGGCTAGGCCACTCCAGAACCTTAATGCACTTATTTTTGGGCCACTCCTTTGTTGCCTTGGCCGTGTGTTTTGTGTCATTTTCATGCTGGAATACCCAGCCACAACCCATTTTCAATGCTCTGGCTGAGGGAAGGAGGTTCTCACACAAGATTTGTCAGTACATGGCCTTGTCCATCGTCCCTTTGATGCAGTGAAGTTGTCCTGTCCCCTTGGCAGAAAAACCCCCCCAAAGCGTAATATTTCCACCTTCATGTATGAGAGATGTGAGAATGGTCTCCTTGGGGTCATAGGCAGCATTCCTCCTCCTCCAAACACAGTGAGTTGAGTTGATGCCAAAGAGCTCGATTTTGGTTTTATCTGACCACAACACTTTCACCCAGTTCTCCTCTGAATCATTCAGATGTTCATTAGCAAACTTCAGATGGGCCTGTACATGTGCTTTCTTGAGCAGAGGGACCTTGAGAGCACTGAAGGATTTCAGTCCTTCACAGTGTAGGTTGTTACCAATTGTTTTCCTAGTGACTATGGTCCCAGCTGCCTTGAGATCATTGACAAGATTCTCCCGTGTAGTTCTGGGCTGATTTCTCACTATTCTCATGATCATTGAAACTCCACAAGGTGAGACCTTGCATGGAGCCCCAGACCGAGGGAGATTGACAGTTTTGTGTTTCTTCCATTTTCAAAAAATCGCACCAACTGTTGTCTTCCTCTCACCAACCTGCTTGGCGATGGTCTTGTAGCCCATTCCAGCCTTGTGTAGGTCTACAATCTTGTCCCTGACATCTTTGGACAGCTCTTTGGTCTTGGTCATGGTGGAGAGATTGTAATCTGATTGATTGCTTCTGTAGACAGGTGTCTTTTATATAGGTAACTGAGATTAGGAGAACTCCCTTTGAGAGTGCTTCTAATCTCAGCTTGTGACCTGTATAGGAGCCAGAAATCTTGCTGATTGTTCGGAGATCAAATACTAATTTCACTCATTAAACAGCAAATCAATTTATAACTTTTTTAAATAAGTTTTTCTGGGTTTTTTGTTGTTGTTTTGTCTCTCACTGTTAAAATAAACCTACCATTAAACTTAGACTGATCATTTCTTTGTCATTGGCAAAGGTTCAAAATCAGCAGGGGATCAAATACTTTTTTCCCTCACTATACAGTGCCTTGAAAAAGTAATCATACCCCTTGACATTTTCCATATTTTCTCATGTTACAACTAAAAATGTAAATGTATTTTATTGAGATTTTATGTGATAGACCAACACACCGTGGCACATAATTGTGAAGTGTAAGGGAAATGATAAATGGTTTTCCAATTTTTTTTACAAGTAAATATGTGAAAAGTGTGGTGTGCATTTATATTCAGCCCGTTTTTGGTTGTAACATGACATGATGTGGAAAATTTCAAAGGGTATGAATAGTTTTTCAAAGCACTGTAAAGCAGCCACATATCAGGAATAAGAAATGTTGGGGTAACAAACGCTTTAACTATGCATAGATGCGGTGACTGCCAGTAACACACTTCCTGTTCTAGACTCGCTTCCTGTACTGTATCTATGGAAGAGCAGTATTGTTATCCAAGAACAGGACCACAGAGCATCCCCTCTTTTGCATAACACATAGGGGAAGTGTTCTGTAGTTCACATATTGTATAGAACCTGGTCAAAGATAACACTGCAGATGCCATAGATTTTAGGTCAAATCAATAGTTGTTTTTTTTGCACTTCTTGAACAGATATAACCAAACACTTTCAGTGGCATATAAGAAAAGGTCAATGTCAGGGTTTACATACACTCTCATTTTCAATTGTGAATGGAGTGCATCTTTAACCACTTAAGACCCGGACCAAAATGCAGCTAAAGGACCTTGCCCCTTTTTGCGATTCAGCACTGCGTCGCTTTAACTGACAATTGCGCGGTCGTGCGACGTGCCTCTCAAACTAAATTGGCGTCCCTTTTTCCCACAAATAGAGCTTTCTTTTGGTGGTACTTGATCACCTCTGCGGTTTTTATTTTTTTGTGCTATAAACAAAAATAGAGCGACAATTTTGAAAAAAGTGCAATATTTTTTACTTTTTGCGATAATAAATATCCCCCAAAAATACCGTATTTTTCGCCGTATAAGGCGCTCCGGAATATAAGACGCACCCAATTTTAACCACTTGTCTACCAGCCGCCGTCAAATGACGGCGGCAAGGTAGCTCAGTTGTTCTGACAGGACGTCATATGTCTTTTAAAGCCGATAGGGGGCGCGCGCGTGCATCCGCTGCTTTGCTGGGATCACGATCACCCGCGATTGCCCAGTAACTGAGCAGGGACGTGGAGCTCTGTGTGTAAACACAGAGCTCCACGTCCTGTCAGGGAGAGAGGAGATCGATCTGTGTCCCTTGTACATAGGGACACAATCGGTCACCCCCCTCCCCTTACAGTTAGAATACAAACAGGCTACACATTTAACCCCTTCCCTGCCCCCTAGTGGTTAACCCCTTCCCTGCCAGTCACATTTATACAGTTATCAGTGCATATTTATAGCTGTATGTGATTGGTCCCAAAAATGTCACAAAAGTGTCCGATGTGTCCGCTATAATGTCGCAGTCCCAATAAAAAAATCGCAGATCGCCGCCATTACTAGTAAAAAAAAAATGCCATAAAACTATCCCCTATTTTGTAAACGCTATAAATTTTGCACAAACCAATCGATAAAAGCTTATTGCGTTTTTTTTACCAAAAATAAGTAGAAGAATACGTATCGGCCTAAACTGAGAAAAACATTTTTTTTTATACATTTTGGGGAATATTTATTACAGCAAAAAGTAAAAAATATTGCATTTTTTTTTTCAAAATTGTCGCTCTATTTTTGTTTATAGCGCAAAAAATTGAAACCGCAGAGGTGATCAAATACCACCAAAATAAAGCTCTATTTGTGGGAAAAAAAGGACGCCAATTTTGTTTGGGAGCCACGTCGCGCGACCGCGCAATTGTCAGTTAAAGCGACGCAGTGCCGGAAGCTGAAATTTCGCCTGGGCAGGAAGGGGGTAAAACCTTCTGGGGCTGAAGTGGTTAAAGGAGGAACATCTAGGAAAAAAAAGATTCTGAACCAAATACTGTACTAAAATATTTTATGTCCACCATTGCCCCCCACTCGTCATCACCATCACACCACCCCCACATTAGTAATAGCCAGTAACATTGCCCCCACATTAGTAATAGCCAGTAACATTGCCCCCACATTAGTAATAATAGCCAGTACCTAGATTTGCATTGCCCCTGCCCCCTAATAGCCAGTCCAACAAACCTCCAACTCACTGTTGTTGCAGATGCGGCGCGCGCTCTGTTTGGAATAGAAGATCCACGAGCAGAGGGGTGATGACGCTGCCGGGTGTACCAAGATGGCCGACCGCTCCGGAGCTAGGCCAAAGCTGCGGCCTTTCCTAAGGCTGCGGCGGCGGTGCGCTCTGCGGATCGCATTTTGTTCGGATCGCGGAAAAAATGTGTATTCGTCGTATAAGACGCTGTAGGTCCTGTACTGGTTGTGGCCAAAAGTTTTGAGAATGACACAAATATTAGTTTTCACAAAGTTTGCTGCTAAACTGCTTTAGGTCTTTGTTTCAGTTGTTTCTGTGATGTAGTGAAATATAATTACACGCACTTCATATACGTTTCAAAGGCTTTTATCAACAATTACATGACATTTATGCAAAGAGTCAGTATTTGCAGCGTTGGCCCTTCATTTTCAGGACCTCTGCAATTCGACTGGGCATGCTCTCAATCAACTTCTGGGCCAATTCCTGACTGATGGCAACCCATTCTTTCATAATCACTTTTTGGAGTTTGTCAGAATTAGTGGGTTTTTGTTTGTCCACTCGCCTCTTGAGGATTGACCACAAGTTCTCAATGGGATAAGATCTGGGGAGTTTCCAGGCCATGGACCCAAAATGTCAACGTTTTGGTCCCCGAGCCACTTAGTTATCACGTTTGCCTTATGGCGCGGTGCTCCATCGTGCTGGAAAATGCAATGTTCTTCACCAAACTGTTGTTGGATTGTTGGAAGAAGTTGCTGTTGGAGGGTGTTTTGGTACCATTCTTTATTCATGGCTGTGTTAGTGGGCAAAATTGTGAGTGAGCCCCCCACTTCCTTGGATGAGAAGCAACCCCACACATGAATGGTCTCAGGATGCTTTAGTGTTGGCATGACACAGGACTGATGGTAGCGCTCATCTTTTCTTCTCCGGACAAGCCTTTTTCCTGATGCCCCAAACAATCGGAAAGAGGCGTCATCGGAGAATATGACTTTGCCCCAGTCCTCAGCAGCCCATTCACCATATTTTCTGCAGAAGATCAATCTGTCCCTGATGTTTTTTTTGAAGAGAAGTGGCTTCTTTGCTGCCCTTCTTGACACCAGGCCATCTTTTAAAAGTCTTCGCCTCACTGTGCATGCCGATGCCCTCACACCTGCCTGCTGCCATTCCTGAGCAAGCTCTGCACTGGTGGCACTCCGATCCCGCAGCTGAATCCTCTTTAGGAGACGGTCCTGGCGCTTGCTGGACTTTCTTGGGCACCCTGAAGCCTTCTTCACAAATGCAGTGGAATTTTTTTTTATGGGATTAAAGTGGTAGTATACTCTATACTACCACTTTTTTTACCTACAGGTAAGCCTATAATAAGGCTCACCTGTAGGTATAAAGAATATCACCTAAACCTGTACGGTTTAGGAGATATTCCCCTCGCAATGCGCCGCCGATTGCAGGGGGGTCCTTTGGCTAAAGGGCCGGCAGCTGCCGGATCTTGTCGAATTGAAAATATATATATGGTATACAACCGCTATAAGCTAATTTTCATGGCAAAGAGGAACTTTGCAATTAATTGCAATTCGTCTGATCACTCTTCATAACATTCTGGAGTATATGCAATTTCCCATCTCAAAAACTGAGGCAGCAGACTTTGTGAAAATTAGTATTTGTGGCATTCTCAAAACGTTTGGCCATGGCTGTACAAAATACAGTTTTCGTTAATCTGCCAATTTAAGGGTATATGCCAATCTGTATACTGATTGTACTGGCTTATCGCCTAATCAATGGCTTTTATCTAAAATGTATAGTGCTCAGAAGAAAAGTATTTTGGTTTATTGTAGTTTCTTTTCTAATACATTGACTGACTTTGTTTTATTTTTCTACAGCCATTGAAGCAATGAAGAACGCCCACCGCGAGGAGCTTTATAGAGAGCTGGAGAAATCTCAGCGCTCCCAATGCAGTAGCCTCAATGCGGATGTGGATTCTCTGCGGAGGCAGTACTTGTAAGTCTCGTGAAAATGAAGTACCTTGCCTCTAAAACCACTGAGACTTGTTCTTTAGAGCTTAGAAGCGGAACTGTAGCCAAGCTGTGGACATTCAGATATTTATATTTTCTTAACACTGTAAATTGGCTTAAAGGGGTTGTAAAGGTTTGTTTTTTATTTTCTAAATAGGTTCCTTTAATCTCGTGCATTGTTGGTTCACTTACCTTTTCCTTCAATTTCCCTTCTAAATGATTTTTTTTCTTTGTCTGGATTTTTCACTTCCTGTTCCTCCTCAGTAAGCTGTTCTGGCTGACTAACCCCCATGGATGATGGGGGCAAACTTACTGAGGAGAAACAGGAAGTAAGAAATTCAGAAAAATAAATATTTAGAAGGAAAAGGTAAGTGAACCAACAATGCACTAGCTTAAAAGGAACCTATTTCTAATATGGCTTATGCCCTTACCCTAGTAAAGAAGCCCCCCCCCCCTCCACTGCCACATTTGGCACTTTTTGGGGGGGAGCGGGTACCTGGTTTTGACACATCAGAGGTCCCAAAAGAGACCATTCACAAGGCGCATGCACAGCAGGAATCCGGCTGTTTCCCTTACTTCTGATGCTGGCGCCTGCACCTTAAGCCAATTGAAGAACCGGTTTAGGTGAGGACACTGCTGGATACAGAGGCAGGTAAGTGTAATACTGTAGGTAAAATTTGGGGCAGAACCTGGCGCTTCGATTTAAGAAGATAACTGCTAGCTCTTGTAAGCTTCACCAGAAAAACAACAAGATGGGATTCCAGTTGTACTCCTGTAGATGTTTTTAAAAATACATTTTGTTTTTTTGTGTAGTTGTTATGTAAAGTTGAATGTTTCCCCTGATTCTTTGACAGGGAAGAGCTGCAGTCTGTGCAGAGAGAGCTGGAGGTCCTCTCGGAGCAATATTCTCAGAAATGTCTGGAGAACGCCCACCTCGCTCAGGCGCTGGAGGCAGAACGCCAAGCTTTGCGCCAGTGTCAGCGAGAGAACCAAGAGCTGAATGCACACAACCAGGTATCTTGAATGTTTCAGTCTGGTACAGTTGATCATGCAACGGCCTCTAGGGTTGAAACTCTTTTATTTCTGATTTTCTTTTCATTACATTATAGGAGTTGAATAACCGCCTGGCCAGTGAGATAACACGACTAAGAAACCTGGTAACAGGAGATGGGGAGGTATCGCCCCTAACCCAGGGGAAGGATGTTTATGAACTTGAGGTAAAAGGATTTTATTTTCCATTTGGTCATAACGCAAAAGACAGCTATGGACTTCCTTCATAGTAGGTGACAACAGGTACACTTTTCACAAATACACACATTTTGTTTAATCACTATATGGCCAATTGTTTATGGACATCTGACTATCACACTTATGAGCTTGTTGGATATTTCAGAAACTATGGGCATTATTTTGGAGTACATCCCATGCCTCTGCACCTATAATAGCCTCCATTCTCCTGAGAGGAGGGCTTTGGCAGTTTTGTATCTAATTATCCAATAGAACAGGGAACCCCCGGGGCCGCGGACTGGTGCGAGCTAACCAGCACTACCACCCTCCCACCACCAGAGGTTGCCCATTCCCCTTCTAGTACCAATACTCCCTTCTCTCTCTGTGGTGACCTTACCTATAAAGAAGATAAAGGGGAGGAGGAAGGAGAGTCAGCCTGGAGGTGACAGGCTACATACGCCCACACCCTCTGGAGGTGACAGGTTGCGCCAACACACGCCGCCCCTCCAGGTGATAAGTTGCACACCCACTCTCCACCCCCCCCCCCCCGTTGTTTTGCGAGTCGAATATGTAAATTAGGAAGCGGCACTTAGCGGCCAGCGTAAAACTAAAACTAATTTACGCCACTCGTATATTAGCAGAATTCCGGCGTATCTTCTTTTCTGAATACAGAAAAAAGATACGCCAGCTATTCTTAGTATAGATTCCTAGATACGCCAACGTAAATACTTTCTGAATCTGGCCCCATGTCTTTATGAGCACAGGGGCACAGTCATGCTGGAATAGAAAATAATCTCCCCAGACTGTTGCTCCAAGTCTAGAAGTGCATTGTCTAAAATGACTGTGTGTGCCGTAGTATTAACCGTACTCTTCACTGGAAACGCCTGAACTCCATCCTTTGGAGAGTTCTCCACAGAATTCTGACTATATGATGGGTATGAATATCGTACGTCCATGAGCATTTGGCCATGTAATGTATACAGCACCTAATAAAGAAAGATTTTAGTGTAACAAGACGGATCATCCAAGGTTTTACATTGTTAAATCTTGGTATTTACCCTCTACACAAGATTTTTGAATGAATTCATAACTGCATTTTACTCTTTTCCTGGAAAAGTAAAATTTTATGGTGAAAGCCATTTTTGTCGTATGCTGTAAGGGAGGCACTGGTGCAGTGTGTAATTTTTGCTCCCTTGTGTAGGTCCTTCTACGGGTGAAAGAGTCAGAGATCCAGTACCAAAAACAGGAGATCAGCTCCCTGAAAGATGAGCTGCAGACAGCTCTAAGGGTAAGAATTCCTTTTTTTTTTTTTTTTTTTTTTCTCCTATTGTTTTATCACTAATCAGGTGGCATTGACTCATACAGGGTGTAAATGCTATTCTTTTTTAACCTCTTTCTGACCACTCACACACTGGCTTGCTTCTGGGTTTGGGGCACACGCCCCCTGCTGACCTGTGCTTTGATTGCACACAACACAAGTTTAGCAGCAGATTTTGGCTAAATCCTGCTGATTAGCTGTGACCAGTCACACACAGAGTTCTGTGAAAAGTGATCTGGCTGTTTCTTCTCCTTGGGCCCGATCCCACGTTGCTTTCACTGAGCTCTAGTCGGCACTTCATTGGATGATTGATAGCAGCGCAGTCATTGACTCCCGCTGCTGTCAATCAATGACGCGGCGCATCGGGGGCGGGGCCGAGTGATGCCATAGCCGCCGATTGTATGGCACAGGAGCACACCCGCAAGCTAACCCCCTTTAGGAGAAGACTTCCCAGAGGGGGGGGGGGGTTGCGCTTGTGAGGAGCAGCCAAGACAGCCGCAGAGGGACCCCAGAAGATGAGGATCGGGGCCACTCTGTTCAAAACAAATGCACAGTGGAGGTAAGTATAAGGCCACGTACACACGATCGAACATGTCATGTCTATTGGACCGTTTTCCAGCGGACCAAAGTTTCAAAACATGCTTGAAAACCTGTCCGCTGGAAACCTGTCCGTCGGACAGGTTCGATGATTAGTACACAAAATCATTGGACCAAAAACCCACGCATGCTCAGAATCAAGTCGACGCATGCTTGGAAGCATTGAACTTCGTTTTTTATCACGTCGTTGTGTTCTACGTCACCGCGTTCTGGTCCAAGGGGATTTTGGTCCGATGGTGTGTACACACATCAGACCAACAGACCACTTCAGCCTGGTCCGATGAAAACTGTCCGGAACAAGTTTCATCTGACATGTCTGATCGTGTGTACGCGGCCTCACATGTTTAACAAATAAATTAAAAAAATGCTTATAACCCCTTGATTGCTCCTAGATATTAACCTCTTCTCACCCTGTGTCTTAATGCAGTGCCAGTGTACAGTATTGTCACTGTATTAGTGTCACAAGCGACATCAGTGACAGTGGTGATCAAATATCACAAAAAAAGCTCTGTGTGTAAAAAAAAAAAAAAAAAAAATTGTTTGTGTACAGTGTTGCATGAATGCACAATTGTCAGTTATAGTAACACAATGTTAAAAAGCAAAAAATGGTCAAGAAAGGGGGTAAATATTCTGGAGGTCAAGTGGTTAATTGCAACACTGCTCCCAAAAGCAAATTGCTGGTATTTGGTTGCTGTGGCCAACACATACTCTTTACCGCCACTTCTATAGTGCAGTCTCATTATTCTTCTACAATAACGGCTCATAACGGTTATGTTGCCATTTGCATTCTTCTCCCTTCAAGGACAAGAAATACGCCAGCGACAAGTACAAAGACATCTACACAGAGCTGAGCAACGTCAAGGCCAAGGCCGAATGTGACATCACCCGGCTGAAGGAGCAGCTGAAAACAGCCACCGAGATGTTGGGGGAGAAAACCCCGGAGACGGCATCGGTGTCTGGATACGGTGAGTCCCTCTCAAGACCGCTGCTGCTGTCAAGGCAAGGAATTGATCGCTTTGCCTCTCCGATGTCACTAATTCATAGCAACAGTACATTCATTTCATTTTCATAAACTGCCCTGACATGACAAAACATGATTTTTATGCTGCAGATATCATGAAATCTAAGAGCAATCCAGATTTCCTGAAGAATGACAGGTCCAGCATTAACAGACAGCTGCGGAATATCAGGTCCAAGGTAGGCAGAGATAAGGAGCGCCATATAGAAGTTGGTAGTTCTGTGCTGGGAGGGTTCTAGGTACATTTTATAGGATGATTCTGAGGATCTGGGGGGAAAACATCCTTAAAACCAGCCAGGAGGTGCCATTGGTTGAAATGCATGACTGGGGGGGGAAATTGTTCCTTTTCCCATCATACATATTTCCTTACCGGCAGCATCTGGTGATTGCCCCTGTGTGCAGTAGGATCTGAATGTGTGTATGATTCAGTGAGGCTCCGGTTTATCACATCTTGAGATCTAAATGTGCAACTTTTCTAGGTGACAACACCTACTGACTCTTTGCTGAAAGCTGGGACTCTTCAACTACGGCAAGGAGGACCTGTCATGTCTAGCATTCAACAAAGCGTCAGCAAATAATGAGATGATTAATTCTCTAGAGGTGGTGAACACAGGTGACGCCGGCTTCCAGCTACCGGATTTATGATCAAAAGCCTGTACACTAACTAAATAATGTACAGCGGGTAAAATAAGTATTAAACATGTCACCATTTTTCTAGGTAAATATATTTCTAAAGGTGCTATTGACATGACATTTTCACCACATGTCAGTAACAACCCATGCAATCCATACATACAAAGAAACCAAAACAAACGAGTTCAGAAATGAAGTTATGTGTAATAAAATGGAATGACACAGAGAAAAAGTATTGAACACACCCAACTGAAATTTATTACGTGGTACAAAATCCTTTGTTGGTAATGACGGCTTCAAGACACCTCCTGTATGGAGAAACAAGTCGCATGCGTTGCTCCGGTGCGATTTTGGTCCGTTCTTCCACACAAATGTCTTCAGATCTTGAAGGTTCCGTGGACCTCTTCTATGAACTCCAATCTTTAGTTCTTTCCATAGATTTTCTATTGGATTCAATTCAGGTGATTTGCTGGGCCATTCTAACATCTTTGTTTTCTTTCAAACCAGTTGAGAGTTTTCTTGGCTTTGTGTTTGGGATCCTTGTCTTGCTAAAATGTCCTCCCTCGTTTCATCTTCATCATCCTGGTAGATGGCAGCAGGTTTTTATCAAGAATGTCTTCATGTCGTAATTTTTCCATTCATCCTTCCTTCAATGATATGAAGTTTGCCAGTACCATATGCTAAAAAAACACAGCCCTACACCATGATTATCCCACCTCCGAATTTCTCTGTTGGTATTTTCTTTGGTTTGGGGACCTTGGATCCAATCCCTCTATATTTAAAATTCTGGATGATGGTACATATTTATCACATTATTTATGTACTCCTATTTTTAGAGGCTCGATTTTTTTTTTTTTTGGTATTTGGGGGTGTTTTTGGGGTGATGTGTCATTTGACCTCCAAACACGGTGTGTATTATGGCTTCCAAAGAGTTCAGTTTTGGTCTCATCTGACCAGACTATATTCTCCCAGTATATTACAGGCTTGTCTAAATGTTGTACAGCAAACTTTAAATGAGCTTGAACATGCTTTTTCATCAGTCTTTGAAACAATTGTGCCTGCTAGTTTCAGGTCTTTTTAAAGCTCTCCATAAGTGGTCCTTGCTAACTCTTGGATAACTCTTCTGATACTTTTTTTCAAACCTTTGTCAGAGATCTTGCTAAAAGCACCTGGTCGTGGCCGGTTTCTGGTGAAATTATGTTCTTTCCACTTCCATATTATGGTCCCAACAGTGCTCACTGGAACATTCAGAAATTTTAGAAATCCTTCTGTAACCAATGCCATCAGTTTATTTTGCAACAATAAGGTTGCAAAGGTCTTGAGAGAGCTCTTTCCTTTTACCCATCATAAACTGTTTCTTGTGTGACACCTTGGTAATGAGACATCTTTTTTTAAGCCATCAGTTGAAACTGAACCAGCTGATATTAATTTACACTGACGAGGGGCAGGATTGTTTTCTAACTACTGATAGTGTCTTGGCTTTCCATGCCTTTTTTCGCCTCCTTTTTTTCAAGTGTTCATTACTTTTTCCCTGTTTCATTCCATTTTATTACACATAACTTAAAGGGGTTGTAAAGGTAATTTTTTTCCCTAAATAGCTTCCTTTACCTTAGTGCAGTCCTCCTTCACTTACCTCATCCTTCCATTTTGCTTTTAAATGTCCTTATTTCTTCTTAGAAATCTTCACTTCCTGTTCTTCTGTCTGTAACTCCACACAGTAATGCGAGGCTTTCTCCCTGGTGTGGAGTGTTGTGCTCGCCCCCTCCCTTGGACGACAGGAGAGTCAGGACGCTCTCTACGTTGCAGATAGAGAAAGGAGCTTTGTGTTGGTGGGCGTCCTGACTTTCCTGTAGTCCAAAGCAGGGGGCGGGCACGACACTCCACACCAGGGAGAAAGCCTCACATTATTGTGTGAAGTTAGACAGAAGAACAGGAAGTGAGGATTTCTTAGAAGAAATAAGGACATTTAAAAGCAAAATGGAAGGATGAGGTAAGTGAAGGAGGACTGCACTAAAGTAAAGGAAGCTATTTAGGAAAAAAAAATATTTACCTTTACAACCCCTTTAATTTCTGTATTTGGATTGCATGGGTTGTTACTGACACATAGTGTCAATACCACCTTTAGAAATATATTTACCAAGAAAAATGGTGACGTGTTCAATACTTATTTTACCCGCTGTAAATTTTACAGATTAACCATGTTAAGATGATTTAATTTGTGACGCCCTTTTCCCTGCCTGAGCCTTGTGATTTTATTTCTCCAGTTGGTCACCCCGTATAGATCATAAATGTCTACTTGTTAGTAAGTATGTGATTGATGCCTCGCCTCTCCTCCCCCTCCCCCACACAAACATATATTCAGCAGTTTGGGTTATGCAGGAAGTTTCCTGCACTTTTTATCACAGTGTTATTGGTGGGTAATGGGATTGGGGTTTCAGCACGATCACCCAGGATTCACACGCTTTCTCTGTCTGTCTGTGTCTGTGTGTCCCTTTGTCCCTGGCAGTCCGTAATTGAGCAGGTCTCATGGGATAACTGACAAGTTCCACGTACCAGGTTCCCTGACATGTAGGTAAAACCAAGGCCAACAAACTGTGCATGCAGAACTTTCTCTCCATCCCAAGCGCTGCCCGTCCAGCCTTGCCCCTCTCTCACTGCCACAATCTTTTAGACGACAGAACTCACACTCACTGTACATAGCGGGGTTATGTGCCACCATATCCTGGCTGCTGTTTATCTAATTTATTATTCTCACATTTAAGGGATATTCTAGAAATTGTTTGCAGAAGGAAAGTTGTGGATACTGGAACTTTTGTTAAAAGAAGAAAAAGTGGCAAAATTTAGTTTATGAATTTGTTGCCACAAAACACTGTAATACAAGGTACACAGAAAAGTGCAAATACACTGTAGGGGCATTTAGAATCAGCTTAGTTTGTTCCAGATAAACTTGACTGTTTATAGGGATGGCATGGGTCTCTTTGGATTCCTCAATTGATTTAGATCTAAAAAAAACAAGGAGGGGACATATCTGGGGTAAGTGAATCTGGATGTCAGATACTCCCTGTAATAATTGCGGAGGACTACATTGCCCCCTTAGTTTGAATTCACACTGTCATAATATGCAGGGAAAATGAATGTACATTTCCATCCATTTTATGTGCAATTTGACGTGCATTGTTGCATGTTATACCCCGTGTTAAAATGCACTACATTTTGCACGACTTCCTGTCACGTCTTGTGGGGTTAGAGAAAAGAGAGAGTAAAAAAGGTTATCCTTGTAAACCTTTTGCTGTGTGTCGTACAACAGGGGGTCCCCAACCCTCGTGCCACATACCTGTGCCGGTCCGTGGCCTGTTGCTGACCAGGCTGCACAGCAGGGGATGAGCGCCCGTGCTCTCCTGTTGTGCGGCCATGCCCGTGTGTCCTTTCCAGGCTCCTCCACCCGCCCATCCGACAATGTCATCCTTCAAGCCGGGCAGGGGCAGAAAGAGCTGCAGATCAGAATGGAGACCTCCTCCAGCCCCCTGCCCTGCTGATAGGATCATGCTGTTGGCCGGGCTGGCAGGTGGAGGAGCTGGGAGAAGACACATGGATTAACAACCTCTGTCCTGCAGTTAGGAGCCCAGAGCAGGGAAGGCAGATAGGAAAGGAGGGGAGGGAGCAGGCTGCAGGGGCACTGTAATTTAAATATTCTATTACAGCCCCCCTTTACATTAAATTTTCCTACTTTACAGTGCCCCCATTACATTAATGTGCACTGTAAAACGACACTGTGTTGTAAAGGGGGGACTGTGATGTGAAGGGAAACGGAGGACACTGTGGAACTGCTTTTAAAGTGGGGACAGTACTGTAAAGGGGGCTGAGGACAGACTTTTTTTGAATATCCCGTCCCCCGACTCATCCACCACAACCACCATCCTCCTCCAGAACACTGCCATGAAACAGGTTCCTGGAGCCAAAACGGTTGGGGACCGATGTGTCGTGCAGGATTTTACGTGCCCCGAACATGGGCTACAAAGTCGTCAATAAATGCTGAGCGAGTGCGCCAACTCTGCACACATTTCTCTTCCCTCGCTCTTTAATCCCATAAAGATGGCCGCTGGTATGGGTGCATGTAAGGGACAAAATAAAGCACAAAGCAAACTTTTTTTTTTCTTCCTTTAGAGCTAATTGCCGTGAAGGCGGGGTCTATAGAAGGATGCCGTGAAGGCGGGGTCTATAGAAGGATGCCGTGAAGGCGGGGTCTATAGAAGGATGCCGTGAAGGCGGGGTCTATAGAAGGATGCCGTGAAGGCGGGGTCTATAGAAGGATGCCGTGAAGGCGGGGTCTATAGAAGGATGCCGTGAAGGCGGGGTCTATAGAAGGATGCCGTGAAGGCGGGGTCTATAGAAGGATGCCGTGAAGGCGGGGTCTATAGAAGGGTGCCGTGAAGGCGGGGTCTATATAAGGATGACATCAAGGGGGGTCTATAGTGTGTCAATCTGTGTTTAAGTGCCGCTGTAAAATTCAGGTCATAAAAAGGACACCTAAAGTTTGTGTTCTGTTCACACTACAACGCTGGTACTCACCGATAAAAAAATAAAAAAAAACGTATTGGTGCAACCCTAATTGGGATGCAACATGTATGCACTTTAACACAAAGCAGGTCCCCACATGAAAAACACAATCCAAGTAAAGGAAAAAATTTGGTTTGATTTATTGTGTCCCTTAAGCCTAGGTTCACATTGGAGTGATTTGTCATGCGATCTGAGAGATCAAATCGCATGACAAGTCACAGCCTATTGGAGGCAATGGCACTATTCCAATCGGTGCAACACCGATCTTGTGACGCCACACTGATTTGCAAAAGTAGTTCCTGCCCTGCTTTTGCAGGTGCGACTTCAATAAACATCTGTGCATGAAGCCACACAAGATGTCTATCAAGTAGCACCTGAAATTGCGATGACCTTGCTACTTTTAAATCACGTAGCATGGTTTCAAAGTTGCATCAATGTGAACCAGGGCTTAAGCTGATGTCCATGTTTCATGCCACTTTAAATAGTTTGTTTGGACCAAGGTGGTCCAAAATAACTTTTTGCTTCACTAAGGCCCCTTTCACACTGAGGCGCTTTGCAGACGCCATAGCGCTAAAAATAGCACCTGCAAAGTGCCCTGAAAGAGCGGCTCCATTCACTCCAGTGTGAAAGCCTGTGGGCTTAGGGTGCTGCATGGGCCAAGGATCCAAGGGGCTCCACAGGGTTATGTAGACTAATACAGGTACCTAACCTTAGATCCATTGTACGTCATCTCCGGTTCATGTTAATAAGGGTTTGTGAGTCTGGTGTCTTCACACCCATTTTGTTTTGTACCCAAGATGTCACCACCTTCTGTGTGCCATGCCAAACACCGGAATCATTCTCCTCCAGTGTTGTCCTTTGTATTTAAGTGAAGTAGTGTGTAGTGAACATGACCAAATGGCTCATCTATATATAAGCTTTATAAACTGTTAGCCAAGGCAGTATTTTTCCTGAGAGAGGGACATGTATTCTTGCAAGTGAAAATCCTTACTGTAAGGACTTATGTATGAGACATCAAATAAGTTCACCTGGATACCGCTGGAATCCACTAGAGGGAGCCTGATGAATAGAGATCCGATTGTAAGGGATTCAGGGTAATTTTAGAGAATGCTTTGTACATGTTCAACATTTACAAGGATGACATTAAGAAGGGTCTATGGAGGGATGACATGAAGGGGGGTTCATGGAGGGATGACATAAAGGGGCGGTCTATGGATGGATAACATGAAGGGGCGGTTCATGGAGGGATGACATAAAGGGGCGGTCAATGGAGGAATGACAGGAAGGGGGGGGGGGGGGGTCTATAGAAGGATGACGTGAAGGGGGGGGGGGGGGGTCTATAGAAGGATGACGTGAAGGGGGGGGGGGGGGTCTATAGAAGGATGACGTGAAGGGGGGGGGGGTCTATAGAAGGATGATAGGAGGCAGGAGGTAATTCTTGTAGACTTCCTGGTCAAGTCTATGACTACAAATACTGACGGTGTTATAGCAGAAAAAAGCATGTGGTCACTACGGTACCGGGGGCATTCCAATACTACAAAGTTTTTAAACATTGTAAACCGTTTCTATTTGAGGAATGATTGGGTTAGGAAACATGCAATAAGCATCTGATTCTGAGCATTGTGTAGAGTGCAATGGCCCAGTGGCAACAGCTATAAGGCAATTCCCCTATATAGTACAAGGGGATTTCTGTTTTCTCTACATGAGTCCATTCTGTAGAGGTGATCAGTAATCACTAGGCTTCCGTTAACAACCTAGAAGTATTCCAATCTGTCTTCAGGAGGCCAAGGGCATTAATCAACCTTTGCCAAATCTATGCAGCTTGTTTTTATCGACGGACATCCCTAAGGCCCCTTTCACACTGATCGACCGTATGGGTCTGCCTGTCAGTTTTTCAAGTGGACCCGATCAAACCATCCATAGAACTTTGAGTGCCGGCATCCAATCCAGTCCTCTAAAAACAGACGGATGGGAATCCTGCCCCATCCATCAATTGGATGATAACACAGGCAGCCTATTTCCATCTGACTACCCATAGAGAACACTGGGCTGTGTCTGTGTCCACTCTGCATAGCGGAGCAGACATAGACCCATTATCCGTCTGCTCAGCGGACAGATCCGCTTGGCAGAGTCCGCCCCATCTGCAAGGGGTTTTGCATAGGCAGGTTAACTATATGCTTTTAAAGTATAACCAAAGGCAAAACCTTTTTTTAATTTACATAGATTGGGAAAGGTATTGGAACACCTGTCAAGGGTTTTTGTTGCCTCCTCTGCTCTTGTTAAGGCAATTCATCCCATTTGTCAGATTTACAGTAATCATCGAAAGTAACAGAAAATCACAAATTGTAGGTTGTCCCCAGAACCGTAATAGAGGGGACGGCTTTTGAATTTCCTCTCATTTACGGTTTTGTCTAAAGCCGGGGAGGGGGTCTCCAAACTTTCTAAGCAAAAGGCCAGTTTACGGCCCTTCAGACTTTAAGGTGGGCATAGAAAATTCAGCCAATATCGGTGCTCCATTATTTGTTCTAATGGGAGGAATAGTGCCCTATTATTGATTTAAATGAGAAAAATAGTGTCCCGTTGATGTTTTTTTAGTAGGGGGAATGCTGCTTCGTCATTGGTGTCGGTTGGTAGAATAGTGCCCCAAGGGCCAGATAAAGGCAAGCAAAGGGCCACATCTGGCCCCCGTTTGGAGACCACTAGTCTAAAGGACAAAAAGTGGCAATAAAAAAGCTTGACAAAAGTTATAACTCTCCATTCTTTGTTCAAAATAAACAAAAAAAAGCATTTAGTTCTACTTTACCTAGAGGGGAAATTTCCAGCTGCCTTAGCGGTCTGCTTCAGATTATGTCTTTTGTCCAGTAATATCGCAGCACATTGACTACTATAGGTGAGGCATAGATAATGAGCAGGTAGTACCAGGGAGGTAGAATAGGCAAGGCAATAAGATTAGCTTGCAGCTCATGATGTTTTATGTATATATCCAATAGTCACACATAGCTGTAGTTGACATACATCCGTAATCTTCCCATTTTGTGGCTCCCCCTCCTCTCTGGTCTTTCCATCGTGGTTATTCACTCTGGTTCCTCTCACCAACCTGTCATGTGTGACTCTCACCCACCAAGTCACCCCTGTCCGTCTTCAGCATGCATCACTAATATCTGTCCGTGTAGTGTGTACATCACATTCTGTATTTATGTCCAGCAATCCAGTTCTTCTCATCTCACCCATGGTCTATCTCCTCTCTTTTTCCACATAGAGCCTGAAGGAGGGGCTGACGGTCCAGGAGCGCCTCAAAATCTTCGAATCCCAGGACTATAAGAAACACTAACACCTCCCGATTTCTGCCGCGTGTCCCCAGGGCTTGGAGCAGACATAAGCCGCCTCCCCCCCCCCCGGATCCATCGGGCTTCAGGGGACTCTGATGTGCAGCTTTTCTTTTTTTTTTATTTTGCACGTCATTTTGGGCTCTTGGAAATGTGCAAGGCCGGCCGTTCAGGTGTTGAAATGGTTGATTCCTGTGGGTACCTCTCCAGCTCTTGATGTCTGTTTTTATTTTTCCTTCCTTCTTTCCCTTGCTCTACGACAGGGCACACTCTCCTCTGCCATCTTGTCAGAGCTTTTTTTTTTCAGTCAGTATTAAGGCACGTCTGCCGAACAATAAGCTATCAGGTGTGAAGATGCTGGGACGTGCACGGACTCTCAACATGCGGTGGTGCTGTACCAGGAGGAACTGAACCACAAAGGGCACATTTGACAGGGCTGCTTTGTTGGGTAGTAAGGACTCTTGCTCCCCCCACAAATGTCTGTAGTTATTTATATATATGTATGTGCGTGTGAAGTATGTGTACATTATAGAGGAGATTAATTTCTCCAATAGTTGGCTATTGCACTTGAGTTAGAACCATGACCAGCTCTTTGTCTTGCCATGTAATCCTAAAAAATGGCTTGAGGTAATTCAGGTTGCAGGTATTGAAAGCAGAGTCTTAACCGGCCCTCTTTGATGTGAACCTACTTTAAGAGGAGGCCTTCTTTGTGTGAGGGATGCAGGCTCTTGAATATTTGTGACCCACAACAAAAATGACAGGTGCGGATCAAGGCTCCACCAGGTCCTCCGGCGTGACAAACCGCTAGGGGTGCCGACAAGGACAGAGCATGTTCCAGCTCAAAAGATATAGTAGGGAAAGGAAGTCCTAAAAGTTGCACACCACAGCAAAACCCTGTAAGGAGGTATGTGTGTGACAGCCTTAGCCCTGGCTCCATCCAGGCCACGCCCCCAATGCATTTCACTCCACCGCCAAGATTAAGCTTCGGGGTGGAGTGAAACACGTTGGTGGGCGTGGCGTGTTGGAATATTTATGTTGGCTTTTAAGAATGTTTGGAGTGATTGCTTGTGTCCTTCCTGCCATTTATCATAGACCAGCAAAATCAGAATATTTTCCCTTTGGGCCTAAATGTTCACGAAGAGCAAGCCAAGATTCCTGGCGAAAAATTGCAACATTCATCTTTAAATTATAAAGTGCAGACTTAAGCCGGCCATACATGGATTAAAATCCAGCCGTAATTTTATGCAGAAAATCTGACCGGCTGGTTGACCTTACCAGCCAACTACATTGTTGATATTTATGTCGGCCCTGGGCAGCAGCAGCGCTCAATAGGGTCCACATATACCATACACATCACAGGCGCGCGGACAACATTTTATGCAGGATCTTGCGAGCATCAAGTTTCTGTGTAAAGCAATGCGCATATCTATATCAAATAAGAAAGCTGCATGGTTAGGAGTACTGTAAACACCTATTGGATAGCCGATATTGTTATGCTTACTCAGATAGCATGTGTTGTCAGCATAAGGTCCCCTCCAGAACTGCTCTCCTATGGGTCTAAATAAGGCTAAGTGGGCAATAGGATCAATCTTCAGCCTAATTGTGACCGGTACTCTTTAATGTAAATATATAGTATGCCATCATTCAATACATTCTGGACAGGCTGCAGCTCTGAGCTTTGTGTCACGGGACACCAGTGATTAAAAGTGCAATATTTCTCCTCTTTCCTAGCTGCTGAGGAGTATCGTATAGAAACTCAAAAGCTTGTCCTGCAGAGGCAGATCCCTTTTATTGTAGGTTAATTTCTTTATATTTAGTTTATATTGTGTTGGAGAGACTGGTGATTAGGAGGGCTGTTTCCACCTTTGAGGTCACTCTGCATGATTTTTTTTTTTTGTTTCCTGTACCGTTGTATTGGCAACGACATTGCAGACCTGATGTAAATACTAGAGCATGGTACCACTAGACACCCCTGGTTACTACAGGTAACGTGCCATTATTATATTGGGTCTGGCACGGGTCATTTTGTGGGCTGAACACTGTAGCCTATCTGCCCCGTATGATCCAGTAGCTGAATGAACTGTCCCTTGGATGCAGTCCATCCCTTACTGACTTGATGTACATAGTTGTAGCTAATGGATAAACTTAATTCTTTGGAACATTTGAACAGCACAGAAGATACATTTCCACTGCTGCTTGTAAAATGTAGTTTCGGTGAGCAAGAATAGTGTTGGCAAGACCTGTAGAAAGAGTTCTGGGTACCCTATAGTGTGCTTTTTTGGAGCTCATTGGAAAGACTTGGAAGGTGTTCTATTGCGAAACGCGTTATGTCGTGGCAATGTCTGGCTCGTAATGTAAAAGATAAGTTTGGAATGATTTGTTTGACGTTTGTTTTCAGAAAGTGCAAGTATTGTTTTATATTTTTGTTGGTGACGGAGAAAGTGTTTTATAAATGTTTTGTCTGCAGTGATAGATGGCTGATCCCGTCAGATTTTGTTATGGTTTCTGCAGCAATCCTAGAGATTTCCTCTAGTACTGAAAATATCAAAAGCCGGGACTGAAGGAGGACAGGCGTATTGTGTCTTCAAACCCGGAGCGTGCTGGAGGAACGTGAAGAAAGTCTATACAAGTGTTTGTTGTAGGTGCAATGCAAGTTCCTTTGCGTGTTGCTGTAATGTGCGATGTGGTGACAGGATGTCGGACGATGGATGTGATGGGGAGTGAAGCGCTTAGAGGGTGGTGACGATCGGTGGTCACACTGTAAATTAGGCTTAAGGTGTCTGTTTGGAATCAACGACCTTCTACTCTAGTTCGACATTTTACCATTTAAATATTGCATTAAAAAAATAAAAGTTTTAGATAAAGTGGAAAACAGTTAAAAACCCTCTCAGGTTCAAATTGCTATGCTCTTGCTGATGAAAGGTCCCCTCATTTCTGGCCATAACCCCCATTCTACCCAAATGCCAAGTTCTGTATTCCCACTTTATTTCACTGGAATAAATCAAAAGATGGTGCTCATAAGGAGAAAAAGAGCTTCCTCTACAGATCCTCAAGGAAACGGCCAGCTGGCATCCATACACTAATCCAGAAAGTAAATCGTGTGTGCAAAGAGGATCGCCGCGGTCCTATTCAGCAAATGTTGTTAGAAGTGCCCTCAGCCTAGATATCTTTTGCAAACCGCACATTGACGTATTTCACCACCACCCACCAGGGCTTGGACAAAGGGCTGAAACGCGTCAAATGGGGTGATTCGACAGGGCCATCTAGGCTGAGGCCGCCTCTAACTTTTTGACAACAGGGGCTGGATGGGAGAGCAGCGATCCTACACACACACGGAATAAATAAAATTTGTAAGTATGACTATAGAGCAGCCATATTATAAACCGAACAAGCCAGCCTATCAATTCTTCAGAATCAGTGGCATCGCTGAGGCATGAATTGGTTAGCTGAATATTGGCTATACTTACAAGATGGCTGTTTGAAAACATTAGGTGACAGCTCCACTTTAAAAATCAAGTTTTCATCAGGAAAATAAATGCTGCTGCATTGCTAGCGGGTACAACTCATGTTGATGAATAATGGCTCAAGTATGTTTTAATCTTTCCCCAGGTGATTTCTGCTGTTGGGTAGGGGTGTGGCCGGGCTGACTGATACTGGAGCCCCTCTTGTCAGGGTCTTTGGTTCTCCAGCCAAGGGAGCTGGTGGCTCTGCAGAGTCTGCAGTGTCGGTTTCGCCGCAGCGGTCCGGCTATTCTCCTGTCCCACGAGAGATCTGCGGCCTTCGTGATGCAGTAGACTTGCCGGGAGGGTCAGATGTAAACGCTATTTGATACGTATTCAGTGGACGGAATTTTTTTTTTTTTTAGTGGGTACCCGATGGGTGTTCAGTAGGAAGGAAGGTCCCATTTGTTTCCTGAGCTACTAGTATCTTGATTGGTAACTAAAGCTGCTGACTCGCACTTGTCTTTCAGACATTGGTGTAAATTTAAAAGGGGAATATGTGGGCCACCGCTGCCAATAGGTAGCTTTAAAAATGCCAATTACCTGGCTGTCATGCTGATCTTTATGGATTTACAGTCGTCATGCTGATCTTTATTGCTTTACAATCAACATGCCTGATCTGCATATGTTTCGCTTAAGTATTTTAGCACGGAATCTCCTTCACAGGTAAAAAAAAACTGGTGTTTTCAGAGAGAGAGAGGGGTCAGCTTTAAAATCCCACTAGAGCTTTCCATTAAGTACAAGTTCCCAATGCTTTAGTTAGCCAGACACTGGTTGAATATTGTCCAGTCCAGCAGGGTGAGGTTGAATTTTGATCAGTATGTGGGCTCCTCCCTTTACAGAAGTTGATTTTTTTATTTATTTTTTAATCAACGGGACATGATGGAGATTTTTCCATCGATCAGCAGCTGTAGCCGACTAGCTGCAGCCGCTGATCAGTGTATTTAGACAGCAGAAGGTGTTGCTGTCAGAATAAAATGTCCCAGCAGGCAAACAAGGCGGATGAAAGAAACTTAATTTCCAAAATAAATTTATAGCTAGCTTTACAACTTTCCCCCCCAAGCCATTGTGCACATAGACTAACCGATCGCTTAGCGAAACTCCACCAATCAGAATTTTGAGTACTCCAATTGATGTATTTCTAGATATTCCATAGCAGCTAGGTGTCTGCTTCTGCTGTCTGTAAATATTACCACTTCCTTCATTTGGTAACTGTGTCAGAATTGCTTGGCCTGCAGTCTGATCCTGCGATTTTCTATTGGGGTTCCATGCTTGTTGCTCAATGGGAAGCAGTTCTGTGTCTGGGGCCTGTAAAAGTGCTGCCAGCCTTGCAATGTCATATATGGAAATCTTTACTTCTCAATATCCTGTGTGCTCTGCTTGTAGAAAAAAAAACTATGCTCATTAATAGTATATAGAAGCCCTCGATATAAAGGAACCCTCGCTGGAATGTGATGACAACATTCTTGGTAATGAAGGGGCAGAAGGAAGGTAATTCTCATTTTTAGTTGGAATACACACCTGTTAATCTCTGCAGTAGTGAAGAGAAACCACAAACCAAATCGGGTCCCCCTCTGCACTCTGTGGTCCCTCCTGCCAACTACTACATCAATAAAGGACACTGTCGTGATATAAGAGTTAACGGACTGAACCACAGAAGTGTAAAAACTTTGCAGAATCTTCAGCTGCAAACCAGAGATCGACAATAGGATTTTTTTTTGGAGGAGTCACTGTTTCGAATTTTCAATGCTGCAGTCCCTCGTGCTGCACATGCAGCAATCTCTGTAGTAAGGGTAGCCTCAGCTCAGGCTCCATCTCCACCCTTGGGGGCGAAACGCGTCAGTTCCATGGACAGAGCTTGAGCTGCGGCTGCTCTTACTGCAGAGATTGCTGGATTGCAGCACCAGGGGCATTTCTTCTTTTTGCATCTGTTAAGCTGTGACAGGCTTTCCCCTAGCCCAGTGATGGCAAACCTTGGCACCACACGTTTTGGAACTACATTTTCCGTGATGCTCATGCACTCTGCAGTGTAGTTGAGCATCATGGGAAATGTAGTTCCAAAACATCTGGGGTGCCGAGGTTTGCCATCACTGCCCTAGCCCATGAGTGCTCCAGCTGTTGCAGAACTACAATGAGGCATTGTAATAGTTACAAGTATGACACGATGGGAAATATAATTCTTCAACAGCTCGAGGGCCACACAGGTGAAGCACCCATGCCCTAGCCTGCACCCTCAGCGGGAGTCACCAGATCTTGATATACAGGAGCCTGACGTGGCACCCTTAATATTTTTTTTTTGTGTGGGCTGCAGTCCCTTCACACAAAACCGTTGCATTGAGTCCTGTAGCCTGGACACCTCACTATCCTACAGAGCGGTCTGCAAATTTGTTACGATAAAAGTTCTCCTTGTACATATACTTTACAGTCACGTTTGTGTATTTTGTTTTAATGGAGTGAGCAAGAGTCCGTTTTAAACCCTGTCATTTGTTAGTGTGTATATGATCATAATGTATGTAGAATTTTAATTTTTTTTTTCTTTTTTTTATGGTGGTTCATGTTCCTCCATAGCAAATGACGCACCTTGGGACCCCCCAGTGATATGCCGGTGCATTCGTAGGTCCCATCTAAATCATCAACTTGTCTGTTTATAAACACCAGATAATTTAAAGAAAAAAAAACCTGTATAGTATTCAGAACACACTTTGTACATATTTCTTAAGTCAGAGATAGTGAGTTTTGTGTCCTTGTGTTTTTTTGATCTTTAAAAAGCCAGATGTTATTTTTATTTTTTGTTTTTTTCTTCATTCTTGTGGATTGAGTGTAACATTTTTGGAGTTGAGTGACCCTTGTAAGTTTTTTGCTAATATTTTAGAATCTCACCGGATGTCAAGTCCTGCATTGTTTCAGTTCCTGTGTAATATATATAAATATATATGTTGTAGAGGATTTGTACAGCCTGCCTCAGTATTCTCCCCCCCCCCCCAAGCAAATCTGATTTCTCACGTGAGTGGGGGATCGGTGTAAAAAGCTGCTGATATTTAGCAGGATTGGGACAACCAGCAAAAAGGAAGCACAGTCCCCAGCGTGCCCAGGTCACATCCTGGCTAGAATCGCTGGGGCTTGTAGTTCTCTGCAGCAGGTTGCTTATTCCTGTTTTAGAGTCCTCTGCAGCCTGTGGGTGTTGCAGCTTATAATGAGAACCGTTATTTGTTTTTCCTCCTGTAAATACAAAATCCCAGCTCTTGGTTCTAAGACTGTTTTTAAAACTACACTGGTGAAAAAAGTGCCGCATTTAGCATGGCTCTGCTGGTGGCAATCTGTTGGCTCCACTATTAAGCTTGCCTGCTGTTCAGATGAACGCATCATATGAAATTGTGGCACTTGTGTTTCAAAACAGGCATGACCATTAAAGATAGGAAAATGCAAGTTTTACATCAGCCTGGTGCACAGTTTCTTAAGTTTTAAAACAATTTTCTAGCCAATCATATAGACCCCCTAGGCTGCGGTGTTAGAGCTGTATGAGGCATAATATCCATCAGTAAAGACTGATACTACTTAAAACGCCCCTAGAAATGTTAAACAGCAGCTTGTGTAGCTCTGCGCCATTCAGAACCACGCTGGCTTGAACGCAGAACCTCTGTTTTTAGCCGCTTAGGTCGCTCCATACATCTCCTAGGGGGGGCGCTCGCTGGACAGCCCAGTAAAATATGCAAGGAATGCCCAATCTCAGAAAAGACAGGGATACCAGAGAGACATAAATCTTCTGTCTGGACGTATATGACTTTGTCATTCTTAAATAACCTTTTTTCTTTTTATTATTTTATGATGCCTTTTTAGCCTGTCCTGTTTTGCTGCTACTTCAGCCTACAAAGGCATGGTAGTATAGTTTGCTGCCTTATGCTGCTGTGACCTCTGCTGGCTGATGGGGAGTATTACAAGCAGCTTAGGGCTTTAAAACTACATTGATGATCTTGTCTCTCTCACTACAACATATAGTATGAATGCTTAAGATTTTTTTTTATTTCCTTTCTTTTCCTACTTGTGGTGATATTCCCAAGTCCTGGATTTTTTTTGCCTATTCCCCTTGCAACTCACACTTTTTTGGTCACGTTTATTTTCTCCCGCCGGATGCGTGCGACTCGCTAGGTTCCTGTGGATGTAGCTGATCATTTTTATTTTGTAAATATAACTACTTAACTTTACATAAACTATATCGTAATAAACTATTTTTGCACCACCCTTTAACCTGCTGTCTCTTGAGTTTTTTCTTGCTGTCTGGTGAATGAATAGAGAGAAAAGAGAACGTGTCCATTGAAAACAAAATACCGCCTTCTTTTTTGTTTGAAAATTTAAAGCAGAGTTTTTAAACACTTAGGCCGCGTACACACGTACGAGAACCTCGTCGGGCTAAACTCATCGTTCCGCCCGACGAGGTTCCCGATGAGCGGTCGGAAAAGCTCGTCGGGCCAAATTCCTCATTGAACAACGAGGAAAAAGAGAGCGTGCTCTCTTTTTTGGCTCGACGAGCTTCCCGACGGCACGCTCGTCGGAAGTGTACACACGACCGAGAACCTCGGCAGTCTCCCAGCAAGCTTCTCGCTGGATTCTGCCGAGAAGCTCGGTCGTGTGTACGCCGCCTCACCTGTCCAGGGTGCCTGCCATGTCGGGTCCCGTAGCTGATTTGTCCCTAGGCTCTCCAGAGGAGGTGCTGCCATCTTCGGTAAGGGAATCAGGAAATTAAGCCTTGTGGCTTCACTTCCTGGTCCTTTACTGCGCGAGTCGCGCTGCGTGATCTCACTGGTCCCTGCTGTCTTCTGGGACCTGTGTCTCCCAGAAGACAGCTGGGGGGGGGGGACGGAGTAGGCGCTGGATGTGGTGTAGGTCACTGCCGTGATCTATGCCTGGAAGTGGGAGCAAATACATGTATTACACAGGTATCTTCTCCCTCTTCCCCCCTGAAAGGTGCCAAATGTGTTACCAGGGGGGAGAGGGGTGGGTTCCAAAAAGTGGAAGTTCTATTTTTAGGTGGACATGTTGGCAAGGGCAAAAGACCCATTAAAGTGGTTGGTAAACCCTTACATATACCCAGTGAAGTTACTGGCCTCAGGTGATTCACATAGGTACAACTTATGTACGGAGATTTGTTTTATCTATCTATCTGCAGTCTTCTCTACATCCGTTCAAAGTGCAGAATTTGTTTCAAGTACCTGTATAGAGATGTCAATTTACGCAGCACTTCACATATACTAGTGCCTCTCATAAAATTAGAATATCAAAAAAGTAAAATGATTTAAGTAATTCAATTCAAGATGTGAAACTTCTATTTTATATAGATGAGTTACACACACAGTGATATATTTCAAGCATTTCTTTCTTTTAATTTTGATGATTATGGCTTACAGCTAGTGAAAAACCCAAAATCTGAATATTACATAAAAAAAGTCCTGCAAGCAGCTTCTTTGCAGCGCTTTAGGAGCGGTGAATACAACGCTGCTAAAGTGCCCCTTCCCATTGAAATCAATTTGGGGGATATATAGGGAAAGAATTACATAAGGCAGGTGACTTATGTGGTTAGTGTATCCAGCGTTATGAGGACTCCCAATCTCAGGAAGATAGAGGTTTAGTTACTTTCCATAAGTATTATGCTTTACTTTGTGGATACCTATTAATGTGATGTGTATATATATATTATGTTTATCACTATTAGGGGGCAGTCGATATTCACTTTTTTTTTTTTTTTTATTAGAAGTATTGTTTGAAAAACTGACCGATATTGCTTCAAGGGGTTTATCTGGCCTGGCTGTTATTACAAGCAGCAGTAGGGGACGTTTATTTATATATATATATATATATATATATATATATATATATATATATATATATATACACACACACACACGTTTAGGTCATTAACCCGAATGCTCTCATGAGCAGATATTGGCATTTACTACTGGTGTAGGGACCCCAAAGACTTTTGGACACTTGAGTTACCGAACTCAATGGCTTTCCAGATCTTCATTGAGACTCCCCAGGGGCCAAAGATCCTAGAGTGCACATCCAGTATGTCTCTCACTTGCATTACTTTTGGAATTTTCTGCTGTTATCAAGGTCCTCACTCACTGTCTCAATCCCGAATGCCCTCATTCCAGGACGGATCGCCACCAAGATGTTGCTTGAAATGTTGAGGGATAGAATACACATTTTTATTTCTTATGAAATTAGTATCTAATAAAGTGGCTGGTAAGTATACATCTCACTGATTGGTGGACGCGCTAGGAATTTTTTCTAAACCCTGAATGGTCCCCGACGGTCCGATTTGCAGTGGAAACCCTCACGCGAATAGACCGGTTCAATCCTAACCGCTCCAAATTTACTGACCCGAACCGCTCCATGCAGTGGAAACAAGGCATTAGTGAACCAGGAGGCACAGGCGTAGCCCCACTACCTGTCAAAATCTATGGCTGGCTGAAATACACTGACAATGGACAAGCCTGATCACATAGGGCCCTAAATGTGAGTACAGGGTTCAGAGAGACATCCTGGGGTTGATTTACTAAAAACAAACTGGTGGTAGCCAATCAGATGTTGGGCCCTTTCACACGGACGGATAAAATTGTGCTTTTAGCTGCAGATTCTAAAGATATCTACCGCCGCTAAACACACAATGCTTTCCTATGGCCCCATTCACACACTGTGATTAGCTGCAGTTTCATTACATTCTGTTTGGTGCAGATAGAAAAAATAGATTTGACTGCGTCCAGGAACGATTTTGCGCAACTATCTGCACATAACTGCAAGTAATCGCAGTGCACTGTGTCAGCTGCGGATATCAGCGTGAACAAAAGAAAAAACAGGAAGCACATCAAAATAAAAATGGTTGCTTTGGGGATGACAATAATGGCCAACCACAGCTAAACATAGCTGCATGTAAACGCAGCTAACCGCAGTGTACAAATGCAGCCCATCGCTGTGCCTGGAGTCTTGAATTTAAAAAAAAAAGAAACATGCTTTTAACTGCGGCAGAACAGCCGTCCGTGTGAAAGGCGCCTTTAACTTCACCTTATTTAGTTAAGCTTGGACAATAAAACCTGGAAGCCGATTGATGTCTATGCGGAGTTGCACCAGATTTTGCACCCCCCCAGTTTTACTAAATCAACACCCTTTTACAAGGGGCCTTAAAAGGCAATCTGACTGACAGAAATGGGGACTGTCACCACAGACCTCCCCTCCTGAAAATGATAGTTCTCTGGCTGTTACACATAGCTTATGGTTTCAGTCATTTCCGAGACAGCTGACCAACAGCAAGTATGCACAAGGATTCCTACTGAATTTGCTGGATGCTTGTTTGGGTTCATAAACTTGAATAGACTCTAACACAACTAACATTTACGAACAATAACTGCACCTTTACAGGTGTCCTACAACTCAGGAAATTTAGAAGTCACCTCAATAGGAGGGGGAAGACATTTTTTACAAGCCAGAGAACATGTTGGCTTTAACAGTGGAAAAGCGCACACCAAAAATTGGTAGGTATAAGCGTTAAATTAAAGTCTTTCATGGGAAACACGCATCATGTGAACCTGCCGGCAGGCTAATTGTCGGTCTTCAACATTTGAGTCTCTTACTGGGAATAAATATGAAGTTTGGGCATACTGACCGCTTGCTTCAGGCTGGGTTTACTGAATTGGCTACAGGTTTTCCCACATGGAGCCCTCTATGGAGCTTGTTCACACATCTCCGTGGCAGCCACAGAGCGGATTGCACAGGGGTCCGGTGTGTGTTGGCTCAGTTTCAGGTCCAATGCAAAAATTTGGGCCCCGATTGGTCCCTGAAATGGAGAACACGGAAGCACCGTACCCCTGCTGTAAACCGCATCCAATCTAAGTGTGAACCCAGCCTAAGGCCCCATACACACCAATAGATTTTCTGCAGACTTTTGTCTTCCGATTTACCAAAATCATATAAATATGAAGTCAAACCTTAAGGCCTCGTACACACGATCGAATTTGTCCGCTGAAAACGGTCATCTCCGATTTCAGCAGACATCTCCGATCGTGTGTATGGGCTAGCGGACAGATTTATCCACCCGACAGATTTCAAAGCATGCTTTGAAATCTATCGGGTGGGAATGTGTCCGCCCGACATGTCTGCTGGTTAGTACACTTACCAGCAGACATGTCGTCCCGCACCGCCGCCGAATGGATTCGGCGCATGCGCGTAAGTGTTTTACTTTCTGGTGCGGTGACGTGGTGGCGTCAACGTCACGTCACCAACACGTCAGCGCGCCGTCTGCTGGCGGGGATTTTGGTTTGCTCGTGTGTGCACGCGAGCAAACCAAAATCCCAGCAGACAGATTTGTTCAAATCTGTCGGACGGACAGATTTGAACAAATCTGTCCGCTCGTGTGTATGGGGCCTAAGACCCCTTTCACACTGGGGGCGTTTTTCAGGCGCTTTAGCGGTAAAAAAAACGCCTATAAGGCCCCTTTCACACCGGGCCGTGGGAGTTGCGGTGACTGTGTAGCGTCGTATTTACCGCAATATTCAGCCGCTAGCGGTGCGTTTTGACCCCCGCTTACAGCCAAAAAGGGGTTAATACCGCCAGCAATGCACTTCTGCTGAGGCGCATTGCTGGCGGTATTACCGCGGTTTGCCATCGATTTCAAATGGGAAGGTGTGGTAAACAACGAACATTAAAATGCAGCAGCTGTTGTGGTCCAGCGGATTGTCGCAGTCCCAATTACGGCTCATTGCAGTTTTTACTTTTTAAATTAACTTTATTGAAAATATCACAGTCATTTTTTTTGTTTTAGCGTACATCACCCATACACCACCGTAACACAGTAGCGTAAAGCAGGCACATGGTAGACAAGGCAATCTGCATTGTCAGGCAGTGGGATTCTGCTGGAATAGCTGTCCAATGCAGTCCCACCACATCTGGTATGAATATACCCTCAGAAAACAGAGAAGAACATCTATAGTAAGTGGTGGATGGTACTGGAAACCTACTGCTACTGTAAAGTCTTCCAGTCTTAAAGGAGAAGTACAGCCAAAGCGCATTAGGCTGTACTTCTGTGGATCACAGGAGTGCAATTCCTTCTGCATTCCTGTGACCCGTTTTCAGCAGACAGCAAGCTGAAGCCCACGGAAGTCAGAGCCAGTCCAGGCTGGGGAAGGATTGCGACCATATGTCTGGGATCTGACTACATGCCTTGACCGGAAACCCAGCTCAGCAAGCTGCCGAGAGCCTGAGCCAGTCTCTCCCATCCCCTCCACAGCCCAGCGCTCAGGGGAGCATGGGGGGGGACAGAGCAGAGCGTCAGTGACTGACAGTCAGCAGCTGTCTGCTCACAGAGCTGTGAGAACCAATCGATCAGTGGGGTTTGGTCACTCGATTCCCGGCGGAGGACCAATGCTGCATCAACCTAGGCAAGTATGATTTGCATAAAAAATAAAAATCCAATACTTGTCTTTTAAAAAATGTTGGGAGTTCAGGGAAATCTAAGGCACCATCTGGTAAGACTGAGATTAAAAAAAATTTTGTTAGCAATAATAATTATATGCAAGGACCTCCCTTTAAAACCTTTGACCTTGCAACATGTATGTTTCCTATCCTGGTAAAAGTAACTTTAAGCCTCATGTGCTGTCCTGGAAGACGACAGGGAAAAATGCAACTGTGTTAGTGTGATGAAAGGGGGAGCTGGCCCTCTATTTTCTGTAATTTTCCCTTTCTTCGCTCTTACTGTTTCTCAGAATATTAGGAAAAGGTGAGCAGATCCGCGGATCCCTGGTTGCAGGTCACATCCCTTAGGCTACTGAATCTAGCCTCTGTAATGTTTACAGTGTAGTACCCGTATGGGGCTGTTGCTTCCAGCTATGAGATGACCTATCTGTTCTTAGTAACAATATATATATCATTTAACTTTGTTTGTATATGCATCTCTGGATAACACTGTTTTTTGAATATGGCTGTGATCCGTGTGAAATGCTCTTTGTTGTGTGAAAATAAAGAATTTTGAAAAAAAAGAAAGGGGGAGCTGGAAGGCTGAGATGGGGGGGGGGGGCCTCTTTGGTTTGTATCATATTGTAGTGGTGTGCGTCCAGTGTTATCTTTGGAATTGTTTGGAATGTGGCACTGGATTCCTTGTATCTGGAGCTCATCTGGGGTTGATGTGTGATGGAGGGCTAGACATCTCTTCATGAGTGTCTAGACCAGGGATCCTCAAACTACGGCCCTCCAGCCATTGTAGAACTACACATCCCATGAGGCATTGTAACACACTGACATGACGGGAATTGTAGTTCCTGAACAACTGGAGGGCCGTAGTTTGAAGACCCATGGTCTAGACCAGTGATGGCGAACCTTGGCACCCCAGATGTTTCGGAACTACATTTCCCTTGTTGCTCAACTACACTGCAGAGTGCATAAGCATCATGGGAAATGTAGTTCAAAAACATCTGGGGTGCCAAGGTTTGCCATCACTGGTCTAGACAGGCTGGGGCCCTCGTGGAGCAAGGGGGGCAGGCTGGGGCCCTCGTGAGGCTGGTGGCTCAACTTTAAAGAGGGCCACAGCAGTGGAGAGTGTAGCAAATAAGACTGATGCAACAGAGTGGAGCAGGTTGCATTGAAAGGACTTTCTGCACACGTTTCCTCTTCCATAGTCTTTTACTTTGTGGACCAAACAGAATCCCTGACACAGACTTTTCCCACCAAGATGACATTAGTTTGGAGTACCCCTAAATGTGTTGACCCCCTGGGGGTATTTGTACCTCATTTTAGGAATTGCTGCTCTATAGTGTTAAACATAATTTCAAAATTTGATTCAACACAGTTTTCAGCAAGTGAAATATTCTTTACCACAATTACTTGAAAATGTCATATAGATGTAACAATCACAATAATCCACAGATCCCTGAGCTGTCAAGACTGGCCCAATAATGCATTTTCAGATTACAGTAACATAAAAACCAATAAAACTAAATATTTAACAAAACACTGTGAAATGACACCCTGTCCCAGATCAGAGGCGCAGCCTTTAGAAGTTTACCGAAATGTAAAAATAAAATAAAAAAAAAAATGCACAAAAAAATAAAAAAGAAAATCACTTGAAATTTTAAAACCAAGGTGACGTGGCACACCATAGACCTTCTTAAACTCAGGGAACTCCATCACTTATCTTTCACTCTGGGAAGAAATCGTAGGTGGCAGGATCATACTCCTCCCAAAGCCTCTCAAACTCCTCCAGGTACGCAGACACAAAGACTCTGTCATCTGTCATGAGAAGATTCTCCTTGTTTGCCTGGATGGCCTGCATGGTCCAGTTCATGGAACCGGTTATTACAAATGTTTTATCTACCACCACAAACTTATGGTGCATGAAACCAGAAGACTGACTGTGACGAACCACAATACCTGCAAAAGAAAAGAATGCGTGTCAAAGAGGAACTCCAGGCAACTAGTAAAATTATTCAGGGAACCCCAACATGATCCTAAAAGCATAACTCACGCAATTTACCATCGATGAGCGCTGCAGAGACCCCGCCCCCCCCCCCCCCCAGGGTTGTGTGACCTGAAAGTCTTCACAGAAGACATCTATGTAATTCAAAGTAAGAGCAGAAGAACCATCACCCACTTGAAGACCAGGCCTTTTCTGACACTTTTTGTTTACAAGTAAAACATTTGTATTTATTTGCAATAAAATTACATTGAAACCCTCAAACAAACATTCTATATATTTTTTTTTTAGCAAAGACCCCAGAGAATAAAATGGAGATCATTGCAATTTTTTTATGTTGCATAGTATTTTTTGAAAAAAAAAAAAAAATACACTTTTACAATACCGATTATTTCAGAAAATATAAATTATAAATTGAGAGAGCTGCGGTGGCTCTCTTGAGTTTGGTGGATTCAGCCCGGCTCCCGGTAGGTGTGCTATGCGAGGTAAGCCTGCGCTTAGTATGCCCACCCCTCTCCCACAAAACCACCACACTTACACGCACTCGAAATTGGGTTAAGATGCACGCACTTTGGCCATGCAGTCTCTAAAAAAGAGAGGCGAAGGACTAACAGGGCTGGCTGAGCGGGCTAGATCCTCTCACTCCCTCATAGGGGTGTCCCTCTGCCCCGTTGGGCTTCAAAGCGGAGCAGGTAGGGCAGGCTGTGTGGGAGGACTCCCTCACACCTGCCATTGCCACCCGGGGGCATGGAGAAAGATGGCAGATTGCCTCTGGGGGAGGTCTGCCTACTCCCAACTCCTGCAGTCCGGCTCCTCTCTCGAGTACACGCACAAAATACACTTTAAAAAAAAAATATATATAAATTCTGATGTTACACTGAGTAAATAGATACCAAACATGTCACGCTTTAAAATTGCACATGCCCATGGAATGGCGACAAATTGCGAAACGTAAAAATCTCCATAGGCAACACTAATTTTTTTTTACAGGTTACCAATTTAGAGTTGGGGAGGGGTCTAGAGCTAGAATTATTGTTCTCACCGCAATGTTTGCAGCGATACTTCACATGTGTGGTATGAACACCATTGTATGCGTTTGCCTATTTTTTATTAAAACATTTTTTTTTTTTTACAATTCAATCACACTTATTGCTAGAGCCTTAGGCCTCTTTCACACAGTCCGTGTCCATGCTCCGCTTTTCTCAGCTGGGATCGCATCGTCGATCCCCGCTGAGCCGGCAGATGACAGATCGGTCTCTGCAGGGACCGACCTGTCAGACCGCCGCTCTCCCCTATGGGGGAATCGGATGACGACGAACCGTAGAGTCCATTGTCACCCAATCCGATGACAGATGGAAAATGGGGTTTTCCTCCGTCACACTTTGGCGGATCAGATCGGGTTGGATGTCAGCAGGCATGTCACCGCTGACATCCGTGGCTCCATAGAGGAGCACGGATCGCCTGTTTTGGTCCGCCTAAAAAACTGGCAGGCGGATCTGAACGGTCCACCCATGTGAAAGGACCCCTAGATTTTCAGGCGAGTCTCTGACCAGAAGGTAATTCTAGTATTCCTTCCCCACTGTGCGCAAAATAAAATATAATTCACCTCCACAGGTGACTGAGACCGCAATAAAAAACAGAGATGAATACTAACCTTTCCTCTCTCTATTATGGCCAACAGTTACCATTATACATCACAATATGCTCTTCAGCACTTTCCACTTCAGGCTGTATTCACATTCTAGTGTTCCATGAATGTACACAAAATTGTGCCAAGCCTGTTTATTACAATCTAGGTGGATGATGGAACAAACAAAGGGGAAGATGTAACTAGAGCTGCAACTAACGATTATTTTCATAATCGATTAATCGGCCGATTATTTTTTCGATTAATCGGATAAAATCATTAAAAAAAACGTAATGTGGAATTTTTTCGTTTATTTAACAGTAATAATGAAAAAACATGTTACACTCAAACGGCAGATTAAAAAACGTTTAACATTACACAACTTTGCAGCAGTACTATTCCTACCCGGGAACACCAATGCTGGGGCACTATTCCTCCCGGGAACACCAATGCTGGGGCACTATTCCTCCCGGGAACACCAATGCTGGGGCACTATTCCTCCCGGGAACACCAATGCTGGGGCACTATTCCTCCCGGGAACACCAATGCTGGGGCACTATTCCTCCTGGGAACACCAATGCTGGGGCACTATTCCTCCTGGGAACACCAATGCTGGGGCACTATTCCTCCCGGGAACACCAATGCTGGGGCACTATTCCTCCAGGGAACACCAATGCTGGGGCACTATTCCTCCAGGGAACACCAATGCTGGGGCACTATTCCTCCCGGGAACACCAATGCTGGGGCACTATCCCTCACGGCAGGGCTTGACAAATTTGCTTGGAATCTAGGAGCCAGCTAAAAAAGTTAGGAGCCAGAAAATGCGCCCCGTCCCGACGAGCTTGCGCGCAGAAGCGAACACATACGCGTGAGGTATCACCGCGATTGTTGGAGCGAGAGCAATAATTCTAGCTCTAGACCTCCTCTGTAACTCAAAACATGCAACTTGTATTTTTTTTTAAACGTCGCCTATGGAGATTTTAAAGGGTAAAAGTTTGACGCCATTCCACGAGCGGGCGCAATTTTGAAGCGTGACATGTTGGGTATCAATTTACTCAGCGTAACATTTATCTTTCACAATCTAAAAAAAAATTGGGATAACTTTACTGTTTTATTTTTTAATTAAAAAAAATAAAAAATCCCAAAAAATATATATAAAAAAATGTGAAATCGCATCTCAAATCGGCGGCAATTGCCTGCAATGACACCGTCCTAATCGGTGCGACGCCGCATCTGTGGCACTGCACCGATTTCAAAAAGTAGTTCCTGTACTACTTTTTGCGATTTCAGGACGCGATTTACATTGACATCTGTGCAGAAACCTGCACAGATGTCTCCTAAATCGCGATGAAATCGGGACTGCCACAGGGAGTGAAATCGCGCGATTTCAGCTGGAATTGCGCGATTTCACTCCCGCAGCCCAGTGTGAACCAGGGCTTAAAAGTGAAACCAAAAGTTAAAAAAGCTGTGTTATTACATGAAAATAATAAGCGCTTTTTTAGCTCTGTTTTTTTTTTACACACATTTTGGCACATTCTTTAAATGTGTTTTGGCCCTTTTTATTTATGCATATTTTGGCTTTTTTTTATATCTGGCCGTAGGTTTTTTTATTGTGCATTTTTTAAACACACATTTTGGCCCTTTAGCACACATTTTGGCACAGGTTATTTTTAGATCCATTTTGGTGTGGTTTGTAATGCACACTTTGGAGCTTTTTTTTAGCATATAGTTTGAAACCTTTTTAATGTGCACTTTGAGTTGCTTTTTATGCGTATTTTGGCAAACCGCACATTTGCTAGTCACTTTTGGGATGCCATTAACAATTAATGACACCACAAGCATATCATTCATTTTGCATGTTTCTGGAACGCACTCCAAAACACAGGTAAACACAGGTAAAGAAATGAGTCAAAATACATGTTAAAAAAAAGCACCAAAATATACATAAAAAATTTGCTAAAATGCATTTTAAAAAAACAAAGCCAAAATGTTTTTTCAAAAAAAGCAGCAAAAAGGTGTATCAAAAACAGTACCAAAATGCACATAAAAAAGGCCCAAAAAGCCAAATAAATTTTTTGGGGGCATGGAGCATTGTGCATTTTTTCAATGCATTTTGGCAAGTTGCTAGAGTATTTGTCAAATGACAAAATGTGTGGCAAAATGCATGTTTGCTAACTGAATTTGGGGTGCCATTAACAATGAATGGCGGCCAAAAACGCATTGCGTATTTTGACAGAATTTTAGAGCAATTTGGAATTGTATAAAGAATTGCACAATTCTGTATTGCTCAGATGTGAATGGGTCCTAAGAGAAAATACATTATAACTATACTGTGTATGTGTGTAATACATTTTTATATATATCACATCTTCTATACATGCATAAACATATATAGTTATTATTTATATCAATCTTTAAGCTTGTTTTTGCTAAAATTAAGAGGAAAGAAACTTCCTTCTTCACATCACAGCAGCTTCTCACCTATATTCTCAACCTCTGAGCTGGAGAATCTGGGACTGAGATATTTTACTGAGATAGCCAGTGAGATCCTCAGATCTCACCTTCATAAACTGGTCAGCTGTGTAAAAGTGAATGAGAGAAGGGTGTGTCTTGAGATGAGAAGTGAAAAACGTGTTCTCCACTTCTCATCTCACTTTCATAAACTGGCAAACCTGAGAAATCAGCCATGATCATCAGGATCTCCGCTCTTCTCAGTTTGATAAACGTACACCTTAATGTCACCAGCACACCAAGATCTACAAAAATTAGTCCAAAGCTTTAATCAGTGATCACATCATCAAGCAACGTTTCAGAGCCATACAGGACCCCTTCATCGGGCATGTGACATGACTGATAAAAGGGGTCCTGCGTGACATCCAATTTTTTTTGGAGATCTTGGTGTGCTGGTGACATTCTCTGACTACACACAGTTCGCTTCAGCACCCAGGAAGGTGTGCGTTGGCATTCAGATACGGAGCCGCAGCCCGCCCCTTTTCTCCCGATTGGCTGATTTACTTTCATTGACAGCAGCCGGAGCCAAATAGCACTGCGCTGCTGTCTCAGCAAATGAGGAGGGGGGTCCCGGACAACTGAGACACTCCTGCATCATCCCTGGATCTTGATGGGGCTCAGGTAAGTATTAGAGGGGCTGCTGCACACAGAAGGCATTTTATCCTAAAGCATAGAGAACATTAAAATAAAATAAAAACTTCCTTTACAATTACTTCAATTTAACCTCTTCAGGTCCGCGCTATTGACAGAATACGTCAGCAGCGTGGACCTGAGGCGCCGGGGTCACGTCTTTGGACGTGATTTGCTTGTAATTCCCCGCGCGCGCCACAGGGTGGCGCGCGGCGGGGAAAAACAGTCCCGACGCATCACCGAGGATCCGATGCGTGTACCCGGCGGCCGCGATGTCCGTCAGGTACACGCGATTGTCAGTGAGAGAGCAGGGACGTGGAGCTCTGAGTGTAAACACAGAGCTTCACGTCCTGTCAGTGAGAGGCGACTGATGCTGTTTCTCTTGTACATAGGGAGACAGCATCGGTCACCCCCCTCCCCCCACACAGTTAGAACACACCCAGGCAATACATTTAACCCCTTCCTCACCCCCTAGTGTTAACCCCTTCAATGCCAGTCACATTTATACAGTAATTAGTGCATTTTTATAGCACTGGTCGCTGTATAAATGTGAATGGCGTCAAAAGTGTCCGATGTGTCCGTCGCAATATCGCAGTCCCAATAAAAATCGCAGATCGCCGCCATTACTAGTAAAAAAAAAATCATAATTATGTCCCCTATTTTGTAGGTGCTATAACTTTTGCGCAAAGCAGTCACTTATTGTGATTTTTTTTTTTTTTACAAAAATACATAGAAGAATACGTATCGACCTTAACTGAGAAAAAAAAAATATAAAAAAAAAAAAAAAAGGGATATTATAGCAACAAGTAAAAAATATATATATATTTTTAAATTGCCGCTCTTTTTTTCATTATAACGCAAAAAATAAAAACCGCACGGGCGATCAAATACCACCAAAACAAAGCTCTATTTGTGGGGAAAAAAGGACGCCAATTTTGTTTGGGTGCCACGTCGCACGACCGCGCAATTGTCAGTTAAAGCGACACAGTGCCGGAAGCTGAAATTTCGCCTGGGCACGAAGGGGGTTTATGTGCCCAGTAAGCAAGTGGTTAAAATAGTCTGTTTGTAAAGTGACAGCGCTGTGAATAATATTGTACTTCAACAATTAAAATAAACAATGTATCAACAATATATGCAACACCACTGTGGTTGTGCGTTTATAAAATAAGGTGAAACAAGGTGCAATTTATCTTCAATACAAGCGCTTACAAAAAAAAAATTCCCTAAGCCTGCATTCACACCTAGGCGTATATACGCCTGAAGCACGACACTCGTGCCGCTGGAGGGGCGAATTTACATTGATGTCTATGAGATGGTTCACATCTCACGCCGAACGCCGTACGCCTGCCGCCTGAAAACAAGTCCCGGACCCTTTTTTTCAAGCGGCTTTCGGCATAGACATCAATGTAAAATGTTTTGTGAAAAAAAAAAAAAAAAAGTTTACAAATCGCGGCAAAATACGCCGCGTACTAGTGTGAATGCAGCCTTATGCTGCATTCACACCTGAGGGTAGCGTTTTCCGCGATTTTTGCAGCATTTTGCAACGATTTATGCATAGTTTTTTACCACGATTTTGGACAGGTCTAAAAGGGTCACCAATGTTAAAAGCAGAAAAATGCCCAAATCTGCCTAAAAAATAAAGTCCCAGAACTTGTTTGAGCTTCAGGTGTTTTGGAGTGGAGATGTGAACCATCTCCATAGAGAATTGATTTTTTTCCCCCCTCTGGCATTTTGTAGCTTCAAGCCACAAAACGCTCAGGTGTGAATGGGGCCTAACCCCCAACACCAAGCATGACCTAAACTCCCACACCATTACTTACTGTGCACCTTTCCCACAATCCACCTAACCTCCACCCCCCCACCTACCAGGCCCGATTCCCCCCCCCCCTTCCCCAAACCAGGATTGACCACCAGCACCCCCCAACCAGACCTCCAGCACCTCCCTACCCAACCAGGCCTTACTACCAGAACCCCCCTCCCTCTCCAACCAGGCCTGACCACCAGAAAACCACCAGGCCTGATCATCAGCACCCCCCCCCCCCCCACCAGGCCTGACCTCCAGCACCCCCCCCCCCCCCAAACCAGAACTGACCTCCAGCACCCCCCCTCCAACCAGGCCTGACCTCCAGCACACCCCCACTCCCCAACCAGGCCTGACCTCCAGCACACCCCCACCAGGCCTGACCACCAAACCCCCCACCAACCAGAACCCCCCTCCCACTCCAACCAGGCCTGACCACCAGAACCCACCCCAACCAGGACTGACCTCTAGCACCCCCCCCCCCCCCAAAACAGGCCTGACCACCAGAACCCCCCAACCAGGCCTGAACACCAAACCCACACCTCTCACCCCAACCAGGCCTGACCACCAACACCCCCCCCCCCCCCAACCAGGCCTGTCCACCAAACCCCCCAACCAGGCCTGACCACCAGCACCCCCCAGCGAGGCCTGACCTCCAGCACCCCCCCAAACCAGGCCTGACCACCAGAACCCACACCTCTCACCCCAACCAGGCCTGTCCACCCAACCAGGCCTGTCCACCAAACCCCCCCAACCAGGCCTGACCACCAGCACCCCCCAGCGAGGCCTGACCTCCAGCACCCCCCCCCCCCCCCCAAACCAGGCCTGACCACCAAAACTCCCCAAACCACCCCAAACCAGGCCTGACCACCAGAACCCACACCTCTCACCCCAACCAGGCCTGACCACCAACCCCCCCCCCCCCCCAACCAGGCCTGTCCACCAAACCAGGCCTGACCACTAGCACCCCCCAGTGAGGCCTGACCTCCAGCACCCCCCCAAACCAGGCCTGACCACCAGAACTCCCCACACCAGGCCTGACCACCAACACCCCCCCCCCCCCAACCAGGCCTGTCCACCAACACCCCCCAACCAGGCCTGTCCACCAACACCACCCAGCGAGGCCTGACCTCCAGCACCCCCCCCCAAACCAGGCCTGACCACCAAACCAGGCCTGACCACCAGAACTCCCCAAACCAGGCCTGACCACCAGAACTCCCCAAACCAGGCCTGACCACCAGAACTCACACCTCTCACCCCAACCAGGCCTGTCCACCCAACCAGGCCTGTCCACCAAACCCCCCCAACCAGGCCTGACCACCAGCACCCCCCCCCCCCCCCAAACCAGGCCTGACCACCAAAACTCCCCAAACCAGGCCTGACCACCAGAACCCACACCTCTCACCCCAACCAGGCCTGACCACCAACCCCCCCCCCCCCCCAACCAGGCCTGTCCACCAAACCAGGCCTGACCACTAGCACCCCCCAGTGAGGCCTGACCTCCAGCACCCCCCCAAACCAGGCCTGACCACCAGAACTCCCCAAACCAGGCCTGACCACCAACACCCCCCCCCCAACCAGGCCTGTCCACCAACACCCCCCAACCAGGCCTGACCACCAGCACCCCCCAGCGAGGCCTGACCTCCAGCACCCCCCCCAAACCAGGCCTGACCACTAAACCAGGCCTGACCACCAGAACTCACACCTCTCACCCCAACCAGGCCTGACCACCAAACCCCCCAACCAGGCCTGACCACCAGCACCCCCCACCTCTCACCCCAACCAGGCCTGACCACCAGCACCCCCCACCTCTCACCCCAACCAGGCCTGACCACCAGCACCCCCCAGCGAGGCCTGACCTCCAGCACCCCCCCAACCAGGCCTGACCACCAGCACCCCCCTCCCCCAAACCAGGCCTGACCACCAGCACCCCCCAGCGAGGCCTGACCTCCAGCACCCCCCCAACCAGGCCTGACCACCAGCACCCCCCTCCCCCAAACCAGGCCTGACCACCAGCACCCCCCAGCGAGGCCTGACCACCAGCACCCCCCCCCCCCCCTCTCTCCCTCCCTCTGCTCACCGGCCTTCCTCAGAGCTCCTATCTGGGATCCGGAGGCCGCCATGTAGTCTCTGTCGGTGATGACCCGGACTCGGACTCCCCTCTGGTGGAGAAGTAGGACGGCCTGGCCCAGAGGAGGATAGGAGAAGGTGAAGACACAGAGCTCCACAGTCCTCCGGGCCTCCAGGAGGCGCCTCATCAGCCGGTGGAGGGCGCTGTCCGTGTCAGTATGAGGGAGCGGACACATGCACCGGAGACCGGGGCTCAGAATTCCTTCCATACAGCTCACCGGGACCGGGAAGAAAAGAACTTCCCTCACCGCCTTCCTCCGCCTCCTCCAATACCGGAACAACAACTCCGCCCCCACCGAGACCGCCACCGCCGTACACAGCGGCTTCCACACCCCACCGGGCACCATGGTGACAGCACGAGGGCGGAGACTACGGCCGGGGGCGGGGTCAGGGAGAGGCGGGAAAGGCTGAGGAGAAAGGAGGAGGAGCCGCCATGTTCAGCCTCCTCGGACTGGCCTCAGTCTCTGGGATATGGCGGCGGATGTTGTAAAATCAATAAAATGCACTCTTCACTTTCTCCTATACTCACCCCTTGTAACATAACCGAGAACATGACCCACAATAAGCATGCACCCAGTGAGGGCAAACCTCTGCCGCCAGCCAGAGAAGGAACAGCTAGAAAATTACGTAGAAACCCCCAAACATTAGAGAATAAAATGCAATATTTTATCTCACACTGTATTTGCGCAGCCGTCTTTCAAGCGCAATTTTTTTGGAAAAAAAAACACGCTTTAACCACTTCCCTCCCGGCCTATAGCGGAATGACGGAAGTGGTTCAATTATCCTCGCCGTAAACAGCCGAGTGTCACTTCGGGTATTTTCGGAAGGCGTGACGCGCTATCCAAGCCCGTCAATCAATTGCGCTTGATTTAGGAACGCCTACTCCCCGCAGGATTCCCCGCTCAGAACCGGAGAAGAAAGAGCGCTAAAACGATAAGTACAAAAAAAAAAATCCAGCATACTGCAGATGTCAGCAGTGTGCTGGATCTAGTGACAGAAAGTTGATTTTTGGGTGAACCTCCGCTTTAAAGACGGCCATGGCAGGAAGGTGCAAATGGGCCTGGTATTGAAGTGGTTAAATAACCGCTTCCGGACCACCCATCGCACATTTACTACGGCAGGGCGGCCCGACTGCACGAAACGACGTACCTGTACATACCACGGTAGTGATGGTCCTTGTCAGGAACACGTGGCCTGCATATTCTGAAGGTTCAGGAGAAGCTTCCAGGGCACCAGGTTACAGGTAATAAGGAGATTTAGCGCGGCCTCATGTTCTACAATATTGATCTATTTTGCGGATGTACATTATTAAAGGAATTCCTTTGAATTGTAAATCTACTGATAAAGTCTGATATTTAATCTGTCCTACTTCATTTTAATAACCTAAGAAGACACAAAGTCTGAGGGAGATTCCGGAACTGTGAAGATAAGTGGAAACCATAAATGCGTTAGAGATGCGAATTCCCCTACAAAGGTTTAAAGGTCCTTTCTTACTTAACACAACTTCCATTGTGTGCATATCATACAAGAACTTTAACCTCACTTACTTTATTGAAAATTGTCCTGAAAAAATAAAAACACAAAGCATGCGCCAAACCTCAGATTGCGAGTAACGCGGTTAACAAGCGTTTCGCAATGCGAGCACTGGTTTGCATATGCAACAATTTAGAAATCAGATGAAAGGTTTAGCACTGGAAAACACTTTTTGATAGATAAAAATTGCATTTTATATACCGTATTTATCGGCGTATACCGCACACTTTTTTCCCCTTGAAATCAGGGGATTTTTTTCTGAGCACCCCCGACAAAGACCTAGCCGAGTGTACTGCGCACTCGGCTAGGCTCGGCTATGCTCCACCCTCAGCCATGCAAGAGAAGCCGAGCCGAGAGAAGCCGAGCGTGGCCGAGAGGAGCCTAACAAACAGGAAGCGAGGAGCCGTACAGAGCCGAACAAACAGGAAATACGGCTCTGCACAGCGAGGCGCCAAATCCAAAACACCGATGAGACCCCGGGCAAGGTGCGGATGGACGCCCACAAGGCTGGACGGACCCAATGCAAGATCGCAGATGGTCGCCGGACGAGCATCCAAAAGGTACGTTTTTTTTTCCTTAAACTACTTAATTTTTTTTTCTCAAACAACCTAAACTTGGGGTGCGCACTATAAGCCGGCGCGCGGTATACCCCGATAAATACGGTACATCTATATAGATCAGACCAAAATGAGGAGGAATGAGGGACAGAGAGACATTGCTCCATATCAGGGACAGTCCCTCCAAATCAGGGATAGTTGATAGCTATGCTACTGCTCCCTGTGATTGGGAGCAGGGCCGATCCTAGGCAGGGTGCACAGGGTGCTTTGCACCCAGGTGCCTGCAGAGGCGGGGGCGCCGAAGTGGCAGAGTTCTCCCCTCAATCCTTCTCTCCTTGTTTGTGTCCGTCCAGAACTAGTGTTCTGAGCATAGGTGTGTGTCCGTCTAGCACTGGTGTGTCTCTGACCGTCTCCTGTACAATGTCTGCAGTCTATGACCATCTCCTGTATCATGTCTGTATTATGTCTGGGGGCTCTTTCTAACAGACTCTCTAACAGAAACCCTCTCTGTGTCCATCAGAGAGGCCCCCCCTCCAGGTCCCAATAAAGTACTCTGCTTCTCTTCCTGTATTTTGTTTATTGTTAAGAGATCATGTAAGGATCCCAGGGTAATGAAGACTTTGTGGGGGAGCATCACTGTGGTTGAGTCATTGCCATAGAAACATTTGTAAAGGGGAGAAGTTAGTAAAAATTACCACACCCATGTGAGGGCGCCAGAAATAATTCTGCACCCAGGCGGCTGTGACCCTAGGATCTGCCCTGATTGGGAGCATTGGTCTCTGTCGTGCTGTAGTGAGCCCAGCCCTCCTAGGACACACTTAACCCCTTGATCGCCCCCTAGTGTTTAACCCCTTCCCTGCCAGTGTCATTTACACAGTAATCAGTGCATTTTCATAGCACTGATCGCTGTATAAATGACAATGGTCCCAAAATAGTGTCAAAAGTGTCCGATGTTTTTCTGCCTTAATGTCTAAGTCACGATGAAAATTGCAGATCGCCACCATTACTAATAAAAAAATAATAATAATAAAAATGCCATAAAACTATGCCCTATTTTGTATACGCTATAACTTTTGTGCAAATCAATCAATATACACTTATTGCGATTTTTTTTACCAAAAATATGCAGAAGAATACATATCGGCCTAAACTGAGAAAGACATTATTATATATACACACACATTATATATATATATATATATATATATATATATATATATATATATATATATATATATATATATATTATATATATATATATATATTGGGGATATTTATTATAACAAAAAGTAAAATATATATATTTTTTTCAAAATTGTCGCTTTTTTTTTTATAGTGTAAAAAATAAAACCCACAGAGGTGATCAAATAGCACCAAAAGAAAGCTCTATTTGTGGGAAAAAAAGGACGTCAATTTTGTTTGGGTGCAACGTCACACGACCGCGCAATTGTCGGTTAAAGTGACGCCATGCTGAATCGCAAAAAGTGCTTTGGTCAGGAAGGGGGTAAATTCTTCCGGGTCTGAAGTGGTTATGCACAGCATAGAGGGAAAAAACAGGTGCTGGGCACAGGTGGGTGTGAACATTTTCAATACAAAAATCACCTGACAAAAAAGGTTGTAAAAAAGAAAAACACTAAAACATTCATAAATTTTTTTTTTGATCTTATATATTCGTGGAACGCAGAAGACCAATGTTGCGCATATTCATTTCTGAACACATAGGGCCTAAAACCACAATACTACTCATTGCAGGATTCAGCCCCGTCCACCCGCAGCCTGCCATAGGCTTTGGCAGACTGCAGACAGCAGAGCTCAATGCTGTATATGTCGCTCATGGGCACCCTAAAATGCCTGGAGGGACACACAACAGCTAGACAGCCCTGTGTTTAACCACTTCAGACCCGTGCTATTGACAAAATACGTCAACAGCCTGAGGCGCCAAGTGGATGTCTTAGGACGTGATTTCTAGAGCATTACCCACGCACGCCACTGGGTGGCGCTCCACAGGTAAACACTGTCCCGCCGCATTGCTGAAGAGCCAATGCATGTACCTGGCGGCCACAATGTCCGTCGGGTACATGCGATCGGCGGGAAAACAAGCAGATGACAGCAGGGACGTGGAGCTGTGTGTGTAAACACACAGCTCCACGTGCTGTCAGAGGAGAGGAGACCGATCTGTGTCTCTTGTACATAGGGACACAGCATCGGTCACCTCCCCCAGTCACCCCCCTCCCCCCACACAGTTAGAACACACCCAGGATACACATTTAACCCCTTCCTCACCCCCTAGTATTAACCCCTTCCCTGCCAGTCACATTTATACAGTAATTAGTGCATTTTTATAGCACTGATCGCTGTATAAATGTGAATGGTCCCAAATTTGTGTCAAAAGTGTCCGAAATGTCCGCCGCAATATCGCAGTCGCAATAAAAATCGCAGATCGCCGCCATTACTAGTAAAAAAAATAATAATAAAAAAAATCATAATTCTGTTCCCCATTTTGTAGGCGCTATAACTTTTGCGCAAACCAGACGCTTATTGCGATTTTTTTTTTTTTTAAATGGGCTAATTATTATAGCAACAAGTAAAAAATATATATGTCGCTCTTTTTTTGTTTATAGCGCAAAAAATAAAAACCGCAGAGGTGATCAAATACCACCAAAATAAAGCTCTATTTGTGGGGAAAAAAGGACGTCAATTTTGTTTGGGAGCCACGTCGCACAACCGCGCAATTGTCAGTTAAAGCGACGCAGTGCCGGAAGCTGAAATTTCGCCTGGGAACGGAGGGGGTTTATGTGCACAGTAAGCAAGTGGTTAAGGGGCCTAAAGAAAACCACTGGAAGACGTTGCACTGCCGTTTTGTTGCGCCTGGTATGTATTTAGCTGATTTACACTGAAAATTCAATTGTGTTTAAAAGTAAAAAAAAAAGGCAATAAAAGAATTATCAATAATAAATAGGCCCATGAGACTTCTAATGCCTTGTACACACGGTCGGACTTTTGACCGTGCAAAAGTTTGTCGGAAGTCCGACGGAAAGAAAGAGAACAGGTTCTCTATCTAAGGTCCTTCGGAATTCTGAGAGAAAAAGTCCGATGGAGGCTACACACGGCCAGACTTTCCGAGAAAAAAAAAGCCCGTCTGACTTTATCTTTAGAAAGTCCGGCCGTGTGTACGAGGCATAACACGACTTTTTAATTGCGACAGCAAATCTGCATGCATGTCTATGAACAACCACATGGTGGCGCAGTAGCATAAGAGCCATTTCCTACATGAGATATTTATTACATTTCTTTTCCCTAACTTGTGTGAAATACAAAAAAAAAAAAAAACACATCTTTAGAACATTAATGTCAGAGCCTCTGCTTGGGGTATATAAAGAAAAGCCTCCAACTGGTACAGATCACTAACAGATAATGAATGATGTCAGATTAATTAGCTCTCAGCTTAGAGGATTATTGAACGCACATTGTATATTTGTGTGGTCACCGGAACATTGCTGAATTCTAACAGCTTTACCATTTACAGCTTTGGGTACATTTTTACCATACTCACACACATATAGTATTTGGAAGTGATACGTGTATAAATAGTTAGATGTAATGGCCATTAATAAATTAACACACGGGGGGTCTAACCTTTGACCTCCATGGGCCACATTGGAAGAAGAGAAATTGTCTTGGGCCGCACATAAAATACACTAATAATAAGGATAGCCGCTGAGCAGAAAAGGGTCAGGCATAACTTAACGATCACTGATATAGATAAACTACCTATCTGAGTAATAAAACTTCAATACTTTTTTTTATTTATTTTTATTATAAAAGTAAAAGAGGGCAACATAAAACTAGTGCGATATGCATTCACACCTGAGCGTTTTGTCGCCTGAAGCATGAAGCTCCAAAATGCTAGAGGGGAAAAAATACATTATTCTCAATGGAGATGGTTCACATCTCCACTCCAAAACGACTGAAGCCGAACGCCTGAAGCTCAAACAAGTTCTGGAACCTTTTTTGTCGCGCGAATTGGGCAGATTTGGGCGTTTTAGAACGTTTGTATTCCCATAGAAAGTAATCCGTGTGAATACGCACGACAAAACGTGCGACAAAACGCCGCAAAAAACGACAGAAAACGCTACGCTCAGGTGTGAATGTGGCCTTAACGCTGTTTTTGATAAACTAACACTTCAATATCTGGCTCAATGGATGTAGTAGCAATTCTCAATGAATTCTCAGATATTTTGGTTCTAATTTTGACCTCCATTTGCTTCATCCTTTAACGACTTCAACTCCAGAAGGTTCACCTTCCTTCCTGACAGGGCCATTTTTTGCCATACGGCACTGAGTTGTGTTAACTGGAAATTGCGCAGTCGTACAACACCGTACCCAAATAAAATTGATGTCCTTTTTTTTATTGGCCTAAATACAATTTAGGCCAATATGTATTCTGCTACATGTTTTTGGTAAAAAAAAACAAAAAAAAAAAAAAGCATATATTGATTGGTTTTTGCAAAAGTTATAGCATCTACAAATATGGGATATATTTATGTATTTTTTTTTATTTTTTTTATTGTTCAGTGTATTATAGAGGGACCCACAGTTATAGTGTCTACAAAGTATGGGATATAATTATGGAATTTTTTTAATTTTTTATAGTTCAGTGATTTTCAGAGGGACTGCGACATTGCAGCAGACAAATCAGACACTAAGGTACTGCCGAAAAACTGATGAAATTAATAAGACGTGATTGTGAAGAGTGGGAAATTTTTCTTCGGGAAAAAGATAAAACTTATAAAAGTAAAGAGGCCATGTCAAATTGCTCTTCAGCAGCATGTGTAAAAGGTATTTTTACAAAAAAAATAATACATTTTTTTAAGTAAGTTTATGATTTCATGTTGGGCCGCATTCAAAGCTGTCTTGGGCTGTATGTGGCCCGTGGGCAGCAGGTTGGACATCCCTAAATTAACATATAGTTTATATAAAATATTTAAATTTGAATTCAATTTTTAAATCCGAAAATTTGAAAAAACGAAAATCCCAAAATTTGAAATTTTCATTTAAATTTAACTTTAGGTATTGGAATTTCCTTTCAAATTTGGCTGTTAGTGAACGCAATCAATACAAATTTATCTGAAGTTGGTAATTAACCGAAATAAAGAATGCCGCATCTAAACAAATGGGACAGAACAAAATAAATGATGCCGCCGACGCATACCGCCGTTAATCCCCGTGCATTACAGCGTAGCGGGCATTACAAGCTTTCTTTCTGAATACTTTTGTAATGGCCGCGCCGCCATGTATAGACACTCCCCTACTCGGGATTGGAGGGATCCGTCCAATGCTGAGCAAGGGGGAGTGTCTATACGCATATCCGTGAATAGACACTCCCCCTTGCTCGGCATTGGACGGATCGCTCCAATCCCGAGAAGGGGAGTGTCTATACATGGCGGTGCGGCCATTACAAAAGTATTCAAAAAGAAAGCTTGTAATGCCCGCTACGCTGTAATGCACAGAGATTAACGGCGGTATGCGGCAGCGGCGGCATCATCACCTCTACGGGTATGGGGGAAGTATTCTATTTTGGTATCGGGGGTATTTGCGGGAGTACAAGTACTCCCGCAAATACTCGGCATCGGTCCCGATACCGATACTAGTATCAGTATCGGGACAGCCCTAGTTATTATTATTAATTTGTTGCGTTCTATTTGTTTCGATACAGCATTCGTTATTACGGATAATTCGTAACTTCGGATAAATTCACTAAAAGCAACATTTTAAAGTAAATTCCAATACATATTTAATAGTTAGTAATAGTTAAGCTATCATTGGTTGTTTTTTTTGTTTTTTCTGATTTTCGAATTTTCAGGTTTTTTCATTTTCAAATTTTCGTTCTTTTTTTCGGATTAGCGTTCTTAGGCCCCTTTCACAATTTTACGACTTGTCCTATGACTTGTGACTGCAAAGTCGCATGACAAGTCGTTCTCCATGGTTTCCAATGACTACGATTTATTTAGTACGACTTCAAAGTAGTCCCCGCACTACTTTGGTCCGACTTTCATATGAGTTGAGGTTCTTAGACCTCAAGTCTCCCTGAAATCATAGCAAAATCACGTCAAAATATGTTTCCATTTTGAATTCAAAATCATTTTCAAATTCCAATTATGAATTTGAATTTGAAAATGAATTTGAATTTGAAAATGAATTCAACTTCGAAAATGAATTCTAATTTGAAATGGAAAAATATTGCAATAAACACAGGAAGGTATACAAGTAAAATAAAATGATGATGATATTAATAGAAATTAATGGATTCTAATTTTAATACATTTCCAAATAATTCTAATTTATTATTTTGTTACATTATAATTTATTTCAGATTCATTGATCTATCTATCTAGTAATAAAGACACTGGGCCAGATTCAGATACAATTACATCGGCGCAGAGTATCAGAGATACACTACGCCGCCGTATTTTACCTGGCTGTACGACGAATTCAGGTAGATTTTGGCCTGTAAGGTACGGCGGCGTAGTGTATTTCTCGTGGCGGAATCGAAATACGCGATTAGGGGGCGTGAAGCATTTAAATTAGGCGCGTCCCCGTGGCGATCAAACTGCGCATGCTTCGTTCTGAAATTTCCCGCCATGCATTGCGCGAAATAACGTTGTTACGTCATTTTTTTTGAGTAGCGTCGTTTACGTACATTCCTATTCCCGGACGACTTACGAAAAAAATAATAATAATTGAAACTCGACACGGGAACGACGGCCATACTTAACATGGGCCGTCTAACTATAGACCAGCTAATAACTGGAATAACTTTACGCAGAAAAAAGATGACTACGGATGCCGTAAGAGATTGCGAAGGACGATCGTAACTTCGTGGATCGTCGGAAAAAGCTCATTTGCATACCCCGACGCGTAAAACGACAGGAACTCCACCCAGCGGCCGCAAAATTATTGCAGCGTAGATCTGACGGCGTACAAACACGTAAGCCATCGGATTGAAGCCCGAAGCCGTCGTATCATGGTTTGAGGATTCAAACTAATGATACGACGCGTAATTTGAAAGTACTCCGGTCTAACGTGAGATAGCCCGGAGTAAGGGCTCTGTGAATCTGGCCCACTGTCTCTCTCTCTCTCTCTATAGGACTGATCTCTTTAACAACGCCGCAACAAACTACACGAGGCTGCCTTGCAGGCAGTCTTTTATAGTGTGGGGCGTGTATTAGTTTGACCCCTCAGTTCTTTGAGGACCACCACCACCTGAATCCCAAGCTGTAAAGTGTGCTTGGTAGTCATATAAATGTTGGTCGGTCATCTTTATCACTATCCGCACAAGAGGGGGTCTGTGCATGGCCAGCTAAATTGCAAGCTTGAGAACTGGCTGTATCATTAAGCTGTTAGACACTTGGGAAAGCCATATATAGATGTAAGACAACCTCCTGTTTAAGGAAGCATTGTCGCCTGAATTTTATACAAGTTTTGACAAAAGGCAAGGTGATAAAACCAAGAAATGACATTTTGGAAAAATGTTCACATTTCATTTCAACTAAAAGAAGACAGATTTTTTACACCCACCTCTCTCCCGAAAAGAACGGACTAATGGGAGAACAGTTTGAAATATGTCAAAATCTGCTTTTTTTTTCATGAATTTTTCCCTGGTGGCCGGTGCAGGTTTGTCACTTGTAAACAAAAAAATATGGGAACTAATTAGCAGAGTTAATTGCAATTTAAATGGCAGCACAAACAAAAGAGACTTTAAGGTCACATTTGCCTAATGAGTGTTTTAACAATGCGGCATGTGACATTATCGGGGGTCGTTACGCGAAATCCACAATTTCAGCTGCTCGTCTGCCTTCTCCCTGGTGGATGTGACATTGTGCCCTCATTAGCGCTAATGACATGTGGGGAATTGTCTTCTGGGCTCCACTGTCCATCAGCGGGTGATTGCAAAGTTCATAAATTTTAATGGAAAGAGTCACCTCGCAGAGGTTGCCAGACCTAGACGGAGAAACCGATGTTGGATCGAGATGGTGACCGTAATGCAAGATGTACCTGTCGATCCTCAGCTGAAATGCTACCAGCGTGCCTTGCACTTTCTTGGGAGCCTAAGGGGAGAATGCTTAATGGTAGGTCATGCAAGGATTTTAAATCTGAACACAAGGTACACAAACTTTCATTCCCCAACAACACCAGAATATATAAATCAATTTTATGGACACCAAACACCTTTGCAAACCAACATATAACTATATAAAATTAGCAGTGACAATGGAGTCAATTCACAAAGAGAAACGTTATTGGTTTTCTTCAGGTGTTAAATTAGCACTCCTTATTCACGAAAGCTATAATCGTTATTTAACACAGTCGTTATGGTTTTCAACTGACTCTTTATCCAAACGTTATTCTAACTACTCAGACGTTATTATTAAGATTCGGGACGTTAAAATAACTCTTAAGATCGTTAAATAATGCTGGAGAGATGCATTCTGGGAGCAGAAGGGGAGGAGAACAGCTGCATGTGGAAAAGAGCAGATACAGAGAGAGAGAGGGAGACACAAGCAATACACATGGAGATTGAGCATGTAATGTGCAAAACTTCTAGTGTGTGCTTTTCCATGTGTATTTCCTCATACAGAGAATAAATCATGGGAGATGATAATCGGAATTTAGCTATCACCTGGGTTTCAGAAAAGTCATCCAAAATAGTATGTGAACGGAATACACTTTTATAAATCTGAACAACATTCTAACGTGTTCTTCTTCGCCTCTGGATAATTTTAAGTTCAAATAGAGCACGGTTCTAGCTTGCCCAACACTACACTACACTACAAAAATCGCCAAAAGCTTCCTCTAACAACAAAATATCGCCTGGGAAATGTCATAACGCCACCCTGAGGGAGGTGTTAATTTAACGATTGCTTAACGATTGATAACTGTCAAAAAAATCTTTGTGAATTGCACTTCTGTACATATTTAACGAGTTGACTCTTTAAAATAACGATTTGACTCTTTAAAATAACGATTTGACTCTTTAAAATAACGATTTGAATCTTTAAAATAACGATTTGACTCTTTAATAAGGATCCACACCTTAAAATATTGGTTCTGTGTAGGGAAACGTTATTTGATGATTTTTCAAAGCGTTAAATCGTTTAGTGAATTGAACTATCACCTGGGTTTCAGAAAAGTCATCCAAAATAGTATGTGAACGGAATACACTTTTATAAATCTGAACAACATTCTAACGTGTTCTTCTTCGCCTCTGGATAATTTTAAGTTCAAATAGAGCACGGTTCTAGCTTGCCCAACACTACACTACACTACAAAAATCGCCAAAAGCTTCCTCTAACAACAAAATATCGCCTGGGAAATGTCATAACGCCACCCTGAGGGAGGTGTTAATTTAACGATTGCTTAACGATTGATAACTGTCAAAAAAATCTTTGTGAATTGCACTTCTGTACATATTTAATATCATATTTTGACTCTTTAAAATAACGATTTGACTCTTTAAAATAACGATTTGACTCTTTAAAATAACGATTTGAATCTTTAAAATAACGATTTGACTCTTTAATAAGGATCCACACCTTAAAATATTGGTTCTGTGTAGGGAAACGTTATTTGATGATTTTTCAAAGCGTTAAATCGTTTAGTGAATTGAACTAGCTTCAATAACGTGCAAAATCGTTAAAATAACACTCGCAATCTGAAAATAAAGCTTTGTGAATTGACCCCATAATCTATACATACTCTAGCCTGTGCAGAGAGGCCCAGCAGTTCCACCCACTATAGGCTGCCTGCAGCAGACAACTAAAGGAGGAGGCGGGGACAAGACCAGTCACCCTGCACAAGGAGAAAAAGCAGGAGTGACTTGTCTTTATTACGGGAAGCTCCTGCACAGAGGTAAAGAGGATTTCTGCGCAGATCTGAAACAAAAAATAAATAAAAAAATGCAAAGCACACCAACACCAAATACACATGACTAATATGAAAATATAGACCCAAAAAATGACGCCTTGTGGGGATAAGAACATATAAACCAACAGCTGTCCCCCTTAAAGTGAACAAATCACTAAACTGTGTAGAGCTATAAAGTAAAGAATAAGGCGCTATACATGTTCATGTAAAAAATTGGCACAAAGAAAAACACTGCATCAAACTTAAATGTGCACATAAATGAAAAAATAAGCAAGCATGAAGTCCATAAGTGAATAAATCCCAACACCATAATGGAATGCTCTGAGATAAAACTTCTAGATCTTCAAACCAGTAGTGCTCAGTATGAAGATGGTGCCTCACCAGAGCTGTTTGACCCCTTTTTACAGGACGGTCAAAAAACGCTTTGGGAACACCAGATTGGTTCCGCTAATGAAATAAATCCACTCCAATGGCCACTCAGGAAGGGGCTAGAATGTAAAAAATTACTCCACAGGAGACACGGATAAAAGTCTCATAGTGTAGTAATTTTTTTATATAGTAAAAACAGCAGCAATAATGGCAGTTATGCTGGCCATACACTCCGCGAAAAATCGTCCGAACGAACTTTCGAAAAACGAAAGTTCTTTCGTGAGTGCAAACGATAGTGCCATCATGTAATGGCCGATAAATCGTTCAGTGGACATAAAAAAAAATTTTTTTTTTTATTTTTTTTTTACATATACCTAGTGCAGAAAGTTTGGACGGGAAACACATTAACCTTCCCATTTATTGTTCGTTCGTCAGAAAATTTCCAAACTTGTCCTTCGTTTTTTTGGCTCAAAAACGTCCAAACGATTTTCGATTTTGTGCCCATTAACTGGCCGAAAAACGAAAGATCTTTCTTTACGACCGATTTTCGGCCGAATTTTCGTATAGTGTATGGCCAGTATTACACTCACATGTTGTAATGTCTGGCCTGGCACTAGATGTAAACAGTGTGTGTGAGTCAACTGATCTCTGGGGGTGGCGTGCGTTCCACATCTCACTCCAGAATAAGGACCTGAAAATGCTGGATTCTCTACTCCAACATATGTTTCACCATAATTGGCTATTCCTGAAGAGCCAATCACGGCGAAACATATGTTGGAGCAGAGGATCCATCATTTCCAGGTCCATATTTGATACCCCACATCAGGCTTTGTCCTTCAGAGCGAGACGTGGAACACACGCCACCCCCAGGGATCAGCTGACTCAAATGCCTTGTACACATGGTAAAAAGTCCACCAGGAAAATGACAGCCAGGCTGCAGGATAGATTAGAGATGCATGATAAGGTCTGGGAAGAGTGGCACCGCCGTGAAGATCCGCCCTGAACTGACGGCCAACTCCCCCCCCTTTACGACCCCCCCACCTCCCCACTTCTCTCCTGTCTGCAGCCTTCTCTCTACTCCCCCCCTCCCTTTTTTTTCTCTTCTTCTTTTTCTCTTTCTCTCTCTACTTCTCTCTCTCTCTTTCCATTTTATTACTTTTATTGTGAATTTGACCGTAGTTTGTCTGTGGTCTAACAATGTATATGTGGAGTAAGTAAGTTTCCCCTGCAGTATGCTTTGTGAAGTTCTGTATCATGATATGCACTGCTTCTGTTGCTGTTATGTTGAAAGTTCCTTTTCCTATCTATTGTACCACAATGCTGACCTGTTAAATAAAAAACTGTTATTTGAAAAAAAAAAAAAAAAAAGTCCACCAGGAAAACCGAGGGGAAAACCGAGAACCTGCTCGGCAGCTTTTTCCCCCTACACACAGCCGGTTTTGCTGACAGGAAAACTGCCATGAGAGCTTTGGCCGGGAATCCCGGCCATGTGTATGCTCCATCGCAGTGTTTCCCATAGGAAAACTGACGGGAAAAAGACTGCCGGGAATCCCGGCAGGAAAAAAGAAAACATGTTCTCATTTTTCCCGCCGGAATTCCCATCAGTTTTCCAGTCGGGAAAACTGCGATGGAGCATACACACAGCCGGTTTTCCCAGCCAAAAGCTGTCCTGGCAGTTTTCCCGACGGGAAAATCGGTCGTGTGTACGAGGCAAATATTCACATTTTATGAGATTGGATTGAATTTGGGGTTTTCACTAGTAATGAGCCATGATCATCAAAATTAAAAGAACGAGATGCTCGAAATGTATCACTCTGGGGGTTATTTACGAAAAGGCAAATACTCATATATTATATAGATTGATTACACACATTTATGAAGTGCAAACTACAAAGTACACTTGGAAGTGCAGTCGCTGTAGATCCGAGGGGGACATGCAAGGAAAGTAAAAAAACAGCATTTTAGCTTGCACGTGATTGGATGATAAAATCAGCAGAGGTTTCCCTCATTTCAGATCTAGCCCTCAGATCTACAGCGACTGTACTTCCAAGTGCACTTTGCAGTTGTAGTTTGCACTTGTAGTGCAAAGTGGATTTTCCTTTCATAAATGTGTGTAATCAATCTATAAAATATATGAGTTTCACTTTTTGAATTGAAAGACTGATATAAATTAACTTTTTGATGATATTCAATTTTTTTGGGATGCATCTGTAGTTGTTACTTTTTTCAAGTAAAGCCTTCGGATGGGACATGTGGCTTCCATAAAGATCCTCCCCCCAACCCCCGGCCCGTTTCAGTTATAGGGAGAACACAATGATGTAACTATGTACCATCACAGGGCAGAAAATGCTGAATAACCTCACAAACAAGTATGCGATTTTCAAATATGTTAAAAATGTTTTTAAGGATTCAGAGACAGCGAGCTAGGAGTACAAAGTGGATGGGATCCTGGAGTTCAGCTTTAAATAAATAAAGGAAAATGCTCAAGTTAAGTTGAAGCAAAATAAGAAGCAGGGTGTGGGGAACCCTATGGAGGCATTTATAATTAAAAGGGTTGACTCATTTCTACGGGAATACCACCTGCTGTCCTAAGACCTCTGAAAACAGTGGGGTGCAAGTCACTCAAGTTTTCCTACCGATAAATAACAGATCTGTAACAATAGGAGTAAAATAGAAACGGAATTTGGTGTACAATGACTGACAAAAGTTACATTGTTTCTTAGATCAACGCCATCAGAAATGATATATGAACAATGTAATGCCTGAGCAGAAAACAAGGCTAGGAACACCATACTGAGACACACATTATACAGTAACTCTGGGCAGATATATAAGGAACACAATAATGCAGCTCTGTATTTACTAATCCATCTGTAATTTTGAAATGCACCCAGTATAGATTGATGAATTCCACTTGACATGAGCCTCCTGCAACCCCTTTACAGCAGACGAAAAAGGAAAAACTACTCGAAAAAGGTAATTAATGGTCGGACTTTGTAGGCAGGACAGGAATATCAGAAATATAAAAAAAAAATGTTATTACAAAAAATAGAAAATTTACAAAACAGATCAATAAAAACCATATAGGATATAAGGTATAGAAAATATCCTTTGTGCATTCGACGATGCACAGAGGATATTTTTCATACCTTATATCCTATATGGTTTTTATTGATTTGTTTTGTAAATTTTCTATTTTATTTAATAAAATGTATTTTTTGATATTTTTGATATTCCTGTCCTGCCTCCAAAGTCCGAACATTAATTACCTTTTTTGAGTAAGGCCTCGTACACACAACCGTTTTCCTCTGCAGACTCCATCAAGAAACTTGGTGGGAGAGCTTTTTTGCTGAGGAAAACAGTAGTGTGTATGCTTTTCATCGAGAAAACTGTTGAGGAACTCGACGAGGAAAAAAGAGAGCAAGTTCTCTTTTTCCTCGACGGGAGTCTTAATTTCCTCATCGTGTTCCTCATCAGGCTGGTTTTCGAAGAGAAACACGTTGGTGTGTATGCTTAGAAACCCGCGCACCTTCGGTAAAAGTAGGGATTGTAATGGAAATAGCACATTTGTCATGCTGTAACAGACTGAAAAGTGCAAATCGTCTCTCACCAAACTTTTACCTAAAACGCAGTAACATGAGATTAGCAAAAGCAGCCCCAAGGATTGTGCCAGTGGAGTCGAACTTCCCCTGCCGTCGTATGTGTTGAAGTCACCACGTTTGAGAACGAGAAGATTTGGTCTTGACAGTGTGTACGCAAAGACAGCTTGTCAACTTTCTCGACAAGCCTAACAAGGAACTCGTCGAGGAAAACGATGTGTCTTTTCCGACGAGTTCCTCGGTCGTGTGTATGAGGCCTAATTTTTCCTTTTTCGTCTTCCAAACTTACGGATGTGGCAATGTGAGTGCTCCCCCTTTTTCCTATTCGCTTATTTCCCTTTACAGCAGAGCTAAACCTAAGCAAAGGAGAAGAAGTACAGCCAATCAGTTGAACTGCAGTGCAAGGGGCATGCTGATAGAAGCCCAGACCAGAATGGCAAGAAGATGAACTTACCAGTTTGCATCTTCTGCTTTCACTGTCTATTCACAGGCTGAGAGAGCGAAAAGACTTATGCCGCGTACACACGATAAAAAATTCCGACAAAAAAGGTCCGATGGGACATTTGCTGTCGGAATTCCTGCCAACAAAAATTTGAGAGCTGGTTCTCAAATTTTCCGACGGGAAAAGTTATTGTCGGAAATTCCGATCATCTGTATGCAATTCCGACGCACACAAAAATGCATGCTCGGAATCAAGTCGTCGCATGCTCGAAAGCATTGAATTTCATTATTCTCGGCTCGTCGTAGTGTTGTACGTCACCGTGTTCTTGACGGTCGGAATTTTGTGTGACCGTGTGTATGCAACACGAGTTTTCTTGACGGAATTTCCGATCGTGTGTATGTGGCATGACAAGCATGTTTTTTTTTTCAGCTGGAAAATGCTGGTACTCAATACTGGCATCCCTGGCACTGGTAATGGCACCATAATGGTCCTGTATGTGTAGCTAATGCACATCCTATTGTTCACTTAGCAACTCCAGGAAGGTGCATCTGTTTTATGTAAAAAAAAAACCTGCAGCAAAAGGCTTGTTCACTCTAGCTTGGGTCTCTGAAGAGCAATCTGCGTTCGGCTCACTTTTCAGAGAGCATTTGACAGGTGGTGAAGAGGTGTTGTATTGCCTTCCACACCACCTGCTTTACCCTCTTGAACCCGCAGCTGATTCACACCTCAGTTTACATTCCGATACACTTCCTGTGTGCCAGGATGGCTTTGCTCCTGTTCATGTGTGGGAGTGACGTCATACCACGCCAGTAAGTTGGGTGAAGACGAGCACCTAAAAAGGACCCGGGAGAAGATATACAATATGTATTATGTGCTTCCTGATTATTAAAGGGGTTGTAAAGGTTCATGTTTTTTCACCTTAATGCATCCTTTGCATTAAGGTAAAAAAAACATGGCAGTCACCGGCCCCCCAGCCCCCCGTTTTACTTACCTAAGCCCGTTCATCTCCTCTGCACGTCCCCGCCATCCTCCCCTCCACGGAGTCCCGGCTTTGATTGGATAGATTGATAGCAACGCAGCCATTTACTCTCGCTGCTGTCAATAAAATTCAATGACGCAGGCGCCAGGAGTGGGGCCGAGTCATACACTCGCCCCCTCGTCCCCGCCATCTTCCCCTCCACGGAGTCCCGGCTTTGATTGGATAGATTGATAGCAACGCAGCCATTTACTCCCGCTGCTGTCAATCAAATTCAATGACGCAGGCGCCAGGGGTGGGGCCGAATCATATACTCGGCGTCTATGGAAGCCGAGTATATGGCTCAGGAGTGCGCCCGCAAGGTAACCCCCTCGGGAGAGCACTTCTCCAAGGGTGTTATCTAATGCAGGGAGGAGCCGTAAGAGCCGCCGAGGGACCCCAGAATAGGATGTTCGGGGCCACTCTGTGCAAAACGAGCTGCACAGTGGAGGTAAGTATTGGGCTAACTTTACTGTTTTGTTATTTTTTCAATTCATGAAAAAGTTTTTTCCCCCCAAAAAAGGCGTTTGAAAACTGATTGCACAATTACCATGCAAGATAATGTCCTCCATTTTATTCCCTAAGGTGTCTGCTAAAAAGTAATTTTTTAGAAAAAAATATATGATTTTTTACATGTAGGAGAGAAGTGCCAGAATAGGTATGGAAGTGGTTAAAAGGGTAAAACAATGGAAAAAACATATATTATAGAAATGCACCAAATATTTTTTTATTTTTTTTGCCCAGATATATTCTTTAACTGCCCTTGTCAAAAGCCAAAGCCAGGGAACCTGGATTGGAAATCAAATCAAGTTGGCAAAGCAAAAGTAACCTTAAGGAAGGATTTATAATAATAACTAAAATAGTGAAAATCCTTTATAGTTTCACTTTGGAATGATTGCCATTTTTTTTTTTTAGCTGAGAATCCCCCTTCGCACCTCCTTGGTAGGCCTCTGGAGATGTAAGCACAATTAGTACAATTTATCAAGACGTTGTCTTTAATGAATATCCTGCAGTGATGGGATACACACTGTGAAAATATTTTGCTGTTTCACCCTTTCCTTTATGTATAATTAATTATAATCAGTGAGGCACAGCGTGCTCCGTGACATTTATACGGGTGCGTTGTATCTGCAGCACGATCTGCAATCAGCAAGATCCCAAAGCTTGTTAGCATGTTAATGAACTAGTCTCGGGTAGCCATTATATTATATCTTTGGCTCGTGGATTTGCTCCAACAAAGCAGAGAACGCAGATTTGTTTTCGGGTCAAATTTTAACAAAACGCAGCTTGGTAATTAAATGAAAAATTGGCCTATCGGAGCAGCATGAGGATGATTTACAAAAAGTCATTTTAATTTAAAAGTCTTTAATTCCCCCTTTCTTTAATTTAAGAAAGGGGGCCCCCCTTATTTACAAAATAGATTTTACCCCTGCACATACCATGCATGAAACCGGGTCTCAAAGTCAAAAGGGGTATCGAGGGTCGTTTTATTTTCTTAAAGGGACATATTGGAAACACAAAGGTGACATTGGGGATGGTTTACGCACCAGATGTGCATCAAGATGTTTTTTTGAGTAACACTCTGAGTAAGTTGGAGAGATTTGCAGAAGGGAAGTTTATCCTAGGGGGAGACCTCAATACAACATTAGAGCCTAAGGTTGATACATCAACGGGGGTTTCCTACATATCTGGTGGCACAGGAAGGGGATCTTGCGGAAGTTACAAGAGATGCAGTTGGTGGACGTTTGGAGGTTGTTACATGCGGGAGAAAAAGACAATACGTTTTTCTCCAACGTGCATCAGATGTATTCTCATATAGACCTCTTCCTGGTCCCACACTATCTGTTGACGGCGGTAAACAAAGTGAAAATTGGAAATATAACATGGTCGGACCACGCGCCAGTAACGTTACATATTACCTTGTCAAGTATAGCCTCTACCCCGGAGTGGCGCTGGCGCCTGAATGAAAGTCTGCTACAGATCCCTGAAATTCGGGAAGACGTAGCAAAAGAAATGGAGGCATACTTTCATATGAACGACACTCCAGGTAGTGACCCGGCCATGATTTGGGAGGCACATAAAGCAGTGATGAGAGGAATTTTGATTAAACATGGCTCTTGATTAAAAAGAACACGAGAAGCAAGCATAGCAAACCTGTTAAAAGAAATTCAGGCACTAGAAGTACAACATAAGAAAGCACAGACACGGTTAGTGGGGATAGAATTGGCACATTTGAGGAGACAATTGACAGACTTTCTTAGATATAAAGCAAAAGCTACAATACAGGCAGGGAGAAAAGTAACATATGAACTAGGGGAAAAGTGTTGCAAAATCTTGGCAGGGAGACTTAGAGAGAAAGGAAAGACAGTATATATCCCAAATATCAAGAGACAAAATGGACAGTTACTCTCACTCCCCAAAGACATAGCTCAAAGATTTAGAGAATACTATGCATCCCTCTATAATTTAACTCCAACTCAGGGAAATCAGGATACGATGGAAGAATACCTTCTCTCAACACATGTGCCTAGGTTATCATCGCCAGACCGTAAAAAAACTAGAAACACCAATTTCAGTAGAGGAACTAGAGACAGTGATGAAGACAGTTAAACATGGGAAGGCTCCAGGTCCAGATGAATTCATGATCCAATACTATAAATATTTTTTCCCAATGCTGCACTTATGGCATATATTTCGGTAATTCCGAAGGAGGGAAAAGACCCGGCGGAGTGCGGGAGCTATCGCCCGATCTCATTGCTGAATATAGATCTAAAATTATTCATGAAACTGCTCGCTACTCACCTACAGCCCTTGCTAACACAAATGGTACACCGAGACCAGGTCGGATTTATCCCTTCCTGAGAGGCTAGGGAAAATAAATTTTTTTTGTACGAATGTGGAAAAAGCGTTTGATAGGGTTAGTTGGAGTATTGAAACAAATGGGAATAGGAGAACAAATGGATAGCAGGGGTATACGCAACACACCGGGCGTCGGTAAAAGTAAATGGTATCTACTCGGAAACGTTTAAAATTTCTAATGTAACGCGCCAGGGGTGTCCACTATCCCCGATGTTGTTTGCCCTCTCATTAGAACCTCTTTTGAACAAGATTAGGCAAAACCCAGATATACAGGGACAGAGACAAATAGGCGATCAGAAATATAAAATCTCTGCCTATGCAGATGACCTGCTGTTCTCATTATCATGCCCCCAGGTCTCATTGATGAAAGAAATGGAAGAATACGGGACATTAGCAGGTCTGAAGATTAATAACGCAAAATCGGAAGCGATGGGAGTAGCCCTCCCCTTGAAAGTGCAGCAAAACATACAACCTAAGTTTAAGTGGGTAGGGTTGGCATTGAAATACCTAGGGATAAATTTATTATCAAGACTTGAGAAGGTATTCTCGGTAAATTTCCCACCAGTATACAAAGAAGTATGTTCCTTATTAGATAAATGGCAACATGGGTTTCACTCATGGTTTGCCTGCTGCAACGCCATTAAAATGAATATTTTGCCAAAAATGTTGTACTTGTTTCAAGCCATACCAATAGGAATTCCGGGAGGCTACTTTAGGCAAGTAAACGCGCTTTTCACTAAATTTATCTGGGCCAATAAATGACCAATAATAAGCAGAAATCAAATGACTCTACCCAAGTGTGATGGGGGCTAAGCAGTCCCAGATGTGGCTAAATACCATCAAGCAGTTCACTTGGGAAGAGTCATAGATTGGCATAGACACAAATATCTCAAATTATGGATAGAATTGGAGCAGGAGATGAGCCAGGTACCTTTGGGCAGGGCACCTTGGTGTTACGCAATTCTACCGGAACATCTTAAAAAACATCCTTTTATAGGACCAACGTTGTCTAAAAGTGCAAAACTCTGCCAAAACCCTAAAATATCGTCAAAGTACTCCCCAGAGTCCCCACTATATCCAGTATGGGGAAATCCAAGTTTCGGACCGGGGATGGAAGTAGGAGCCTTCCAGAAACTCAAAGAGAGGGAATACAGTCAGGTATCACACTTTTTGCTATCAGAAACATGGCCCACAATATAGGCCTTGGCGCAACCAGGGGGCCCATTTGAAACAAAAAATGGCATGCAGTTCAATTGCGACACTTTCTGGAGTCACTGGGACCAATAAGTAGGTTTAAACGGGAACTGACTAAATTTGAAACATACTGTAACGCGAAGGAACCCCTCGATCGAATAATATCAAAGATATAAACGTTGCTAATAGCTCCACTAGAGAATTATGAGATGCCAGCAATTAATAAGTGGGGGAGGGACCTTAACCACTTTAGCCCCGGACCATATTGCTGTCCAAAGACCAGAGCACTTTTTGTGATTCGGCACTGCGTCGCTTTAACTGACAATTGCGCGGTCGTGCGACGTGGCTCCCAAACAAAATTGGCGTCCTTTTTTTCCCACAAATAGAGCTTTCTTTTGGTGGTATTTGATCATCTCTGCGGTTTTTATTTTTTGCGCTATAAACAAAAATAGAGCGACTATTTTGAAAAAAATTCAATATTTCTTACATTTTGCTATAATAAAAATCCCAAAAAAGATATAAAAAAACATTTTTTTTCCTCAGTTTAGGCCGATACGTATTCTTCTACATATTTTTCGTTAAAAAAAATCGCAATTAGCGTTTATTAATTGGTTTGCGCAAAATTTATAGCGTTTACAAAAAAGGGGGTCGTTTTATGGCATTTTTATTATTATTTTTTTTTACTAGTAATGGCGGCGATCAGCATTTTTTTTTCCGGTACTGCGATATTATGGCGGACACATCGGACACTTTTGACACATTTTTGGGACCATTGGCATTTTCATAGCGATCAATTCTATAAAAATGCATTGTATTACTATAAAAATGCCATTGGCAGTGAAGGGGTTAACACTAGGGGGCAGGGAAGGGGTTAAGTATGTTCCTGGTGTGTTCTAACTGTATGTGGGGGGTGGCCTCACTAGGGGAAGTCACTGATCTTCTGTCCATACATTGTATGGACAGAAGATCAGCGTTTCCCCCGCTGACAGGAACGAAAGGTATGTGTTTACACACATACCTCCCGTTCCCCGCTCTGTAACGAGCAATCGCGGGTGCCCGGCGGCGATTGTACCCGCTGGGCACGCGCGCGGGACTCGCGGGACGCTCGCGCGCGACAAGCTGCTAAAGGGAGGACGTAGAGCTACGTGCTCCCGCGTAGCAGTGCCACCATCCCGCAGTAATATGACGGCGGGCGGTCGGCAATCAGTTAATAAGATCTTCACACCAGCCCAGTCTCAAAAGATGATATATTAAATACATCAATATGTACCAAAGCGCAGGAATCAAATTACAAATTACTGACCAGGTGGTATTACACACCAGTAAAAATAGAAGGGTTCTTTCCTGAAGCTTCAGACCGGTGCTGGAGATGCAACAGAGATCGAGGAACTTTACTTCATATGTACTGGACATGCCCTAAAATTAGGCAAGATTGGCGAGAGTTATATAAAATGTGTGGAAATAAAGAAATGATATGTGAACACCAAAACTTCAAAAACAGAAAATATTGAAAAAAGAAGGAAATAAATACTAATACTAAATAAATACTAATGTACGAGTGTTTCCTATATTCCATTGGCTGCAGTCAATCCCAGACGACGTCCGCTTGTGACGAAACGCATAGTGTGTGTCCTGCGTCCCGACGACATCACGCTCAGCAAGACAGCAGACTAGCTTAGCGGATAGAATAGGAAGAGACATTAAGAATTACTGCAATACCACCGAGTCTTTTCTGGGAGACTTTAAAGGGTCACTAAAGGAAAAACATTTTTTTGCTGAAATGACTGTTTACAGGGTATAGAGACATAAAAGTTAACGGATTCCTTTTCAAAATGATTAAAAATAGATAAAAATCAATCATATAATGTGCCTGCAGGTTAGTTTTACTTTTGAACTGGCTTCATGTTTCTGCAGAAATAGAGTAGAAGTAGAAATAGACACACAGAACAAAAACAAACAAATCCAGGGCAGTGTTTTGTTTTTAAAATGAATCTGATTGGTTCTGGGAAGTTTTAGACACACAGTAATGACAGCTTAGACCACCGTGAGAAAGCTCCCAGTACTGTGGTTATAAGGAAACAGACAAGCAGGAAGTGTGGAAATCAGAGCAGGATTACAGCAACTTCAAAGCAAAAACGAACAATAAGGACATGAAACCAGTACTGCAGTAAGGTAAAGGAAGCTATTTAGCTAAAAAAAAATTTCCTTTAGTGATCCTTTAAACACCCTGGGCTCAAATTGACCACTGTGCTTGTGGTCATAATAGCGGGTAAGGAGACTACATCTCTAGCACTCGGGTGTTTTACTTGGTGGAAGGAAGTGTGTTCTTTGATGTTCTTTTATCCTTGAGAAAAAGTTCCTGGATTCATACATCTTCACCTTTTGGACTTGTTCACTAATATATTCTGTTGGAGCATAGGAATCACTTCTTCATTAGTTCCTACACTAATATATTATATTTTATTGGAATATAGGAAACACTCGTTCATTAGTATTTATTTCCTTCTTTTTTCAATATGTATGTTTTTGAAGTTTTGGTGTTCACATATCATGTCTTTATTTTCACACATTCTATATAACTCCCTATTGGAGTTTCCTTGGACATTATTATTCATTATTTTTGGTGTCACTATTAATTTTATTTATGCACTGTACTTTATATTTTAACACATTTTTAAATTTGTATCTACAATTTTTGGTACTGGCAGCATTTTTGCTCACTTTTTCTTTTTTGTTTAGCGCAGTGTTTTTCCAAAGTCTTTTGGAAATAACCTTATTTTAATATTGGCGAGAGGTCAGAAAAATATCGAAAAAAATGGTGGCATGGCCTGTGCCGGATGATCCGGAATTCTTCCTGTTGCATCTCTCGCAACTACCTATACAGGTATATAAAAACTCAGTATTATGCCATATGGTAAACGAGGCTAAAGAATGTATAGCGAAAAATTGGAGAAGCTCTAGCCCTCCAACAATCGCTGAATGGCTTAACAGGGTGAGAAACGTGGGGGTCTTAGAGGACCTGGTATTAACGGCACAAGACAGAAAAGAGCAATACAATAAAACTTGGTCAATATGGAACATATTTGTTCAGTCAGAAGAAGGGAAGAGACTATTGGGAAACACAGTTGGGGAATAGGACCCGCTGAGAAAAATAGAGGAGACCAATATCCATGGGGGCAGGGGAAGGAGAGTGAGGAGAGTATGGGGCAGGGGGGGAAATATGATGTATTATTTTCCATGGGTTTTTTTTTTTGGTTTTGTTTTGGGAGGGGATGAGGGAGGGACTATAAAAATGTCAAAAGAGGCAGAGAGAAATAAAAGACAAGGATAACTAGAAGAAAGAGAGGTATAATATGGTGTTTTTTTCTGTGATAGGATATATAGAAGAATACATGGACAGTAAAATAATGATGATAAAGAAAGAAGAAAGGGAGAAGTTTAAAAATAGATTTAAAGAATGCAAGGAGAAAAGAAATGTACCATATTTTGAAATACAATAGAACCTATAATTGTATTGATTGATGTATTTTTGTCCTTAAAATATACATAAATAAAGAATATTCAAATATCTTTAATTCCATTAGGGAGGAAATCCTTCATAAGTCCCAAATGGAGAAGCTGTGTACTAAATTCTTACCTGAGGTCTATGGATAAAAGTCAGCGCATGTGCAGTACAATGCAACCCAATGGTCCAGTTGAGGGTTGCAGCCTCTTGGACAAGTTCACCTCTTAATTTGAGGGCTGTTATAGGAGCCTGCTCTTAAGGCCGAATACAGGAATATTCTTCTAAATAGTGATGGAGCTTGTCACTACCTCCTACCCCCACACATTCCTAATGACCCATCTGTATGATGGGCTTCCTCACTGGTCACTAGGATTTCTCAGGAGGCAAGAAGGGATGGGCTACTGCTTACTGCTATTAGGAAGTGGCAGAGTCAGGAGCGTTGCTAGTTCTGCAAAAGATCTGGGGCTAGAGCCCATAGCAGAGGTAACCAACCTTTTTGCAGGCCGGGGGGGGGGGGGGGGGGGGCACGCCGGTGGTAAGCTATTTTTCACGGGCAATGGCTGGTGTTGGTGCTTCAATCATCATGGCACCATGGTCGATATGGTTCCGGGTGATTGAAGCGCATTGATTCTATTGTTACATTCTAATATATGATGAAGTGGTTCAACTCACCATATTGCAGAATCAGTGGGAGCCCTGAGAGTGTCACTTGGCACATCTCCTGCCACCAGATTGTCACTTGCCATGTCGTCTGTCATCAGATGCAGCTTGTTACTTGCCACCATCGCCTGTCACCAGATGCAACTTTTTACTACCACTGTCATCTGCCACTATATTTGGAGTGTCGCTTGCTATATCGCCTGCCACCAGATGTGGATTGTCACTTGCCACTGTTACCTGGCACCAGATGTTGATTGTCACTTTCCACCTGATGTGGATTGTCACTTGCCACATTACCTGCCACCTTATGAGGATAGTCTCTTCCAATGTCACCTGCCACCATTTGCATATTGTTACTTGCCCCATCACCTGACACCTAAAGCGCATTGTCACTTGCCACGTCACCTGCCACCATTTGCAGATTGTCACTTGCCACGTCACTTGCCACCCCCTAGCGACGCCTCTGGCCAGAGTGTTGACTTTCAGTACAACCTGGCATTTAGCAGAATTTGGAAGGTTGTAGGTATGTGCAGACATCTCTAATTATACTCCCTTGACAGATTCACTTTAAAGCAGACTTTGAACGGGGTACATTTAAAAAAAAAAGGCCTTCGCTCCATGCTAAATCACTCTAGTAAAACAAACAAGAAAAAAGACTGTTAGGGTAAAAGTTAGTTTATATTCGAAGGGTCTTCAAAAAGTTTTGCCACTTTTTTATATTTAATAGAGTTAAAAAACTGTGCGGAAATGTTTTGAAAAACCCCCTTGCTGTGACCTCTGCCTGGTACCTAGACGAGGGTGATATCTGCATCCCTTCCAGGTAGATCCCGGGGATTGCTGAGTACCTGAAATCTCCCAAGAAGATTCTACTGCAATGGGCTGCAGCATTTTCTCGTGATATTCCAGGCACTCAGCAAGAGACAGGGAAGTTGCGGAAAAGGTTGGTGACATCACCTGCTGCCTATGGAAGCGGGTAAATGTAAGTACATTTGATAACCACTACGGCGAGTCTGCTGGCTGCGGGTGCGTTTGAAGGCCAGGAGACACAGGTCTGGCGGAGGTGCCCAGCCAGGGTATCCAACATCTGTCACAGGGGTTGTAAAGGTAAAACATGTTTTCCCTAAATAGCTTCCTTTACCTTAGTGCAGTCCTCCTTCACTTAACTCATTCTTCCATTTTGCTTATAAATGTTCTTATTTCTTCTGAGAAATCCTCACTTCCTGTTCTTCTGTCTGTAACTCCACACAGTAGTGCAAGGCTTTCTCCCTGGTGTGGAGAAAGCCTCTTGAGGAGGCAAGCAGGAGTGTGAGGATGCCCACTAACACACAGCTCATTTCTCTATCTGCAAAGTAGATAGTGTCCTGATACGTTCAGAAGAAATAAGGACATTTAAAAGCAAAATGGAAGGATGAGGTAAGTGAAGGAGGACTGCACTAAGATAAAGGAAGCTATTTAGGGATTTTTTTTTTTTACCTTTACAACCTCTTTAACCACTTCAATACCCAGCCATAGAAAATTGACGGCCTGGGATGGGATTTACCATCCTAAGTGGCCGTCAAATGACGGCCTGGGCATTGCAGGCGAATATCTGGATGATGCCTGCAGCCAGAGGCATCATCCAGATATCCTCTTCTTCAGCCGACAATTCTGCACAATGTAAGAATGATCATAGCGGCGGTTCCGCCGCTTGATCGTTCTTACAGGCCGCGGGAGGGGACATCCCCCCCCCCTCCCGCCGCCATCCGGTGCTTCTCCGGGCTTACCTGTGCCTTCGGGGGCCCGGAGAATGAATCGGCGGCGGCGGCAGGAAGCATAGAGATGACTGGTGACCAGATGGTCACCAGTCATCTCTATGACCGTCGGAGGACCCGGGCGCGATCTGATGACGTCACGCCCGGGTCCCCGTAAGTAAACAAAGCCGCAATTGCGGCTGTAAGCCCCCATTCATGAGATCGGTGAATTTTTTTTCACCGATCTCATGGTTTCCAGCCTGGAGGAGAGATGTGAGGTCTTATTGACCCCACATCTCTCCATAAAGAGGACCTGTCACACACATTTCCTATTACAAGGGATGTTTACATTCCTTGTAATAGGAATAAAAGTGGAAAAAAAAAAATGAAAAAAAGTGTAAAAATAAATAAAAAATAAGTCAAAAAAATAAATAAATAATAAAGATAAAAAAAAAATTAAAACACCCTTGTCCCCGATAGCTCGCGTGCAGAAGCGAACGCACACGCAAGTCCCGCCGACATATGTAAACGCCGTTTAAACCACATAAGTGAGGTATCGCCGCGTGCGTTAGAGTGCCAGCAACGAATCTAGCACTAGATCTCCTCTGTAAATCTAAACTGTAACCTGTAAAAAATAAATAAAGCGTTGCCTATGGAGATTTTTAAGTACTGAAGTTTGGCGCCATTCCATGAGTGTGCGCATAATTAAAGCGTGACATGTTGGGTATCTATTTACTCGGTGTAACATAATCTTTCACATAATACAAAAAAATTGGGCTAACTTTATTGTTTTGTTATTTTTTTAATTCATAAAACAATTTTTTTACAAAAAAAAGGCGTTTGAAAAATAATTGCGTAAATACCGTGCAAGATAAAACTTTGGAATGACCGCCATTTTATTCCCTAGGGTGTCTGCTAAAAAAAACATATGAAAGAAGTATGTCTCTATGAGGCATTAACAGCGCTATATGAATTTATATCAATTGAACTCAAAAGTTCAAAATCTGCTTTTGTGAGGTGCAAAAAACAATCAGGATCTCCTATCCTAAAAATAGTAGCTAGCCTCAAATACTAAGGACAATGTAACAACAGCTATTATACACTAAAAACAAATAATGAAAAACAATCTTGAGTGTATATGACACGCATATGTCAATGGGGTACTTCTTTTTTTAAAAATACAAATAAAAGTAGAAATAAAAAATATAGCACATAGTCTGTTGATCTAAAATGTTCTTTGTGGGAAATAAACTTGAAATTTGGTTGAAAAGACACAAATCCAGGCTTTCCTTCACTTGTAGTCCCCCTCTCGGTTTTGTACTCACCAGATAGACATGGTGTTAATCGCCTTTAGATATTGGGATCTCCCTCCTGTGGAGTTCAGCCCAGCCCAGCAGCAATATTTCTCCTCCAAAAAGTATGGATGGGGTTAAGTGCGTGTTTGCAGCAAGAGCAATCATGTGGACAAAAACATAGGGAGAGAGGACATAGCGTAATACTGTCTTTATTATATAAACAAACCCTATTTAAAATTGTGCTTACAGAAATAAAAACAAAATTGTGCACATCGGTTGCAATGTTACTGCTCACTCTGCTAGCCTGGCGTCTCCGCTCCGTCTCCAGCTGATGTGTCCCGGGTGTAACTTGCTCCGTCTGTACGATACGTCGTGTAGCCACGCCCTGACGCGTTTCGTGATTGGCTCACGTCTTCAGAGGGCGTGGCTACACAACACGACTAATCGTATTTATAGGTGGGTGCTGACCATTCGGCTCCTCCCATCTCCCATTGTCAGCAGCTTGCAGAGGGGAGGAAATTACACTCCTCTCTGCCTGAAATCCCGCCCTGCTGCCAATAGGATTTAAAGTGTCCGGGTCGCCCCTCCTCTGTGATACAAGTCTGCTGTCTGCCATAGCCTGGAGCGTCCTCCATATTGTCGTAGCGCAGGACAATATGATTACCCTGTGCGCTACTCTACATTATGGATCTACTAGGTACAGCTCCCGGAAGTTTATTGTCTGCTCGCGCGGCTCACTACACACACTACTTTGGATTCCTCGCTGCTGACATAAACAAAGGACTATGGATTAAAGACTCAGACTGACAGCAGCTGTATCTCTTAGTATACACAATATATAATCCAAACGATGTTCATACCTGGCTATCACTTATTACAGGTGGTAATACCAGTGCTATTCATACCCAGATGTGGATTAATATAAATACGTTTCATCAGCAGTGTATAATTGTTACCACTAAAACGGTAAATGTAACACAGTTACTTATACCAGGATAAAAAAAAAATAATAATAATAATAATGAATTGACATACACATGAATACGTCCTTAAAATTCAACATATAAGATACACTATGATATTTCAACATATAAAATACACTATAATTTTCATATAATATTCTACCTGTATATTATACTGTAAAAAATGTCACATACGCCCATACTCATATTATACTCAGATTTACCATAAATATGACCTTTGATCTACCTTAATTCTATGTGTCCAATAGGGATAGATGCATGGTCATTATTGGACTGAAAAAATTACTAATAATAAAAATAAATGTAAATAAATAAAAATGAATAGAATCAAGATAGAATAGAATACCATAAATAACAATGAAAATGGGAGTAAGGATGTCCTTTAATGGTCCCCTCATACCTTAATATATATGATATAGCATCAGTATGACCTAATGCTAAATTAAATATGTTCAATGGTTTGGAAATTAGGTACAGCCACCCCGTATAGTCAATGATGTACATATTATTAATGGTTGCTTATAAAGCAATTTATATCTAGATCAATGTTGAGGCCATTCGGACTAAGAGTATTGGTGAGGAATATCCATTCAATTTCTCTCTTGGATATTTCTCTTACCCTATTACTTCCTCTCCAATTGGGGTCTATTTTATCTATCCCCCAGAACTTCAGTCCTATGGGGTTCTTATCATGTTTTTCTAAAAAATGTAAAGAGACGCTATGATCTTCATACCCTGTGGTAATGTTGTATATGTGTTCTCCTACTCTTTTAGACAGTTTTCTTTTTGTCCGTCCTATATACATTAGCCCACAAGGGCATTCAAGGGCGTAAACCACATGGGTCGACATGCATGTTATGCATTCTTTGATGGGAAAGTTCTTGCCATTAGCTGTCGAGGTAAATTGAGTGAGGCCTCTCAGATGAGTGGAGACCTGGCGGCAAGCTTTACAGCGTCTACACGCTGTGAACCCAGATCTTTCCCAGAACATCTTTAATTTCTTTGGGGGGTCCAACACTCTTTTCACTATTTGATCTCCAAATGATGGACATTTTCTGTATATAAATGGGGGGATTGATGGTAACTGTTGATTTAAAACCTTATCCATTAATAATATGCCCCAATGTTTCTTAATTATGGTTTCAATATCCTTGTATTGCTCATTATACTCAGATATGAACCCCCATTCATGTTGGTTGTTCACAGGTCGTGTTCTTGGTTCCAATGATTGTTCTTGTGTGGAGGTACCTATTGTTTCAATAAGTGAGTTCAATTCGGGTTTCTTGTAGCCCTTTTCCATGAATCTTTCTCTAATCACACTGGCCTGGTTCAGATAGTCTGTGTCATTGGTGCAATTGCGTCTGATACGCATAAACTGCCCTTTTGGAATGTTACGCAGCCATCGTGGGTGATGGCCACTTTGGATAGGAATGTAGCTGTTCCTATCTGACGCCTTAAAATATGCTTTTGTATGATAGTAATTGGGTCCCCTCATTACTGTAACATCTAAATAATTGATTTCCTGCTGGTCCCATTTAAATTCCAATTTAATGTTATTTTTATTGGAATTTAATTTATCAGCATATAGTTGCAGTGATTCCTCTGAACCTTCCCAAATAATAAACAGATCGTCAATATATCGCTGGTAAAATACCAGTTCCTTGCGTCTGTCTTTAAAGATCCACTTGTCTTCCCATTCACTCATAAATAAGTTGGCAAGGCTGGGTGCAAACTTGGCACCCATCGCCACGCCAACTTTTTGACTAAAAAAATTACCCCCATACCAAAAGTAATTATGGGTGAGACAGAATTCCAATGCCATTTTTAGGAATTTCTTCTGTATATAGGGCAGTTCTTCCCTCTTACTTAGTGCCCAATTAAGTGCCAAAATCGCATCATCGTGGTGTATGTTAGTATACAGTGATGCGACATCAGCTGTTACCAAAAACATATTAGTATTAGGTGGTATAATAACTTCCCTTAATTTTTTTTTAAAACTTGTGGTGTCCTTTAAATATGCCTGTGTGGTGATCACACTGCTTTGTAAGAAGTGGTCCAAATATTGGCCTACCCTTGATGTCACAGATTCAATACCGTTTACTATTGGTCTGGGAGGTGGTAGCAATGGATGCTTATGCATTTTGGGCACTGTATAAATAGTTGGAATTCTACTGAAACTAGGGCATAGAAACTGTTTTTCTTTCTTGGTCAGAACTCTCATATAATATCCATAGTCTATGAGGTTCTTTAGATCTGTTCTATATCGTTTAGTGGGGTCACCATTCAGCTGTAGATACGTGTTTTCATCATTGAGCATCTCCTGAATCTGGGTGTGGTAAAAGACTTTGTCCATCACCACCACCCCTCCTCCCTTATCTGCAGGTCTCACTACTATATCCTTGCGGTTTTCTAATGCTCGAATGCCTTCTTTAATATGTTTGGGGTTAAGGCTTTTTTTCATCTGCAGGGTGTCCAGATCTCTCAAGACCAGTTGTTTAAAGACTTCAACCTGATGGTTAGACGTTTGGGGTGGGTTAAACAAAGATCGATTTTTCAGACCACTGTTAACACCCACTACTTCTGAATATTTATGACTAGTTGTCCCAAAGCTGTTAGTAAGGAAATATCTTTTAATGTTGATTTTCCTTATATATTTGTGTAGATCGATATACACTTCAAATTTATTTAATACTTTAGTTGAGGAACATTTAAGTCCTGCATTAAGGATATTATTTTCCTTTTGGGTGAGAGTGGCTGATGATAGGTTATATATGCCACCTAATCTGCATGTCTTGGCCTCTTTTTGTTTGACACGTTGCCCTGCTCGGCATCCTCTACGTGTGGTGGCCTGTAATGTCTGATTGGGCTGTATGTGGTTTCCCCTGTTGGGGGGTTCCACCAATCTTGGCTGTGATTGGTATTGGAATACTGTTGTGGTCGTCCCCTCCAGGGTCGATTGCCTCGCGATCGTCCTCTGGGGTGACCTCTCATCCCCCTCCCTAAAAAAGGAGTTGGATGTGGTGATTCTGTGCGATACGTGTTATCTATAGGGCCTTGCCCTGACAATGCTTCATATCTATTGTCAGTGGTTATTGGATAATGAGTGGGATAATTCGCATTATAACCTGGTCTAAATGGTCCATTGTTACCTCCTCTACCCTGATTCCTGTTATTTCCTCTCCCACGCTGTGGTTGGTATGGGGGTAATTTTTTCAGTCAAAAAGTTGGCGTGGCGATGGGTGCCAAGTTTGCACCCAGCCTTGCCAACTTATTTATGAGTGAATGGGAAGACAAGTGGATCTTTAAAGACAGACGCAAGGAACTGGTATTTTACCAGCGATATATTGACGATCTGTTTATTATTTGGGAAGGTTCAGAGGAATCACTGCAACTATATGCTGATAAATTAAATTCCAATAAAAATAACATTAAATTGGAATTTAAATGGGACCAGCAGGAAATCAATTATTTAGATGTTACAGTAATGAGGGGACCCAATTACTATCATACAAAAGCATATTTTAAGGCGTCAGATAGGAACAGCTACATTCCTATCCAAAGTGGCCATCACCCACGATGGCTGCGTAACATTCCAAAAGGGCAGTTTATGCGTATCAGACGCAATTGCACCAATGACACAGACTATCTGAACCAGGCCAGTGTGATTAGAGAAAGATTCATGGAAAAGGGCTACAAGAAACCCGAATTGAACTCACTTATTGAAACAATAGGTACCTCCACACAAGAACAATTATTGGAACCAAGAACACGACCTGTGAACAACCAACATGAATGGGGGTTCATATCTGAGTATAATGAGCAATACAAGGATATTGAAACCATAATTAAGAAACATTGGGGCATATTATTAATGGATAAGGTTTTAAATCAACAGTTACCATCAATCCCCCCATTTATATACAGAAAATGTCCATCATTTGGAGATCAAATAGTGAAAAGAGTGTTGGACCCCCCAAAGAAATTAAAGATGTTCTGGGAAAGATCTGGGTTCACAGCGTGTAGACGCTGTAAAGCTTGCCGCCAGGTCTCCACTCATCTGAGAGGCCTCACTCAATTTACCTCGACAGCTAATGGCAAGAACTTTCCCATCAAAGAATGCATAACATGCATGTCGACCCATGTGGTTTACGCCCTTGAATGCCCTTGTGGGCTAATGTATATAGGACGGACAAAAAGAAAACTGTCTAAAAGAGTAGGAGAACACATATACAACATTACCACAGGGTATGAAGATCATAGCGTCTCTTTACATTTTTTAGAAAAACATGATAAGAACCCCATAGGACTGAAGTTCTGGGGGATAGATAAAATAGACCCCAATTGGAGAGGAAGTAATAGGGTAAGAGAAATATCCAAGAGAGAAACTGAATGGATATTCCTCACCAATACTCTTAGTCCGAATGGCCTCAACATTGATCTAGATATAAATTGCTTTATAAGCAACCATTAATAATATGTACATCATTGACTATACGGGGTGGCTGTACCTAATTTCCAAACCATTGAACATATTTAATTTAGCATTAGGTCATACTGATGCTATATCATATATATTAAGGTATGAGGGGACCATTAAAGGACATCCTTACTCCCATTTTCATTGTTATTTATGGTATTCTATTCTATCTTGATTCTATTCATTTTTATTTATTTACATTTATTTTTATTATTAGTAATTTTTTCAGTCCAATAATGACCATGCATCTATCCCTATTGGACACATAGAATTAAGGTAGATCAAAGGTCATATTTATGGTAAATCTGAGTATAATATGAGTATGGGCGTATGTGACATTTTTTACAGTATAATATACAGGTAGAATATTATATGAAAATTATAGTGTATTTTATATGTTGAAATATCATAGTGTATCTTATATGTTGAATTTTAAGGACGTATTCATGTGTATGTCAATTCATTATTATTATTATTATTATTTTTTTATCCTGGTATAAGTAACTGTGTTACATTTACCGTTTTAGTGGTAACAATTATACACTGCTGATGAAACGTATTTATATTAATCCACATCTGGGTATAAATAGCACTGGTATTACCACCTGTAATAAGTGATAGCCAGGTATGAACATCGTTTGGATTATATATTGTGTATACTAAGAGATACAGCTGCTGTCAGTCTGAGTCTTTAATCCATAGTCCTTTGTTTATGTCAGCAGCGAGGAATCCAAAGTAGTGTGTGTAGTAAGCCGCGCGAGCAGACAATAAATTTCCGAGAGCTGTACCTAGTAGATCCATAATGTAGAGTAGCGCACAGGGTAATCATATTGTCCTGCGCTACGACAATATGGAGGACGCTCCAGGCTATGGCAGACAGCAGACTTGTATCACAGAGGAGGGGCGACCCGGACACTTTAAATCCTATTGGCAGCAGGGCGGGATTTCAGGCAGAGAGGAGTGTAATTTCCTCCCCTCTGCAAGCTGCTGACAATGGGAGATGGGAGGAGCCGAATGGTCAGCACCCACCTATAAATACGATTAGTCGTGTTGTGTAGCCACGCCCTCTGAAGACGTGAGCCAATCACGAAACGCGTCAGGGCGTGGCTACACGACGTATCGTACAGACTGAGCAAGTTACACCCGGGACACATCAGCTGGAGACGGAGCGGAGACGCCAGGCTAGCAGAGTGAGCAGTAACATTGCAACCGATGTGCACAATTTTGTTTTTATTTCTGTAAGCACAATTTTAAATAGGGTTTGTTTATATAATAAAGACAGTATTACGCTATGTCCTCTCTCCCTATGTTTTTGTCCACATGATTGCTCTTGCTGCAAACACGCACTTAACCCCATCCATACTTTTTGGAGGAGAAATATTGCTGCTGGGCTGGGCTGAACTCCACAGGAGGGAGATCCCAATATCTAAAGGCGATTAACACCATGTCTATCTGGTGAGTACAAAACTGAGAGGGGGACTACAAGTGAAGGAAAGCCTGGATTTGTGTCTTTTCAACCAAATTTCAAGTTTATTTCCCACAAAGAACATTTTAGATCAACAGACTATGTGCTATATTTTTTATTTCTACTTTTATTTGTATTTTTAAAAAAAGAAGTACCCCATTGACATATGCGTGTCATATACACTCAAGATTGTTTTTCATTATTTGTTTTTAGTGTATAATAGCTGTTGTTACATTGTCCTTAGTATTTGAGGCTAGCTACTATTTTTAGGATAGGAGATCCTGATTGTTTTTTGCACCTCACAAAAGCAGATTTTGAACTTTTGAGTTCAATTGATATAAATTCATATAGCGCTGTTAATGCCTCATAGAGACATACTTCTTTCATACATTTTTTCTCATTATAATAGCCGCTTTTTCTGCATATACATTTATATAATTTGTCCATTGAGCGCTAGGACCAGCCTCTATCTTAGGATATATCCTGGTATATCTTTTCTAAAAAAAACATATATAATGTTTGGGGGTACTGTGTAATTTTCTAGCAAAAGAATGATGATTATTACATGTAGGAGAGAAGTGTCAGAATAGGCCCGGTATGGAGGTGGTATAAAAGCCTGGTATTGAAGCGGTTAAGTATAACATGTTTGTTATTTAAAAAAAAAAAAAAACGGTTTACAAACACTTTAATTCATCAAAAATAGTGTCAAATGTCTCACTCGTTTTATGTTGCTCTCTTTTACTTTTATAATAAAAAATACTACAAAAATCTTTTGTTATTACTCAGGTTGGTACATTATACAGATCAGTAATCTGCCCGACTTTTTCTGCTCATCAGATATTCTTATTGTTAGTGTATTTTATGCCCAGACATAATATTTTATATTTCCCTTGTCACATTATATATATATATATATACATGATATCAAATAGTATAAACTTGTATTCAGCATTAAATTTGGAATGAAATTATACATAATATGAGAAGTTTTATCACTTTTTAAGATAACTATATTACTCCAAATTAGAAAATGTTTGCCACTAGTGTACAGAGAGTGAAACACAAAAAATCATTTAAAAAAGCAGTTTATTTAACTGACCAAAATGGGGAAAATAAATGAAGTTCATTGTTAAGGTTTACACACTGGCGGCATACTTGTTTGGAATCATTGGCTCAAAAACATTGTGGCCTTTGGACCAACATCAACCGAAAAGAATAAGCGATAGGGAATCAGACGGTTTAAAAGAATTGAGACAATATATATATTTTTCCACAATAAAAAATTCACAGGGGTTACGTTGTGCATTTAATTTAAAAGGCCAATGGTGCTTAGCGCAGTTCTTCTTTTACAAACAACACTTACATTTTGGACGCGGCGTATTAAAAATATATGATAAGGAAATACACAACTCACAGATTATTCCTTCCCACTTGCTTGCCTTCAGGACTGAATAAATAAGTGAAGCTTATATCTAATGTATTCCGTTCACTCCCTGCCACAGATTTTCCCCAGATACGCACAGCAAAAACTAATGAGCAGGTTTCTTCTTAAAACAACAAATTAACTTGTTTTCCCACATTCATGAAAGGTTGGTGGAGTAGCGCATTAGTGGCAATGTTGTTTATGCAAATAAATAATTAGGGAGATAATTAGGGAGATAAGGTCAGACAAGTATATATTTAATACTTTATTTGTATTTATATATATATATATATATATATATATATATATATCAAATTAGCTTGATGTAGATTTTCTTATCAATCCGTGCCTGCTTTTTTTTGTAACCCCCTCAATACCAGCATGCTTACCCCCCTACTCTTCAGACCATTTTTTTTAAATTTTCTTTTTTCAGTTTTCTACTGTGATAGTTTGAATGATAGTTACTGTACCCATGATGGGTAATTACGGCGATAAGGTCAGACAAGACAAGAACATATTTAATAAAATAATTTTTAAATTCTTTATTTTTGTTTTTTAAGCAAATAGTTAATAATACTCGATTAATTTACAAATCAAAAAGAGTTTGCACATGCAATTACACACTATAACAATTTCTTACAGTTATATCAGCCAAACTTATATCTCTAATCTGACTATCTACATTCCCGGGGGATTACATAGACAGCTACACAGTATATCGATTTCTTGCGGTAATCTCGACCTTGTTATTCTTAACAAACTGTCCGTTTTCCAGGTCTCATTTTTACCATCTATGACATTATCATGTACTCCCCTCTTCCCCCCTGAACCTCCCTGTCTTTAGCCCCCCTTCCCCCCCTTAAAACATTTCTACTTCAATTAAATGAAATAATACTTTTTCTTTTTTACCTGTTACCTCTTACAAATATATATATATATATATATATATATATATATATATATATATATATATTATTATGGGTCATATATATATATATATATATATATTTATATTTATATATATATATATATATATACAGTGCCTTGCGAAAGTATTCGGCCCCCTTGAACTGTGCGACCTTTTGCCACATTTCAGGCTTTAAACATAAAGATATAAAACTGTAATTTTTTATGAAGAATCAACAAGTGGGACACAATCATGAAGTGGAACAAAATTTATTGGATATTTCAAACTGAAAAATTGGGCGTGCAAAATTATTCAGCCCCCTTAAGTTAATACTTTGTAGCGCCACATTTTGCTGCGATTACAGCTGTAAGTCGCTTGGGGTATGTCTCTATCAGTTTTGCACATCGAGAGACTGAAATTTTTGTCCATTCCTCCTTGCAAAACAGCTCAAGCTCAGTGAGGTTGGATGGAGAGCGTTTGTGAACAGCAGTTTTCAGTTCTTTCCACAGATTCTCAATTGGATTCAGGTCTGGACTTTGACTTGGTCATTCTAACACCTGGATATGTTTATTTGTGAACCATTCCATTGTAGATTTTGCTTTATGTCTTGGATCATTGTTTTGTTGGAAGACAAATCTCTGTCCCAGTCTCAGGTCTTTTGCAGACTCCATCAGGTTTTCTTCCAAAATGGTCCTGTATTTGGCTCCATCCATCTTCCCATCAATTTTAACCATCTTCCCTGTCCCTGCTGAAGAAAAGCAGGCCCAAACCATGATGCTGCCACCACCATGTTTCACAGTGGGGATGGTGTGTTCAGGGTGATAAGCTGTGTTGCTTTTACGCCAAACATAACATTTTGCATTGTTGCCAAAAAATTCGATTTTGGTTTCATCTGACCAGGGAACCTTCTTCCAGATGTTTGGTGTGTCTCCCAGGTGGCTTGTGGCAAACTTTAAACAACACTTTTTATGGATATCTTTAAGAAATGGCTTTCTTCTTGCCACTCTTCCATAAAGGCCAGATTTGTGCAGTATACGACTGATTGTTGTCCTATGGACAGAGTCTCCCACCTCAGCTGTAGATCTCTGCAGTTCATCCAGAGTGATCATGGGCATCTTGGCTGCATCTCTGATCAGTCTTCTCCTTGTATGAGCTGAAAGTTTAGAGGGACAGCCAGGTCTTCGTAGATTTGCAGTGGTCTGATACTCTTTCGATTTCAATATTATTGCTTCCACAGTGCTCCTTGGGATGTATAAAGCTTGGGAAATCTTTTTTTATCCAAATCCGGCTTTAAACTTCTCCACAACAGTATCTCGGACCTGCCTGGTGTGTTCCTTGTTCTTCATGATGCTCTTTGCGCTTTAAACAGACCTCTGGGACTATCACAGTGCAGGTGCATTTATAGGGAGACTTGATTACACACAGGTGGTTTCTATTTATCATCATTAGCCATTTAGGTCAACATTGGATCATTCAGAGATCCTCACTGAACATCTGAAGAGAGTTTGCTGCACTGAAAGTAAAGGGGCTTGCGAAAGTATTCGGCCCCCCTGATTCTTTTATGTTTTATATTTTGTATTTTTCTATTTATTTGTACCTTATGTTATGTCCTACCACTTTTTGGATACTCCTTTTTTATATTATTTTATGTTTTATTTTACCCTGTTGTAACACTTTTTACAAAATCTTCAATAAATATAAACTGAACAAAAAAATGATATGATAACCTTATTACGTTTTCAAATTTTTATACTATTTAATATCATTTCTATGTAAACAGAAATAACCAATAATAGCCATTTTGAGTTATTAATCCCAAATGGACATACATTCACTAAATATTCATTTAGCTCATTAAATAAAAATTACATATCATGTTCTGGAAATGTTATAGATAGGCAATTCCTGTCCTCATATTAATCAGTGATTCCAAATTAAATAATAACTACTGTAGTAGGGAACAGACACAAAAAGGTACACTCAGCATCTTTTAAAATTACTGTTCCCTTCTACAGTAAGGAGTTTGCGTCCTTGGCCGTGACTACCTCCACCTAAGCATGTGGGGGTTCCAGGTTAACGGTAATGGCAGGTATGGTTAGTGATCAAAATATTCATCAAAAGAGGGGGGATTGTTAAGGAAATTGTAAATTCTGTATATAATTGTATTTTGTATGATATGCCTATGCATTGCACCCTGCACTCATTGTGCACACAGCACCAATAATGTTTTCATTACATTTTGCATTCTTTCGAGTCCTGATTAAAATTAGCCTGCCTATGTTATGCCCCTTGTTACTATACAAGTACAATTGTAATATGGATGTGATACCTACGTAATCATGTGTATAAAAACTTAAATTGCGTCGAATAGACAGTTATTTGTAAAGATGCTGAGTGTTAATTTTGTGTCTGCTCCCTACTGCAGTAGTTATTTAATTTGAGCCACTAATCAATATGAGGATAGGAGTTGCCAAAAATATCAGTAACTGGTTGTATTTTTTTTTTAATGCTTTATTTATCTCAACACGACATGCATTCAATAAAGATTCAACTGACTCACAAATAGTGATGAGCCAAACACCCCCCCGTTCGGTTCGCACCAGAACCTTCGAACAGACCGTACATTCGCTTGAACATTTAGAACCCCATTGACGTCTATGGGACTCGAACGTTCGAATTCAAAAGTGCTAATTTTAAAGCCCAATATGCAAGTTATTGTCGTAAAACGTCTTTGAGAACCCGGGTCTTGCCCCAGGGAACATGTATCAATGGAAAAAAAGTTTTAAAAACGGTAGTTTTTTTCAGGACTCCTTAAAAAACGACAGTTTTTAAAACCTTTTTTTTATTGATACATGTTCCCTCGAGCAAGACCCGGGTTCTCAAAGACGTTTTCACAGGCAAACTATAGACACCCAGCAGGTCATTTTTCCTTTTTTCTTTATTTTTTTATTTAAGCATCATTAAAATCACTGAATCATGAACAGTGATTTTAATGATGCTTAAATAAAAATAAAAAAATGAAAAATTCCTTTAAATATTGTACCTGCTGGGTGTCTATAGTATGCATGTGAAAACGTCTTTAAATAGCACAATCACCTGCCTGCCAGTAAATTAGGAAGAACTGATCTAGCTAAACTATTCAGTGTATAAATATATGTACAACACCTGGGATGTATATATATCCTCTACACACTGTAACATTAACTGACTAGCCTGCCTGCCTGTCTGCTCTATCTACCTGCAAAAAAGACACTCTCTCTCTCTGTCTCTCTAACCACCGCCGCAAATCACTACAAAAGGCCGAACTGCAGGCGGCCTTTTATAGTGTGGGGCATGTACTAAACCCCCTGAGCCATAATTGGCCAAAGCCACCCTGGCTTTGGCCAATTATGGCTTTCCGATTTTATGCGATTGGCCAAGCATGCGGGTCATAGTGCATGCTTGGCCAATCATCAGCCAGCGATGCCGCAGTGAATTATGGTCTATGAAACGTAACTCGAATTTGGCGTGAACGACCCGGTTTGTTCATATTTCGACGAACGATCGGACATACGATGTTCGAGTCTAACATGATTTTTACTCGAATACGAAGCTCATCCCTACTCACAAAATATAAATTACATAAAAAAAAAACATCCTTACCTCATTACCTTCCTTCGGGGTAAACATAGCACCCTAACTCAATAACTGACATTTTGGAAAAGTATCCCTATGTTTGGCCCATCAACACTAAAACCGAAGGTTGGATAACCTTTATAAGCAACAACAGTTTTGCACATTTCTGGCATAGAACGCACTACATTTTTAAGTTATTCTGATGTAATAATATGATACAGCACTTAATAATAGATTATATGAGTTCCCATTTGTTTCTTGGTCTTCCTTTTATAACACATTGCTTTAGTCTTGCCCAATGGATTTTCAATGGGGTTTAGGTCTAGGGCAGTGATAGCAAACCTTGGCACCCCAGATGTTTTGGAACTACATCTGCGGTGCCAAGGTTCTCCATCACTGGTCTAGGCTATCTCCTAGTCAGTCAATAACATTTATATAATGGGATGGATACCAGTCCTTACAGCCTTGGCAGCAATGGCAAAGAGCTTTATCTTGCTGAAAATTCAATTTCTGTGAAATGTGAAGGCATAACAGCTGCAGAAGGAAGAGGTTTTGTTTGTGATAATGTCTCAATGTATTGTCTGTGTCACTTCTACAAGCTTAACTTGGCCAGCAGCCTAATTGGAGATGTAACACAAGGACATAATGCTCATAAGATGCTGCATTGCTGCAGATCTGAAATCAAATAGTATAAAAATTGTATTCAGCATTCAAACGTTATTAAACCCAAAAACAAAAATGTAATATATTGCAGCCTACCGATCCTTAAAGTGTTACTAAACCCACAACAGTAAAAACAGTCTGTATATGCAGTAGAGCATGCATGTTATACTACTCACTGTGGAACCCAAGGGGTTAATCATCCGCATTGTGTAAAAAGCTGTTTGATCCTGTCTTCTCTGATCCTCTCCTTCTTCCACTGTCTTAACTCCATCTGCTAAAAGTACAGAGCCTTGGACGCACACTGCACATGCTCCGTTTGGTGTGTATTGCTAGAGAGTTGTGTTTTTTTTTCTTGGGAGAGTGCATTTGATCAGCACAGGGCCAATCAGCACTGTCCAGACAGAGGGTCAGGGGTCCTGCAGCCTCATAGAACAGTCAGTGGAGAATGAAAACTCCTCCTACAAGCTTTAACCAGATACTGATAGAAGTCATAAGACTGCTATTTACTGCTGATGAAAAAAGGTATTTAGCAGTTTATATTTACTAAAACTTGCATTTCCATGGTTTGTGTACTGTTGGAGATCAGATATGGTGAATGCAGCGTCTTGGGTTTAGTAACCCTTTAAATGTGATTGCATTAGTTTTATTCCTTTATTTTCACCTGCTGATCCAGCCAGTAACACATTTCCTGTATTATGCCCCATACACACGATATGGCTTTTTTCCCGGCCAAACTCACATTAGAATTCTGATGGAATTCCATTGGAGTAAACGAAAACATGTTCTCTATCTAGACTCTAACGGAATTTCTCGGAAAAAAGTCTGATGTGGCATACACGCGGTCGAAAATTCCTATCGTGTGTACGGGGCTTTAGGGTGTCTCCACTTTGGATAGAGGAGCAACTGAGACACCTTTGGACAGCAGCATTGTCAATTTGAAGAAAGAGTGATGTTAAATCCACTAACAGATTTAGATGAACTTGACCTTCTTAACCCCCTTCTTTGCCCCCTCCCAACACCCCGTTATTTTTCTTTCCTTTACTCATTTTTATCTTTCCTCTTCCTGCTACTTCTTTTGTTCTTTTGCATAATCTTTTATTTTCCTTTCCTTGCCTTTCTTCCTGCATTTCTTTTTTAAACTTTACTACAGTAGTTCTAAAAAATATCCCAGTATTGTTGCCAAGTGCCAACATTCCATCCACTAGTATAAGATTTAACCTTTAATCCTTGCTATATTGTCAATATTACCTTTTTCAAAAAATCCTATGTATGAAAGTACAGCTTAATGATATATATACATTGCTAAATGTAAAAAAACAAGATGCTGACATGGTAATGGTGTAATTGAAATGTGTGAAGATTTCGGGATGTACCATATTGGTATTTTTCCCTTCCCATACATGTTGAAAATCTTTAATAAAAAGTCACTGAACAAAAAAAGTGGTGCAGACCCAGCAAACACCTGCCCTTGGTTTTCATCTCCTGCAAGCAATGCTGACATAATGATGACAATAAGGTGAGGGGGCAGTAAGGTGACTGGTCACCCTGCTTGCAAGAAGCAAACAGTGGTGACTGGTCTCTATGATATAGCTCCTTAGTGATAGTGGGGCTACTTTGGTGGACTTGCAGAACGAAAAGGTAGGACAACAATATGAAAAAGATAGGCATTACTAATAATATTTAGTTTTATTTGTTTCTCAAGTTCAGCAACTAGCCTCTGTCAATGCAGTCAAACAGGGGTGCGAAAATCACAAAAGCATATAAACAGAATTATTTTTTTTTAGCAGTTTAAACAATGCACTCATACGCGAACTGCCGGAGGTGTGGGGACTCCAGCAATACATTGATCAATAGGTCTGACCCTCTTGGCTGAGTGTGTGCGATCTGATTTTGGAACTCACTGGTTCGAATGATCCGACATCATGCTTTTCACATCTAAGTTCTTTATCTAGATGGAAATACTGTCACTCCCTGGTAATCAATCTTCTTAATGCGGCCAGGGCTTGGGTTTCGGCTAACTGGAAATCAACTTCGGCTGCCACAGAAAGGTCAATGGATCAAGACTCCAGGGGTACGTTGATCCTTATATTTTGGTTTTGCCCACAGATCCAATATTTTTTGCTTGGTGTGTGTGATCTAATTTTGGAACTCAATGGCTTCTCAATGCAGCCAGGATCTGTGTTTCAGATAATGGGAAATCCACCGCTGCCCCCCACGGTAGGTCAGTTCATCAAAATATATTGAAAATTGAGAAAACGTACCCTGTCCCTCAAGAAACAGGACAACCCCTTTTGCAAAACATGGTTCTTTTGGACCCAAAGAAAATTCTTAAAAAAAAATTAAGAATTATTGACTTGCCCTTCTTAGGTGGAGGTGTTGGAGGCCAGTGTTTTTTTTTTCATCGCCCCTTTTGTCCAATTCCCCTTCCTATTATCTAAACTTTTTGTTGGAAAAACGTTGCAAGGCCTTTTCTCCAGTTGACTCTTCACACCGCCGATTTTCCTCCAAATGTTTACATGGAATAGCGATGTTGTATTGAGTGCTCTACAAATGTTGTATTGGATTACACATACAAACCATTGTACACTAGGGCCCGGATTCACAAAGCACTTACGCCGACGTATCTCGAGATATGCCGCGTAAGTGTACATATGCGCCGTCGTATCTATGCGCCGTACCCATAGAACTAAGATACGCAAAAAAACTGACTTCATCCGACCGACGTAACTTGCCTACGCCGGCGTAGAGTGGGCGCATATTTATGCTGGACGCATTTGGAACTCCCATTGATTTTCGATGCAAATGAGGGAGATTCGCCGATTCACAAACGTACTTGTGCCCGGAGCATGTTTTAAGCGATTTGCGTAAGGGTTACGTCCGGCGTAAAGTTATTCCCCATATAGGAGGTGCAACTCATGCAAAGGTATGGACCAGGGAACGAACGCCATGGAATTTTACGTTGTTTACGCCGTTTATGTAGTACGTGAATAGGGCTGGGCGTAAGTTACGTTCCCGTCGTAGGCAGTGTTTCGACGTATCTTAGGCAGTTATTTAGACGTGATTGTGAGCATGCGCACTGGGATGCGTACAAGTTACGACGCATGCGCATTTCATTTTAAGTACTTTTTTGAAGCTCAGTCCATCATTTGCATGGGGTCACGCTTCATTTAAATGTATCACGCCCATATACGATACGCCAGCGCAACGTTGGGAGAATTTTCTTTGTGAATTCCATACTTGCCTCCCTGCGTTGCGCCGGCGTAGCGTAAAGAAGATAAGCTACGCCGGCATAAAGATGCGCCAAGGTATGTGAATCCGGGCCTAGGACTTTATGTGTTATAATTTCAGAGAATTTGTGACAAGGTACTCAAATGCATTCCAACTGTTTTGTGCTGTTGACTGTGATAAAAAAAAAAACAGCAAGACACTCATATGTATTTCAACTGTGCATGAAGCTCATCTTGTGTTGTTAAAGCATAACACACAGGGCAGCGTGATTCAGAAAGGGAAAGCTTCTGTCTGGCTTGCAGGATAGCCAAAATACGTGAGAATATGCAAGGTATGGCTTGTAAGCTATGTAGAAGGAAAATGGAAAATGTGGATCTGCGGAAAGACGCCACAAAGGATTCTGGGACGGATTCTTCACCCATGCTCGGAATGTTGGGAGCCACGGGCCATCCCTGCAGTTGTCTCTTCCACCCTCCTCCCATTCAGAAAACAGCTTAACTTGAAACAGATGGCTCTTTCCACTACACAATGAAAAATCATTTAGACAATTATTTCCGGAAATTGCACATCTGAACTGAATTTATCTTTGCTGGAGGTCTATTGTATACTGAAAATGTAAAAAAACAACAAAACAAAAAGGAAAAAAAAATATGAAAACATTTGTGGGCATTATGTTCTGGAAGAACACAGATTTTACGGTGCAATGTTTTTAACATTTTAAACAGTGAAATATACATCTATATATGGATGCTTAGAGAATATTATGGGTGGTGGCCAATTCTGCCATGCATTCTTCATAATCTGATGTATATTACTGTACACAGTCCTTTGGAATCAGTTAAGGCTGAACTCCAGGAACAAAAGCTTGTACTTATTGGCCCATTTTACAAAGCACTTACGCCGACGTAAGTGCAAATGTGCGCCCGTAAGTGCAAATTTGCGCCGGCGTATCTGTGCGCCGGACCCACAAACCAACATACACCTAAAAACTGCCCACCCTATGCAGACGTAGCTTACTTACCCCGGCGTACCATGGGCGTACTTTTCGTCTGGACCCATGTTGCTGCTCCCATTGATTAGGCATTCAAACATGCAAATGAGGGAAATACGGCGATTTGTGAATGTACGTGCGCCCGACGCATGCTGCGCAAGGTGCGCGTAAATTGAACGTTGGGCGTAAAGTTATTCCCCATAGATGAGGTACAACCTGGCAACAGACACGCTAAGGTCTGCCCCACAGAACACAGGCCGGCATATTGGGCGTACGTTACGTTCACGGCGTACATGGTGATCCGGCGTAGCTTTGGCAGTTGTGCCGGCGTAGTTGTGAGCATGCGCATAAGGGTGCAGTTTCATGCGTCCACATTACGGCTACGTCACGGCGCATGCGCAGTTCGTGATACGCCGGGCGTAAAACACTGCACCATGCTCGGACTATCATTTGCATGGGGTCACGCCCACTTCCACCTACGCCGGCTGCTCCTTCAAAAAATACGCCACGCCGAAGCAACGTTGGGAGCAATAGCTTGCTGAATACAGTGCATGCCTCTCCGCGCTGTGTCGGCTTAGCATACTGTGTGTGCGATATGCCGGCGTAAATGTGCGCCCACTGTCTGTGAATCTGGGCCATTATGTTCATAAATAGCCACAAGGTAAATAAATCTAATCTGTGAGCACCAACTGCCTTTGCAAACACACATACAGGGACAAAAATAATTATTTGATCCCCTGGAGATTTTGTAAGTTTTCCCACCTACAAAGAAATGAAGGGTCTATAATTGTTATCGTAGGTGTATTTTAAATGAAAGAGACAAAATATCAACCAAAAATCCTAAAAAAATAACAATACACAGGGCTTTTTTTCTGGGGGAACTTGGGGGAACTCAGTTCCACCACCTTTGGCTCAGACCCTTTGGTGCCTGCTCACCACAATCACTTGTAAACACAGAAGTCTGGTTTCTGTGTTTACAAGTGACAGCTTTGTAACCCCCTGAACTCTGCACTCTGTATCTAATGCAATTCTGGTATTTAATGCCCCTTTAAGACCCTTCTACTGTTTGTGAAATCTGAACGGGTCGTGGTTGAGTTCCTGTACCTATTTTCTGAGAAAAAAAGCTCTGACAATACAAATGTTATAAATTTAGTTGCAGTGAGTAAAATAAGTATTTTATTCCCTACCAAACAACAATAATTGTGGCTCCCACAGAGTGGCTACAGTATGCACTCATGTGGTACACAGATTAGTACTGTCAGTTTAAGAAGGCTGAGTTAAGTTGAGTTGAGTTGCATCTTGATATAGCACAGTCATTTACCCCGTAGGATCTCAACGTGCTCCTGTGTATAAAATACACCCTTCCACAGAATTTCTTTCTTCTATTCAAACCTCACCTTCATGAGCAAGACCAAAGGATGTCAGGGACAAGATTGTAGACCTGCACAAGGCTGGAATGGTGGGTTACAAGACCATCAGCTAGAAGCTTGGTGACAAGGAGAAAACTGTTGGAGCGATTCTTTGCAAATTGAAGAAATACTGTACAAAATAACCATCCATTGCCCTCGGTCTGGAGCTCCAGGCAAGATTTCGCCTCATGGAGTAAGGATAGTCATTAGAAAAGTAAGGGATCAGCCCAGAACTACATGGGAGGAGCTTGTGAATGATCTCAAGGCAGTTGGGAGCACAGTCACCAAACAAACAATTGGTCATTACCAATGAATGTAGCCATAGATTTTTTTTTTTGGGGGGGGGGGAGCAATTACCTATTTTAGGATATGCTTGCTCCCAGCTCCTTATTCCTTGCCTAGGCCAGGGTGATGTCACAGCCTTGTGAGATATCATCACACATCTTTAGAGGTTATAGGACCAGTCAACCCCCGCCAACCAATCTCACGCAGTGGGGGGCCATGTGAATCATTATAAAGTCACAGCCAGCTCCCAAATGATGGTGGTAGGGAAACCTAATGAGAGGTAAAGACTTTGGGTGCCAGTATGGCACTGGTGAACCTAAAGGTTTGGTAAGTATGATTTTTTTTTTAAAAGGGTATTAAACCTTAATTTTATTTTTTTTAAAATAACAAACATGTCATGTGATACCAAAGTGCAGCACTACAAATAAACATATACAGTACCCCAGGTGTAAACTGAGGGATGAGTGCCGGTTCACACTACCGCGACTTGGGATCTGGCTTGTGTCGCCCCAAGATGCGCGACATGAGAAATTCAAGTGAATGAGAGCCGTCTTAATGTACACTACTGAAGTCGCTCCGACTTCAGAAAAGGTTCCTGTACTACTTCAAGGTGACTTCTAGGCAACTTGTAGGCAACTTATACCCATAGGGCCAGATTCAGGTAGCCCGGTTTAAAATTACGCGGGCATAACGTAGCTCTGATACGCTACGCCGCCGTAAATTAGCGAGGCAAATGCTGTATTCACCAAGCTAAGTTACGGCGGCGTAGCGTAAATGGGCCAGCGTAATGTGAATGAGGTGGGCGTGTTTTATGGCAATGTGTTGTGACCCCACGTTTTTTACGTTTTTTTTAACTGCGCATGCGCCGACCGTGGACGTATCCCAGTGCGCATGCTCCAAATTATGACGCTATGATGCATTGTTTTCGACGTGAACGTAATTGAAGTAAATCCCCATTCACGGACGAGTTACGCAAACGACGTGAAATCTGAAAAATTTGCGGGAACGCCCCTAGCCGCCATCTTAAAAATGCAGTTAAGATACGATGGCGTAATACAATTACGCCGCTCGTATCTTATCTCAAACCCGGCGTATCTTGTTTTCTGAATACAGAAAAAAGATACGCCGGCGCAGGTTAGAAGTTACACGGCTTATCTGGAGATAAGCCGCGTAACTTCTTACTGAATCTGGCCCATAGACTTCAATGGAAGTTGCCTCTAGTCGGATCACCCTCTTAACTGAAACAACTTTACAGGAAGAGAAAATAGTTTACTCAGGCAAAACCCTCCTTCTCACAGAGCTGATTATTCTGTGATTGGCCACAGCCAAAGTCGCCTGTCCTGGAGGCAACATTAAGTCGCGTTGTAAGTTGCTCCAAGTTGCTCTGAAGTCACACTGAAGTTGCCCTGCAAAGTCGCGCTGTAAGTCGGTTTTCCCCCTGTGTGAACCGGCTCTAAGAGTACATGCACAACAGCAATTGTGCTAAAATGCGTAAAGTGCTAATAACAAAAACACTAGAAGTGCAATCAATAATGGCATCAATAAAGTGGCACCATACTTGGTGACACCTTGAGAGCAAAGTTGTAAAATTAAAACACATATAAACAAAATACCAAAATTAAGTGTTGTATCAGTGAATGATTAAATCAACCTTAAAACATAGTGACACAATATAAAGTCCATCAATGGTAAATGTCATGATGTACTGGTGCCTAGCTTGGGTGTTATGGAAATCCTTAAAGATATTGTACAGATCAGGAGATTGTGGTTGTGTTCCCATTTCTGGTTTTGCCTGTCCACCGCATTGCTGAGAGTGTGCGTTCGTGTCCTTTCAATCATTAAAGATCGTTCCCTAAGATCCAGGTTTCCATCTATGCCTGTTTTACCCACCGCTGCTTGCGTGTGTGTGTCCACGTCTTATGATACCCACCCCTCCCCCGGGTGGTGGAAGCACAGTCCTGGGTGTTTTGGGAACACTGGAATATTACCACTTATGTTTTTGAGATCTATCAACATCTGATACTCATGTCACCATGGGCTATTCTAAGAGGAGTACATCATGACATTCAATGATGGACTTTATATTGTGTCACTATGTGTTAAGGTTGATTTAATCATTCACAGATACAACACTTAAAGGAGTTGTAAAGGTAAAAATGTTTTCCCCTAAATAGCTTCCTTTACCTTAGTGCATTTACTAAGCTGTGGAGCCTTATTTGCCTTTAGTAAATCAACGTCCTTGTGTCTACAGAGTATGAAATGAAAAAAAATATTTTCCAATAGAACAAAAAACATGGGGCCAGATCCACAGAGGCAGTGCGCCAGTCTATCTCCTGATACACCGGCGTACTTTCAAATTACCCATGCCGTATCTTTAGTTTGAATCCTCAAACCATGATACGACGGCTTCGGGCTTCGACCCGACAGACTTACGTCTTCGTACGCCTTCGGATCTAAGCTGCAATATTTCTGCGCCCGCTGAGTGGAGTTCGTGTCGTTTTCCATGTCGGGTATGCAAATGAGCTTTTTACGGCGATCCACGAAGTTACGAACGGCCGTCGCATTCTCTTACGTCGTCGCTAGTTGGCTTTTTCCGGCGTATAGTTAAAGCTGCTATTATCCGGTCTATAGTTAGACTTGCCATGTTAAGTATGGCCGTCGTTCCCGCGTCGAAATTTCAATTATTATTTTTTTTGCGTAAGTCGTTCGTGAATAGGAATGTACGTCATTTACGCTACTAAAAAAAAATGATGTTTCAACGTAATTTCGCGCAATGTACGGCGGGAAATTTCTGAACGGAGCATGCGCAGTTCGATCTCCGCGGGGACGCGCTTCATTTAAATGATTCACGCCCCCTACCCGCGTAATTAAATTCCGCCGTTAGAAATACACTACGGGCCGAAATCTTCCTGGATTCGACTAAGAGCCAGGTAAAATACGGCGGCGTAGTGTATCTCTGTACGCCGGGGCAATTGTATGTGGATCTGGCCCATGGGTTTTAACCATTCCCTACACTTTGCAACAACAAATAAAAAGTTTCTGCTTTAAAAATATGGCAATTTCCAGGGCTTCAAATATGGAGTCAGAGCTGAACGGCAGCCAGATCTTTAGCTTGGTATGATGTCCCAATGCAACTGTAAAGTGTCCTGTATTCTCACTTACTGTCTTCGTAGCAAATCTTCCTCTGCGTGTCACATAAGAATCTGTTCATCAGTCATTGCCCTCAGTAATCCACATGTCCCCAGAGTAGCAATTAAAGTAACACAGGAAGTTTTAGAAGATTATAACATGTGTCATGTCCAAAGGGGCTATTTTTAGGTTGGCATCTCTTTGGAAATTCGATGAGGAGAGATAAAGGAAGGAAGGATCAACTTCCGTTATTGGACCTTCTCTGCGTACACTATTTACACGCTCCGTGTAACCTTTTTCAGGACTGGGAAGAACCCCATGAAGAATATAGAGCAGGTTATTCATAGACTAAGTCTCAAAATTCACAATGGGCCAAGGCTATTAATAAGCAGCTAATAGAAGGAGAAGTACAGCTGGTCTATAATATAGAAGAGCTACTTCTTAAAATGCACGATATAAAGACTGCTTCAGCTATATGTAACTGATTGCTATTAACCCTAAAGCCGCGTACACACGGCAGAGAACCTCGACGGGCAGAACACATCGTTCCGCCCGTCGAGGTTCTCTGCCGGCCGTCAGATTCGGCGACCCGCCCGTCGGGAATGGCAACCAGCCATTCATCCAGGCGGGCCATCGAGCAAATAGAGAACATGCTCTCTATTTCTGCTCGACGGCATTCCCGACGGGATGCTCGCCGAGAGCGTACACACGGCCGAGGTTCTCGCTGGAATGCAGCTTCCAGCGAGGTTCTCGCTGGTTTCTAGCGAGAACCTCGGTCGTGTGTACGCCGCCTGACTTAAAAAGAGAGAAAAAAAAATCTATCTATCTATGTATATATCTACAGGGCTTTTTTTCAGGGGGAACTCAGTTCCACCACCTTTGGCTCAGACCCTTTGGTGCCGCTCACCACAATCACTTGTAAACACAGAAGTCTGATTTCTGTGATTACAAGTGAGAGCTCTGCACTCTGTGTGTAACCCTCTGAACTCTGCACTCTGTATGTAATGCAATCCTGGTATTTAATGCCCCTTTAAGACCCTTCTACTGTCTGTGAAATCTGAACGGGGTCGTGGTTGAGTTCCTGCACCTATTCTCTGAGAAAAAAAGCTCTGTATATCTATATAGATATAGATATAGATATCTATATATATATATATATATATATATATATATATATCATAGTTTATATATTAATCATATAATGTAGAAATGTGGCATCAATTCAAAGGCAATTTCTAAATGATTTAATCTTACAAAATCATAAATCCTACATAGGGAACACACTGGTTTTCCCCACCCTTTCTCAACACTAGGGTTGTCCCGATACCGATAATAGTATCGGTATCAGGACCGATACCGATACTGGTATCGGGACCGATACCGAGTATTTGCGGGAGTACTTGTACTCGCGCAAATGCTCCCAAAGCTTCTGCCAATACTTTTTTTGTATTTATCAACATGTTTTGTGAAAATTCTTTGAGTTTTTTACTACTGCGTGACAAGCAAATACATTTTTATTCATTTTTACTAATTTTTATTCTTTTATAATGTCTTGAGTTAGAGTTCTTCATAATTCTAAGGAAAATATCCTTAGTCTGTATTATGGTTTGAAAACTGTCACATGACATTTAAAAAAAGTATCGGTATTCGGTATCGGCGAGTACAAGAAAAAAAGTATCGGTACTTGTACTCGGTCCTAAAAAAGTGGTATCAGGACAACCCTACTCAACACCTAAAAATGCAGGGATGCTCAAAATGATTGTGCTGATTTTCTCCTTGTCTGTGGCTTGGGATTGTGCAATAATAAAGAATTAAGAAATTGCATTTTAACCACTTTAGCCCCGGACCATATTGCTGTCCAATGACCAGAGCACTTTTTGTGATTCGGCACTGCGTCGCTTTAACTGACAATTGCGCGGTCGTGCGACGTGGCTCCCAAACAAAATTGGCGTCCTTTTTTTCCCACAAATAGAGCTTTCTTTTGGTGGTATTTGATCATCTCTGCGGTTTTTATTTTTTGCGCTATAAACAAAAATAGAGCGACTATTTCGAAAAAAATGCAATATTTTTTACATTTTGCTATAATAAATATCCCCCAAAAATATATATAAAAAAAAAATTTCCCTCAGTTTAGGCCGATACGTATTCTTATTCGTAGAATATTAGACATTATGGCGGGCACTTCGGACACTTTTGACACATTTTTGGGACCATTGGCATTTTTTTAGCGATCAATGCTATAAAAATGCATTGTATTACTTTTAAAAATGCCATTGGCAGTGAAGGGGTTAACACTAGGGGGCGGGGAAGGGGTTAAGTGTGTTCCTGGGTGTGTTCTAACTGTATGGGGGGGGTGGCCTCACTAGGGGAAATCACTGATCTTCTGTTCATACAATGTATGAACAGAAAATCAGCGTTTCCCCCGTTTACACACATAGCTCCCGTTCCCCGCTCTGTAACGAGCGATCGCGTGTGCCCGGCGGCGATCGTACCCGCCGGGCACGCGCGCGGGACTCGGGGGTGAGCGGGGGGCGCGCGTTCCGGCCGCCGGCGGCGTGCACGCGCCCCCTAGCGGCCGCTAAAAAGCGCACGTATAGCTACGGGCTCTCGTGTAGCAGTGCCACCGTCCCGCAGTAATATGACGGCGGGCGGTCGGCAAGGAGTTAATAGTTGCCACAGCTCTACTTTATTTGATGATGATTGGTGGTGATTTGGAGTGCCCTAGATGTGTCTGCCCAGAAGTTATCATAAGGAGCTCACTACCTACAATTATATACAATATATTATTATTATTTTTATTATTATTATACAGGATTTATATAACGCCAACAGTTTGCGAGAGAGAGAGAAAGAGAGAGATTTTTTTTTTTTTTTACGTAACTCGTTCGGGAATAGGAATGTCCGTAAACGACGCTACTCAAAAAAAAAATGACGTAACGACGTGATTTCGCGCAATGCACGGCGGGAAATTTCTGAACGGAGCATGCGCAGTTCGATCGCCGCGGGAACGCGCCTATTTTAAATGCTTCACGCCCCCTACTCGCGTAGATGGCTTGCGCCGGGAGAAATACACTACGCCGCCGTAGTTTACTGGACAAAATCTACCGGGATTCCACGTAGAGCCAGGTAAAATACGGCGGCGTAGAGTATTTCTGATACTCTACGCGAATCTAATTGTATGTGAATCTGGCCCACAGTATATGTATAATATAAATATACACAATTTTAAATTACTATTGTTATGTAGTAAATACTTTTTAATTTGACTATAGCATTTTTAGTTTACTTTTGCTTGCTGCACCTTGTTTGAAATCACTGTAACCAATGTGCACTACAGTCAAAAAGCTAATTTAAATCCCAGTTTCTACTTTAATACTTATTTTTACATTTAAATAATCAATATTTTATCATGAATTTAATCTGGATTATTTTGTTTTTGTAAATACAAAACATTTAATAAGGTGTTAACAATTAATTTCAGATGTGACTTACTGTATATTGGCACCTAAAAAGTCTGATTGTGCCTGGTATAACTTATTGTATGGACAGATAAGGGATGTTGATGCCTATTAAAAGAATGATTTATTACACCCATACAAAATCTTTATTAAAGTATATCTAAAGCCCTTTTAAGTTTTAATTTACCTATCTCATTTTTAGATTACTTTTGCTTGCGGTACCTTGCTTTTTAATGACTATACCGAAGGTGCAGTACAGTCAAGAAAGAAATTTAAATCCCTGATCCTTCTTTAATCATTATTTTAACATTAAAAAAAAAAATGTGTTTTTGTGAATAAAAACGTTTGATATAATGTTAACAACCTACTAATCTTATAAGTGAATAAAGCACAAATAGTGCAAATATAATATTATATTAAATGCATAAACATATAAATAATGCTCATAATCAATCAAACCAAAAATTACCAGAATTAGTGTATTGTGTAAAACAATGAATGATATGAAACTTCAACCCTTGTGAAACATAGTATCCATATAAACGAAAAACTCTCCCATATGTAAACAAAAGATAATAATAAAATAAATCATTTTAACAGTTGATATCAGATGTGACTTACATCGGTACCAAAAAATACTTATTTTTTTCGTAGCGTAGCGTATCCCATTTACAGCAACTTGAGAGAAAGAACGAACAATGAGGACATGAAAACAGCACTGCATTAAGGTAAAGGAAGCTATTAAGATAAAAAAAAAAATCCTTTACAAACCCTTTTAGGTTTGACCTCATATTAGATAAAAATGAAATATAGGAATTGGAGGGGTAACTAGCCCCGGGACTTTAAAGGTGTCCAAATTGATAATAATAAATCAAAAGGTAGGTATGTAAAAGACAAAATGTATTGTTTTAACACATACAAAATACTTAAAAAATCTCAACAACACCAGCTTAATGATCCTGGGGGACCTAACAAGGCTGAAATTTGAGCCACAATGAACCTATATAAACGATGCCCAACATGTTTCGCTCAGTTGGAGCTTCATCGGGAGCATATATAGGGAATGCTGAAAATTGAAAAAGACAAAGATGTTGAATCAAGCATATGATACTTATCAATCACATGTTCATTAAAGGAACAATATAGATTTCCAAAGAAATCCAAAGAAATCAAGGTGTTTTTACATCCATGGTTGTATGTGCATCCAATATTGTCAATCATGAAATTTTGTATATATTTATTGATGTAATCATATTTCTTTGGAAATCTATATTGTTCCTTCAATGAACATGTGCCAGCACCACCCCCTTCAGTTAGAACACAAAGATAGAACATTTTTAACCCCTTGATCGCCCCCTAGTGTTAACCCCTTCCCTGCCAGTGACATTTTTACAGTAATCAATGCATTTTTATAGCACTGTGTTTGCCATAAGGTCACAGTACCGATAAAAATCGCAGACCGCCTCCATTACTAGTAAAACATTTCTTATAAAAATGCCCTATCCCCTATTTTGAAGACGTTATAACTTTTGCGCAAACCAATCAATAAACGCTTATTGTGATTTTTTTTTTGTTTACAAAAAATATGTAGAAGAATATGTATCGGCATAAACTGCGGAAATTTTTTTTATTTTATATATTTTTGGGGGATATTTATTATAGCAAAAAGTAAAAAATATATTTTTTTTTCAAAATTGTTGCTCTATTTTTGTTTATAGCGCAAAGAATAAAAACCGCAGAGGTGATCAAATACCACCAAAAGAAAGCTCTATTTGCGGGGAAAAAAGGACGCGCAATTGTCAGTTAAAGTGATGCAGTGCCGAATCGCAAAAAGTGGCCCGGTCATTGACCAGCAAAATGGTCCAGGGCTGAAGTGGTTAAGTAAACCTCTCCATGTCTCACTGATGTGGCTATACAAGTGATTTATACCTAAGTAATACTATCCTTCAATTTTATTCTCCTTTTTTTTTTTGCACATACTAAGTTGTTTTGTTTCTTGCTTTAGCAGCTGCCGCTTGGCATTGAGCGTAGCAGCATAGCTTAGCATTAAGCAGTATTCCCAAATCCTTTTCAGTTCTGTTTTCTCCAACTTTATTCCATGTAATGTACTATGTTTGCACAAATATATACAACTTTCTCTCTCAAGACTTGACATTTACCAATAATTCCTTTTTAAACGCGAAAACCACACTCCAGCTAAAATATAGATTCTACGGACAGCTTTCCGTAAAATGAATAATTCGACTTTACCAGGGTGAAGTGCTGAAAATGTCATATTAGTACACAGAAGAGGGCTAAGTGCTTCCCACAAAGGAACTGAAGGTAGAATCAGCTGAAGCCCATGGATAAAGCTTTGTGTTAACTAGTCCCAGAGAAATCTGCTTTGCACCAGTCAGGAGAGACCCAACCCTAGGCAGTCCTAATTTAGATTCTCTGCAGTTCAGTTGCTGCTCCTCAGGGGTTATTTACTGGAATCCCTGATATTGTTAACTTTTAGCCTCTCATGCTTCATTTGTAATGCTGCTTAAAATTCACTCTCGGTTTAGCCATTCCGTTGCTGTAAGCGATATCCAGGCGACAACTACCTTTCCAGTGTGACATGGATAAATCTGTAACACTTATTTTGGCTGCATGCTGCTGGGAATGTGATTTTTATCTATGTGTGTTCGGGAGAGTGTGAGGCTAGATATTATGGGGTTGATAAATGCAAATAGGATATTCACTTTGCAAGAGAAGATGCTCTTTGCAATGAAATTTGTCCCAGAGTTTTGTAAATGAGATGATATCCATCATCAGAGGCGTATCTAGTGAAAATAGCGCCCATGGCAAGCACTGAAACTGCGCCCCTGTAAAAACATTTGAAACCCATCTTTCAGATAACCTTAACAAAAAAAAAACAGCTAACAAAACTAGTGGGGGCAGATTCACATAGAAATAGATTATCGTAGCGTATCAGAAATACACTACGCCGCCGTTTTTTACCTGGCTCTACGTGGAATTCAGGTAGATTTTGTCCAGTAAACGACGGCGGCGTAGTGTATTTCTCCCGTCGCAATCCATCTGCGCGAGTAGGGGGCGTGAATCATTTAAAATAGGCGCGTTCCCGCGGCGATCGAACTGCGCATGCTCCTTTCCCAAATTTCCCGCCGTGCATTGCGCGAAATCACGTCGTGACGTCATTCGTTGTTTATGTAGCGTCGTTTACGGGCGATCCTAGTCCCGAACGAGTTACATAAACAAAAATAAAAAAAAATTAAATTCGAAGCGGGAATGACGGCCATACTTAACATGGGCTACGTAACGTTAGAGCAGCAAAAAGCTGCTCTAACATTACGTACAAAAAAATAGACGAAAGCGATTGCGACGACCACTCGTATCTTCGGGAATCGCCGTAAAAAAACATTTGCATATCCCGACGCATCAAAACGACGCAAACTCCTCCCAGCGGCCGCAAATAGATGGCAGCGTAGATCCGAAGGCTTACGAAGACGTAAGCCTCTCGGATCGAAGCCCGAAGCCGCCGTATCATGGTTTGAGGATTCAAACTAGTGATACGGCGCGCAAAACTTGAAATTACTCCTGTCTAACACCAGTTAGACAGGCGTAATTGCTCTATGAATCTGGCCCCTGGTATTTATCAACCCTTGTGATTCCTTGGGTAGTGACATATCCTCTTTATGGAGAAATCTGGGGTTTATTAGACCCCTGATCCCTCCTCTGCCCTCCAAGGCCAGGTAAATGCAAAACCAATACTGGAAGTGATGAAATCTTCAGTTTTCACAGAGGAGAGGGAGAAACTGATGTTCCTTCTTCTTCTTTGTGCGCCGTCAATCCGACCAGATGGAATGGGAGAGCCTGGGAGAACAGGGGAGGGCTGTGGCTGAACGCAGCAGGGATAGAGCTGCCATTGTCCATTAGTAAGGTTCTGAAAAGGAGATCCTGCTTATGCTGGGGAGGAGGGAAGAAGAAACCCTCAGACCCTGGTAAGTGCCTTGTGGAGGGGGCACTGATGAGTAGCTGGGCAGCCACTCACCAGTGCCCCCTTCATATGGCGCCCATGGCACTTGTTTTTTCCTCATAACCTCATAACCTCATTTCCTCATAACCCTTCCTGTTATGGGGAAATGTCTCCTTACACCAAATTACCTAGTTCTGTTATTTTGATGATGGTATCCCTTATCTTTATGTTACATTTTTCTATTTAATTGGAGGTTTCTTCCTGTGTTTCTATGTCAACGCCCCTGGTGACATCACTAATGTCAAAGTCCATGGTGACATCACTAAGACCCACCCCAAAGGTTCTCTTCTTCTCCCGATCTTCCTGATATTTTCCTAGTGGTGGGTGGTTCTCGGTGTTGAAGTGGCTTTGGTGTGAGGCCATTAGTGCAGGGCAATGCCCCTCAAGGTGTAGGCTCAGCACATACACTCAAAGTTCATGTGCTGACAAGGAGCATGCTGAAAGGAGGAGAAAACAAATGTAAAAAGAGATGAGCTCTTCACAATGCTGTTCTTCTTCACAGGCTGGGAAGGGTACATGATGCACTGAGCTAAAAGGAAGAGGGTTGAATGATGCTGAGCAAGACTGAGGACATCTTGTGGCTGTGCAAACAGCTCCATGTTAAAGGTGAGTATTCCAGCCTGAGTTGATGTTTTGTTTTTAAAATGGCTGGGAGAGCAATTATAAGACCCCATTATTTGGCTTTAGGAGCTTTGTGCCTCCCACCCAGTTATTATTTCTAAACACACAAAGGTGCCAAAGTCACCTATGCTCCAAAGTGTTCGGGCATTAAACTCCCATAGGAACAGTTTTCACTGCATTATACTGTGGAGTATCTAAGATACTTCTTGAAGCAAAGTCAGCAATTTGCTGCATCAATTGTCAGAATTTTTATCTAACTGTGATACCACTATAGAGATTTAAGCCTAAAGCATGGGGCTTTTTCCATGTGCGCCTATAAATATGGCTTACTCTACTCGTATATTACATAACATCCAATATCTGCAATTTTTATTAGATATGTGCATTCGTTTTCGTCCTAATGCATTTTCGTCCGAATTTCAGGTATTTTCCTCATCGTTTTAACAAACGATAACGAAAGCACAGAAAACGAAAACCAAAAGATCCGACATAAACAAATGCTTTATTTTCGTTTTCGTTGAGGTCGAATGTGCCTAACCTTAACTCTATTATTTCAATATTATTCTACATAGAGAGAAAAAATTCGACATAGAAAGAAAAGATTCAACATAGAGAGAAAAGATTCGACATAGAGAGACATGAAGATTCGACATAGAGAGACATGAAGAGACAAATTTGTATTTTTTTAAAGATTCTGTCGAATCTTTTTTTTTTTTTTAGAACATTCAACAGACACCATAAGCCTTCAATGACAAATTCGACATAGAGAGACATAAAGATTCGACATAGAGAGACAGATTCGACCTTACTTTGGATTTTCGGACTAATGCATTTTTTTTAACGAAAAACGAAATAAATAAAAAAGAATTTTGGGAGTAACTAAATAAATGTATTTTTCAGACGAAAACGAAATTACGAAACAAAATATTTCAGTGTGTACATGTCTAATTTTTATTGATCCTTTTTAACAGAGTAAATAACGGTTCGTACTATCATATAATGTTATGTGCTACGATGCCTACCTTATTACATGTATGAATTATACAATGCATTCTGATTCTAGATTGTAAGCTCCTACGAGCAGGGCCCTCTGATTCCTCCTGTATTGAATTGTATTGTAACTGTACTGTCTGTCCTCATGTTGTAAAGCGCTGTACAAACTGTTGGCGCTATATAGATCCTGTATAATAATAATAATGTATGTGCATATTTAAATCAATTAATATTCAGTATGTATACATTGTTATGTGCTATGGTATTTGGCAATAAATATATCATATGTTTCGCAGGTTTGACCATTTATTTTGTTATTTGTCACGTTTCTCATATAAAGTCCCAAATCCCCTTTTGCTTTTCTTTGTACTAGAGGAGTCCCGGTGCTTAACTGGCCTGCCTACAGTCTAGACCTTTCGCCAATTGAAAATATTTGGTGCATCTTGAAATAAAAAATAAGACAAAGGAGACCCAGGAATGTTGAGCAGTAATGCCTCGTACACACGACCAGTTTTCCAGTCGGGAAAACTGCCATGACAGCTTTTGGCCGGGAAAACTGGCTGTGTGTGTGCTCCATGGCAGTTTTCCCGCCAGCAATCCTGGCAGGAAGAATTAGAATTTTTTTTTTCCTGTCGCGATTCCGGCGGTCTTTTTGCCAGCAGTTTCCCTATAGGAAACACTGCGGTGGAGCATACACATGGCCAGAGCTCTCACCGCAGTTTTCCAGATGGGAAAACCTCTGGTGTGTACAGGGGGGAAAGTTACCGAGTAGCTTCTCGGTTTTCTCCCCCGGGATTCTCGGCTGACTTTTTACCACCGGGAATCCCGGTCGTGTGTACAGGGCTTTAGAATCCTATATCAGGCAAGAATAGGACAAAGCTCCTCCCTCCAGCAACTGGTCTCCTGAGTTCCCAGATATTTACAGAAGGGTTGATTTACTAAAGCTGAAGAGTGTAAAATCTGGTGCAGTTCAGCTTCAGTTCAGCTTCCAATTATTTTTTTTTGGTCAAAGACTAATTGAACAAGCTGAAGTTAGAAGCGTATTGGCTACCATGCACAGCTTCACCAGATTTTGCACTCTCCAGTTTTAGCAAATCAACCCCAGAGTGCTGTTAAAATAAGAGGGGATTCTACACTGTGGAAAACATGGCCCTTTTAAAATGCATTGCTGCCATCAATTTAAAAATTACCTTGTTATTGTTTCTTAAAATTGTATATTTGATCTTCTTTCTATTGTGAATAACATTTTGGCTTATTAGATTTGCAAATCATTGCATTCTGTTTTTATGCATATTGTACACAGCATCCTAACTTTTTTTTTGGAATTTAGGTTGTATATAGATAGATGAAATATATGTAAAAACCTAATGTTATGCATTTTAAATACTGTGGCCTAGATTCACAAAGCGATTACGCCTGTGTAAATGTTGTTAGACTGGAGTAATTTCGACTTACGGGCGTTTTTACGCTAGTCGAAATCCTCAAACCATGAAAAGACACCTGCGGGCTTCATTTCGATGTATTAGTACGCCTTCAGATCTACGCTGCCAGAAAATTGCGGCCACTGGGCGGAAAACCTGCAGCAATGCACCTTTAGTCATCTTTTTTTTCCGTTTCATATACCTGCTTTTTGCTGGTCTAATACAGCCCATGTCGTTTTATGTATTATTTTTAACAAGTTCCGGGAATAAATAAACGCCGCTACTCAAACAACGAATGACGTACGACGTGATTTCGCGCAATGCAATGTTCGATCGTCGCGGGGACGCGCTATTTAAATGCTTCACTAATCACGTATTTCGAAAAAAAAATACGAAACAATAGAATAGAGTCTAAATATATATTTCGATTACGCAGCGGAATATTACGTCTTTGTAATCTATATATATTTTTTTTTTCTAATTTTAAATATTTTATATGAAACAGAATGCAATTATTATTTACTGTCCATTTAATATAGTTATAAAAATGAATATACTTGTATTAAAAGATATTTATATATATAAGTATATATTCATACTCATTCTTATATCTATTCATACTTATGGATATCTAAGTATGAATATTCTATATTGGGGTTGTATCTATCTAGATATCTATGTATCTATCTATCTATCTAAAAAAATAAACAATAAAATAGAAAAAATATATGTAGGTACATTTATATAAACAGTATATATATATATATATATATATATATATATATATATATATATATATATATATATATATATATATATATATATTCATTCACAAGAAAAGCTTTGCTTAACTGTTTCTACAGCAATTATAAAGAGTGGTGTCTGAGGGATTGGTTGTCATAGTAACAGGCGGATTCTAGGGACCATCATCTGGTCCTTGCCACAGCCAATCCTGGTGTAGAACCAGTCCTGCAATATGAAGTAGATTCACATCTTCAGCCTCATTCTAGCACCCAGGAAAAAAAAAAACTAAATAGATTTGAATAGTGTAGTGAAGCTGCCCTGGACAGCTGACAATGGCTGCGCCCAAACATGGCGGACTGCGAAAATTGGAGCTGGAGACAAACGCAGCAGGAGCAGGTGAGAAAAAAAATTCTAACGCCTAACATATCGCCGTTTATTGTGCCTCAATATATGTGGTTTTTCCTTTTTAGTTTATTTTTTTATTCATCTTTTTTGTTCGAACCATGCTCGCTTTATTCCTTGGCACGCCGTCCTTTCGAAACAAAGGCGTCTTAATAAATGACAGCACAGATTTCGCTAAAGAGCGTTCCACTTGGATCAGACAATAAATTTTCTTTGTAGGCCCTTCAGATCAAATTTTGCAAAACAGCATTGGAAAAGCTTTCCAGCTGGGCTCTTATATAGTTTGATATTTTTTTCCCATTCTTCAAATACCCCCCCCCCCCTTCTTTTTTTTTTTCCGACGGGTTCTCGAACACGGCGACAATACAACAGAAAGTCAATGTGTGTTTAAAAGAAACGAATGGGGCTCTTGGACGCATCATACTCCTTCAAATCTCATTATTTGGAACATCTGAAGACAGATATTTTCAAAGGGTCTCTATGATATTTAAATGAAAATCTGGTACAGATCAAAGAGCTTGAGGAGAAATGGCTGGTGTTTGTTTCGTCTTTTTTTTTTTTACGCGGTTGTACTCTTTAGGAGAAGAAAAATCAAGTGGCAGAAACACTGAGGCAGCAGACCTGCTGGAAGCTTAAGCGACTCCTGTGTTGTGCTCCATATTATCTAGAGTTCCTGCTGTGTGACCCATTTTTCCAGAAAATGTCGCTCAAGAAGAAAGAGCTCGATCATGTCCCCGTTCATACAGCCGGTAAAATGAAAAAAAAAAATATGAAAAAATAAAACAGATTTGGAAACTAAATATATTATTTTCTTTTTGAGAACTTTATAAGTAAGGCGGACACACCGCTGTTTCTCCCCACGAGATGAATGGGTTGATAGAAAGCAGCATGTTGGAGCCTCCTTCTATGCCGCAGCTAGGAGAAAATTCCCTTAGATCTTTTCGTCCTTGTTTGAAATATCCAAGTTGTAGAGTAAAAAGTTTTCAGCGTCTCGCGCAGCTCATTCTTCGCCTTGCTTCTCTTGGTCGTTGTAACGTAATTACTTTTTTACCAGCTACTCTCAAGCTTTAGTTCTTCACTAAATCTTTAGCGGTTTACTAAAATCTGTTTTTTCAAAATAGCCTTAGACAACTGGGAAATCACACCAGCAACAGTAAAATACACTCTGAAATGATAGAAAACTCAACCGTGTTGTAGAACTTCAATAGGCTCATCCACATCAATTGTCACATCTTTCGGTAAACTCAAAGACGCAAATCTGTTAATCCACTGTGGCTAATCCAGTCTACTTTTGTTGAAGTTCATGTATTCACTATCAACAATGAAGTTTCACTTGGTCAACGGCATACATAATGAATTTATCACTTCACGTTTTAAAGATGACCAGAAAGAGACATCTTGAGGTAGACCGTGAGTAAAGGACATACAATGGCTAACTTTGCTAGCCTATTCTTAGGTCCAATAAAACATCTACTGAGACATTTTTTTTAAAGTGGCCTTCATTAGGACATGCAAGCAAATAATTCTCATCTAAAGCATATCTTACCAGAAATAAATATTATTATTAACATCTTAAGATACTAAGGCGTTCTCTAACAAGTGGCTACCAAGATGACCAAGTGGCTGATGGGAGACATTTTTAAGATGCATAGTATGTGAAAGGATGACTTACTAGGAAAGCAAATGCAACCCATCAGCTGTCTAAAGCCGCGTACACACGATAGGTTAACCAGAGGACAACAGTCTGAAGGACCCTTTTCATCAGTCAAAACCGATCGTGTGTGGGGCCCACAGGTTATTTAACCATCGGTTGAAAAAAAGCAAACTTGCTTTAAAATTTAACAGATGGATTGATAACCGATTGGTCAAAACCGATCGTTAGTATGCAAAACCATCGGTTAAAAACCCGCGCATGCTCAGAATCAAGTCGACGCATGCTTGGAAGCATTGAACTTCATTTTTTTCAGCACGTCGTTGTGTTTTACGTCACCGCGTTCTGATACGATCGTTTTTTTAACTGATGGTGTGTAGGCACATTAGACCATCAGTCAGCTTCATCAATTAACCTAAGACAACTGTCCTTCAGACCGTTCTCATCAGTTTGACCGATCGTGTGTACGCGGCTTTACAGTTGTTGAATAACAATAAATAAAGTTTTTTTTTTATATTTCCACAAACTTTTTTGACATTATTTCATTGGGCAGCCGTAGAAACCTAAAAGTCAAAAATTGCTTAGGTTATTTTCAAATCACATTTCAAACTTCAATCTATACTACGTTTTTTGTATGAACGCTGGTCAAGCACTAAAAAGTAATTCCCAAAAGTGGCCTTCCTGACTTATGGTGCTAACTTGATGATTACTAGTTTGATCTATATTCTGGCATATTTTCAGAGCTAAGGTAAAGGTAACATTGCTTTACTTTGGACGCACTCACATGCAGGAAGAATGTCGACATTAGAGAACGAGTAGTTACAGTGCTTTTTACTGTGTGCAAAATCATTTTTTTTAATTATATTTGTAATTTTTTTATATACTATCAAGAGCATACAACACGAAACAATATTTAAATAAGTATAATATTGACTCATGTAAGTGTTGTGGTATACATAAAGATAAACCATAGAAATTAGATACAAAACCTTGTTGGGAGCTGAACTATTGAAGGCCTATTGGGTGTGCTTGTAGGTGACCGCCGTGTGGAGACTGGTCCCGCGTTTAGGACTGCATTGGTCGTAGTCATCACCACTAGTTTCAGCTATATTTTATCCACCCAGTCGATCTTCGGAGCATAGTGGTTAAGGCCATTTGGAATCGGCGGGTGTTGCTTGGTTCCCACATCTGGAGACATCCTTGGCCCTTACATAGAGGGATTCTGCTTCTTTCCTTCTTTCTTACTTCTCTAGTCATTCTTTGCTCTTTTTCTCTATCTTCCCACTTCTCCCCTCTCAATCAGGGTCAACAGTGTGGAAGCACTGGCCTGGAATCTCCTTTTGTGGGCACTCTGTATGTAGGTAATCTCTAACCATTTGTTGGTTGTGACGGCTTAAACTAAGTAGGTGGCCCGATTTAGGGTCTGGACTTCTTTTCTTTTTTCTTTTTCTTAGTTTTGTATTTTTTTTGTATACCCTTCGTGTTCTAGTTTGGGTTGGCCACTTGCTTAAAGGGGTTGTAAAATTTCCCTAAATAGCTTCCTTTACCTTAGTGCAGTCCTCCTTCACTTACCTCATCCTTCCATTTTGCTTTTAAATGTCCTTATTTCTTCTGAGAAATCCTCACTTTCTGTTCTTCTGTCTGTAACTAAACACAGTAATGCGACACTTTCTCCCTGGTGTGGAGAAAGCCTCATGAGGGGGGAGGGGGCAAGCAGGAGGGTCAGGATTCTCTCTACTTTGCAGATAGAGAAAGGAGCTGTGTGTTAATGGGCATCCTAGGTAAAATGAGTGATAAGCGCTACAAAAAATGGTGCATAGATCCTGCAAAAATACTATAGTGAAAAATATATAACACACAATATGAAAAACAAAAGCAAACCACAACTAATGCAGTGTGACAAAGCTGAATAATGCTAAATGCGACTAAGCTGAATAGTGCTAAATACAAGTGGCAGCAAGGAAACAAATTGCTAATGGTCATGAATAAAGTTCCGTGGTATAAGACATAAATGTGACCAAAGATGAATAGTGGTGAATTCCCTTGAGGGTGGTGGGGGATGTGCTGGATTGGATCAATAGCACCAGGCCGGATGGAGCCGGCAACAGCTGGCGGGCTGGGTGATGATCAGATGGATGGCTTATCCCACGATGTTTAATCAGTACTGGATATCCCCAACAGGTAATATAGTTCCCTTACCTTCCGGGTGCTATATGAAAGCATATAGTGGGATGGATCCAGGTATGCAGGTTTCACTGTCCCAGGTAGATGTCCTCTGTTACATCCAGGAACCGCTATTGATCCAGACTCAAACGTCCAAGTATTGGATGTGGTGAATGGGAGATGTAGAAAAGGAAATCCTCCGGGTGCTATATGAAAGCATATAGTGGGATGGATCCAGGTATGCAGGTTTCACTGTCCCAGGTAGATGTCCTCTGTTACATCCAGGAACCGCTATTGATCCAGACTCAAACGTCCAAGTATTGGATGTGGTGAATGGGAGATGTAGAAAAGGAAATCTCCAATGGTGAAGTATGTTAACCAATGTGGGTTTATTAAAAATATATATATATATAATATATACAATAAATAAAATTCAGTCCAACAAAGTACTAAATGGACTAGGAAAGTCCAAACATAAATGAAAATTAAAAATTAAAATAAAAGTGAAGGTATAGCCAGCAATGAAAGTCGGGGACAGTGCGATCGTGCCGCCGACTGTATCTGAATTCGAAAACTGGTAAAAACCAACAGTGCAAAAAATGGGGACAAAGCGATCGTACCGCCGTCTGTATTCAAATATGGTCCGGCTGATGCGGCTATAGCGTGAACGCGGCTTTTCCCTACGGCGTTACGTCACGTTCCTCGTGACTTCATTCCCCTGATGAAGTCACGAGGAACGTGACGTAACGCCGTAGGGAAAAGCCGCGTTCACGCTATAGCCGCATCAGCCGGACCATATTTGAATACAGACGGCGGTACGATCGCTTTGTCCCCATTTTTTGCACTGTTGGTTTTTACCAGTTTTCGAATTCAGATACAGTCGGCGGCACGATCGCACTGTCCCCGACTTTCATTGCTGGCTATACCTTCACTTTTATTTTAATTTTTAATTTTCATTTATGTTTGGACTTTCCTAGTCCATTTAGTACTTTGTTGGACTGAATTTTATTTATTGTATATATTATATATATAAATATTTTTAATAAACCCACATTGGTTAACATACTTCACCATTGGAGATTTCCTTTTCTACATCTCCCATTCACCACATCCAATACTTGGACGTTTGAGTCTGGATCAATAGCGGTTCCTGGATGTAACAGAGGACATCTACCTGGGACAGTGAAACCTGCATACCTGGATCCATCCCACTATATGCTTTCATATAGCACCCGGAGGATTTCCTTTTCTACATCTCCCATTCACCACATCCAATACTTGGACGTTTGAGTCTGGATCAATAGCGGTTCCTGGATGTAACAGAGGACATCTACCTGGGACAGTGAAACCTGCATACCTGGATCCATCCCACTATATGCTTTCATATAGCACCCGGAAGGTAAGGGAACTATATTACCTGTTGGGGATATCCAGTACTGATTAAACATCGTGGGATAAGCCATCCATCTGATCATCACCCAGCCCGCCAGCTGTTGCCGGCTCCATCCGGCCTGGTGCTATTGATCCAATCCAGCACATCCCCCACCACCCTCAAGGGAATTCACCACTATTCATCTTTGGTCACATTTATGTCTTATACCACGGAACTTTATTCATGACCATTAGCAATTTGTTTCCTTGCTGCCACTTGTATTTAGCACTATTCAGCTTAGTCGCATTTAGCATTATTCAGCTTTGTCACACTGCATTAGTTGTGGTTTGCTTTTGTTTTTCATATTGTGTGTTATATATTTTTCACTATAGTATTTTTGCAGGATCTATGCACCATTTTTTGTAGCGCTTATCACTCATTTTACCTATTATCATTTTGTGATTGTGAACACACAGATTGAGCTGCTTCAATTTGTGGTTGCTATCCACCTTTCCACCACAGTTTACTCACAGTAGCGCATTAGACCTTTCTACACATATCTTAATGGGCATCCTGACACTTCTGCTCGCCCCCTCCCCCCTTAAGAGGCTTTCTCCACACCAGGGAGAAAGTGTCGCATTACTGTGTTTAGTTACAGACAGAGGAACAGGAAGTGAAGATTTCTTAGAAGAAATAAGGACATTTAAAAGCAAAATGGAAGAATTAGGTAAGTGAAGGAGGACTGCACTAAGATAAAGGTAGCCATTTAGGGGAAAAAAGTTTACCTTTACAAGCCCTTTAAGCTTGTGCATGTCCATCTTTTGTATGGAGGGTTGTCTTTGCACTTATGTTATGTTTGTTTTATTTCTACATAGTCTTCAATAAAACTTTATTATGAACAAAAAAGGCGGGAAAAAATAAATTAGATACAAGAGCAGGAAACAAAGGGCATCACACCAATTACATAATTTAAATTAAAACCAACTTTACTCCAGTCACGTGCACACATTGTCAAATCAAGCCTTTAGCACTCCCTGTCTGATGCATTTCACCTCTTTATTTCTTGGTATCAGGTGCACGGAGTGAGGGTGCTCGTGAGTGGGCACGTGATTCACCTGTGGCTAAAGGGGAGAATGACACTTGGAGTGGTGTTATCTGTCTCTATGCAATATAAGAACAGTTTTACTTAGTTTTACGTGCACAGAATATAGTCCTTCCACCTTACTTTCTTCAAGAAGATCTTAAATGAACTCTGACACATAGAGAATTTTGTAAACAAATGAGGGTTATTACTATCTGGTATGTTTGGGTATGTTTGAGGGACATCGACTGAGATTAGGCTCTGCAGGAACTAAAAGGGAGGGTTGAGGGGCAACAATCTGTAGTAGCAAGGCCTTTAAGAAGAGAAAGAAAAAAAGGGGGAAAGGAAATAAAGTAGTGAAAATGGGGGGTGGGACATCGTTGTGAATGAAGAGTGGTATGATTATTGAGTGATTATTGAATTTCTGCTTGTACTTGGCTTGATTATTTGGAAATAATGCTCTGCCTACAGTATAAGAAGGTTTAGTTTGGGGGTTTTCCCTGGGTTTGGAAAAATGGTATTACTTCCATCATTAGCATTTTCTCTGGTCTTTCCATACCTCAACTCCACAGGTGCCTGATGGAATATCAAATTGTGGGAACAACATGCTTTACTTAGAGTTGAATTCCTGAAATTCACCAGGAATCAGTGAATAATTCAAATTTTCTCCTAAGTGTTTTTGAGAGTGCGCCATAAAGACTTTTTATGAGCATGAATTTGATATACTCACAAGCCACACCTTCACGCCACACCTTCGGGGATTTGTTTAGACTGGGACTATAATTTGGATAGTCTGGGAACCTTTATATCTGTGTTTAGGTATTTCATTTACATGGAGAATGTAGGAGGCAGGATTGTCTTCTAAAGTAATGATTTCTTGTGTAAAGTCCTTAAAGAAGAGGCAAATTACTTTTTAATTATTGATGAAAAATTCTTTAATAGGGAGCTTGATGCATAAAATAGGTAATGTGCATCAATAAATCTGTGAAAAATGGGTACTAAAGTGCTGATATGAACTAAAAATATTAAAAAGATAAATAAATGATTAAAGCTGCAACTATTTTAAACGTGTACTGATATCACCATATGTGCTATATTAATAAAGTAATAATGCGCTAAAATCAACCTTCCAATATTACACAAATTTATACACATTTCAATGACATAAAAAAAACCAATAGGTGTAAAATTAGAATGCAGCCTTGAAACTCCTATATGTGAACAATTAATCACCACCACCAGTTAGTGGGCGTACTGCTCACCTAACGGTTAATTAGTTGATTGTCAAGAGCAGTGGTCTCCAAACTGCTGCCCTGGTGCCAGTTTTGGTCCCTTGCTTGCCTTTGTACGGCCCCTGAGGCATTATTCCTGCCATTGGCACCAACAATGGGGCATAATTCCTGCCACTGACAGCAATAATTGAGCATTATTCCCTCTGCTGACACCAACGATGATGTGGCACTATTCCTCCCACTGACACCGTATTTCTCCCCATAATACCAAAGATCAGGCACTGTTTAATCCCACTGGGCACAGTCTGGCCCCCCTCTAAACTCTGAAGGACAGTAAACTGGCCCTTTCTTTAGAAATTTTGGAGACCCCTGGCCAAAAGAAAGGAAAAACACACACATCTATCTTTGTTATATGTATGTATGATTTATGGGAGGTGAATATGACATTTTAACTAAAGTGTTCACTAAATCTGACCTTTCAAATTCCCCTTGGGCTATGGATACCTGAAGCTCAGTGAAGCTTCTCACCTCACCAAGGACTACATGACATGTGTGTGTTTTCCCTATGAATTGCCTATTCCACAAAATATACTCAAAAACCATGCTAAAACAAAGTAATGACCCTTTAATTTTCTTCTACAGTGGGTATAGAAAAGAATCCCCTCCTTTCAAATAATCACATTTTGTTGCTTTACAGCCTGAAATTAAGACAGACACAGTTTTCGTTTTATCCAGCTGTATTTACTCAGTGCATCTTATATCATCCAAGTGAAAGATATAACACCAACGAGTCCGAAATGTTTTTTTTTTTCAAAAACAGAATCACTTAGTTGGAAAAAAGATCCCTTATGTCAGTATTTTGTTGTACTACCTTTTGCTTTAATTCCAGTCTTTAGTCTGTTGGCATATGTCTCTAATAATTTTGCACATCTAGACTTTTGCGACATTTGCCCACTCTTCTTGGCAGAACTGCTCAAGTTCAATGAAATGTAATGGTGGCCATTTGTGGACTGCAGTCTTCAAGTCATTCCACAGATTTTCAATGTGGTTCAAAGTCTGGGCTCTGACTAAGCCTTTAAAGAACATTCATGTTTTTCTTTTTCAACCACCGTGTGCTCATTTTTTCTGTGTGCTTTGGGTCATTGTCATGTTGGAAGGTAAACCTTCTTCCAATTGACAACCTTCTGTCAGAGGGCAGCAGATTTTCCTCCAGAATTTGATGGTATTTTGACCAATCTAATTTTCTATTTTTTTTTTACTCCAGTGCCTGCTGCAGAGAACCCCCCCATAACATGATATTACCACCCCCTGAAAACAGGATATTACTCCATTCATTCCTTACTGTAGGAATTATGTTATTTGGATGGTGAGCTGTATTGGATTTCCGCCAGACATATTGTTTTGTGCTGAGGCCAAATAATACACTTTTAGTCTCATCCGACCATAACACATTTTTCTATGTGGCCTCAGAATCTTCAAAGTGGCCAGATGAGACTAAAATGCACCAGCAGAAAGTTTAAAGTAGAACTAAGCTATCAGAGCTCTGCTGGCTGAACTTGGCTCTTTGTCACTCGGGTGGTCGCTTGGCACACTGATGAAACACAGATCCTCTGTGGCATCTAACATTAAAAAAAAACTCTGGTCCCCGCCGCTAGAGGAAAAAACTAGTACGGCCCCTGGTGCCCATGTGGAGGCCCATGCCAAGCTCCTGTCCAACATGGCATCACAGACAGACCTGCTGGAATCAGATGCTTCCCCACTGCCTGGACTTGCTTATGCTATGACTGCAATTGCTACCTGTCAGTCAACACTGACAGCTAAAATTGAGGCAGTGCAATTGGATGTGGAGCTCCTGAGACAGGATATCGAGAAGCTCTGATCCAGCATGTCAGCAGCGGAGCAGCGGGTGTGCCAGGCAAAGGAGATGGTCTCAGAGCACACTACAGCTATCTGCTCTCTTCAGACCAAACTCTGTGCCCTGAAATACAAGGCAGAGGATGCGGAGAACCGCAATCAGAGGAACAACTTCTGTATCCTGGGTTTAGAGTGGAGGGCAATAACCCAATGGTCTTTGTGGAGGACTTGTTGCACACCTGTTACCTGATGCTCAGTTTTCTCTCTACTACACCATGAAGAGGGAGCATCACATTCTTCCTAAGCCAGGGCCTACAGGCTCTCCTCCTCTTACCTTCATCGTACAGCTGCTAAATTTCTATATCAAGCCAAGCAGTGCAGCGCAAACCTAAATTACATAATATAAAAATAAATATGCTCATACCAGTGAGGACATAAATAATTAGTGACAGTGTGAAAATAAATAAATAAAATAAAATAAAATAAAAAGAAAGTCCAAATTTGCGACGTGCAAACAAGTCCTGTGATCAAAGGAAATCAGAGTATCTTCACCATGTGACTTGGAAAACCAATTTTTCAAAAGTGATCCCTTCACCAGTAAAGATGGGTACTCTCACCTCACATAAAGACCCTTGTTTTACCAAAGGTCTAATAGGCTTAGGTCAAATGGTAGGAAATCCAGATGGCTCAAAGATGTATACTTTTCAGTTGTGGAACCCGGAGATAGGCAAGTATCCTCAGTGGCACCAACGGACCAGTATGCAAAGAAAAAAGGCCAAATCTAAGAGCTTCCATATAAAACCAGGTCTCTTTAATGAGTAAAAAATGTGCAGGGTACTCACATTTAGGTAGAAAATACAGGCATAAAACACCATAAACAGACAGCTCAAGTAAAGATGTGGGACATCAAGGAGTGACATGCGATGGTTCCTGACCCCGGACGCGTATCGTAATACTACTTCCTCATTCTTACACTTATTAGTATAATTTTACTCTGATCCTTTAGATTTTTGCGCTGATTGCACTCTCTCTCTTTTTTTATATATTTGCTAAATTTCTATGACTGGGATGAGGTTCTTCGTGCTGATAAGTTTCAGGGGGATCTACGTTTTCAAAATGGCAAGTTACTAATTTTCCCTGACTATTTGATGAAGACACAGAATCTCATAAAATTATTCAATCATGTAAGCGGGTCTGCAAGCTCGTGGTTACTGCTACAGTGTCTTGTTCCTTGCTCGGCTGCGGGTCCAGGATGGGGAGACAGTTCGCTTCTTTACCTCTCCATGTGAGGCTTCCATCTAGGTTGAATTGCTGCCACCTCACTGTTGACCGGAGGATTTGGGAGCTGTCTTACCCTGATCACCACTCTACTACTTCAAATGAGCCTCTTTTCCCTGCCTGGCAGGGGGCTTATTCCTGATGTGCCCTTTGTCTTGTTGGACTGAGAATCTTAGCACCTGTTGTGCATTATTTTTTGACTGAACAATAATGTAAGTTTGTGCCTCTGAGTTGTTCAGGTGAACTTATATTGCACTTCTCTCCTGCAGATTCAAGTTTATTATGGAGACTGTGTTATCTACTATGCTGTTCCTGTCTGCACTTTGGAACTGCCTGGGAGACTTTTTTATGTCTGTGATTTACCATATGTATCTATTCCAGCACCTCTGCCTACTACGTGGTGCTTCTACTGCAGTAAGCTTTTCCATCTAGCTCACTCCCCTCTGCCTTGATTCATTGTTCTAGTTGAACTTTTGGGGGACTTAAAGTGGAGTTCCAGGCAAAAAAGGGAACACTGTCTTAAACAATTGACCACCCCCCCCTTGTTTTTGGATATTTATTTATTTTTCTTCGGGACTTATGTCCTCTGTCACTGTGGCGAGGTACGCCACTTCCACGGTTGCATTTAGCTCTTCCACTTTCCCCCCCCTGCCTTCTGGGACCTGTGTGCGTCCCATAAGAAGACGGAACCATTCAGAAAGCGTTGTGCGACTAGCCTACAGGCCGGTTTCCTACTGTGCATGAGCGAGTCACGCAGCGCTTTCTGAATGGTCCCATTGGCTTCCATTTTTGCAATGCCCGCGTCTTCACCCAAAACCAATGAACGAATCGGCTTGCGATACCGACATTGCAGGCTCCCTGGACAGGTAAATTCCTTATATTAAAAGTCACAACCGCAAACCTACCAAGACATGGCCATCCACCTAAACTGACAGGTCGGGCAAGGAGAGCAATAATCAGAGAATCTGGGAGAATCTGTCCACACACAGGACAACTATTAGTCGTACACAAATCTGGTCTTTATGGAAGAGTGCAAGAAAAAAGCAATTGTTGAAAGAAAGCCGTAAGACGTTCTGTTTGTAGTTTGCGAGAATCCATGTGGGGGACACAGCAAACATATGGAAGAAGGAGCTCTGGTCAGATGAGATCAAAATTCAATTTTTTAGCCTAAAAGCAAAACGCTATATGTGGCAGAAAACTAACACTGCACATCACCCTGAACACACCATCCCCACTGTGAAACATGGTGGTGGCAGCCTCATGTTTTGGGGATTCTTTTCTTCAGCAGGGACAGGGAAGCTATTCAGAGTTGATGAGAAGGTGGATGGAGCCAAATACAGGGCAATCTTAGAAGAAAACCTGTTAGAGTCTGCAAAAGACTTTAGACTGGGGTGGAGGTTCACCTTCCAGCAGGACAACGACCCTAAACATACAGCCAGAGCTACATACAGCCAGAGCTACAATGGTGTAGTTTAGATCAAAGCATATTCATGTGTTATAATGACCCAGTCAAAGTCCAGACCTAAATCCAATTGAGAATCTGTGGCAAGACTTGAAAATTGCTGTTCACAGACGTTCTCCATCCAATCTGACAGAGCTTAAGGTATTTTACAAAGAAGAATGTGCAAAAATTTCCCTCTTTAGATGTGCAAAGCTCGTAGAGGCAACCCCAAAAAGACTTGCAGCTGTAATTGCAGCAAAAGGAGGTTCTACAAAGTATTGACTCTGGGGAACGCCATACAAATGTACCCCACACTTTTCACATATTTATTTGTAAAAAACAAAATTGAAAACCATTTATATTTTTCCTTCCACTTCACAATGTTGTGCCACTTTGTGTTGGTTAATTTTTATTAATAGTTATAGTTAGGTCTTTTCCCCACTTTAACCACTTGCCCACCATATAACTTAGATATATGGCAACAAAGTGGCATGGCTACGCTGGATAATGTACCTAATACGTGATCCGACATGTGCTACCGACAGCCCGCTCCCACTGTGGTTAGACACCGCGGGAACTGATCGGCAGGTACCTTGGACTCGATGTCTGTTGGCACCTGCTGATCCTTCGGTACTGAGGGAGAACCGCGGTCTGCCTATGTAAACAAGGCAGATTGCCATTTTGTCAGTAGGGAAAGCATGGATCCTCTGTTCCTGCAAAGCAGAGACATGGTTCCATGTCTCCCCCTAGTAAAAGCACCTCCCCCACTAGAGTAAAACACTGGCTAGGAACACAGTTAACCCTTTGATTTCCCTTGATATTAACCCATTCCCATTCAGTGTCAATAGTACAGTGACAGTGCATAATTTTAGCAGTGATCACTGTATTAGTGTCACTGGTCACCAAAAAGTGTCAAAGGTGTCAATTAGTGTTTGACTGTCCGCCACAATATCGCAGTCCCACTATAATTCGCTGATCGCCACCATTACTAGTAAAAAATAAATAAAAATATCCCAAAGTTTGTAGGCGCTATAAATTTTGTGCAAACCAATCAAAATACGCTTATTGGGATTTTTTTCCTAAAAACTTGTAGCAGAATACTTATTGGCCTAAATTGATGCCAAACTTAGATTTTCTAAAAATTGTTATTGGATGTGTTTTATAGCAGAAATTTAAAAATATTGTTTTGTTTTTTGCTGTATTTTGTAGGGCTGTGCAAATTAACTTTTAATTAATCGATTAATCTTTAATTTTTTTGATCGATCAAAATCTTTTTGATCGATTAAAATTCTTTTGACTGGTACTCGCCTCTTCGCTGGCTTCTGGGCCTTCAGGGAGTTCCGTCGGAGATCCAGTAATGTCACGGACACCGGCGGGGCTTGCCGTGTCCATCTGAAGGGCTCCTTTGCTGTGCCTTCATATCTGCATGCCTGCGGGACCTTACTATCTGCCACACGCAAGGGCTGTTACACTTCACTCTATCAACCTGGGATTCTACAACCATCCACTGGGAGTTGTGATCGTTCCCTTCACGGGACATCTACATGCCGACGGACTGATGTTAACCCCTCCTCATCTGGATTCAGCAGTGGTATCGTTGTACACATTTTTATACCAGTATCATACTTAGCTACTTGTTTTTATGACTGCTTTTGGTACCGTTTGGTATTACTCGCACCATTTTTTTACAGTTTATGTAGCTACATCGATTTTATCTCCAGTGCAATATCTATTTGGTTACCTACTTGAAAACTATAAAAGTTTTAATGCTATTCTCATCGAGCGCTGCCCTTGTGTGATTTTTGTATCCTGTTATCCATTTTTCCAGTAGTTGGTAGCTGCACTGGGAATCAGCCTGCAAGGAAATCAACTAAAAGTAGTTGGATCTGTATGTGCGTTATAATTAATCGAAATTAGTCGATTAATCGATTAAAAAATAAAACGATTAATTGAGCACAAAAATTTTGATCAGTAACAGCCCTAGTATTTTATGAGTTGGTTGAGAGCAACCAAAGTAATTAGCATAAGGTAGATTATAAAAAAGATTTATTCACATAAAAACATCAAATAATTTTGTTGGAGTCTCAGGGTTTTGGGGAATCCTTGAGTCCCCTAAATTTATACTAGATCATAGGGACGATGGTACACCCTTTATTCAATTTTATTATTTTTTTCTAACTTTAAAAGGTTAAATTATATTCAGCCCTAGTATTTTGTTTATAGTGCAAAAAATAAAAATCGCAGCAGTGATAAAATGCCACTATTTGTGGGGAAAAAAAGGACATACATTTTATTTGGGCACGGCGTCGCACGACCGCGCAATTGTCAGATAAGGTATCGCAGGGCCGTATCGCAAAAAAATGGCCTGGTCATGCAGGGGGTAAATCTTCTGGATGGCAAGTGGTTAAGTAATTAGAAAATCAACCTTCCAAACAGAATGATATATTCATTTTCAGGGTCACTCTATTGTGTTTTGAGCTTTTTCTTATTAATTAGAACACAAAAGTATTTACTAAAACATTTGCTCTGTTTGCATTGCGTTACATCATTCATGAATATTGAATAACGGAATTTGGTTGGGTTATTTTTCTGACTGCTGGTGGAGGCATGCACAATTCATGACATGCTAATGATGGATCATTACGTTGAGGTGGCAATACGTTCTTGTCACTTGGGCCCTATTAGGGCTTATGCACCTTTCTCAACAGTCTATGTTAATTAGCATCACTTCCCTAGCTACATACACATCGGATTGTGCTAGGGCAGAACTTTATTTTTGCTTGCAGTTGTATTTTTGGTAGAATGTATTTCAGTGTTATTTATTTTTCATATTATGCAACCAGCAATCCTATTCAGGGCATTAGAAAGGACTGGGAGGGTGAATATACAACTAATGTAAGGATTTGGAGACTAAAAGTCTTAACTTTTAGGCCGTGTACACACGATCGGTCCATCCGATGAGAACGGTACGACGGACCGTTTTCATCGGTTCACCGATGAAGCTGACTGATGGACTGATGTGCCTACACACCATCAGTTAAAAAAACGATTGTATCAGAACGCGGTGACGTTTACATGTTTTAACACAACGACGTGCTGAAAAAACAAAGTTCAATGCTTCCAAGAATGGGTCGACTTGATTCTGAGCATGCGTGGCCTTTTAACCGATGCTTTTGCATACTAACGATCGGTTTTGACCTATCGGTTAGCCGTCCATCGGTTCAATTTTAAAGCAAGCCCTTTGTTTTTTGACCGAAGGTTAACGGACCGATGGGGCCCACACATGATCGGTTTTGACCGATAAAAACGGACCTTCAGTCCGTTTTCATCGGTTTTGACTGATCACGTGTACACAGCCTAAGCTGTACATCATGAAGCAGATCCCCAACACATTTTGCTCCACCCCTTGGAGCTTAATCATGTGGATTCCGGAATGAGACTGCCATTCATCTCACTTCATGCACATGGGTCTGCTTCAAGATGTGCGGCTTATAGACCTTTTCTTTTGACTATGGAACTGATGTAATGGTATATTTAACAGAAAAAGACCATAAATTAGCAATTTTCTGCTTAGGCTGACCTTACACCTGTAGAATTTAATTATGAAAAAAATTATGAAAAAAGTTTTCAGAACATTTGTTGGATTATCTAAGGCGGGCAAAAGATTGTACAATTTTCCATTAGATTTACCAAAACCATATAATATGAGGTCAAACCTAAAGACTTTTCAATGTGTATGCAATCAGGCAGGCCATTACACTACATGGTTGAAGGTAAATCTAAAGGAAATTGAATAAGTAAATTGTAAAATGTATGGCCAGCTTAAGAGTTAAATGGACTATTTAGGTTTGACCAGATTGAGCGAATCAAATTGAAGAACATGGATGGAATTTTTTTTGGAAAATATCGAATGAACAAACAAATTTCTAATTGTTGAACTGGCTTTCAACCAAGAAAAAAAAAGTGATCCCATGCATCCACTTGTCAAAGTTAATCCAGTAGTAGAATTCTTCTCTTTAGTAAGAAATAAGTAATCACAATTTTTCAACCCTTACTCTATATCAGGGGTCCTCAAACTTTTTAAACAGTCCCTCAGACCGTTAGAGGGCCGGGTCCTTCACTGCCGCCGCCCCCCCCCCCCCCCCCGCCAAAAAAAACCTGGAAGTCCCCCAACCCATGCCCATCACTGCAGCCTCACTTTCAATGCCTCCTTACTATGCCCTCATTGCAGCCCCCCTCACCATCATTACAAGCCCCCTCACCATTATTACAAGCCCCTTTCACCATTGCAGCCCCCCACCATCATTACAAGCCCCCCTCACCATCACAAGCCCCCTCACCATTGCAGCACCCCACACCATTATCACAAGCCCCCTCACCATTGCAGCACCCCACCATCATTACAAGCTCCCCACACTATTGCAGCCCCCACCATTACAAGCCCCCCACCATTATCACAAGCCCCCCCACCATCATTACAAGCCCCCTCACTATTATCACAAACCCCCTCACCATTGCAGCTCCCCCACCATCATTACAAAACCCCCCCACCATCATTACAAAACCCCCCCCACCATCATACAAGCCCCCCCCCCTCACCATTGAAGCCCCCCACCATTATTACAAGCCCATTGCAGCCTTACTGTGCAAAACGATGTCTGACCTGTCTGTGTATGTATCAGGATCTCCTGCTCCTGCTGTGTCAGAAGCTCATTGAAAAATTTGGGCGCGCTGTGAAAAGTCACTGTGTCAGAAGCTCATTGAAAAGTTCAGGCGTGCTGTGTGATAGTAGTCCTGCCCTCCTCCTGGACTAGCTCATGTGATAGACGGAACACTGCGGGACTATTATCACACAGCGCGCCTGAACTTTTCAATGAGCTTCTAACACAGTGACTTTTCACATCGCGCCCGAACTTTTCAATGAGCTTCTGACACAGTGACTTTTATCACAGCGCGCCCAAACTTTTCAGTGAGCTTCTGACACAGCAGTCTACCGGCCCTGCATGCAGTGGGCCGGATAAAGGTGCTCGGCGGGCCGCATGGGGCCCGCGGGCCGTAGTTTGAGGACCCCTGCTCTATATCCTTTTCTTCTTATTCTGCTTGTTCTTTCAATTTTGAATGAACAAAGCTCCAAGCACCTCTATGGCAATACACCCCTGGCTTTCACTCACCCAATCTATAAAGCTCTAAATTGCAGGAAAAAAAAAACAGTTCCTATGTCACGATCAGGCGTAAGGCTCAGAGGCCAATAGCTAAAGCAGTTGAAGACAGGTATACAGACAGTCACTTCTGACAGATGACACGGCTCACCTGAGGTGCGGAGTCTAAGCGCTAACCGGTATTCACCAGAGCTCCTGATGGTGGAGATGGACTTTGCTGCGTGTTAGCACCAGGTCGCGGTCCTCAGGATCGCCCCACTAGGAGGTGAACAAGCCGGGGTCCATTAGCAGATAAGCAGACAAGGATGAAACAGCAGCGTGGTCATTAAACAAGCCAAGGGATCAATCACAAGTGGCTGCAGGTTGGGATCAAACAGAAGAGTAGTCAAAGAACAGGCCGAGAGTCAAACACGGTGGGTTGAAGATTGGGATCAGGCAGATGAGTAGTCCAGGGACAGGCCGAGAGTCAAACACGGGTGGTTGCAGGTAGAAATGGCAGCAGAGCAGACAAAAAGCAAGTCACCGGCTGGAAAGGCACAATAACCTGGCAAAGATTAAGGGCTGATATAAGCTTATATAGGAAGTTCATGGGAGGAGCAAGGGTTTCAAGGTTCAAGGCATTCAAGACACCAAGCAGAGGAGTCTAAAGGATCATATAGGTTTATCCAGCAGATCCGGCAGGGAACTGTCCAGCATCCCAGATAGCTCAGTGGGAAGAGACAATGCCAGATATAGAAGAGGTCCCAGGTTCAAGCCCAAGTCCTGAAATCCTAAATAGATGGTAGGAGGAGGTAAAAGTAGAAAATCACTTCCGCACATACTTTCTACGAAAATTGACATGGTACGTCAACAAAAAGTCCTTAGAAACTAAAACGAGTCAAAGTAGGCACCATTGAATGGATGGATTTTAATACTGTCTCGTTCAAATTAAATTCTATAGGCGTAAGGCCAACATAAGAATGCTGCCCATTGTAAATAAGTAGGTCATCCCTCTCGCCTCAGAGCCTAAGTGTTGCCCTACCTTTCACTCTCTTCTTTGTTACCTTACTATTAGCATGATCATTCATTACCCAAATCTTGTCCCCTTTACCTGTGCATTGCAAAGCCTTTTTATGAATGTAGCTGCGTCTCTGATTGTGATTCCAACCGCTACTATGGTCCTATATTTTCTGTAAAAATTGGAAACCAATAAAAAATGTAAATGAGAAAAAAGGGGGAAAAACGGAAGTTAATTTTCAGGGTTTGCATACAGTTTCTCACAAAAGTGAGTACACCCCTCACATGTTTGTAAATATTTTATTATATCTTTTCATGTAGAAATGAAGGAATATGGAATATGAGCCCTTTGGAATATGATTTGCGGCCAGGGGCGTACCTAGAGCATTTGGATCCTATATCTGGCACCCCCTATCTGGCACCCCCCCGTCACTGATCATGCCTAAATAGAAGAAAAAATATTATGGACAGCCGCACTCCAATGGATGTAAAACAAAACTTTCGCCTTTTAATAAGGTAAAAATAAAAGCACTACAAGAACCAAAACAGAAAACGGTGGGATAATAATACAGCTGACGCGTTTCACATTGATAGACAATGCTTAGTCATAGCTATGACTAAGCATTGTCTATCAATGTGAAACGCGTCAGATGTATTATCCCACCGTTTGCTGCACCCATCTGTTTTTGAGTGGATATCTAATATCGAGGTGCGCTCACCTTGAGCGGCAGTCTCTTTTCTGTTTTTCTTTTCTCACTGATCATGCCTGTATGCACTCAGCCCCCCTCACACCTTTACGCACTCAGTCCCCCTCACACCTCTACGCACTTAGTCCCCCTCACACCTCTACACACCTAGTCTCCCTCACACCTCTACACACTTAGTCCCTCTCACACCTCACACCTCTACGCACTTAGTCCCTCTCAACACCTCTATGTACTTAGTCCCCCTCACATCTCTACACACTCAGTCCCTATCCCACCTCTACGCACTTAGTCCCCCTCATACGTCTACACACTCAGTCCCCCTCACACATCTACGCACTCAGCCCCCCAACATACCCGTAGACACTCAGCTGTACACACTCAGCTCCCCCAAACACACACACCTGTACACACTCTGCTCCCCACACAAACACCTGTACACACTCAGCTACCCCCCACACCCACACACCTGTACACACTCAGCTGCCCCCACACACACACCTCTACCTGTACACACTCAACTGCCCCTCACACACACCTGTACACACTCAGCTCCCCACTGTACATAAACAGCCTCCTACCTTCACTTGTACTCACAGCCCCCACTTGTAAGGTGGTCTTCCTAGTCCCAGGTCCTGTTTCTACATGTCCTTGAGAGGCACGAGAGGAGCTGCAATCCAAAATATAGTACAGTCAGTACACATACATTTTTTAAAAGAAATGCTAACACTTTTACACTCTATCCATAACTAGTAGAAACGTTTTGGCTGAAGTTGGGTCTTATGGCAGCCGCATTCATTCCTATGTATAAATAACAACACTAAAAAGACAATAGATTTCCTCTAAGATACAACCACCACAGGAAATTAGCATTTGACTTTAGGCAATTTTTAAATTATTACTGCTGCCTACTATATTTTCCTGCTGTGTTAAGAGTAAGTACTGTAATATTTATCAATGCATTTTAAAATGCTTTCATACCAGTTGTAGTAAATTTGAAAAAACATTGGCTTTAGTTCCAGGCAGTCTTTCTCTGGGAAAAGAATGTCCGGATAGGTTGTCTGGCCGCCATTGGAGAGACCTGTCAAAGTGGGCCAGTCTGAATGAAGTCCAGGGCCAAATTTCTGTCCCAGTCCAGCCCTGTACATAAGGGGTCCATATAGTTAACTGGATGTTGAGTTATTCACTTTAAGGTCATCACAGAGGAAAAGGGGGCACTCTTAAGTCTAGAGGAAAAGAGATTTCATCTCCAACTATGGAAAGGTTTCTTCACAGAAAGAGCTGTGAAAAATGTGGAATAGGCTCCCTCCAGAGGTGGTTCTGGCCAGCTCAGTGTTTTAAAAAAAAAAGGACTGGATTATTTCCTAGATGTATATATTATAACTAGATACTAAAATGTATAGGTAAACTTGGTCCAGGGAATATCCCTCTCAGGGATCAGAAAATAATTTTGGTATGGTTTTTAGGGTGGGCAAAAACTAGAAAATATCCTCCTGAGGAAGCTAAATATTGAAGGCACCGCCTGGTTTGACTCCACAGCTGTTTCAATGGTGGCTTAACAAGGGGCTCTTGAGAATTGGTGATTTCCTTAATGGAGATCAGATGTATCCTATCCAACACTTTAAGGATGAGTTTCTTATGCCTCCTAGCGAATTGTTTCGGTACAACCAAATCGCATCATTTGTTAGATCTAAAGTTAATTTAATGTTGAGACCCTTTGCACTTACGACATTTGAATTATCCTGTCAGGGTAGAGGCTTGCAGAGAGGTCGGATATCTGCGTTGTATATATCTATCACTGAAATTGATTCAAAACTTGCCTATATGGCTCACTGGGAAAGGGATTTGAACCTTACCTTTGATTTAATTGAGTGGCAAGATATTGCTCATCGGTTATCCAAAATTTCCATCAATACTACCCTTATAGAGGCCAATTATAAAACGCTCCTGCGTTGGTACCTGGTGCCAACTAGGGTAGCTAAGATGCATCCTTCCGCTTCACCAAACTGCTTTCGACGTTGTGGACAGCTGGGAACGATGCACCACATTTGGTGGCAATGCCCCATTGTACTTAGATTCTGGATCAGAATATTCAATCTAATTAATTCAGTGACGGGTGTAAATATTCGCAGATCTCCTGAAGCTGCTCTCTTTCATAAATTACCTGATGACACGCCCAAGAAATCTGTAAAATTGATTACCTACATATTGTTGGTGGCGCGAATCACAATTGCTAGGCACTGGAAGCAGTCAGCAATTCCTCTTGACGAAGTCAGTCCAGGAGTAAACTCAACTGTATTATGATTAATGATAAACTCTCCCATGTGCTTTGTAATAATACAGAGAAATTTAACAAAATATGGGATCCATGGATTGATTATATTTCAACCCCCTAGGGGACTCCAGGATGACCCTCCCCCCCCCTCTTTCTTCTTTTCTTCTCTCTTTTTATTACTACCCCCCCCCCCTTTTTTTAACTTTTTTTCTCAAGACTTTTTTTTTCTTTCTTATGCAATACAGATGCTTATATTTGGGGCCTGTTGTATACTCTATGCTTTGTGGTTGTGATAACTGGAAATTGTGTGTTATGGCCACATTTTCTATATCTTTGTATTGCCATGTTGATGGTCCGAAACTTTTTTACTTTGTTCAGCCAATGTGTCTGTCTACTTTGGAACTTGTTTTTTTTCCTTTAATAAAAAATACATTGAAATATAAATATTGAAGGCAATTTTCAAAATGTAATTATATTGGGATGTTTATGGGCACCCCTACGGTTCTTTTTGCCAAATGGGGACACAAATCATTGGTTCAGATTTCAAACACAGACGATAATGTTTTTAAAGATCAATCTTTGAACTCATTTAGATATATGTGTTTGAATAAGAGGTGCGTTTTTTGTAGCTTTAGGCAGGTGTGTTTATAATGCGTCAATGTGCTTGTTCTTTGTTAATATGCTTTTTGATCTGGATTCCCAATGCATTTTTGAAGACCATTTGGAGTAGATAGAGTTAACAACCATTGACCAAGGCTTGCAAAAACCTGTTGTCAACCCCCTGAAAACCATGTTGTAGTTTTCAAAACATTGTGCTCTACAGCATTGGGGTGGCAGCAGGCTCTATGTCTATTATGGGAAAGTTGGAAACTTGAGTTTTCAACACCTTAGGCTGGAAGCATGATCACATTGCCCACTGAATAATGATCTCGGGCATTGAATGTTTCTGAAAAAAAAATGGAAACCAAGTTGAATGGTCTATATCTGTTGTTGGCATGCAGATGCATAGGCCAGTGTACATGGTCAATATTTATAGAGGCATTGGTTGCATAGAATATCATCTATCTGTTATTTTGATTGGCACATTTAGCCTTGTTTGTTAAATAGTTTTTGTTACTTTTAGAATTTTTTTTTTTTTTTTTCCAGAAAGTTTTATTGAAGTTTGCGCAGGTTACAATATCTTATCACATCTCATTAAGTCAACGTTTACAGCATGGGCAAATTACCATGAAAAATGTTTCAAAAACAACATCAGTAACTTCAATGTTCTGAACGTATTGCAATATGTCATAAATAGAACTGCAAATAGGGGGGAATACTGTATAATTAAAGATAGTACCATATTGTTGGGGCCCCCGCCCAGGGGAGAGTCCCCTTGGACATCAACTCTCTGCGGTTGGGATCGAAGAGACCTACAAGAGGTTTCGTGGACCGGGCCAGGTTTACAAGACAAAAGAAAGAACTGAAAGCAGAGGACCCTTGTAAACAGTCCCATTCGCCACTCACCCCTGACGGGAACTAATCTGTGGGTGGGAGGGCACCAGCTGCACTTGCCGAGTAAGGGCAGGTCGGCATGGTCCTAGTGTGTAATGTGTAATATGTCATGTCTATCGGTCCGCGGTCCAGCGTTACACTTCCACCACTCCGGTATAAAGAAAGATAACCCTAACATTTAGGAGGAGGAAACGCCCTCCCATACATAGGATACCGGAGTGGCTTCTTCAAGCTGTGGAGCCTGGGCAGATGCCCTTAGCATTAGGGTAGGAGAGAAAAAAAAAAAAGAAAAGGGGGGGGGACACAGTAGGGGTGTAGTGACCTTTTGACCGTCCTCTCGGTTGAAAGTCTGTGTTAATCGTTGCGTGCCAGTGTAGGGGCTAATCAGTAGTTGTCTGCGTGCCTGGTAAAAGCGAGGTTCTGTAGTGTGTCCAACACCCCCAGGTGTATCTGAACTTCTCAGAGGTATCCTTAGTTTGGTGGATAATACTTTCCATCTCTTCAATTCTGTTGACCCTATTCTGCCAGTCAGTAATGGTAGGTGGTAGGGGGCTCTTCCAACGCAGGGGAATACACTGGGTTGCAGCGTTGATTAGCTGGAGGACTAGAGATTTGTGATAAATTGATTTAGGCAGGGAGGTATGGTGTAGCAAGTATTGCGCCGGGGTGAAATCAGGAGTGAACGTAGTGATTTGTGTGATGAGGTCATGTACGTTTATCCAGAAGGGTCGAATTTTCGGGCAATCCCACCAGATATGTAGGAGAGTGCCCTCGGCCTCTTCACATCTCCAGCAGGTGGGAGGAACCGCAGGGAACAATTTGTGTAATTTGCTGGGAGTTCTGTACCATCTGGAGTATAGCTTGTACCTGTTCTCCTGGGCCGACACGTTTATGGAGCCTTTGTGGGTGTGAGACCAGATCGAGTGCCAGTCCTCATCAGAGATGGGGGTTTCGAGGTCAGTCACCCATCTCTCATGAATGTCGGTGTTAGCAGACGTGTGTGGGGTGAGCGCGGAGTACAGGGTGGCGACAAGATGTCGTTGCGGCTCAGTGGAGGTACATAGCTTCTCGAAAGGTGTGAAGCCTCTGTGCCAAAGGGTAGGTGTCGGCGTGTCCTGGAGAAAGTGTCGCAGCTGGAAAATACTTTTAGAATTAACCAAACCAAAAAAAGCAGAACAGCAGTTTTGGACATTCCCGCCCTTCCTCAATTTCAAAATAATGCCTAAAACTGTCATTTAATTTTTTTCTCTACTGTGTCATGTTAAGGCATTTCCTTTTTCAATGGATTAAACATAATTTAATTACTGCATCCTGCTCCCGGACCTATTTGTATTTGTATTGTTATTGGCAGTAGCTGGAGGCTGCCTGACTGGTTGAGTGGGGTTGGATCATTTCAACCTGCATACTGTATATATACAGGCGGTTCCCTACTTCCAAACATCTGACTTACAAACGACTCCTACTTACAAACAGAAGGGAGACAACAGGAAGTGAGAGAAATCTACCCCTAGGAACGGAAATTCTCTCCTGTAAAGCCTTGTACACACGATCAGTCCATCCGATGAGAACGGTCTGAAGGACCGTTGTCATAGGTTAACCGATGAAGCTGACTGATGGTCTGATGTGCCTACACACCATCAGTTAAAAAAACGATCGTATCAGAACACGGTGACAACGACGTGTTGAAAAAATTGAAGTTCAATGCTTCCAAGCATGCGTCGACTTGATTCTGAGCATGCATGGATTTTTAACCTATGGTCGTGCCTACTAACGATCGGTTTTGACCTATTGGTTAGGAATACATAGGTTAATTTTAAAGTAACTTGGCTTTTTAACCTAAGGTTAAATAACCTATGGGGCCCACACACTATCGGTTTTGACCGATGAAAACGGTCCATCAGACCGTTGTCTTCTGGTTATCCTATCGTGTATACGAGGCCTGAGGCGGCGTACACACGAGGGGATATGTCCGCTGAAAACGGTCCGATGGACCGTTTCAGCAGACATCTCCGCTCGTGTGTATGGGCTAGCGGACAGATTTCTCCACCCGACAGATTTCAAAGCAAGCTTTGAAATCTATCCGGTGGAATCTGTCCGCCCGACATGTCTGCTGGTTAGTACACTTACCAGCAGACATGTCGGCCCCCACCGCTGCCGCGCCGCTGCCGAATGGATTCGGCGCATGCGCGGAAGTGTTTTACTTCCTGGTGCGGTGACGTGGCAGTGACGCGGCGGCGTCAACGTCACCGCCGCGTCACCGCGCCGGCCGGCGGCGGGGAATTTGATCCGATGGTGTGTACACGCCATCGGATCAAACTCCCGATCGGACATATCCAATGGAAATGGTCCGCGGACCGTTTTCATCGGATATGTCCGATCGTCTGTACGCCGCCTAAGAGTTAATATGGGGAAAAAGGTGTCTCCACTGATGCTTTATCACCAATCCTTGTTTTCCTAATAACCCAAAATTTTCAAAATCCAAATGTCATTGGAACAGAATGTGAGGTGAAATCTTCTGAAAGGGAGCACAGACAGCAAAACAGATGTTACAGGGGTGATAAGCCTTCCATATGCTATCCCAAAAGCTAAAAATAGATTTTTTGGCTGGAGTTACACTTAAAAATTTACCTGTTCCAACTTACAAACAGATTTAACTTAAGAACAAGCCTACAGTCCCTACCTTGTTTGTAACCCAGGGACCACCTATATATATATATATATATATATATATATATATGTTCTTTTTTTCATATTCATATTTTGAGTCTGAGTCTTGGAGTCCAGAGATTTTGTAGAGCTTTCTATGCAATATGATAAAGCCTAGGACCATATCTTACCTTGTAGCCAGACCTCGACATTTGTTTCAGGGCTTTCTTTTTTACACACTCTCTTTGCTGTGAGAGCCTGCTGCTGGGTGAAAAGTCTGACTGTCAACAGAATATTAAAAAGGTGCAAAGAGGGCACCATGTTAGCAAGGAACTGACCTGAGTTTAGTTAACTTATACTTTTGCCCCATGCCTCAATCAACATACGTCTATAGGCGGAGGTTTTACAAATTTGTTATCAATTAAATGAACAAATAATATAAAAAATATTTATTTGATTTTTCATTCCTTTTACTGTTCATTTTCCATGCAGTTTAAATGTTCCTTTCCTGCTCTGTTCGAACGACTTACCCCACCGTGGAAAAGAAAAGGAAAAAAGAAAAAACAGAAAGGGAACAAATTCAAGAGGAAAAACAGTCAAAGCAGACAACGTACCAAACAACGTCTTTTCCAATAACCGCTGGGAAAGTTTGGATAGGATTTATGTGACACTTGTAATTAAAATTATCAAGAAATGGAGCTGGGCAACAGCAGTTTGGAGGTAAGTGCACGCCAATTTTCTTTGGTAACGTTCCATTGAATAACTGATATGTAGATAATATACTGTACAATTACACACAGGCCAGTCTGAAAGGCAATAAACATTTATAAAGGTTCCTCTTTTGCCGATTAGCAAGATTGGTCAGCTTTGAATCCCTATCGTTTCAATGTTCTAAAAGATCCACCAGACATATCTGAAGCTACCCCTTCAACTATCTTTGTAAAATGATTAAAAATAAATAAAACAATCAAAACTAAATCACATACATAGCATATAAATCTCTTTCAAATGTATGAATAATAGATCTGTGTGACTAAAAAAAATCTTCTATCCCACATCTAGAGAGTACATTTTTTGCCCATTCTTCTTTGAAAAATCACTCAAGCTCTGTCAGATTGGATGGAGAGCATCTGTGAACAGCAATTTTTAAGTCTTGCCACAGATTCACAATTGGATTTAGGTCTGGACTTTGACTGGGTCATTCTAACATATGAATATGCTTTGACCTAATCCATTCCATTGAAGCTTTGGATGTATGTTTATGGTCATTGTCCTTCTGGAAGGTGAACCTCCGCCCCAAGTCTCAAGTCTTTTGCAGACTCTAACAGGTTTTGTTCTAAGATTGCCCTGTGTTTGGCTCCATCCATCTTCCCATCAACTCTGTCACTGTGCCTGCTGAAGGGTGTGCAGTGTTAGTTTTTCACCACACATAGGCCCGGATTCACGTAGCACTTACGCCGACGTATCTCGTATCTGGAGATACGTTGTCGTAAGTACAAATGTGTGCCGTCGTATCTTTGCGCCGATTCCCAAAGCTAGATACGTCGAAAATTTTGGCTTCAGCCGCCCAACGTAACTTGCCTACGCCGGCGTATCGTGGGTGCATAGTTACGCTGGAGGCATTCGGCGTACCCATGTTAAATATGCAAATGAGTAAGATACGTGCCAAACTTCGGTACTTAAAAATCTCCATAGGCAACGCTTTTATGTATTTTTTACAGGTTACTAGTTTAGATTTACAGAGGAGATCTAGTGCTAGATTTGTTGCTGGCACTCTAACGCACGCGGCGATACCTCACTTATGTGGTTTAAACAGCGTTTACATATGTCGGCGGGACTTACATGTGCGTTCGCTTCTGCACGCGAGCTATCGGGGACAGGGGCGTTTTAATTTTTTTTTTTTATCTTTTATTTATTTTTTGACTAATTTTTTATTTATTTTTACACTTTTTTTCCATTTTTTTTTTTTTTAAAACTTTTATTCCTATTACAAGGAATGTAAACATCCCTTGTAATAGGAAATGTGTGTGACAGGTCCTCTTTAAGGAGAGATGCGGGGTCAATAAGACCTCACATCTCTCCTCCAGGCTGGAAACCATGAGATCGGTGAAAAAAAAATCACCGATCTCATTAATGGTGGTTTACAGCTGCAATCGCAGCTTTGTTTACTAACGGGGACCCGGGCGTGACGTCATCACATTGAGCCCGGGTCCTCCGACGGTCATAGAGATGACTGGTGACCATCTGGTCACCAGTCATCTCTATGCTTCCTGCCGACGCCGCCGATTCATTCTCCGGGCCCCCGAAGGCACGGGAGAGCCCGGAGAAGCACCGGATGGCGGCTGGAGGGGGGATGTCCGCCGCTATGATCATTCTTAGATTGTGCAGAATCGCCGGCTGAAGAAGAGGATATCTGGATGATGCCTCTGGCTGCAGGCATCATTCAGATATCCACCCGCAAAGCCCAGGCCGTCAATTGACGGCCACTAAGGATGGTAGATCTCATCTCAGGCCGTCAATTGTACAGTATATGGCTGGGTATTGAAGTGGTTAAGGAAACAGAACAACAACTATCAAACTGATGATATTCACTGTAGTTTGGTCATACAAGTACTGTGATTTCCACTCCTTCCCGGACACCCCAAGTGGGCTCTATTTGTGACCCAGGAAGGGGGAAAGGCCATTGGTAGAGTTGTGTGGAAGGGGTAAACCCTGCAGGTAAATAACAGAAAGAAACAAACAAGTGCTCATGCACTGTGGTCAGTAGGTGATCACATTGTTCGGTCAAGAAAGGTCTGAGCTATGTCTTATATTGTATGTTGCACTATGTGGTCATCGCAACTCTAGAACAATGTACCCAGGGACTCCAAGCTAGCCGGTTTTTTGTGGCTTGGCCAACACTGGCTGCCATTATAGTTTGACCAGAATTCTTGACTGGCATTGCCATGACAAAAACAAGGATTGGGGGGCCCTTGGAAAATCTTGGTCAAACCTAGCTATACATTATTTACCTTGAAAAGATGGTGTTTTCAAAACGTTAAGTAAAATATATATATATATAATTATTTTGGCAAATGGTGCTCAATCGGGTAGATCACTCAATTGAGGTGTTATAAACTGTGGTGTGTTATAAGAATGAAACAAATGTTCTGGCAGCAAAAAGCCAATGATTGTTGAACTGATCAGTGGATGCTTTATAAATATATTCCTAAAAGTATTCTAAAATGGTTATGTAAGCTCACAAAATGTGTGTGTAAGTTAAGGGGGGGGGGGTGGATTGGTTGGGGGTTTCTGTGTGTCTGAACTTGAGATGGTGGAAGTTCAATGCATTCCCAGTTGGCAAAGCATTCTCATCAACTCCTTGGGTAAAAGAAGGCAAGCTGTGAGAATGTCACTGGGGTCATGGCTTAAAGGATCTGAACATACTTTAGAACTACAAGGATAGAAGGGTCTTGACTCAGCATTGTCCCTCACAGGCGGAAGCCACATGTAAAAGGCTGCAGGGCTCTTGTTAAGCCGGTGGAGTCAAAGCCTGGAATAATGACTGAGGTGTGAAAAGAGATTCACCTTGACTTATTTTGCCTTTGATGCATACACTCTAAATGTGTCACAACACCAAAAAGGGGGCTTTGTACATTACATATCTATTCCTGTGTCCTTCCCGGTAGCTCCACAGGGAAACTGTGATTTAGAGAATGAAGCAGCAGTATAAAAGGTACAGAAATATGAAAACACTTTTAAAGTATATCAAAAGCCAACGTTTTTTTATTTTGTATAAAGTAAAGGGTTGTATGCAACATATATGAGCTAGCAGATACTTTTACTTCCAAATCTGAACTGTCAACTATTTTTTTTCTCAATGACTGTAGGGTCCTGGTACAAATCTTGAAGCCCTGACAACGGAGGGCTGCTTCTATCCCCCATAACATGTTGGCTGTTATTAAATGGAATAATAATCATCACTTTTGACTGAATCAGTGGTGTGGTACTATGATTACATTCACCCGGGTAGCAATAAAACCCTGAAAGAAGAAGTTCTAAACCTTTTCTTTCTCTACCCAATATTCTACAATTAAAGGGTCACTAAAGGAAAAAATTGTATTAGCTAAATAGCTTCCTTTACCTTAATGCAGTGCTGTATTCATGTTCTCATTGTTCGTTTTTGCTTTGAAGTTGCTGTAATTCTGCTCTGATCTCCACACTTCCTGCTTGTCTGGCTCCTTAAGAAAAATCTCATGGCAGTTTTTCACTGTGGTCTAAGCTGTTTGTCTAAAACTCCTCAGAACCAATCAGATTAATTTTAAAAACAAAACACTGCCCTAGATTTGTTTGTTTTTGTTCTGTCTGTCTTCTGTACTTCACAATAACACAAAACCAGTTTAAAAACGAAAGTGAAACTAGAGGCACATTATATGATTGATTTTTATCTATTTTTAATCATTTTAAAAAGGAATCAGTTAACTTTTATGTCTCTATACCCTGTAAACAGTAATTTCAGCAAAACATTTTTTTCCTTTAGTGACCCTTTAAGCCCCAGGGGAAGGGTAGTAGTGTGTTGGAAGGGAGAAGCTGGATGGTGCCTATTTGGTGTGCAATAAAGTTCAATAAAACACTTTGTACAGCACACCAGGGATGAGGGATGGGTCCTGGATGGTAGGTATGTGGATTCTGGGGTAATCGGTTTAAGAGGGAAAACTGATTTCCAGTTTTTCCAGGATTATTAAGTCCTGATATGGATTCCAGAATTTGGAGGCTCACTGAGATTTTGGATGTGAAAGAACCTCCAACCCATGGATACTTTGGGACTGAGATGGTTAACCCCTGCAAGAAGGGTCTAGAGCAGGGGTCTCAAACTGGTGGCCCTCCAGCTATTGCGAAACTACAAGTCCCATGAGGCATTGCAAGGCTGACAGTTACAAGCATGACTCCCACATGCAGAGGCATGATGGGACTTGTAGTTTCGCAACAGCTGGAGGGTCGCCAGTTTGAGATCCCTGGTCTAGAGCTAGAAGCAATAAAAATAGGCGGCAGGTGTTGATGAGGTGTTGAGGGGAACAAGACACAGTTGTGAGAGAGCTGTGGATTGTCTGGCTGCTGGGATGCTGCTAGGCTATTTGTGACCTGGGGCAGGTGGGGACAATGAACCTTGTTGTGGGATAAGTTTTAGTTGGCGGGGAGCCGAAACTTTGTTTTATACCAGAGTTTATGGACTGTTTTTTTGCTTAATGCTGAATGAAGATAAGCTGAATTGTTTTTCCTATTTGAAGAAATAAAAACTGTTTGCTTTACAAAGACATTATCTGGACCCCAGAATATCACACCTTGTTTCATGTGTAGCTTTACTGTACTATGGGAAGTATAAAAAAAAAGTTTTTGGCTATCCCCAAACTAGTGTTATTAAAGAAAAAGATTTGGGGAAGATCCCGTATTCTACCATGTCCACACGTAACATATTGTACATGAATATTCTACACATGCGTTGATGATGTCGACGCAACGGGTTCAATGTTTGCAATTCCCATGTATCTTGTGTGTGGTGACACCTGTAATTGTATTGTAATGATGGCATTTTTTTCCCCTTGGTGCGTACCTAATAAAACTTATATTTAAAAAGAAAAAGTTTTGGCTAGAGATATCCTTCAACCCTTCACTTCTTTCAGAACAAAGTTGGAATTTTGCATTAAACCATGAAGCAAGCAAAGCCCCATCAAGTACTTTTCTTTTCTAATATCTCATTGACTACAGGCTGGAAAGTGCCAGTAGAGACTTGTAGCTGTAGTGTATTAGCACAGCCGCTTGCATTCTCCATTAGGGGTTGTTGTGGCTGGTGACCACACAGGTGGACAATTGTAGGACAGTTGTCACCCCATAATAGGAAGTGCCTGAACAAGGACTTTCAGCATGGGGTCACCAAGGATTATTTTAACGAAAGCTGTAAATTTACATAGATTAAAAACAACTTTTTTAATTCTCTGTTCCTCCCTCACCAACCTGTTAATGAAATGGTACAATAAAACCTGTCCCCTTTCCAAACATACTTTAATTTTGACTGCTTTTCTATGCAATGTAGACAGATAATGACTGCTGGAAGGGGCCAGCAGGGTGCTGTATATACCTTCCTGAAAACATCACAGCACCCTTCCCCAGTACTTCTCTCAAGAGACCTTATCCACAATCAGGGATGGACTGGCCATTGGAACTACAGGGAGTTTCCGGGTGGGCCAGCTCCAGTGACAGCGGACTGCTGCCCCCTCTGCTCCTCTGTCTCTCCCTCCCCGCAGCGCTCATCTGGGGGGAACAAAGAAGCAGGGGGAGGACCAGAGGAGCAGGGGGGACTACAGAGGAGCATGGGGGGAGGGGACAGACAGCTGACTTAACAGCTATGGCCTGGGAGTTTCTCACTTCTGCCTAATCTTGTCCCATAAGGGGGGCACCGAACTGATTCTTTGCCCCGGGTGAAATAATGTCTAGCTTCCCCACTGGTAATGCCTATAAGAGTACCAAAACCACAAAGTAGAATGGCTAGTGGCTAGTGAAGGGGGAGAGGGGGCTTGGGTGGCCGGGGGGAGGGGGGTGCGGGAGTTGACCAGCCGCCATGGAAGAGACCTGTCAAAGTGGGCCAGTCTGGATGAAGTCCAGGGCCAAATTTCTGTCCCAGTTCAGCCCTGTCCCCAAAGCAAGTAGTGGGCCGTCTCATGGGACGAGTTATGCAAATATTAAAAGGCCTTGATGGGTAGGTGTCAGTATGTAGAAGTGGGAATTCTTAGGCAGGTTGTATTTCTATGTAGACCACCCTAGGAAATGTCTACATGTGAAAGGCTGACCCTCCATGGTTGAAAGAACTGAAATTCAATAAATGAAAGGGGTGGGCCACGGAAAGTTCTGGGGAGGAAAGGGTTAGATGAAGTGGGAAGTCCCTCAACCAGGCAAATAGGTGAGCTTTATCAGACTTGCTGCAAATACTAATGCACACTGTGAAAAATTCAGTGTGCAGTGAAATCAGAGGAGCATGTACAACTGTGCAAGGCTGGAGGTCGTGTTTAAGGCTCATATGAGATTGTAGTGGTTGGGTTTAGATCTTCTATAGGTGACATTATTTGTAATTGTAAAAGTTTAGAAGCAACGATGAAGAAAAGACTGCAAGGTCATTCTATTTGACATAAGTTATTCCACCTGCATGACTTTCCTGTGTGATCTTTAAGCTGTGGATGTGACCTAAAGGCCACATAGCTTTCTAATAGCAGCTGCTGAAAAAAGTTTACAAGGCTCCCTGTGCTCCATCATGAATGACCTGTAACCAGATCCACCCCAACTGGTTCTGAGGCTAACAAGGTTATATGGCAGCAAGATGTGCCGAGAGGGTAATATTCATTCTCCCTGTTCTCTGCGTGAGGTCTGTCAGTGTGCAAAATGTACATAGAGGAGACTTCCCAAAAATCCAACCAGAGCTCAGGGCCAAACCGATAAACTACAACTTAAATATACGTATATGAACTGTGTGAACAGTCAGTAAGTCTGTTCAGCCAGTCTTGTAATTGGCATAGAACTGGCACAATGCATTACCAAGAGGGTGACACCAATGCCGAGAGACCATAGCTCTGATGTTACTCTAATTTGACCTGGAAAGTTGAAATGTCAAAGTGCAGTGTGAAAAAAATAGGTGAAGTATTAAAAAGTGCCAAATCAAACAAAAACCATGACACCAGGAAAATTCTTTCTACAGTTTTGCAACATTAAAAAATAATTGGTGATGCCGACAGTTGATTTTGCTGGTGGTACCCGGACACAGGTATTGGCATGGAAGCGCTTGTATTCACTATTGAAGCTTTCATTGACCCATTAGGAAATGTCTTTAGGGGTTAGAATATATCTAATCCCAACATGGCTGCTTTTTTCAAGTTGACCACTGCCCATTAATGTAAGGAGCAATGTTCCCACTGACCACCAATGTAAGACACATTCTTCCAAATGACCTCCAATGTAATGAGTATTCTTCTCACTGACCATCAATATAAGGGGCATTCTACCCACTGATCACCAATGTAAGGGACATTCTCCCCACTGATCACCAATGTAAGGAACATTCTTCCCACTGATCACCAATGTAAGGAACATTCTCCCCACTGATCACCAATGTAAGGAACATTCTCCCCACTGACCATCAATATAAGGGGCATTTTACCCACTGACCACCAATGTAAGGGACATTCTTCTCACTGACCACCAATGTAAGGAACATTCTTCCCACTGATCACCAATGTAAGGAACATTCTTCCAACTGACCACCAATGTAAAGAGCATTCTTCCCACTGACCACCAATGTAAGGGACATTCTTCCCACTGATCACCAATGTAAGGGGCATTCTTCCCACTGATCACCAATGTAAGGAACATTCTCCCCACTGATCACCAATGTAAGGGACATTCTTCCCACTGATCACCAATGTAAGGAACATTCTCCCCACTGATCACCAATGTAAGGAACATTCTCCCCACTGACCATCAATATAAGGGGCATTTTACCCACTGACCACCAATGTAAGGGACATTCTTCTCACTGACCACCAATGTAAGGAACATTCTTCCCACTGATCACCAATGTAAGGAACATTCTTCCCACTGATCACCAATGTAAGGAACATTCTTCCAACTGACCACCAATGTAAAGAGCATTCTTCCCACTGACCACCAATGTAAGGGACATTCTTCTCACTGATCACCAATGTAAGGAACATTCTTCCCACTGATCACCAATGTAAGGAACATTCTTCCAACTGACCACCAATGTAAAGAGCATTCTTCTCACTGACCACCAATGTAAGGGACATTCTTCTCACTGACCACCAATGTAAGGAGCATTCTTCCCACTGATCACCAATGTAAGGAACATTCTTTCCACTGACCATCATATGAGTTTGCTGGTGGTACCCGGACACCGATATTAGTATGGAAGTGCTTGTATTCAGTACAGAAGCTTTCATTGACCCATTGGGAAATGTCTTTAGGGGTTAGAGCATATCTAATCCCAACATGGCTGCTTTTTTTCAAATTGATCACTGTCCATTAATGTAAGGAGCATTCTTCTCACTGATCACCAATGAAAGGAGCATTCTTCCAAACAACCTCCAATGTAAGGAATATTCTCCTTACTGATCATCAATATAAGGGGTATTCTAAACACTGACCACCAATGTAAGGAGCATTCTTTCCACTAACAACCAATGTAAGGAGCAACATTTAAACTGACCACCACTGTAAGGGACATTCTTCTCACTGATCACCAATGTAAGGAGTATTCTTTCCACTGACCATCAATGTAAGGAACATTCTTCTCACTGACCACCAATGTAAGGAACATTCTTCTCACTGACTTCCAATGTAAGGAGCATTCTTCTCACTGATCACCAATGTAAGGAGCATTCTTCTTACTGACCGTCAATGTAAGGAACATTATTCTCACTTACCACCATTGTAAGGAGAATTCTTTCCACTGACCACCAATGTAAGGGGAATTTTTCCCACTGACCACCAATGTAAAAGACAATCTTCTCACTAACCATCAATGTAATGAGCATTCTTCCCACTAACCACCATTGTAAGGATCCTTTTTCTCACTGACCGTCAATGTAAAGAATATTCTTCCCACTGATCACCAATGTAAGCAGCATTCTTCCCACTGACCAGTGATGTAGGGGATGTTATTCCCACAGACCATCAGTGTTAAAGGACATTCTTTTCTCTGTCCAGAAGGCTAAGGGGCTGATTTTTCCCACTGACCGCCATTATGGTGTGGCTACTATACCATGAGCTGTAAATATAATAATTTAAGCGGGGGTTCCCTGAAACCTGAAAATGATTTCAAGGGTTCATTGACAGTAAAAAGGTTGAGAAAGGCTGGCATTGTTCTCCTGGTATCTGGTGCTTTGCCTGCCCGGTCCTGAACCCAATTCCGTCATTCCTTCTCCCTATAACTTGCTACAGCTACTTGCTTGCTCAGTGTGCAGCTTATGCAGCCCATCTCTGGTATGTAGCCGGGGCTGTAATATTCTGGATGAGATCATCCAGGGAAGGTAAATATACTTAAAACAAGAAAAAAGAGCTGAAGATGTTTTCACTGTTACAACACAAACTTCCTGTACAAAGTGGTATTTATTTTTAGTAAAGAGCTGATCTGAATAGTTTGACTTAGAGGACATTCTTTGTGCTGGGTGTAGAGAAGCTTGCATGCCTAGCTGCTGGTCAAGCCTACAGAAAGCAGAGGTGGAAATCAAAGTATTTATTTTAACATCTGAAACCGAGAGCCAACATAAAATCAGTGGAATGAGTCAAATTATATAAAATGATTAAAGCCTATCCCTGGTCCAAACAAGAAATCCTCTATATTCTGCACTGGCAAAAATGTTTCATCTGTTAACATAACCTTTTAATTTTGTCTCCTTTCCCAGAGCCGATAATATGCAAATTGCTGATCTCCGAAACTAGACAGGCAGAAATACTGCATTTATCGGTGTATAACACGTGCCGGCGTATAACACGCACCCCAAGTTTAGGAGGGAAGTTTAAGGAAAAAAATTACATTTTAAATGCCCATCAATGCAGCCTTATCAGTGTCTCCACTGCAACCTTGCCCCGTGTGCATCTGCAGCCTTGTCCAGTGTCCATCTGCAGACTTGCCCAGTGTCTCCATCTGCAGCCTTGCCCAGTGTCCATCTGCAGCCTTGCCCAGTGTCTCCATCTGCAGCCTTGCCCAGTGTCTCCATCTGCAGCCTTGCCTAGTGTACCTCTGCAGCCTTGCCCAGTGTCTCCATCTCCAGCCTTTCCCAGTGTCTCTATCTGCAGCCTTCCACAGTGTCTATCTGCAGCCTTCCCCAGTGTCCATCTGCAGCCTTGTGTAAATTGCAGCATGATGGGTTTTTAAATTTTAGCGCTGCCGAGATACACAGAGCCTGATGTCCTGTGTATTCAGCTCCTCTCGGCTCGTCTCGCAGTCCCGCTCCATCCCGCCCCTTGGCCCGGCTCCTATGATGGACACAACACCAGTCCATTGGGGGGATGTAAAGGCTAGGAGGCGGAACTGGGTGTGACTGCGAGCTGAGCCGAGCCGATTACACAGTACACTTGGTGTCAGGGTCAGCAGCTAAGACCACCAGACACGTATAGCTACACAAGGGAACTGAGACCAAACAAAGTATTTATCATTAAAGTGATATTTATTTACAGTGAACACACATCAATAAACATACACAGCAACCAGTGAAGGCATAAACCACTCTAGCAAACAAGAACAAGAATAGCTAGTGAACCTAACGGCTATCTATATACAATATCTACAACATAAGAGACAAAGGCAACAGGGATGCAAGGAAAAGGACACGACTGGGTACAAGAACATGGAACAAGGCAGAGGGGTGCAGACTTTTTGGAGGCCAGACTATGGCCATTGGGAGTAAAAAAGTTCCTGATGTCAGTTTAAAAAAATAATGCCCCATCTTTGGATGAATTGTGTCCTACCATTGGTGTAATTGGGAGGAATTGGGACCTATCGTTGATGTAACTGAGAGGAATTTTGCTCCACTGGTGTTATTGGGAAGAATTGTGCATTACCATTGGTGTCAATCTGAGGAATTGTGCTCTGTCCTTAAAGTCATTGGGATGAATTTCGCCCCATTATTGGTATCGTTGGGAGGAATTGTGCCCATTTATTCGGGTCAGTGGAGGGGGAATTATCCCCCATTGTTGGTATCAGTGGATGAAATTGTGCACAAGGGCTGGATAAAAGCAAGAAAAAGGCCTAATCTGGTCCCCGGGCAACAGTTTGGACATCATTGCCCTAGAGAAATCCTTCAAATAATTTTCAGGTCTAGGAGAACCTCTGGTAGGAGTAATGCCCCCTAAGATAAGGGGTTAGAATGTCACCCTTACAGAAAGCTAAAAAGATTGTTCATGCATGTAGCTGGCTCTTCAGAATGGTGTGGGCCCTAGAACTGTATAGGCACCATCCAATAGGAGGTCAATAAGCCACACCTCAAGTAATTCCAAGCAACCATTGGAGGAACCTTGGGTTCCTCACTAAACAGCTGGCAAAGACAATTTCTATGTTGCCTGTGTCCTTTTTGGATTCTAGAACATTGAATCTTATCAGCACACCACTGTTTGCTGATGAAGGGGCTCAGTGCTCTGAAATATTTCTCATACAGTGAACATTAAAGTTCTCTACTTTGAGCTTATGAGTTGCTGGGGAGACTCAATATTGTAGAATCCTGACAAGCATCTCCAGCTGTTCGTTTTCAGTAAAGGCCTCAAATTGTGAGATGAAAACCGTTTAGAGCGCACAGTTCTTTTCTTTCATTTGTCTCGTCAGGGAGATTTCCAACAGTAGTTCATCTTTTGCCTTCTTCATTGTATTTGATATGTTCTGCTGTTCCCACTCTTGTTTTAGTGCTAGTTAGCACATTCTTTAGCTAGACCCTCTCTGCCTCCTCCATCCCCTGCTCAGTTGTTAGTTTCACTTTCAAAGCAGAGACAGGGTTAGGAAAGTCATTGTCTTTTTAAACTTTAAAAGCCTAGAAAAAACATCTTCTGTACTGTAACTATCTAAAGTAAGCTTGTATTGGATTCATCTTCTGTGTAATATCGTAGAGTTAGGCTGCCTGTGGATTCTGCCAAGTCATTAAGTAGCCATGCTGTCTTTACAGACTGGGTCTAGAAAGTATAACGTTTCATAAATATGCATTTGAAACAGAACAGCTTAACTTTCTGTAATTATTATTATTATTATTATTATTATACAGGATTTTTATAGTGCCAAAGAAGACACAACAAAAATTGACTTGGTTGTTGCAATAAATGCCTATTCCCTGCAAAAGAACACACAGCATGGTCACCTCTTTGGTGGCCTGTGTCTCCCACCTTCCCTTCGTTCCAACATTGGAATCTCTGTCATTCAAAACTTTCAGGAGTTATGAATGCTCTCTAGTTCCATCCCCCGACCCCTACATTGCTGCTGACTCCTATCATGATGTAGGGCTCAGACAGTGGAACCCGAGTGAGTGGCAGGGGGACACAGTCATCTGACACTCCTGGAAAAGTCTAAGCCTGGAAATTTTTATTTCTCAGAATGCTAGATCACAGGGGAATCCAACACATTTGGAATCCAAACACATTACATACAGTATACTGTAATCTTATAGATTACAGTACTGTATGTAAAAAGTACACACCCCCTTTGTCCCTAGTGGTCTGCCTGTCACGTACCTTACCAGAGGCCGAAGTGCTGAGAGGGCTTCCCTTACGACCAAGTGCAGAACTCCCCCTGAAGGTGACACAGGGGGTATTCGGCCTAGAGATGCAAGGGTTGCCAGCTGCGACTTGCTGAGTGATGTTGGGGATTAGCTGTATGCCAGGATACGTAGTCAGGCAGGGGTACCTCGGAAGTACCAGATGAGGTAGACTGGCAGGAAGACCCAGGGGCGGAGTCAGGAGCCAAGCCGGTAGTCATGCACATGAAGCAGGAACAGGTCAGGAGGCGAGCCAAGGTCATACACAGGAACCAGCAGACAGGAGCAGGACAAAGGATAAGCTGAGAGACAAGCCAGGGGTCATGCACGTAAAAGTCTGGTCAGGCAAGCCGGGTCGTCAACAGGAACTCAAGGAACAAGAACACAAGGTACAAGAACTCGGGATAACATCCAGGGCTGAAGATCATGCAGCAGTTGGTCACTGCTGCAGCAAGCTTTAAATAGGGCACTGACGCCAGGAGTCCCGCCCGCATTGCGTGCGTACTGTGCGCAGTAAAGAACAATGAGTTCACAGTGTTGATGCTCGTGTGCGCGCATCTGCGCGCACTTGCGAGCGTCTGCGAGCGTGTGCGAATTGTGCTTGTTGGGCCATGCAAGACAGGTCTGCCAGTTCTCAGTTCACAGTTGGTTCTCTGACACTGCCCAGTGTCCTGCATGTTCTTTTATATAATAAAAACTGTTATTTCTGCTTGCAAACTGTAGATTGTCCATAGCAACCAAAAGTGTCCCTTTATGTCAAAAATGATTTTAGAGCAGCTAGAAAACAGCGATAATAAATTATAATCACTTGCAGAATTGAGCGATAGCGATTTGTGGGTAAATTCGTCATTAAAAAATAAATATAATGATAGCGACAATTCTGCAACAGCAAATTTCAGTGATTTTGAGTTACACTATTGAACAATTTTTATTAGAATTATATTATTATTTGTTATAATTATTTATTATATTATATTTTTTTTTTTTTAATTCATACCCTGGATGCCTACTAGACTCTTGTTTGGTCAGATTTAAGTGAGTTATTCCTAAGAATTACAGGCCTACAATATAAAAAGCCAAATTTCCTTGCAAAATAATTGTACCGCTTTCAGCACCTAAAACCAGAAAGAATCATACCGCCAGGGAGGTTAAGCCAAACGTGATTTTAAAGAGTCAATATAATCATTTGATGAAGATTTTTCTTTGGCTTGTTCACTTTGCCACATTCAAATCTATAAAAATAAATACAAATTTTGATTCGATCGATTCAAAATTTATTGATTGAATCGTTTCAAATTGAAAAAATCTGTAGATTCGAAGAATTCCGGATCCCGAATAGGAATTGGACGAATCAACTGAATTTAACTAAAATAAATAACTAGGTTAACGAATCAAAACAAAGCAAAACAAATGTTTCTGCCATGCACATGTCTACTGTAACAGAATGAACCGTGACAACCAGAGACTTTGGAGGGATGAGAGATACTCCTGTGCCAGGGACACTAATAACTACTGGGTCTAAGTCCACCCTGTGACCTTGTAGGCATAGGGTGGCTAATAAAAATCATAATTCATGTATTACATGAGATGGGACATTAATAATAATTCATGTTTGCAGGATGTCTTGAGATATCACAAGTTGTTGGTTATTCAATGTGGGCACACATGCTTTTGAAAGGTATTAATTGCGTCTACTCCTAGACATTACATTGTCCAGTGTATAAAGGTGTTAATTCAGGTCTGCTGCTAGACCTTTCAATTGTCTGATAACACGGTTTAAAGCCTATTGATGCCCAGGTGTCAAGACCCTTTAGAGACAGTACGTCTGTCTAGATATGTGGATTGAGGTCAAGGCATTGTGTAATTGTATTTTGGAATGTGATAGATCTCGTCAGTATCGGTGCCGAAGTGTCTGCTAGAGAATTAGCCATAGTGTGTGAATAGGGGGGTGGAGATTGCATTGTCCTGTGATTAACTGTAACATACTGTACTAGATACAGTATAAGCAAGCTAAGAAACCAATAAAGTATTCATTCATTTGGAAACAAGTACAGAGCTGCGTGTCTCGTCTTGATTATGGGAAATGGAATGGATCGTGTATGCAGGATTGTTGCTTTGTGTCGGATAAGCATGTCGTGGTTGGATGGAAGGTCGTAAACGGTGGTGACCGTTACATCTACTAATAACGAAATTTGTGTTGAACTCCTGGAATTGTGTAATGCTGAAGAGTTGTATGAATTCTGCAGTTTTGGAACAGGTGAAAGACAGGATACACAGGCCACTGGGGTTTTCTTTCACAAGAAGCTATTTTGTCCAGATGTTTAGTGCATCGACAGAATCGTTTTCACGTTGTGTCTCTGGGAGAGAACGATAACCACTTGGCCTTCAAAAGGTTTTACCCCCTTCATGACCAGGGCATTTTTTTCTATTCAGCACTGTTCTAATTTACCTGGCAATTGTGTATGCAACACTGTACCCAAATAAAAATGTATATAATTGTTTTTCACATAAATAGAGCTTTCTTTTGGTGGTATTTGATCACAACTAGATTTTTTTATTTTTACTATGTCTAAAAATGTATTCTGCTACATGCCTTGAATAAAAATAAAGAGGTGTTAACGTCAAGGGGCATCAAGGTGTTAACTGTGTGCCTAACAATGTTTGCTGCTTCTACTTTCTGATCTGGCTGTTTTTTCTCCCTGCTTTTCAGGGAGAAGAACCGGCCAGATCTCTGTTCCTTATACACAGAGTTCTGAGTGTTTGTAAATGCAGAACTCTGTGTGTGATTAGACACAGCCGATCAGCTGATTTCAGCCAAAATAATTGGCTGAAATCTGCTGCCAAACTCATGCTCTGTCCAATCACAGCACGGGTTGGCATTGGGTGTGCATGCTGTAAGAAAAAACAGGGAAAACTAGAAGAAGACCGTCATGTACATCTGCCACCCGCTCGTAGTATATCTAGCGTGACTGATCACAGGTAGTTAATGTGTTTCTAAGACCAAAACAAAAATGTTTGCACTTAGTACATATCGCACCTCTCAACCCTGCACTCAGTACATAGCACACCTCTTAACTGTGCACTCTGTACATAGCTCACCTCTCAACCCTGCACTCTTTACGTAGCACATCTCTCAACCCTCCAGTCTGTATGTAGAGCACCTCCCAACCCTGCACTCTGTACGTAGCGCACCTCTCAACCCTGCACTTTATATGTAGCGCACCTCTCAAACCTGCACTTTATACATAGCGCACCTCTGAACCCTGCAGACAGTATATAGCACACCTCTCAACCCTGCAATCAGTATGTAGCATACCTCTCAACCCTGCAGTCTATACTTAGCACACCTCTCCATCCTATACTCTTTACGTAGTGCACCTCTCAACCCTGCACTTTATATGTAGCACACCTCTCAACCCTGCAATCAGTATGTAGCACACCTCTCAGCCCTGCACTCTGTACGTAGAGCAGCTCTCAACCCTGCACTCTGTACATAGCGCACCTCTCAACCCTGCATTCAGTATGTAGCGCACATTTTAACCCTACACTCTGTACATAGCACACCTCTCAACCCTGCAGCATGTACGTAGCACAACAATAAACTCTGCACTCTGTACATAACGCACCTCTCAACCCTGCACTCTGTATGTAGTGCACCCCTCAACCCTATACTTGGTATGTAGCACACCTCTCAACCCTGCAGTCTGCATGTAGCACACCTCTCAACCCTGCAGTCTGTATGTAGCAACCTCTCAACCCTGCAGTCTGTATGTAGCGCATATTTACATAACAGGGCAGTAATGAGGTGTACAGTGGCTATAGCAGCCAATCATATTTTATCCTTATTTTTTTTGTTATCACAGTCAGATAAATAAAATATAGTAGATTTGTACAATATCGGCCAAGGATATGGGGAGCAGGGCACCACATCCCAATAAGTATATGGAAAAGTATGGAATGGGGACTTTTAGGGTGCCAGACCAAAATCCACTACAACATAATTAAAAAAATTATAACAAATTAAATTTCATACATTTAAAAAATATATTACAATCTTTTCTAAAAGTATTTTTAACAACACAAAGAACAAGTGCGATCTTAATGTACTGTACAATGACATTTGCTCAACACGTTTCCCCAGAATATGACTTCTTCAGGAGACTTTATGCTTTATTGTACAAGGTAACAAGACAATACTTTTTTAGAAAACAAATAACAGTAGGGACAACATATTCCTTTAATCACATGGGGAGTAAAAGTCCCCATTCCATACTTTTCCATTAATGAAATATGCTTTATGTTAATATTGTTAAAGTTGTTGTTGTTAATATTTACTTTTGTAACTTAATTCTGAATAAAACATTTAACAGTGTAGTTTCATGAGATAATTTATGAAGGCGTATTTAGAGGCGGAATTAGGGGCGGGGCAGGGTAGAGGTTGGGTGGAACAACTGGTGGCTAGTAGCTCAGGACTTGAAATTTAAGCTTTGATGAATACAATTTTTTGCTTCTAGGATTAGGAACACTTTTAATCAGAACTAAAGGCAAAACATTGTTATTTTTATTTTGGATTGAGTAAAGCTGGCTGTACACTAACTAAAATGTGGCCGGTTCAGCAGCAACCCTCTGAATTTGGATCATGTGTTTGGCCCTCCCCATTGTACATGTGTCCCCTTTTACAGGTTATATATAGTTATTTTAGAAGCTTCTGCATATCTGCTATGCCGAGGTTCTCCTTTAAATGCGCTATTTTCTCGACTACTCGCTCGCAGCGCAGTCTTTTGGCTGTTTGGAATGCGGCACAGGTCAGCATCAGTCGGCAGCTTCCAGGAGACAACAAAATACAAAGTGTATCCTTGTACTCCGGCTGGAGGAATGCGTTATCACAAATATTAGGGGCATGCATATACGTTTGTCATCAGGCGGCCTCTGCAGAGAGAATGCAGTGTATGATGTGTACACACTAAGCCTCTCTCATTGTGCTATTAATGCCTCGGAATGCGGAGAGATGAGCACGCTATCGGCGCTCAGCATCTCCAGATGTTCAGAATGAATTGCTTTGTGATGTCAGATGGAAGGGATCTGAGTTCAGCACCTGCTTCTCTGTCAAAGCTCTACCAAGGCCAACTGACAGCCAGGGATAGGGATCAACTATTTACCAGATTTAAAGAGTACCAGTCATGACTGGACTAGTACAAGGGTCTGAGTGTTTAGTCTTCTGTTAATACGCTTCTCTAGTGAGTATGAATATAAGGGGGCTCTAGGGGGGGGGGGCGCTAGGGGGGGCGCTAGTGGTGAGCAAAAACTTAAAGCGGAGGTGCAGCCGTAATTGTTTTTCTAAGAGTCAGCAGCTCGAATAACGCTCGAAAAACGCCCCAGTGTGAAAGAGGCCTTAACCACTTAAGGACCGCCTCCTGCACATTTACGTTGGCAGAATGGCACGGCTGGGCACATGCACGTACAGGTACGTGCTGTGCTAGTACCTAGCCGCGGGTCGCTGGCGCACGTGACCCGGTCCGAAGCTCCGGGACCACGTGATTCACTGACCCGATCGCTCCTGGAGTGCTGCGATCGATCCCCGGAGCTGAAGAACGGGGAGCCGCGTGTAAACACGGCTTCCCCGTCCTTCACTGTGGCGGCAGCATCGATCGCGTCATCCCTTTTATAGGGGGGGGGGCGCGATCAATGACGTCACACCTACAGCCACACCCCCCTACAGTTGTAAACACACATTAGGGAACACATAACCCCTTCAGCGCCCCCTTGTGGTTAACTCCCAAACTGCAACTGTCATTTCCACAGTAAACAATGCAATTTAAATGCATTTTAAATGTGTCAAAATTGTCCGAAGTGTCCGCCATAATGTCGCAGTCACGAAAAAAATCACTGATCGCCACCATTAGTAGTAAAAAAAAAAAATGCAATAAAACTATCCCCTATTTTGTAAACGCTATACATTTTGCGCAAACCAAAAATAGGTAGAAGAATACGTATCGGCCTAAACTGAGGGAAAAAAAATGTTTTTATATATTTTTGGGGATATTTATTACAGCAAAATGTAAAAAGTATTGCATTTTTTTTCAAAATTGTCGCTCTATTTTTGTTTATAGCGCAAAAAAAACGCAGAGGTCATAAAATACCACCAAAAGAAAGCTCTATTTGTGGGGGAAAAAGGACGCCAATTTTCTTTGGGAGGCACGTCGCACGACCGCGCAATTGTCAGTTAAAGCGACACAGTGCCGAATCGCAAAAAGGGGCAAGGTCCTTTAGCTGCTTTTTGGTCCGGGTCTTAAGTGGTTAAAGAGTAGCTCCACTTTTGTTGAGAAAAAAATATTTCCCCTCTGGATGATCAATGTACATTGCAAGGATTGTAACAAACTTTGTTGCAGAATCCTACCTTTTGTTATTCAGAAAAAAATCCCTCTGTGTTTTTCTGTGCCTCTGTTCTGAGTGGGTCTAATGGGAGTGGTTTCGTAATTAACGGTCAGGTGTGCAGCTGCAGAGCACTAATGAGGGAATCTGCTGGACCTGCATCCCTTTAGACGGGTTCCTATTGAAAGTATCTCTCCAGAAATCACATTTTTATTTCAGGGGATGCCTGAAATGTGACGTGTATCTTTTTAACCACTTCCTTACTGGGCACATATACCCCCTTCCTGACCAGGTGAAATTTCAGGTTGCGGCACTGCGTCGCTTTAACTGACAATTGCGCGGTCGTGCGATATGGCTCCCAAACAAAATTGGCGTCCTTTTTTCCCTACAAATAGAGCTTTCTTTTGGTGGTATTTGGTCACCTCTGCGGTTTTTATTTTTTGCGCTATAAACAAAAAAGGACAACAATTTTGAAAAAAAATACAATATTTTTTACTTGTTGCTATAAAAAATAGCCCAATTTAAAAAAAAAAATCAGTTTAGGCCGATACGTATTCTTCTACATATTTTTGGTAAAAAAAAAAAAAAAAATCGCAATAAGCGACTGGTTTGCGCAAAAGTTATAGCGCCTACAAAATAAGGGACAGAATTATTATTTTTTATTATTTATTTTTTTACTAGTAATGGCGGCGATCTGTGATTTTTATTGCGACTGCGACATCATGGCGGACACATCGGACACTTTTGACACATTTTTGGCACCATTCACATTTTTACTGCAATCAGTGCTATAAATATGCACTAATTACTGTATAAATGTGACTGGCAGGGAAGGGTTTAACACTAGGGGGTGAGGAAGAGGTTAATGTGTATCCTGCATTGTGTTCTAACTGTGGGGGGAGGGGGGGTGACTGGGGGGGGTGACCGATCTGTGTCCCTATGTACAAGAGACACAGATCGGTCTGCTCTCTCCCTGACAGGACGCTGTCATTGTGAGAGTCGGCAATGAGAGATGATCTCATATGTTTACATATGAGATCATCTCTCATTCGCCGCACAGATCGCATCGCAAACGGCCACTCCGATTGGCCGTTCGTGGCGATCTGTGATTGGCTGTGTCCAAGGGACACGGCCAGTACACAAGTTTCCCGCTGCGCGCTCTGGAGCGCGCGCTGGAAACAAAGAAAGGGGCTGCCGTGAAAACACGGCGGCCCGGAGATTTAGAGCCACCCTGCGGCCACATATAGTCGTACGGCCGTAGGGAAGTGGTTAATAACATTCAATTACAACATAATTAGTGTCGCAATTATATGCACTACATTATTTTTTCTTTATTTGCAAAAAAAATAAAATTTCCCTCACGAAAGTGGAGTTACCCTTTAAGCTTTTGTGAATCTGTGCAAAAGAACTGTCTTTTATCAAGATGCAAACATCATAAACGATAATTGTTTTTCTATTAACACAGAAGAACAATGCAGCAGATTACAGACGTCCAGCTGCCATTATTATCTGTATCTGAGCCAGCCAAATGCCGATTAAGTGCCTGTCCAGTTGTTAAGCAACAATTGATTGCACGTAAAAGAAAATAAGACATCGCGTCCTTCCCACATTCTGCAGACGACGCCAGCAGCTCGCCTCTCAGCTGATGTCAAATGTTAATTGAAAATGTCTTTATTATATATATGTTTATTGTTTTCTGCCAAGTGGAGGCGTTTTTGCAGTTGCAGGCATAGAGCTAATTACAGACTGCCTACCTATTTCTGTTATTGTTGGGCCTAATGTAGCCCCACAGAAAAGTTTAAAGGGGTTGTAAAGGTTTGTTTTTTATTTTCTAACTAGGTTCCTTTAGGATAGTGCATTGTTGATTCACTTACCTTTTCCTTCCATTTCCCTTCTAAATGTTTTTTTTTTTGTCTGAATTTCTCACTTCCTGTTTCTCCTCAGTAAGCTTGCCCCCATCATCCGAGCCGTTCTGGCTGGGGGTTAGTCAGCCAGAACAGCTTACTGAGGAGGAATAGGAAGTGAGAAATTCAGACAAAGAAAACAAAGAAAAAAAACATGTATAATGGATAGCGAAGGAAAAGGTAAGTGAACCAACAATGCACTAGCTTAACCGGTTAAGACCTGGACCAATATGTAGGTTAAGGACCTGACCCCTTTTTGCGATTCGGGACTGCGTCGCTTTAACTGACAATTGCGCGGTCGTGCGGCGTGGCTCCCAAACAAAATTGGTGTCCTTTTTCCCCACAGATAGAGCTTTCTTTTGGTGGTATTTGATCACCTCTGCTGTTTTTATTGTTTGCACTATAAACAAAAATAGAGCGACAATTTAGAAAAAAAATCAATATTTTTTACTTTTTGCTATAATAAATATACCCCAAAAAAGATATATAAAAAAAAAAATTCCCCTCAGTTTAGGCCAATGCATATTCTTCCACATATTTTTGGAAAAAAAAAAAATTGCAATATGCGTTTATTGATTAGTTTGTAGCGTTTACAAAACAGGGGATAGTTTTATTGCATATTTCGTAATAATTTTTTTTTTTTTACTACTAATGGCAGCCATCAGCGATTTTTTTCGTGACTGTGACATTATGGCGGACACATCGGACACTTTTGACACATTTTTGGGACCATTGCTATTTTCACAGCAAAAAGTGCTATAAAAATGCACTGATTACTGTGAAAATGACAATGGCAGTGAAGGGGTTAACCACTAGGGGGCGCTAAAGGGTTAAGTGTGACCTAATGTGTTTTTTCTAACTGTAGGGGGGCGTGCCTGGACCTGTGATGTCACTGATCGTCGTTCCCTGTGACAGGGAACAGACGATCAGTGACAAGCCACAGAGAAGAACGGGGAAGGTTTGTTTACACTCACCTCTCCCTATTCTTCAGCTCCTGTGACCCGATTGCGGAACACCGACGGCGATCGGGTCCACAGGTCCCGCGCACGCGGTCACGAAGCGGGTCACAAGCGTGCTCACGACCCACGGCTGGGCTCTTAAAGGGGACGTACCTGTATGTCTATGTGCCCAGCTGTGCCATTCTGTCGACGTATATCGTGGCGCGGCCGTCCTTAAGTGGTTAAAGGAACCTATTTAGAAAATAAAAACTGAACCTTTACAATCCCTTTAAGTATTCAATGTGCTACACATATTACGTATTCCGTGTAGTCATTTGGGGAAGTCTTAAGGTTACATGAATTTCAATGCAGCCCTGCGTATAAACAACCCTCATTAAATGTCGAAGCGCATCCACCTCCAGCGTGAAAGTGATTTTTAAGCTCCCTTTCATATGTACCAAAGAATTTCTGGAGAAGAAAGAAGGTTGTATGGGCTGTAGAAAAACCTGTCATTGCCTGCAGCTACAGAAACAAAGAAAGCAACTGGGTATAAAAAATAGATGAAAGTTACGATAAGAAAGGCAATAGACTGAATAAACCTACATTACAAAATATATAAACAATACAAGCTCAGTACAGAACTGACTTGATGGTTCATAGATGCTGAAAAAAGACAATTGTCCATCAAGAGCAACCATTAATAATAAATACAATCCACTAATACAATCCCCAGGACCCGAAAGGTCAGGTAATCAATAGGAAGGCAAAAAGCCCCATGGAGAAAGGTCCTGTTTGCTTTAAAGTGGATGTAAAGCCACTCTCATCCTTTCTAAACTCCTGCCATAGTGCTGATCTATATGGATATAGATGCCTCCTGCATGTATCCTTACCTGTCAAATGTCTCCTCTCTGTCTGTTATGAGACCAGAAAAACTGCAGATTCTGTGGGTGCCGGGTGGGTCTGTTGTCTGGAGCTTGGTGGGTGGAGTCGTGATGTCAGTAGACTCCCCGCCCACCTCTACACTCCCCTTGCCAACATGCATTTTCTCTTGTGTATTCCTTACACGAAATTCTGCTATGATCACTAACATCCAGTCAAAATCCAGAAAAGTAACCACATGACTTCAGAAAAGGAGTGGGGGTGGGAATTAAAAAATAATGCCTGTCTCCAGGCTAGTGCATGGGATATGTAAATAACCTGATGTTGCAACTGTGATCAGGTGACCTCAGACACACACACTGCAATTCTGCCCAGCTCTCACTAGACACATCTAACCTAAATCGGATCACTTGTCTGTTTATATTCTGCTTTCTGTTCTGTGTTTTCACTGCACTATACATGCATTTCCTCGTCACACTGAACTGTGGATCACACCCCATGATGAAAAACATCCAGTCAAAACACAGTAAATGCAGCCAATCCTGGGAGAGCTGGAAGGGAAAGGAGGGGAGGGGAGAGGGATGTGAATTGTGAACTTTTTACACAGGATGTACCTCTGTCTCAGGCCTGTGCATGAGATATGTAAATAACCTGTCACTCACAGCAAGGGGGCGGAACGGACTAAGGTTTTTCTCTGTAAGTCCATTTTATTTCACTAAACAATAAAAGAGGATTGCTCAGAGCTGGATTAACTCTGTGTGGCAAGACTGGGCACAGATGATAGGAAATCTTATACCCTACATTGTGACATAAAAAAATAAATAAATTTGGGTTTACATCCACTTTAATATGATACAAAAATACCTTCCTTATACACTTCCCATCTGGGCCAATTCTGGCACTTTGCTTCTACATGTAAAAATCCACTTTTCCTTCTAGAAAATGACTCGGAACCCCCAAACATTATATATGTTTTTTTTTAGCAGAGACCCTAGGGAATAAAATGGTGGTCGTTGCAACTTTTTATATCACAGGGTAGTTGATAGTAGATAAATACCTAACATGTCATGCATTAAAATTGTGCACACTCGTGGAATGGTGCCAAACTTTGGTACTTAAAAATCTCCATAGGAGACACTTTAAAAAAATTTATAGGTTACCAATTTAGAGTTACAGAGGAGGTCTTGGGCGAGAATTGTTGCTCTCACTCTAACGCATGGAAGTCAGCAGAACTTATGCTCATTTTATTTGCTCTGGAGCAACTGTGAAACAGTGCAGCCGCCACATCCCAACCGGCTTCTGTCTCCTCCTTCCTCCTTAGCGGCCAATAAAATGCTTCTCCTTTTGGCCAATCGGGAAACACGTGTCACACCTGTTATACCAATATTAATTAGCTATTCTAACACACCTGGGTGGACTCCGAGTGTAATGCTCTGCATCCTAAACCCACCCTATTTTGAAATTAAAGCATCTGGCACTAATCAGGCACTGTAATTAATGCGCTGGAAAGGGGAGGCGGCGCCAATGCACCCTTAATGGACAGGTCACCCCTAGTGGTCTGCATGCAAACACAGCCTGCTTGGGAATGTCCACTCCTCTAGACCAGTGGTCATCCACCCTGACCTCAGGGCCCACTAACATTACCTTGGGGAGATGCAGACTGCAATCGCTGAGCAGCAAATGATATCACCTGTGATGTATTTCAGTTATCTTGCAAACCTGGACTGTTAGTGGGCTCTGAGGACAGGGTTGATGACCACTGCTCTATACGACATCCACCTACCAATGCATTTTGATATTTGCATAACTCATCCCAAGAGCCGGCCAACTCCTTGCATCAGGGCTAAGGGGTTTTGAGAGAAATACTAAGGATGGCTGGCCCCTCCCATATGATTAGCCTACAATGCATTGAGAAGCACCGAGTAGGGTTGCCACCTGTCTGGGACTGTGGCTTCCCAAGTAACCAAGTACCACAACCGCCAAGTGCATAGGGGTGCATATGAGGCCCATCCCCATACACCGACAGGATAGGAGAGAGCGCTTGACCTGCTCCTCCTCCTCCCACCCCTACTTCTCTGTCTGCAAAATTTGAAGCTCAGCAACTGGCAGATACATCGTCGATGAAAGGTGGCAATACCTGTGCCTCCATCCAATGTCTGTGACTGAAGTCTGCCCCTTTCCTCCCTTCTCTCTCCTGCCTCCGAGCAAGTGAGTACACTAAGACCCCTTTCACACTGGGTCGCTTTGCTGGCGCTATAACGCTAAAATGGCGCCTGCAAAGCGACCTAAAACAGCCACTGCTGTCTCTCCAGTGAGGGCTTTCACACTGGAGCGGTGCACTAGCAGGACGGTAAAAAAGTCCTGCTTGCCACATCATTGGAGCGGTGTGTATACCGCTCCTGTCCATTGAAATCAATGGGCACCGCGGCTATACCGCCGGCAGAGTGCCTCTGCAGAGGCGCTTTGCGGTGGTTTTTAACCCTTTCTCGGCCGCTAGCGGGGGGTAAAACTTCATGACTACAAAGCCATGACTAAGCACTGATCTATAGTGTGAAACGCGTAAGCTGCTATTCCCATTTTCTACTGGTTTTTGTAGTGCATTTTTTAATCCTTTTTATATTAAAGACAACCTAAAGTTTTTTTTGGAGTGAGGCTGTCCATCTCTTATGCTCTACAATTTGCCTTGTGCATTGTCGGCACCCTTGATCTCCTGAATAGTCAATGGGCATTTGACACAGTGACATCAATTGGCCTAGTGGCGACAATGGGCACAGTGGCGACAATTAAAGGGCACAGTGACATCAATTGGCACAGTGGCGACAATTAAAGGGCACAGTGGCGACAATTAAAGGGCACAGTGGCAAAAATTAAAGGGCACAGCGGCGACAATTAAAGGGCACAGTGGAGACAATTAAAGGGCACAGTGGTGACAATTAAAGGGCACAGTGGCTGCATTTGATGGCATGGCAGAGTGGTGACAATTGATGGTACAGTGGCTGCGTTTGATGGCATGGCACAGTGGTGACAATTGATGGCACAGTGGCTGCGTTTGATGGCATGGCACAGTGGTGACAATTGATGGCACAGTGGCTGCATTTGATGGCATGGCACAGTGGTGACAATTGATGGTACAGTGGCTGCGTTTGATGGCATGGCACAGTGGTGACAATTGATGGCACAGTGGCTGCGTTTGATGGCATGGCACAGTGGTGACAATTGATGGCACAGTGGCTGCGTTTGATGGCATGGCACAGTGGTGACAATTGATGGCACAGTGGTTGTGTTTGATGGCATGGCACAGTGACTGCATTTGATGGCATGGCACAGTGGTGACAATTGATGGCACAGTGGCTGCATTTGATGGGCACAGTGGCTGCATTTGATAGGCACAGTGAGGCTGCAATTGTTTTATTTTTTCTTTTGCACCCCCCAAAAATTTTGAGCACCAGCCGCCACTGCATCAGAGTCCCCCTTAAAACAATATTTTTTTCTGTGTGCCGCTAAAGTGTTTAGGTTTGGCTTGAAGAAAAGGTGGCAACCCTACCCCAATTATGATGTCATCATCGGGTCTAAAATAAGATAGGCAATGAAATCAGAACAGTTGTAGTTAGAAAGGTCATTAGCATGTTGATGAGGGTGGAATGAAGAAAGCAGGGAAGGCAAAGGCCTGAAGTGTTTCAGCCAGGGATGCAGGATTTTTAGATATCAGGAAAGGCAGCCGCCATGTTTTCTCACCTTAAGTTTCCTTTGAGATGCTTATCACTAGGTGAGCTTGAAGCTCTCATTAAATTGCTCAACAGCAAATAAAATCCTTCGACTGTAAAATGCTAGGGTGCCCTTTGTATGTTTAATCATTACAAGCCCAGGCAGATACCAGACCCACCGCAAAGGTGGATCATTGCTACAGCTTGCAGTCACATAAAAGGCTGCTCTACTTTCATCACCCTGTCGGCTACTTTTAATTCATCGCCGGTGCACCAGATGCAATTAGGTTTATATACTTCAGAGAAAATCCCATGTCAGGCTGCCCTGACCATAGCATTGCATGTTATTGAAAATCCCATTTCTCAGACCAGTCTCTCTCTCTCTCTCTTGGCCTCTGTTCCCTCTGTGGTATGCTTGTACAGTCACCATGCAAACGTTCCAATCTGTTTTTCATATCCTCGTAAAAGAACATGCCTTCTGATCTTTGTTCTTTAATTCTGTTTGATGTTAGCACTCAGCATGATAAGATTATTTTAAATTTACTGTGCTGATAATGCTGAGCACAGTTTCTCAACCCTTTCCTCACGTACACCCAATCTTCTTATGTACTGCATTATATGTGAGCTCAGTTGTTGGATGATTACCAATCAGATATTTAGGGAGTTGTTTTATCAATAAAAAAAAGACGTAAAAAAGCGGGGTGTTGTGCGCAGCAACCAATCTATTACAGAGCTTCCTTTTCTAACTTCCTTGTGTAGCTGAAGGAAATAAAATGGGAATACCCATCTGTGTAGTGACACAAAAACCTATGGGGGATATCTTAGGCCGCGTACACACGACCGAGAAACTCGACGGGTGAAACACATCGTTTTCCCCGTCAAGTTTTTTGTTCAGCTGTCGAGGAACTCGTCGAGCCAAATTTTCCCATTCCCGTCGAGCAAAAAGAAGACATGCTCTCTTTTTGGCTCGACGAGTTTCTCGACGGTTTTCTCGGCGAAAAAGTGAACACACGACCGTTTTTTTTCGGCAGAATACGTCTCCCATCAAGTTTCTTGATGGATTCTGCTGAGAAAACCGGTCGTGTGTACGGGGCCTTACACATCTTGTGGAAATGTGACGTTGGCAGAGGCATGATGTTGACAACTGTACACCCCATGAGGAAGTCACATGGTAGTGACGATACACGTTTGGGGAAGTCGGGTGACACAGTCAATCGGGAGTATACGGGGGCCACGGCCCCTGCTTGAAGTAGGGAACAAATGCATTGTCTCTAATTTTAACTCAAGTGGATGATTTCAATAAATTTTATGGGGTAGATGCACGTACCTCGGCACATCTTTATGCGGGTGTAGCGTATCTTCTTTACGCTACGCAGGTGCAACGTTGAGAGGCAAGCATGGAATTCACAAAGCAAATGCTTCCAACGTTGCGCCGGCATAGCGTATAGTCGTCGGCGTAAGTAGGTGGAAGTGGGTGTGATATATTTAAATGAAGCGTGACCCCATGCAAATGATGGGCTGAGCTTCAAAAAACGAACATGCGTCGTATCTTGAACGCATCCCAGTGCGCATGCTCACAGTCACGTCGAAATAACTGCCTAAGATACATCAAAACACTGCCTACGACGTGAACGTAACCTACGCACAGCCCTATTCACGTACTACGTAAACGACGTAAAAATCTACGGCGTTCGTTCCCTGGTCCATACCTTTGCATGAGTTGCGCCTCCAATATGGGGAATAACTTTACGCCGGATGTAACTCTACGCAAATCGCTTAGTACGTTCGTGAATCGGTGTATCTTACTCATTTGCATATTTAAAATGGGTACGCCGAACGCGTCCAGCGTAACTATGGACCTACGATACGCCTGCGTAGGCAAGTTACGTTGGCCGGCTTAAGCCTATTTTTTGGACGTATCTAGCTTGGGGAATCGGCGCAGAGATAGGACGGCGCACATTTGTACTTACGACGGTGTATCTCCAGATACGTTGGCATAAGTCCTACGTGAATCCGGGCCTATGTGTTTAAAATACTACGCAATGGAAGCATACTCGCTGTAATAGAGGGGTGATGGAAGAGAGAGAAGCTTTTCCATACAGTCCACTTAAAAGTATACAGTAAAACCTTGAATTGCAAGCATAATTCGTTCCAGAAACATGCTTGTAATCTAAAGCACTTTTATATCAAAGCAAATTTCCCCATAAGAAATAATGAAAACTCAAATGATTCGTTCCACAACCATTTATTCATAAATCTTTTTGTTACTAGTCTATATAAAAAGATTATAGCAATGTGACCATAAAATGTCCATCCACAAATGGAAGCCCCCACAAGGGGATTAGAAGCAAAATCCAGCAGGAGCTACAGAGTATAAAAGAGAAGAGAGGCGCCTCTAAATGTAGCAATAAGTTGCTAAATATTGTACCTTCCTTAAATGTAACCATATTGCTACACTAAAGCCTTGTACACACGATCAGTCTATCCGATGAGAACGGTCTGAAGGATCGTTGTCTTAGGTTAACCGATGAAGCTGACTGATGGTCTGATGTGCCTACACACCATCAGTTAAAAAACGATCGTATCAGTTCAATGCTTCCAAGCATGCGTCGACTTGATTCTGAGCATGCGTGGATTTTTAACCGATGGTCGTGCCAACTAACAATCGGTTTTGACCTATCGGTTAGGAGTCCATAGGTTAATTTCAAAGCAAGTTGGCTTTTTTTAACCTAAGGTTAAATAACCGATGGGGCCCACACACGATTGGTTTTGACCAATGAAAACGGTCCATCAGACCTTTGTCCTCTGGCTAACCTATCGTGTGTACGTGGCTTTAGAGGTGCTTATCTTCTCTTTTATACTCAGTTGTGACATGATGCTACTTGTATATCAAGACATCGCTTGTATAACAAGTCAAAATGTATTTAAAAAATGTCCTTGTCTTGCAATACGCTCTCAAACCAAGTTATTCTCAAACCAAAGTTTTACTGTATAGTGAAACTTGGAGAGGGGAGAGGAGAAGAGGATCAGCTGCCTAAAACCTGGAGTACACCCCAGCTAGGGAAGTTGTTGGATCTGTTGAGGTGAGCGCAGTGGTAAATAGGTGATGGCATTGGTGTACGCAACCTATTGCAATTGGGTGTGCAGCACTCCAGAGCACACAGGTGTGTAAAGTATATCAGTAGAGCAGTGTACGGTGTCATCAGAGCAGATATTGGCGTCAGTAATTTTTAATATATATATATATTTTTCTACAATTTTGTTGTTTTAATTATATTTTACAATATATATTTTTTTTTTTTCATTTAGGAGCCCCCTTGGGTCTTTGGTGAATCATTAAGGGTCTAAACAAACCCCTGATGTCTCACTTTTGAGACAGAGCTTCCCCAGTCCATTTCTCTGCAGCCTCAGATGCACTGGACAGTGAACAAACAGGAAGTGCTCTGTGCTGAGAGGCTTCCTGTTCATTCACAAACTGTGTTTGTTTAGAAAAGGATGGGGCTGGTAAATTAAATATTTATCGGCCCCTTCCCAGTTCTCCATCCTGATACATGCCCCCCAGCAGTCGGCAGGAGAGGAGGGAAGCTGGCAGCACTACAGGTGGGAGACGGGCCACCAGGAAACAGGGGAAATCGGCACTGTACAGGGTGATTATGGTGTGCCCAGGCACACCTGGCACACCCTGTGCACACGCCTATAGGTGACGGGTATTGCTGCACATGCATGCATTTTTAGACCCATACAGGGTGAAGGTTGCAGAAGGTTCACAACTAAGGAGCACCTTGTTTGAATATTGAAGAATTTATTATTATCTATGAACTTTACTTTGATTAATAGTTATTAGATGATTTTTTCATGTTTTATTTTAACCCTTGAAGGATTGTGTTGTGATTTACTTAAAGGTGCATGAGATTTCAGCATATTCATGTGGGTAGAAGGCACATGCACACCGATCATTTCTGCTGCCAGCAGCCTGTAAACTCTATGAGAGCTTTAAACCCTCTGTTGGCTTTGCGTTTGTATCCCATTGAGATTTCCCTTCGCTTTCTGTCCTGGAGACACAGAACGAGAGGAAATCTGTTATCCGGTGACAGCTGTCACCATTAGATAAATTTCCCCACTGTTCCCGTTCTAGTACATTTATCCCAGAGACAAATTTGTAACAGTAATCACCCGAACCACTTACCCATCCAAGTCACATTTATGCAGAAACTAATATTGTTACTTTTAACAATTTTTTTTTTTTTTTTAAACCCAAAAGCAAATATTTTATTGTATTGTAGCTTACCAAATCTTAGATGTGATGGCTGCCGGCTTCATTTTATTTTTTTGAATATTAATTTTCAAAATTTTCCAAACACTTAACAATTTTAACAAAGGCAATTAATAATCACCTCCATAAATCCTGTCCTAGATACACACCTTTCCATTCCTGTCTCCATGTATTTTTTTATGTGTTTTTTAATGTGTGCTTTTTAAAGTTTTGACGCATCATGAGTTCTTTGCAAAATTTATCATACAAAGAACCATTGGGTTTTAATTACCTGCAAGCAGACAAAAAACTGACATGACTTGACTACAGCTCAGCGCACAAATGAGAAATTAATATATCTATAGCAAGGCCCGCATGCAGGACGCCAGATGCATGAATTCCAATGGTGGGGCAGGGTTTTGAACCACGTGATCAGATCCAGAGGCTCTAATAGACTTCAAAATAGGGTTGGCACGGGACACAGAGCATTGCTCTCCGAGCCCATCCAGTTATGTGACAATAGCGAATGAATATTTACTACTTTCACACTGAATCTCCTCCCTGCCAATCAGGAAATGGGTCAAGGACCTGTTTCCCAATTGGCCGAAAGAAGGGAGGAGACGGAAGCCACCAGAAGCCGTCGAGCAGAGGAAGCTGCCCGTAATGCCCACTTCCCATGATTCCTGTGGAGGAGAGAAGACGAAGCCGTCCCACCTCTTGTGATGCCTGTAGAGGAGAAAGGGACAAGCCACCCCCACCACCTGTGATGCCTGATGGCTGTGATGCCCGCCATAGATGGAGTAAGTGCTCCGGACCTGACCAATCGACCAGACCAGGGGGGGGGGGTGGCTGTGGGTGCACTCTTTGCCGCTTCCCCCCACCCCCCAATTTTTTTTTTTACCACCAACCTCCACTGATCTATAGCATTGTCTTTGATGACACTTGTTTTAGTGCGTTCCGACAATCAGACAATCATGTTAAAATTCAGATAACTTTTTGGAAGAAGGGATGGGACTTTAAAGGCACCAAAAAAATATTTAAACAATTAAATTTTAACATTTTATTAATCGATATAGTTTCTTTAAAAACAACAATACATGTTCACAAATAATATAGGGCAGATTCACAGAGAAATGGATTATCGTAGCGTATCAGAAATACACTACGCCGCCGTTTTTTACCTTGCTCTACGTGGAATTCAGGTAGATTTTCTACGGTAAACGACGGCGGCGTAGTGTATTTCTCCCGTCGCAATCCATCTGCGCGAGTAGGGGGCGTGAAACATTTAAATTAGGCGCGTTCCCGCGGCGATCGATCTGCGCATGCTCCGTTCGCAAATTTCCCGCCGTGCATTGCGCGAAATCACGTCGTGACGTCATTCGTTGTTTATGTAGCGTACTTTACGGGCGATCCACGTCCCGACGAGTTACGTAAACAAAAACAAAAATTAAATAAATTCGAAGCGGGAACGACGGCCATACTTAACATGGGCTACGTAAAGTTAGAGCAGCAAAAAGCTGCTCTAACATTACGTATAAAAAAATAGACGAAAACGATTGCGACGCTCGCTCGTTTGTTCGTGAATCCCCGTAAAAACACATTTGCATATCCCGACGCATTAAAACGACGCGAACTCCTCCCAGCGGCCGCAAATAGATGGCAGCGTAGATCCGAAGGCTTACGAAGACGTAAGCCTCTCGGATCGAAGCCCGAAGCCGCCGTATCATGGTTTGAGAATTCAAACTAGTGATACGCCGCGGGAAATTTGAAATTACTCCTGTCTAACCCCAGTTAGACAGGCGTAATTGTTTTGTGAATCTGCCCCATATTGTCTATATGACATGTGCAACCACTTCTTAGTCTACATGTTTCGCTCAAAAGAGCTTCCTCATGAGATTGACAGTGTTGCAAGAAGATTTTTAATGTACTACAAAAGAAACAACAAATATGAGAGATCTTATACAGGTAGCAGGGCTGGACTGGGACAAAAATTTGGCCCTGGACTTCATCCAGACCGGCCCATTTTGACATGTCTCTCCCATGGCGGCCAGACAAATGTGTGACATATACTTGGCGTAACATCATCTTTTACATTATACAAACAAATTGGGGTAATTTTTTTTATTTTTTATTAAAGTGTATTTAAAAAAAAAATGTTTAAAAGACCACTGTGCAAATACTTTGTGACATAAAATATTGCAACAATCTCCATTTTATTTTCTATAGTCTCTGCTAATATATATAGTATGGCCCGGATTCACAAAGCACTTACGCCGACGTATCTCCAGATACGCCAACGTAAGTACAAATGTGCTCCGTCGTATCTATGCGCCGACCTACAAACCAAGATACGTCGAAAAATAGGCTTCAGCCGCCCGACGTAACTTTCCTACGCCGGCGTATAGTTGGACGCATGTGGCGCCCCCATTGATTTTCGATTCAAATATGCAAATGAGGCAAATACGGCGATTCACGAACGTACTTGCGCCCAGCGCATAATATACACGGTTTGCGTAAATCATACGTCTGGCGTAAAGTTATTCCCCACGTAGGAGGCGCAACTCATGCAAAGGTATGGACCAGGGAACGAATGCTGTCGAATTTTACGTAGTTTACGTTGTACGTGAATAGGGCTGGGCATAGGTTACGTTCACGACGTAGGCAGTTGTTTCGACGTGATTGTGAGCATGCGCACTGGGATACGTCTATGGGACGGCGCATGTGGCGCTCGTTTTAAGTACTTGTCTGGCACTCGGCCCATCATTTGCATGGGGTCACGCTGTGTGTATATATATATATATATATATATATAAAATGTTTGGGGGTTCAAACTCGTTTTTTAGCAAAAGAAATACTAATTTAAACTTGAAAACAAAAATTTCCAGAAAAGTTCTGGTCTTCAAGTGGTACAAGTCTCCAGTAATTGCTAACTATGACTGCAAAGTTCTGTATTACTGCCAAACCACTTCTACAAATCACTGGGCTGGTGCCTTGATGATGTCACAAAGACTGTAGCTTGGGCCATCAGGGTGGGTGCGCTAAAAAGTCACGTACATAATAAAAAATAGAAAAAAACTGACACGTCTCATAAGAGTTCAGGTGACTAATATTTTGGACAGTGGCTGTCTTTTATGACTTTTTAAACCACCTGCAGGGTGTGAGGACGTGAGAAATGCCAGTTTCTTGGGACTTTGATCTATTATGGAAATACTTCCACATGATACAAAGCCTGAGTAAAATTGTGCTCTCCAGTACAAAGTTTAAGCCAGCTGCAATGCCAGCTCTTCCAGTCCTGACGCATCCTCTTTTTCTAGGAAGTCAATTGAAATACAGTCAAACCTTGGTTTGAGAGTAACTTGGTCTGAGAGCATTTTGCAAGACAAGCTACATTTTTTAAGAAATCTTGACTTGATATACAAGCGATGTCTTGATATACAAGCAGCGTCATGTCACAACTGAGTATAAAAGAGAAGAGAGGCGCCTCTAAATGTAGCAATATGGTTACATTTAATGAAGTTACAACATTTGGTGACATATTGCTACACTAAAGCCTCGTACACACAGCCCGGGAATCTCATTGGGAAAAAAACATAGTTTTCCCCAACGAGATTCCTGGCAAGCTTTTCTTGCAAAGCCAAGTAGTGTATACATGGCACATTCAAAAGAACCGCCGTTCTTTTGAATGGCAAGAACGCGGTGACGTCATCGACACGATGAGCATGCGCTCATCACATTCGATGCCGTCGCCCCCATCTTGCTTCACCCTACACTACCCTTGTAAGCTAGCGTGCATGTGTCGAAGTCTCATCGAGCATGTGCGGATTTACAGGAGGACAGGTAAGCTTGTAGCCGCATACAGACACACACACAGTTTTTTCGTCTGGAAATGGGCCCACGAGAATCCCGACGAGAAAATAGAGAACAGGCTCTCTATTTTTCTCGTTGAGATTCCCGGGAGTTTTCTCGACGAGAAAACATGCACACGACCGGTTTTCTCTGCAAAAAGCTCTGCCAGCAGTTTCCTTGATGAGAAAATCAGCCGTGTGTACGAGGCTTGAGAGGCGCCTCTCTTCTCTGTTATACTCTGTAGCTCCTGATGGATTTTGGTTTTAATCCTCTTGTGGAGACTTCTATTTGTGGATGGACATTTTATTGTTACACAACCTATGATATTGCTATAATCCTTTTATATGGACTAGAAAACTGAAGGACTGATGAATAAATGGTTGTGGAACGAATCATTTGAGTTTCCATTATTTCCTATGGGGAAATTCGCTTTGATATACAAGTGCTTGGGATTACAAGCATGTTTCTGGAATGAATTATGCTCACAATCCAAGGTTTTACTGTAATGTTCTAAGGGCCAGATTCAGGTAGATGGCGAATCTTTATTTTGGAGTAACTTTTCTCATTTACGTTACTCCGCCGAAACTTTAGGAGCAAGTACTGTATTCACAAAGCACTTGCTCCTAAAGTTGCGGCGGCGTAGCGAAAATGAGCTGGCGGAATTCAAATTGGGCGGGTGGGGGCGTGTAGCATTTAAAATAGGCGCGATCCCGCGGCGAACGTACTGCGCATGCGTCGACTGTCAGTGCGCATGCTCCAAATTCTGTCAGTGAACGTCAATGACGTCAATCCCCATTCACGGACGTTTTACGCAAACGACTCGAAAAAATTTAAATTCGACGCGATGACGACGGCCATACTTAACATAGGATACTCCACTAGGGGGTTGGTTTTTCTTTACGCCGCGTATCGCTTATGGAAACGTCGGAAAGTCACTGCGTCGGGCCCGAATACGATCGTGAATTGCCGATTCTCGCTGATTAACATATTCTCGGCGTTAATCAGCGGGAACGCCCCGAGCGCCATTTTTAAAATTGCAGTTCCGATACGACAGCGAAATACAATTACGCCGCTCGTATAGGAACTCCAACCCGGCGTTTCTTGTTTTCTGCTTACTGAAAACAGAAACGCCGGCTCAAAGTGAGAGTTAGGCTGGAGTATCACTGATACTCCAGAGTAACTCTACCTGAATCTGGCCCTATATGTAAAAACCTTACTGGCGCAAATTAACAATAATGGCACGCTTTTTGTTATAGGACTTTTTAGATCCCAAAATGTTGCCACGTGAATTCTGAGCAACTTTTACAGCATGCGTTCTAAACTTACTTCAGTCCTAAAAATGAAAGAGGACCTGTGCTGTTAAAGCTGCACCAAAAAAAGGAAGCGGAGGGCAAATGACTCAGGTACAGCTTCCTCTCCAGCAAGGAGAACAGGGAGCAGCATGGTAGTGATTTCACCAAATCTCACTCCAAATCTCCTGAGACCAGCAGTCAGAGGTAGCAGTGCATCTCATATCCAGTAGTTGTGAGAAAAGTTGTTTTCTTGCAAAAAATACAGATTTTATCTTGCAAGCAACAAATGTCAGAAATAGGCTTATGCCCCGTCCACACGATCGGAAATTGCGACAGCAAAAGTCTCATGTGAGCTTTTAACCACTTCAGCCCCAGACCAATATGCAGGTTAAGGCACTGGCCCCATTTTGCAATTCGGCACTGCGTTGCTTTAACTGACAATTGCGCGGTCGTGCGACGTGGCTCCCAGACAAAATTGGCATCCTTTTTTTCCCACAAATAGAGATTTTTTTTGGTGGTATTTGATCACCTCTGCGTTTGTTTGTTTTTGCGCTATAAACAAAAATAGAGCGACAATTTAGAAAAAAAAAACAATATTTTTTACTTTTTGCTATAATAAATATCCCCAAAAAACATATAAAAAAAACATTATTTTTCCTCAGTTTAGGCCGGTACGTGTTCTTGTTCATATTTTTGGTAAAAAAAATCGCAATAAGCATTTTTCGATTGGTTTGCGCAAAATTTATAGCGTTTACAAAATAGGGAATAGTTTTATGGCATTTTTTTTTATATTATTTTTTTTACTACTAATGGCGAGGACCAGCATTTTTTTCGTGACTGTGACATTATGGCGGACACATCGGATACTTTTGACACATTTTTGGGACCATTGTCATTTTCACAGCGAAAAGTGCTATAAAAATGCACTGTTAACTGTGAAAATGAAAAAGGCAGTGAAGGTGTTAACCACTAGGGGCGCTAAGGGGTTAAGTGTGCCCTAAGGGCGTGATTCTTACTGTAGGGAGGCATGGCTGTAGGTGTGACGTCACTGATCGTCGTTCCCTATAACAGGGAACAGACGATCAGTGACACTGCCACAGAGAAGAACGGGGAACGGGAACTCACCTCTTCCCGTTCTTCAGCTCCTGTAACCGATCGCGGGACACTGGCTGCGGTTGGGTCCGCAGGTCCCGCGGGCACGTTCACGGAGCTTCCAACCGGGTCGCGAGCGTGCGCCGGCGGAGCACACGACCCACGGCTGGGCTCTTAAAGGCGACGTACCTGTACCCAGTCGTGACATTCGGCCAACGTATATCGACTTTTGCTGTTGGAATTTCCGCCAGCAAAAGATTGAGAGCTGGTTCTCAATTTTATCAACGGAAAAAATTCCTATCGGGAAAATCCATTCGTCTGTAGCAATTCCGACGTGCAAAATTACGACGCATGCTCGGAAACAATTCAACGCATTCTTGGAAGCATTGATTTTCATTTTCGCGTCACGACGTAGTGTTGTACGTCACCGCGTTCTTGACGGATGAAAGTTCAGAGACGTTTTGTGTGACCGTGTGTATGGAAGCCAAGCTTGAGCAGGATTCCTTCGGAAAAAACATCCAAGGGTCACTTTAAAGTCGCATTACTTTTTAGTTTATTTTTTTACACCAAATCTAAGAGACGGAATTCTCAAATGCCATAACTTTATAAAACGTGCAATTCACATACTTACATTGCTTTAATCAAAAGAGGAACAGAAAAGCAGACTGTTATTTTTATTTCCTTTTAATGTAAATGATGTTTGTGGAACAATCAGAAAAATCAAGCGCAATTGCTTGATTAGAGTAAGTTCACCTGATCCCACGAGGCTAAGAAATTGCTTTTACAAGTCTTCATTAAAATTCATTTTGCTGCACTTCATTCTCACTCTCAAATTATAACATATTAAAGTGGACTTTCAGTAATTTTTCATCTTTCCATCTATTAAATCTTCTGCCCTTGTTGTTGTTTTAACTTTGGATAGTAAAACTTGTTTTTCCTGCCAGTAAATCCCTTATACAGCCAACTTCCTGTTTCTTGTCTGGTCATTAGCCTAGGCCCTAGGGCCTAGGCTAATGACCAGACAAGAAACAGGAAGTTGGCTGTATAAGGGATTTAATAGATGGAAAGATGAAAAATGACTGAAAGTCCACTAGGCCCTAAGCTTATGACATCATGCACAGCTCTTTCTCTCACTCTCGTGAGAGTTTGCCAGGAAGGAAGGAAGGGGGGAGGAGTCATAAGAAGGGCCAACGAGAGCTGCAGAGCTGGAGGTGTGCCTCTGTGTGTCTGTGTAGTTCCAGGAAGTGAACAGGCAGCAGCTTCAGATGCCCACAGGTAAAATGGATGCAGCCAGACTCAGTGAAAGGAGATTTCTGCAGCATTTTTGGCAAGTACTGAATCACAGTATATATAAAATAATATGCAAAGTGTTTGGAGGGAAGCTTCAGAATGGCAAAGTTGTTTTTATAACATAATTACGAATTACGAGTTTTTCAGAATATTCAGAAAATCAAAAATTCGGAAATTTGAAAATCAAAAAACTACTAACTATTAAATAGGAAAGGAAAATCTGAAAACTAGAAAGAACGAAAATCCAAAAATCAAAAATCCAAAAATCCCAACATTCTAACTAGCTAATAATAACTAACTATTAAATTATAGGTATTGTAATTTCCTTTCAAATTTGTCTGTTAGTGAATACGGACTTATCCGAAGTCACAAATTATCCGTAATAACGAATGGAACGTGATGAATTAACAATAATTAATAATAATAATAATAAATTATTAATATTTGTTATTATTTTGTTCCAATGCGACATTTTTTATTTCAGATCATTTTGAAATTCGAAAATTCACAAATCCGAAAATAAGAACGAAATTACAAAAATTAAATAACCCGAAAATTTGAAAATCTGAAATAATAACTAACTAAAAATAACTGAAATTTTACTAACTTAAATTATAGGCATTGGAATTTCCCTTTAAATTTGGCTGTTAGTGAAAATAAGGAATATGAATTTATCTTTATCCTTAACAATGAATGCCATATCTAATAAATTAATAATAATAAATAACAATAATAATAATAATAAAAAACTATTATTATTTTGTTCACTAACAGCCGAATTTGAAAGGAAATTCCAATACCAATAATTTAATAGTTAGTTATTATTAGTTACCGGTAGTTAGGTTATTATTTAGAATTTTTGGATTTTTGTCCTTTGTCGGATTTTCAAATTTTCAAATAACGGTTTTTCAAATTTCCGAATTTCCGAATTTCCAAATTTATGAATTCCAAATTTAAGTATTTTCGAATTTACGAATTCCGAATTTACGAATTTTAGAATTTCCGAATATTTGAATTTACGAATTCAGAATTTTCGAATTTACGACTTTGGATCACTTTTATTCCTATTACAAGGAATGTTAACATCCCTTGTAATAGAAAAAAGCATTAAAGGTCCTTTTAAATAAGAGATCTGGGGTCAAAAAGACCTCACATCTCATATTTAGACTGAAATGCAGTTATTTGGAGACAGGTGGGGGGGTCATTTTCCCCTCACTCGTCTCCATACCCAGGCAGGGACAGGATCCGATCGCCTCCGCCTCTGCCGAAGGCTCCGGTAAGCGGCGGAGGGCACAGGAGAGTGGCGGGAGGGGGGCCCCTTTCCCGCCGCCGACAAAAGTGATCTTCTGGCGTATCTGTGGCAGAGACCCCTTTTATCTTGTAGCGGACCACATGCTGAAGAGGATAGCTGCTACCATAAGTATTCCTCTTCAAACAGCTGACATATAATGACGGCGGGCGGTCCATAAGTGGTTAAAAAAATGCATAAAAGAAGAAATAGCTCTGATACTGTAGTAATTATTTTTATCGTGACTGTGACATTAAGGCGGACACATCGGACACCTTTGACGCTATTTTGGGACCACTGTCATATATACAGCGATCAGTGCTATAAAAATGCACTGATTACTGTGTAAATGACACTGGCAGGGAAGGGGGTTAACCAGTAGGGGGCGATGAGGGGGGTTAAAGCAGAGGTCCAGCTGTGTAAAAAAAAATGTTAAAAGTCAGCAGCTGCAAACAATGTAGCTGCTGACTTTAAAGGGGTTGTAAAGACAAAAATATTTTCCTCTTAAATTAAAGTCTGACAGTAGCTAATAAAGTAAAAAGTAATGTTTTGCATTATAACTAGTTTGATACCTGTTGAAATCGAGCTGTTTTATTCACCTCCAGCACTCCTGAATCGTTATTCTCACTGACTTCCTGGTTTGCGATGCACATTCATTCTTGCTACATCACAGCCTAATGGGAACTACAGTTCCCATTAGGCTTAGCCTCCATGCCTGTGAGGGTTAAGAGAGCATCTTCACACAGGGCTATAGTCATAGGGAGGGGGTGAGCACATTCTGCTTTCCACCATGCAGATGCTGGACGAAAGCAAGAAGAGGAGAGACAGGGAATGGCATTTTCAAACCTGGATTACTGTATTTTGGAAGTCAAAAGGAAAAACGAGGTAAGTGATATTTAAATGCTCTAGCTTACAGAAATCAATTGATCTAATAAAAAACGAACCTTTAGTGTTCCTTTAAATAAGCACACTTGAGGCCGATCTGTCCTCCGGATCGTGTGCTGGTGCCGCCATCCTCACTAAGGGAAATACTGTGCATACGCAAGTCACGCATCGCTTTGTGAATGGGCGGCTGTCTCCTGGGACACACACAGGTCCCAGAAGACAGCGTGCCCCATTTCTCAGAAGACAACGCAAGGAGGATGTCATGGTCTTACCTCTTTGCAGGCTTCTCATTACTGACATGTGCAAGCAGCCATCTTGTTTCATGGGGTTCTTGTAACCTGCCACACCCTGCGGCTCCTCCTTCCCACTGGGAGGAGCTGGCTGCTCAGCATATATATAGACGGCAGCTGCAGCATTTCCTCGCTTGGGCCTCTCGTCTGATACCCCTTCTGTGATTGTGCTGCTGCTCTTGGTCACCGACCCGGCTTCACGGACGGTCCTTCTGGTTCCTGATTCCCGGCTTCGTTTCACGACTTCTCTGTCTACAGACTCCGGCTTGGCTGACTCTCATCCCTGGCTACCGACCCTGGCACTGGTGGACGACTCTTCTGGCTGTTTGATCGTCAGTTTGGACTTTGACCTTGCTGTTTGGTTTTCAATAAAATCTTCATATTCATTTATCTGTTTATGTACGTCTGATTCATGCTTCCATGACAGAGGAGAAGAGAGAAGATCACTGCGGAATAGGAAATGGCAGATTAGGATGATCTGTCTAGCAACAGCCATTTCTGGTAAGTATAAAAAAAAATGTTTTCATTGTTTTGGAGCCTTTTGGCTGTTTTTTTTTTAGGGTGGACCTACACTTTAAGTGTGTCCTAGGCATTGATTCTAACTGTGTGGGGGCTGTGCTACAAGTGACACGACAGTTATCACTGCTCCCAATGACAGGGAGCAGTAGATCTATGTCCTGTCACTAGGCAGAACAGGGAAATGCCTTGTTTACATCTCCCCGTTCTGCAGCTCTGTGACACGATCACGGGCACAAGGTGGACATTGAGTCCTGTGGGACCCACGGTCACACTCACGAAGCGCACGACCACAATTCCCCCGATTTAAAGGATCGCAGGTACATCCTTGTGCAGCCGTGCCATTCTGCCGACGTATATGATCGAGCAGCGGTCGCCAAACGGTTACTTTATCACTTCGTATTGCAGCTATAGGTTTGACACAACCAAACCCCCACTTAGTTTGGCTGTTTGATGAAATTCGGTGCAAGCTTGGGTTCAAACTCTAAGCTCAAGCCTAGCATCCACCAAGGGCCACCATCAGGAATTTTGGGGCCCCTTACACAACTTGAGGCATGGGCCCCCTGGAGCAGAGAACCGGGGGGGGGGGGGGGGTGCCGCAAGTTGAGAAGCGGGAAAGTGCCATCGCAAATTGAGAAGCGTGGGGGGCGCCGCAAATTGAGAAGCGCGGGGGTGCCGCGAATTGAGAAGCGGGGGGGCTTTGGGGGCTGACAAAAAAAAATGGGGAATGCCATCCAGGCCCCTGGGGACCACTGGGCCCCTTACAGATGGGGGGGGGGGGGCTTTGGGTGCTGATGAAAAATAATGGGGGATGCCATCTGGGCCCCTGGGAACCACTGGGCCCCTTACAGGTGTACTGCTTGTACCCCCCTGATGGCGGCCCTGCAGCCACCACATCTACAGTAAGAGCTGCTAAGCAGAAATATATTAAATTGTTATTCTTGGGTTAAAAAACGCTTTCAGGAATGTGTACCAAGTGCCCCATCTGATACCTGCATCCTCTAAAATGGTTCAAAACAAGGACAGAATTGGAGGCTGTCCAGGAAAAATCCTGAAGATTTGCCAAGCGTATTTGCTTCTGTAACTTTAGGAATGAGCTGTAATTGGGTGCATTTATGCATCCAGAGAGTTTTCAATTTGTAAATGTCCTCTCCCTTGTCCCTGGGACGGGGCAGTGAAGGTTACCGTACTTTATATTGCGTGTTTGCTTTTTGCATAATCACTCTGCATTAATGCATTAACCATATAAACAGAAGTAAATGTATTTGCCCATTTTGTGGCGGCTGATAAGAAAAATGTTAATAATGACCTTCCTGCGATAGGGTGTGTAGAGGATTGCAGTACAGAATATGTAACAGGTATTTTAAAATATAATGAGAATATTATCCAAAAATTTGGATTTTTGAATGCATTTGAATATTACTTATACTATAATTGTAGTGCCGCTTGAGGAAGAAAAAAATGCCCTCTTATGAAAAATTCAGTTTTTTACATTCTCCATCTATCTAACTAAACTCTCTCAATCAAGAGGAAATAAAGTCTTCTGGCCAGATTCAGGTAGACTGGCGTAAGTTTGTGCGGGCGTAGCGTATCCCATTTACGATACGCCGCCGCAAATTAGAGAGGCAAGTGCTGTATTCACAAAGCACTTGCTCCCTAAGTTACGGCGGCGTAGCGTAAATGGGTCGGCGTAGCTGCGCGTAATTCAAAGTAGGTGGATGGTGGGTGTGTTGTATGTAAATGAATGGTGACCCCACATTATTGACGCGCCGAACGAACTGCGCATGCGCCGGCCGTGGACGTATCCCAGTGCGCATGCTCCAAATCACGTCGCAAATGGTCAATGAAAATGACATGAACGTAACTTATGCCCAGTCCCATTCTGAATCGGCTTAAGCAAACGACGTAAACGACGTGAAATTCGACGGCTGTTCCGACGTCCATACTTAACATTGGCTGCACCATGTTTTTGGTGGTTTATCTTTACGCCTGAAAAAGCCCTTACGTAAACGGCGTATCTTACTGCGACGGCCGGGCGTACGTTCGTGAATCGGCGTATCTAGCTAATTTACATATTCGACGCGTAAATCGACGGAAGCGCCACCTAGCGGCCAGGGTAAATATGCAGCTAAGATAAGACGGCGTAATACAATTACACCGCTCGTATCTTAGCTCAATCCCGGCGTATCTTGTTTTCTGAATACAGAAAAAAGATACGCCAGCACATTTTTGAAGTTACGCGGCGTATCTCGAGATACGCCGTCGTAAATATTGATGAATCTGGCCCTTGCTGTTTAATTGTACCTACAGGCAAGCCTATAATAAGACTTACCTAAACTGTAGGTATTGGCCCGGATTCACAAATCACTTACGCCGACGTATCTCGAGATACGCCGCGTAAGTGTAAATATGCGCCGTCGTATCTGTGCGTCGTGCCCACAGAACTGAGATACGCCTAAAAACTCACTTCATCCGACCGACGTAAATTGCCTACGCCGGCGTATAGTGGGCGCATAGTTACGCTGGACGCATTTGGCACTCCCATTGATTTTCAATGCAAATATGCAAATGAGGGAGATACGCCGATTCACGAACGTACTTGCGCCCGGCGCATGTTTTAAGCGATTTGCGCAAGGGTTACGTCCGGCGTAAAGTTTTTCCTCATATTGGAGGCGCAACTCATGCAAAGGTATGGACCAGGGAACGAACGCCGTCGATTAATACGTTGTTTACGTAGTACGTGAATAGGGCTGGGCGTAGGTTACATTTATGTCGTAGGCAGTGTTTCGACTTTTCTTAGGCAGTTATTTCGACGTGATTGTGAGCATGCGCACTGGGATGCGTCCAAGTTACGACGCATGCGCAGCTCATTTTAAGTACTTGTGTGAAGCTCAGGCCATCATTTGCATGGGGGCACGCTTCATTTAAATGTCTCACACCCACTTCCAGCCCACTTCCACCTACTTTGACTTACGTCGGCTTACGCCGATGAATATACTCTACACCGGCACTGGGAGCATTTGCTTTGTGAATTCCATGCTTGCCTCTCTGCGTTGCGCCGGCGTGGCGTAAATAAGATACGCTACGCCGGCATATATATGCACCGATGTATGTGAATCCGGCTAATTGTAAATATCTTCTAAAATGGCACCATTTAGGAGATGTTTACTATATATGCCACCGCTGTCATCTGCGCATGCGCACTGAAGATAATGCTGTTTCTTGAGGGCTGTGTGTAGTGCTTGGCTGGAACCTGTGTGCACGTGCGGGAGTGACGTCATAGTGGCTCAGGCCAATCGCAGCGCGAACACGGAAGGAACCCCGGGGGCAAATGTCAGCCAGCTTAGCAGTGCGGGCACTGCAGCAACAACTTCATTCTAAGGTAAGTACTGTATCTCACAGGGGCGGACTGAACCATTCGGGCACTGCCCGTGGGCCCCATGCCACTAAGGGGCCCCATCAGGGTTGCCAGCCTCAGTAAAACCAGGAACAGTATGTAAAAATCTGTGTTTAAAAAAAAAAAAAAAAAAGATTATAGCTGCCCCGCCTCTCCAGTACCTTTTCAGTGTGTGTATGTGTATTCTGTATGTATACTGTGTGTGTATTCTGTATGTATACTGTGTGTATATTGTGTGTCTGTGTGTGTATACTGTGTGTGTATACTGTTTGTGTATATTGTGTGTCTGTGTGTGTATACTGTGTGTGTATATTGTGTTTCTGTGTCTGTATACTGTGTATGTATATTGTGTGTGTGTGTGTATACTGTGTGGCCCCATAATCTATTGCCCGGGGGCCCCGTAATTTCCTATTGCCCGGGGGCCCCATAATCTTCTATTACCTGGGGGCCCCATGAGTTGTCAGTCGGCCCCTGGTATCTCATAATGAGCTAGTATGCGATGAATTCTAGCTCATTATGCCTTTGTCTACAGGTTTATTTTATTTTTTTTGTTTGTTTTTTAGGGTTTACAACCTCTTTAACTACTTTTTATCATTATACTCTTAGCATTAGTAAATTTATAGGACAATTTATTATATTAACTTGTTTTAAACTTTTTTTTACATTTCTTCCATTGCTTCCTGGTTTCTGGACTAGGCCAAAATGTTGCCATACATCCCAGAAGTCTTCACAACCGTCACTGATTTTGAGGGACTGTCCCCAAAGTCCCTCTGTCCCTCCTCATTTGTCCCTCATTTTGACCTAAACTATATAGTTGTATAAAAAATTCACTTTTTATCTTTCAAAAAGTTTTTTTTTCAGTGCTAAACCTTTCATCCTATATATAAATTGTTCGATTTGTGAATTTCAAAAGCCAGTAAAAAGGAATAGTGGTAAAAAAAGCGTTTTTTTTTTGTGGTTTTAACTAATTTTTTTTTGTGTGTAGATCTCCTTTAACCACTTCCATACCGCAGTACGTCATATGATGTCCTGGCTTTGAGTGGCGATATCTGAATAATGCCTGCAGCTACAGCCATCATTCAGATATCATTATTTTTCGCTGGCGATTCCCTGCACCGTAAAAAAAACAGCCGCTTGATTGTTTTAACAGAAGGCGGGAGGGGACGTCCCCCCTCCCAATAGGCCTCTGGTGTTTTTACCGGCTCGCCCGTGTGGAAGTTCAACATAGAGAATACTGCGGTTCAGAGGGTCCCCAGCAGTTTAACAGGACAGGTTCCACTCAGAACAGGCCTCGCCATGCTCGACCAAAGAAGTTGAGTTCCCGTGCTTAGCATCATATCCAGAGGTTGTATTTGGGAAATAGAGGTATGAGTGCTGCCAGCATTGCTGCAGATGTTGAAGGGGTGGGGGGTCAGCCTGTCAGTGCTCAGACCATACACCGCACACTGCATCAAATTGGTCTGCATGGCTGTCCTCCCAGAAGGAAGCCTCTTCTAAAGATGATTTACAAGAAAGCAGTTTGCTGAAGACAAGCAGACTAAGGACATGGATTACTGGAACCATGCCCTGTGGTCTGATGAGACCAAGATAAACGTATTTGGTTCAAATGGTGTCAAGCATGTGTGTCGGCAACAAGGTGAGGAGTACGAAGACAAGTGTGTCTTGCCTACAGGCAAGCATGGTGGTGGCAGGGGCATATCATGAAATCAGTGGGCCAGTGTGCAAGAAAAAAAGTGGGCCCTAGGCAGCGATTAAAAAAAAAATGCCGTGCGCCATGGCAAATTGTAGGCATGGCTTAAATTGTGGCTTAAAGGGGGTGTGGTTTAAGATGACTTGCATAATGCAGAATGTGGTAATGTTACATTTGGAATGTACAGTGTGGAGTGTAGTATGGGTGTAGTATGTGCAGGAGAGTATTGTGGAGTGTATGGAGGTGGGTGGTATGTGCAGGAGAGGAGTGTGTAGTGTATAGAGGTGGGTATTATGTGCAGGAGAAAATTGTGGAGTGTTTAGAGGTGGGTAGTATGTGCAGCAGAGGATTGTGGAGTGTATGGAGGTAGGTGGTATCTGCAGGAGAGAAGTGTGGAGTATATGGAGGTGGGTAGTATGTGCAGGAGAGGATTGTGTAGTGTATAGAGGTGCGTAGTATGCACAGATAAGGAGTATGGAGTGTATGGTGATGGGTATTATGTATAGGAAAGGAGTGCAGAGTGTATGAGGTGGGTAGAATGTGCAGGTGAGGAGTGCGGAGTGTACAATGGTGGGTAGTATGTGCAGGATGGTGTCAGTAGGGCAGTGGACGATGGCATTAGTTCTTTATCTTTATTTTTTTTATGTTTTCTCCAAATGCTTTTTAGGGGCCAGTGGATGGTGCCAGTGGAGTTTCAGTAGAGCAATGGACAGTGCCAGAATTGTATTGTTTTTTATTATTTTTTACAATTAAATTTTTGTATTTTTTTCACAATGATTGAGGGGTGGGTAGTGGACAATGTCAGTAGGGCAGTGGATGGTGTCAGCTGTTTTTTTTGTTTTTATTACCTATTATCTTTTACATTTTTTTTTCTTTTTAAATATATATTTTTTTCGCAGTGCTTCTGGTGAAGTGTGTGTGTGTGGGGGGGGGGGGTGTATGGGTCAGTGGATGGTGTCAGTAGAGCAGAGGATGATGTCAGTAATAGTGTTTAAGTATTTATTGTTTTACAATTTTATTTTTTATTTTTTTTCACAAACCTTTTTTTCGGGGGGAGTGGGTTGGGGCAGTAGACAGTGTCAGTAGGGCGGGGGTGGTGTCAGTAGTTTTTTTATTTTATGTTATTGTAACGGTCAGGGGTTAACACGGTTTACGATATTCCATTCAACCAACCCACGACAACAATCCAACAGACACGATCCATATCAATTCCCCAGAAAACGAGACACATAGCTCTGTTCTCTGGTTCCAAACGAATGAATACTTTAATGGTAAACACAGGCTTTATACAGTAGAAACTAAGGGCTAGATTCACGTAGCCCGTCTTATCTTTGTGCGGGCGTAACGTATGTCATTTACGTTACGCCGCCACACCTTTTTCAGGCAAGTGCTTTATTCACAAAGCACTTGCCTGTAAAATTGAGGCGGCGTGGCGTAAATGACCCGGCGGGATTCAAATTTGGCGGGTAGGGGGCGTGTAGTATTTAAATCAAGCGCGTCCCCGCGCCGAACGAACTGCGCATGCGCCGGCTGTGACTGAATCCCAGTGCGCATGCTCCAAATCACATCGCTAATTGTCAATGAAAGCGACGTGAGCGTAACTAACGCACAGCTCCATTGTGAATCAACTTACGCAAACAACGTAAATTACGTCTGTCCCGATGTCCATACTTAACATTGGCTGCACCTCACTATAGCAGGGGTAATGTTACGTCGGGCGTAAGTCTTACGTAAACGAAGTGAACAGATATGCCGGCCTGGCGTACGTTCGGGAATGGGCGTATTTGCTCATTTGCATATTTTACGATGGGAACGCCACCTAGCAGCCAGCGTAAATATGCAACTAAGCTACGACGGTGTAAGTGCCTTACGCCGCTCGTATCTTAGCAACATTTAAGCGTATATCATTATGAGCATATGCTTAAATTTGCGCGGGCTCAGATTAAGACTTATGACGGTGTATCTACTGATACGCCCATCTTAAGTCTTTGTGAATCTGGCCCTAAGAGTGGACAATGACTCAAATCCACCCACAACATGACACAAAGAGCTTCAATACACATTCCGTTAGATAATGACATTCAGATGAGCTAATTACTACTCATTCCCCAGACGTCCTGACTCCGCGACAAGCTGTTCTCACCTGATACACAACACACAGCCGTTTAGTAAACATACTGTAATTGACATGCTAATCCACTACACCTGAAAGGTCAAACATCTGACCTTTCAGACTGCCAACACATATCTATCATCAATAGAACTTTCACACAATACAGTATAATTAGCATCACACAATAGACAATTAAATATCTTAGGAGCCTGACTCAATTAACACCTCAAAAGTATGTGGCCCCCACATTGAATGAAACACTCCATTGACCTGTTGGGGGTCAGAATTAGTGTTGCTCACGAATATTCGCATTGCGAATATTCGCTACGAATATTGCATATTCGAGTATTCGCGAATAACTCGAATATCGCGGCAAATATTCGCTATTTCGAATATTCGTATTTTTTCAAATTTCGCAATCAAATTCGCAATCATTTTTGCATTCGCACTAGCGAAATTTCGCATTATCGAAATTTCGCATTAGCGAAATATCGCAATTTTTTTTTTTTTTTTATAAAATATAGCGAATATTCGTAAATATCGAATATTCGTGATATGAATGAACAGAGACAGAGCGGTTCCTGTTCATTCATAAACTGAAGCAGAGTAACACAGTTTAATCAGCTCATTTATCAGAGGACACTAAAGTGATCGGTAGCGATCGCTCTGTGTCCAATCCAGAACAGGAAGGGGGCTGGTAAATTACATATTTACCAGACCCTTCCACTGACAGATCCCCTGCAGCCGGCAGGAGAAGAGAAGAAGGAAGCCGGATGCAGGGGATGAGGGGGGACAGAGGAGGAGCACACAGTGGGCAGAGGAGGACACGGGGGGCAGAGGAGGACACGGGGGGCAGAGGAGGACAGGGGGGCAGAGGAGGACAAGGGGGCAGAGGAGGACAGGGGGGCCATGAATGCCAACATGCTCTGTGACATACTTAAGCAGAGCATGATCCCCTCCCTTCAGAGACTGGGCCGCAGGGCAGTATTCTAACATAACGACCCCAAACACACCTCCAAGATGACCACTGCCTTGCTAGAGAAGTTGAGGGTAAAGGTGATGGACAGGCCACGCGTATCTCCAGACCTAAACCCTATTGGGCATCTGTGGGACATCCTCAAATGGAAGGTGGAGGAGCACAAGGTCTCCAACATCCACCAGCTCTGTGATGTTGTCATGAAGGAGTGAAAGAGACTCTAGTGGCAACGTGTAAAGCTCTGGTGACCTCCATGCCCAAGGGGGTTAAGCCAAGGCAGTGCTGGAAAATAATGGTGGCCACACAAAATATTGAGACTTTGAGCCCAATTTGGACATTTTCACTTAAGGGTGTACTCACTTTTGTTGCCAGCGGTTTAGACATTAATGGCTGTGTGTTGAGTTATTTTGAGGGGACAGCAAATTTACACTGTTATACAAGCTACAGCTTGTATAACAGTACACCTCTCACATTTTTGTAAATATTTTATTCTATCTTTTCATGTGACAACACTGAAGAAATTACACTTTGCTACAATTTAAACTTTCACATGAAAAGATAGAATTTTTTTTTACAAAAATGTGGGGGGTGTACTTGTGAGATACTGTATTTACTCGTGCGACCTCATCTTTTATATTTTACCAAAAATGTGGGTAATTTATTGCATTTGTTTGCCCTAAAATTGTGTTGTTTTTTATTTTTTTACCTTTGCAGTAATAATGTGTTACAAAAAAAAATGGGAACTACCACTATTGTATTCTCTAGGTGTCTGCTTTCAGAAAATATATAATGTTTGGGGAGTTTTATGTAATCTTCAGTCCTAAAAAAAATGTTTTAAACGTCTGCAAAAAACGCAAAAGCAACTCTGGTATCGAAAAGGTGAATAAAATGTTAAAACATGTACATTTTTTTTTTATTATTCTATCATTTATTATGATGTTAATATATCATCATTATTATGACATTGCAGCATTCCAGTCAGGCAGTCTTATGCGCGCTCCCGACTGGCGGGAAGCTTTCTAGCCTCAGCTGTGCGCGCTCTCTATCTCTATCGCCGCCTATCCCCTCAGCTCATGCCCTGCACGCGCGCTCCGCTTCCCCGCCCCTCAGCAGCAGCAGCTTTTCGGTTACGGCGACGCCAGGCGGCCGGTGACGCGCACGCACGGTCGGCTCTCGCTCTGTCGGCTCTCGCTCTGTCGCTCTCGCTCTCACACACACATTCTCTCCCCTCACACACAGACGCGGAGAGGCGCTCACCGGGGCATGGCTGGCACGCAGCCGCGCTGGCTTTGTTATTGGCACCGTCTGCCGGCCCAGCGGCTGGAAGACTGATGGGAGGCGCTGGAGCAGCGGCTGCGGCGGCGGAGGAGGAAGCAGCGGCAGGCCCGGCGCGGAATCCCGGGGAGGAGAGCCGGGGTGTTTCCTAGGTGAGAGAGGGGGGAGCGAGGGAGCCGAGGGGGGCCAATCCGGGGAGGAAAGTTTTTCCAGGCTGAGGTAGGCCTGAGATCGGACAGCGCTGATTGGAGGGGGCTGCTCCCAGCCTGCCAATTCCTCTCCCAGAGAGGGGCCCCAGACTGCAGTACCTGACCTCTCCATTACTCTGTGTGCACCCCTCATATTCTAACTATGTCATGTACAATGTCATTCCAGACACCCCCCTTTTCTATGTGTACCCCCTTTTCTCCTATGTACCCCCCTTCTTCTCTCCTATGTACCCCCCTTCTTCTCTCCTATGTACCCCCCTTCTCTCTCCTATGTACCCCCCTTCTCTCTCCTATGTACCCCCCTTCTCTCCTATGTACCCCCCCTTCTCTCCTATGTACCCCCCCCCCTTCTCTCCTATGTACCCCCCCCTTCTCTCCTATGTACCCCCCCCTTCTCTCCTATGTACCCCCCTTCTCTCTCCTATGCACCCCCCTTCTCTCTCCTATGCACCCCCATTCTCTCTCCTATGCACCCCCCTTCTCTCTCCTACGCACCCCCCTTCTCTCTCCTACGCACCCCCCTTCTCTCTCCTACGCACCCCCCTTCTCTCTCCTACGCACCCCCCTTCTCTCTCCTACGCACCCCCCTTCTCTCTCCTACGCACCCCCCTTCTCTCTCCTACGCACCCCCCTTCTCTCTCCTACGCACCCCCCTTCTCTCTCCTACGCACCCCCCTTCTCTCTCCTACGCACCCCCCTTCTCTCTCCTATGCTACCCCCCTTCTCTCTCCTACCCCCCCTATTCTCTCTCCTATGCTGCTACCCCAATTCTCTCTCCTATGCTGCTACCCCAATTCAATTCTCTCGCCTATGCTACCTCCCCCCAATTCTCTCGCCTATGCTACCCCCCCCCCCCACCAATTCTCTCGCCTATGCTACCTCCCCCCAATTCTCTCGCCTATGCTACCCCCCCAATTCTCTCGCCTATGCTACCCCCCCCCCCCTCTCTCCTATGCTACCCCCCCCAATTCTCTCGCCTATGCTACCCCCCCCAATTCTCTCGCCTATGCTAACCCCCCCCCCAATTCTCTCGCCTATGCTACCCCCCCCCCCAATTCTCTCGCCTATGCTACCCCCCCCCCAATTCTCTCGCCTATGCTACCCCCCCCCCAATTCTCTCGCCTATGCTACCCCCCCCCCAATTCTCTCGCCTATGCTACCCCCCCCCACCCCCCCCCCCCCCCAATTCTCTCGCCTATGCCACCCCCCCCCCAATTCTCTCGCCTATGCTACCCCCCCCCCAATTCTCTCGCCTATGCTACCCCCCCCCCAATTCTCTCGCCTATGCTACCACCCCCCCAATTCTCTCGCCTATGCTACCACCCCCCCAATTCTCTCGCCTATGCTACCACCCCCCCAATTCTCTCGCCTATGCTACCACCCCCCCCAATTCTCTCGCCTATGCTACCACCCCCCCAATTCTCTCGCCTATGCTACCACCCCCCCCATTCTCTCGCCTATGCTACCCCCCGCCCCCCATTCTCTCGCCTATGCTACCCCCCCGCCCCCCATTCTCTCGCCTATGCTACCCCCCGCCCCCCATTCTCTCGCCTATGCTACCCCCCGCCCCCCATTCTCTCGCCTATGCTACCCCCCGCCCCCCATTCTCTCGCCTATGCTACCCCCCGCCCCCCATTCTCTCGCCTATGCTACCCCCCGCCCCCCATTCTCTCGCCTATGCTACCCCCCGCCCCCCATTCTCTCGCCTATGCTACCCCCCGCCCCCAATTCTCTCTCTGACTTTGTGTGCTACTGTACTGTTATATTATCATTTATTATTCTAGACCCCCCCACCCAGTGTTATTTTTATTCCTTTACTAGTCTGCAGAGGGTTAAATCTGTACTTCCCCAGTGTGGGATATTTATGAGGGGGCCCCCTGCCTCTCTCAGTGCAGTGCCTGACTTCTTCCCTTTCTCTGTGTGTTGTTGTACTGTTATTTATGATTTATCATTCTAGAGCCTGTTTGCATGCTAGTCCCATTTGAAAAATGGAGAATTTACTAATGTTATGAAAATTCTCGTACGACAGAAAATAAAAAGTCTGAAGTGATGTCATGTGTTGTATTGCATTTTCGGATGACAGCTGTACTGATTACATGAAAATCGTACGATCCGGTATCGTGCGAGAATTTTTATATATTTAATAACTGATGAACTGTCGTGATGGGTTCTTGAAAAGCTCTGTACTAACGATTAGATTATCATACGATCGACTCGAAATCTGTATTTTCAGATCGCGTGTATGGGCAATTACTCTCCAGTGTGGGTTTTTTTTTTTTGGAAGGGGGCGGCTGTCTTTTTTAGGGGGCCTGGGGTGCTGTACCTGACCTCTGCCTTGCTCTGTGTGCCATTTATCTATGCCCGTTTTGTATTGTTATATAATTTGTATTTGTCTTCCTTTTGTACCCACACCAGGGTTAAATTCCTTACCCAGTAGTGGGTATTTATGGGGGGGGGGGCCTCCTGCCCTTCTCAGGGGGGGTGCTTCACCTGACCTCTCCCTAATGCCCCTGTACACATGATCTGGAAATCAGACGACAGATCATCCTCTTTTCTTTGCATGCTAGTCGTATATCGAACACGAAGAGGTTACGAACATTTTTAAAATTCTTGTATGACAGAAAAAAAAATAGTCGGAAGTGATGTCCTGTGTTGTGTTGTAGTGTATTTGTATTGTATTTTCGGACAACAATTGTACTGATTAAACGAAAATAGTACAATCTGGTATTAACCACTTGTTTACTGGGCACATATACCCCCTTCCTGCCCAGGTGAAATTTCAGCTTGCAGCACTGTCACGCTTTGAATGACGTGGCTCCCAAACAAAATTGACGTCCTTTTTTTCCCACAGATAGAGCTTTATTTTGGTGGTATTTGATCACCTCTGCGGTTTTTATTTGTTGTGCTATAAACAAAAATAGAACGACAATTTTGAAAAAAAAAAAAAATGTAATTACTTTTTGCTATAATAAATATCCAATAAAAAAATTATAATTTTTTCTCAGTTTAGTCCGATACGTATTCTTCTACATATTTTTGGTAAAAATAAAAATCGCAATAAGCGTATAGTGATTGGTTTGCGCAAACGTTATAGCGTCTACAAAATAAGGGATAGAATTATGACTTTTTTTAAATTATTATTTTTTTTTATTACTAGTAATGGCGGCGATCTGCGATTTTTGTCAGGACTGCGATATTGCGGCGGACACTTTTGACACATTTTTGGGACCATTCACATTTATACAGCGAACAATGATATAAATATGCACTGATTACTGTATAAATGTGACTGGCAGGGAAGGGGTTAACACTAGGGGGCGAGGAAGGGGTTAATGTATTCCCTAATTAGTGATTCTTACTGTGGGGGGTGACTGGGGGAGGTGACCGATGGTTGTCCCTATGTACAAGGGACACACCATCAGTTTCCTCTCCCTGACAGGACGTGGAGCTCTGTGTTTGCACACAGAGTTCCACTTCCCTGTCTCCGTGACCGCCGATCGCGGGTGCCTGGCAGACATCGTGGCCTGGAAGCCGTATATAGACGGCTTTCCGGCAATTAAGAGCCGCATTGTGGGCGTAAAAAAAAAAACGCTGTGCGGACGGGAAGAGGTTAAACGAGAATAATTTTAGTGTTTGTCCGATCGGATAATATTGGATGAACTGTTTGTGCTCTCGGAAAGCTCTGTACTAACGATTCGATTATCGTACGATCGCTTCAAAAGCGGTATTTTTTTTGTGTATGGGCGATTTTTGTTGCTTCCTTCTTCCTTTTTTACCCACACCAGTGTTAAATAATTTTCCCAATGGGGGGGGGGGCTGCCTTTCTCAGGGGATATAGTGTGGTGCAAGACCTTCCCCCTTACTCCCAGAGGCGATTAATTTTGCATGTTCTGCGCTATATAAGTTTTCATTCATTCACTCTGTGTGTACTTCTGTTATGTTGTATCTGATTTATAATATTACAAAGCTGCCGGTACTCAATGTTTTTTTTTTTTTCTCTTTATTCCTGCGCCAGGGTTAAATTCCTTTCCCAATAGGGGGAAATTTATGGTCCCCACCCCCTGACCTTCCCCTAATGCCCTGTACACAGGATCCGAAAATCAGACGACAGATCAACCGTTTTTTGTTTTTTTTTAATTTTGCTTGCTAGTCGTATATCGAACATGAAGAGCTTACTAAAGTTCCGAAAATTCTTGTACCACAGGATATAAAAATCATGAAGTGATGTCATGTGTTGTGTTGTTGTGTATTTGTATTGTACTATTTTCAGACGACGACTGTACTGATGAAAATCATATGACCTGGTATAGTTTTCGTGTTTGTCCGATGGGATAATATCGGATGAACTGTCGTGATCGTCTCTCGAAAGCTCTGTACCAACACTCAGATTATCGTACAATCGCTTCAAAAGTGATATTTTTCGTACGTTTTTTGGATCGCGTGTACGGGCCATTACTCTGTTGTGTTTATACCTGTTATTGTGTATATGATTTGTATTTGGCCTCCTTTTGGGGGATATTTATGGGGTGCCCCTTGCCTTTTCTGGGGCTACAGACTGCTGTACCTGACCTCTCTCTTACTCTTTGTGCTATTTATACCTCCTGTTTTGTGTTGTATTTGATTTGTATTTGGCTTCCTTTTGTACACCCACTAGGGTTACATTCCTTCACCAACTGGGGGTGTTTATGGGGGCCCTCTGCTTTTTTCTGGGGTTCCAGACTGCTGTGCCTGACTCCTCCCTGCACCTGGTGTTTATTATTTTCCCTCTTCTATGTACCCCCTCCATAGTTTTTATTTTATTTTTTTAATTCTCAATCCAGTATGAGGCATTGATGGGGGACCCCTGTATCTCCTGGGGACATGGTGCAGTGACTGACTCTGTGTGTGCTGCCGTTGTTATTTCTGATTTATAATATGATTCCAAAGCCTCCTGTACCCAATGTTGCTTTTCTTTTTTCTCTTCATTTGTACCCCCACCAGTGTTAAATTCCCTTTTCAATAGGGTGTATTTATGGGTGCTCCCTTGCCTTTCTCTGGGGCCCCAGAATGCTGTGTCTGACCTCTCCCTTTCGCTTTGTGCCGGTGCTGTTATTTTGTGTGAAATGTTTTGTTGTCTTTTAGGGTTTTTGGTACCTGGTGTTTATTATTATCCTTATATACGTATTCATCAGTCTGCAAAGGGTTAAACCCTTACCCCCATTGTGGGGTATTTATGGGCGGGGCGGTCTCAGGGGGGTCCAGGTTGCTGTATCTGATCTCTGTCATAGTTGGTGTGCTATTTATTCTCCCGTCGCTTTGTATTGTATACAGTTATTATATTGTATATGGTTGTATTGTATACAGTTATTATATTGTATATGATTGTATTGTATACAGTTATTTTATTGTATATGGTTATGTTTGTATTGTATACAGTTATGTTTTTATATGTTATGTTTTTGGCTTCCTGTAGCTTGTGCTTATTGTTTTTCCTCTTCAATGTATCCCTTCCGTGTGTTTAATTCTTACCCCAGTTTGGGGTATTTATAGGGCCCCCTGTCTTAGGAGACCTAAACGTGTACTGCATGACTTCTTCCCTGTGTGTACTGCTGTTATGTTGTATTTGATTCATAATGTGATTCCAGAGTCGCCTGTACTGTTACTTTTTTTTTTCTGCTCCTTGTTTGTATCTCTATCAGGATTAAATTCCCTTCCCAGTGTGGGGTATTTATAGGGGGTCTCTGCCTTTCGGGGTATTTGGATTGCAGTGCTTGACCTCTCCCTTAATGTTTGTACTGCTGTTATTTTGTATTTTATTTGATTTATAATTACCTTTAGAGCCTCCTATACTCAGTGTTTCTCTTCTCCTATGGACACCCACCAGGCTGAAATCCTTACTCCCAGTGTGGGGTATTTATGGGGGGGGGGGGTTTGTCTTTCTTGGGGTGGCCAGATTGCAGAGCCAGTTGCTTTGTACTGTGTGTGATTTCAGAGCTTCCTGCACCTGACGTTTATTACATCTTATCTCCATGAATGCATCCCCAGCAGGGTTACATTCATTTCCTTCCCAGTGGGGGTATTTATGGGGGGGGTGGCTGCTTTCTCGGGGCACCCAAGACTCCCTTACTCTGCGTGTACTGCAATTGTTTTTTTTTTTAATTTTTTTTTTTGTATCATTGCATATGATTTATAATATTCCAGAGCCTCATGAACCTGATGTTATTTATTTTTCCTATATACCCCCACCAGGGTAAAAGTCTTACCCCAGTGTGTGGCGTATTTATGGCGGCCCCTGCCTTCGGGTGATTAGGATTGTTATATTCTCTGCTGGTATCTTCCTACGGTTAAGGGTCCCTACCATAGACAAGTTGTATATTAGTTTTACTTCTCTCCCTAGTATTTTACAGGTGTCTTTTGAATACCGTTGTTTTACCTTTACTTCACACCTGTTCTTTTCATGTCACTGTACCACGATCCTTCCCTTGGCTCTTTTGAATTGTCAGACGAACTTGTTGATTTATTAGTGCCGTGTACTAACTCTGAATTCCTTTGCTCTAGCATACCTTTGCTTTTGTTAGTACTTTATTGTTGTTTGGTTTTATGCTGGACCCTTTGTTTCATAGGAGATATATTATATGTACATTGCTATTGATCTGATTTTGTAACTTTTGTTACTGATGTCAATTCAATCATTTCTTTGTACTACTGGAAATGCTGTCGGTGATCCTGTCTAGCCCTTTTATCAATAAAAAATATTATGGTATAAAATTGTTCTTCAGCTTCTCTTTAAAAAGTGGTCGTTACTCTGGAAGTTACCAAATTATAACATTTTATTTTATTTTATTTTTTGGTACTCGCTTTAAATGGGTTGTAAAGGATTTTTATTTATTTTTCATAAGCATCCTTTACCTGCAGACATTCCTCTTTTCACTTCCTCATTGTTCGTTTTTGCTCAGAAGTTGCTCTATTTCTTCTCTGTTCTGTTCACCTCCTGCTTGTCTGATTTTACTGACCACCGTGAAGGGAGACTTTACTGTGGTGGCCAGTGACGTGCTCGCCCCCTCCTGGGAACTACATCTGTGTGGCAGATCTCTACGTAATAGAGACTTCAAGGAGGTGTGAATTACTGGGCGTGCCACAATTCATACTGGGAAATGTAGTTCTTACATGAACAAGTGATGCAAACCAGGAAGTGAATAAGAGAACAGAAACTAGAATGCTGGAGGTGATATAGATGAAGGAACTTTTTTTTTTTTACTTTCAATTATATTTATTGAAATATTTTTTTTTAAATGTACAAAAGAAAAAAAACGTTTCAACATCTCCAATAGCAAACGCAATCTAAAACCCATACATAGGCCATATAAATGATTCTACAAATACTTACAAACTCTATGAAAGACCCCCTAGGATGTCACCCTGGGAGTAACCCTTTAGAAACAGCATACCTAGCAGTGCGTATTCCAGGAATCCCGAGTCCTCAAAGGGCAAGAGTCCCTGGGCACAAAAAAAGTAATCTCTCACCGTACCGCTAATGCCTGAGCCAAAGGGCCAATGTTGGGGAGCAAAAAGAAGGGAAAAGAAACATGAGAGCTACCGTCCAGGACCCCAAAATCCAGCAAATAGGATCACAACTACATCGCCAGTGTCCTCAGGTCATTGATAAGGTACCCAAGCCATGGGTCCCAGACTGCATGGAAGAACTTGATTTTGTCCTGTACCAGTGCTGTTAAGCGTTCATTCAGCATCAGCCAGGACATTTTTCCTCCTAAACTGATCCAAAGGCAGGGCTGCAGACCGCCAATTTCTAGCGATTGTAATTTTAGCCGATATAAAAATAAATGTGAGCAGTCGGTTTTGGGCCTTGGAGGCCTCCGCAACCCTGTCTCCCAGGAGAACCTGTTTTGCAGATTTAGCCAAATTCAACGAGTCAAAGAGTATATAAAATTATATAAAAAACCCTAATCCAGAACCTCCGAACTTTAGGACAAGTCCACCAAATATGGTAGGTGGTTCCAGTCTGGCCGCAGCCTCTAAAACACTTGAGGGTAGCTCCATGTACAAAAGTAGCAAGCCTAGCCGGAACCATATACCTTTGGAGAAAAAAACTTTATAATTGGCTTCTATTATAGACGTATTAATAAGCGATCTGGACGCTGTGTCAGACAACCCGTGCCACTCCTCCAAGCCTAGGGTCTCCCGCAAGTCTCCCTCCCACTGGAGCATATAGGTCAATTTAGTCAATGAACTCAACATTGCATATATCTCGGAAATATAACCTTTGAGCTTCTCATATTGAGTACAAAAATGCTCCATGGGAGTAGAGGTCGCAAGAGCACCCCGACGAGCCAGGGCCTGCACAAAATGGCACAGTTGGGCGTATCTATAACCTTCTGCCGATGGCATATGATTTTCCCCGCATAGCTTGCTCAGTAAGCACAACCCCCCCCCCCCCCCATCACAAATATCAGCTATACGTAGCAAACACTTATTTGCCCATTATTAAAAAAGCAAGAGGATCGAGGCCCGCGGTGAAGGCACTATTCCGCACTAAGGGTGCCAATGGGGAATGTGGAGATTTAAGGTTATGGGTTCTAGAGACTCTATCCCAAATAACCAAAGAGAAAGACAAAGACTGGCATAATATAGTGGGTCTATCCTTAAACGGAAGCCACATAATATGGGATATTTTATGCGGACGACAGGTGCAAGATTCCATGATCATCCAAATTGCTTGCGATTTCTTAGAGGGAAATCTGGGCTAAAAATATTTCTGCAGGTCAGGTAGGCCCAATCCCCCTTTACATTTAAGAGCAAACATAGCGCGTTTGTTCACCCTAGGCCTCTTATCCCGTTTTTAACTTTTAAGAGTTCCCCGTGATCTTGCCATTAATGTCTGTGCCCAGGCACTTCCTGTTTTAGGGTAATACTTGTGCTCCTGCTTTGCCAACCTGTTACCTGTGCCTCCCTTGGAGATCACAAGCAGAGACGCATTGCCCGTGCTCGGTCCGCCTTTGTCACTATTGGGAAGCCGGGCTAGAGCAGTGTTGCTGGGGGGGGGGGGGGGGGGGATCAAAACAATTTTGTATTTAGTACAGTAAAAAAAAAAAAAGCCAGTCATTTTAGACAGTAGTTAAATAAGAAAAAAAGATCTGTGGCAGTTGTTTGATGTTTTATAAAGTCAAATGTCATTGAATTTTAGGTCCACTTTGATGCTTTACATGATTTCTCTGTTAAATAAGCAGCACTGTCAGCCTTGAATGCCAAGACGGGGGCATGGTAACCTCCATATTCTATCATTATTATTATAACACCGGATTTATCTTGTGCCAGCAGTTTGTGCAGCACTTTGCAATAAAGAGGGAGACGAGGGGAGGCCAGGAGGGCCTTGCTGGTGAGAGGTTACAATCTAAAAGATTCTATCCATCTTGTTGTTCTTAGAAGGCAGAGATTACTTCCAACTCTGACAGACTTCTACATTGTTACTCTTTTATTAAATGATAATTTGTATCCATTTTTAAATACTTTATATCTCCAAGCACTTCTCTCAGCTGGTCAGGTTGGCTGAATGTTCAATATATTCTACAGCACAATGATTAAAGCCTCCACACACGATTGGATTTTCCAACTGGAATTGTGTTATGACTTGCTGTTTACGGAAAATCCGACTGTTTGAACGCTCAATCGGACAATTTCGAATTTTCCCGCCGACAAATGTTGGATGTCAGGCTTTTCATTTTTATTTTTTTTATTTTCCGTGGATAACGGTCTGTTGTCGGATTTTCCGAGCTTGTGTACACAAGTCCAAAGTACAAATACGCATGCTCGGAAGCAATGTTTACCATAACACAACATTAGCAGAAGGTGCCCAAAGGGTGGCGCTAAAGAGCTGAAAGGCCACGTAGTACGTAACTACGTTCATGTTTGTTTGGACAAAAGTCAAAGGCTTTGTTTGCTGAAAATCCGATCGTGTGTACGAGGCTTAAGTGTTTAGCTATTTCTGGCAACACTAGGGTCATCAGTTTGAATCCCAACCATGGCGCTACCTGCCTGGAGATTGCATGTTCTCGCTTTGCCTGTGTGGGTTTCCTCTGGGTAATCCGGCTTCCTCCCGCACTCCAAAGACATTGCTGGTAGGTTAATTGGCCCTAGTATGTGTATGTATAAATGTAAGTTAGGGCAGGGTTTGACAAATTTTGCTTGGAATCTAGGAGCCGGCTAAAAAAGTTAGGAGCCAGAAAACGTGCCCCGTCCCAACAAGCGCACGTAGAAACGAACACATATGTAAGTAGCGCCCGCATATGTAAACGGTGTTCAAACCACACATGTGAGGTGCTCTTGTAAGACCGCTGCGCAAATACAGTGTGACAAAGTATTGCAATGACCACCATTTTATTCTCTAGGGTGTTAGAACAAAAAATATATATAATGTTTGGGCGTTCTAATTAGAGGGAAGGACAGGCCAGCCTAAGGGTTATGTTTTTAGAGTTGCTTCTGGTCTTCTCATGGTACCCAAATGACTTTATCCTAAATATCCCTTGTACCCCTTTATCCTAATTGTACTTTGTGATAGTTCTTTCACCAGTGTTTAAATGCATAATGGGGATGCCCTGATCTCCTTATTTAGTTCATGTTTTCTGTGGTGTTGTGTAAAGTGCTTCCAGATCATTGAACAAGCATTATGTCAGCTTATCAGGTTGCCTTTGCCCATGTGTCCCATGTAATTGTTCAAGTATATCTCCAGTGTGGGATATTTATGGGGGAGCCCTGTCCTCGTCAGGTAGTCCAATTTACTTTCTTTTAATCATCTATTGTTTGAGAATTGTTCAAATTCCTTTGTTATCTCTTTATTTAATGGTGTTCTTCAAAGCACACTTATCAGGTAGTCATATTTCACATGATTTATTTCTAATTGTTGCATTTTTGTTTAAAAAAAAAAATATCCCTTCTCCACAAGTATTTGTTAGAAGCCAGGTTGCTCTAAATATTTCCTTTCACTGCTCTTGATGTGGTTTACCCCCCCCCCCCCTAAATATTTATTGCAGGAGGCTCACTTTTTTTTTTCCCTTCAAAAAAGCAACGCATACCTTTTCCAGGTTGCCTAGATCTTTTTTATAGCAAAATCTGAGCTCAGTGATTGCTAAATTCATTTTTCATATATGCATTTTTTGTTTGTTGCATTAAAATTCACACTTGCATTGCTGGGAGGTGCACATCAGTTAAATGGAGTGGAAGCAAGGAGCGTCTGATGATCCTGCCTCGCATTGTTACATACCAAGCATCTTTGGATCCCCACAAATACAGTCTGTGTTTCTGTTACTAGTAATATTTGTTTTATTTTGGTGGTTTAATGTGGTCAAACCAATTAAACTTGTTTATACAGATCTAATTTGTTTACAATCCTGTGGTCTTTTTCTGTTTCTTACGTTATGTAGGGATGGGATTTTGGCGTCTTGTTGGGTTATTTTTCTTGATCGTACATCACGGGACACAGAGCGCATAGCCATTACATATGGGTTATATGGAGTACCTTCAGGTGTGGACACTGGTGTAATCAACTTCACAGGAAGTTCCTCCCTATATAACCCCCTCCCACTGAGAGTGCTTTAGTTTTTCCGCCAGTGTCTTAGGTGTTGGTCACGTCTAGCTGTCCCTCGGAGGTCTCGGGACCCAGGATAGCTAGCCGGATCCGTCCGAAGTGCTTCAGAGCCAAGATGTACGGTACCCGGGCCCTGCTGGAGTGGGGTTTTGCCTATAATGCCTCTCCTTGGAGGGCTGGATTCTGGGCTCCAGTGCTTTAGTCTCTTCCAAGAACTAAAAGTTACTGATGCCAGGATGCTATATAGGTCCAGGGGTGTGGGTTCCTTAACACAGGACCCCGGTCCCTGAAGGTCCAAGACAATACCCACGGAGATGGGGGAAGGCTGGGCCTCTTGCATTTTGCAATACCCTGCGGCGTGGAGCAGGTAAGAGGGAACCTGCGGGACTTGGTTCGACAGTAGGTATCCCCCTGGGGGTTCTGGGTTGGCTAATGGTATGCTTGTGCATCAGCCACTATCTCCACTATGTCTGTTGAGGCAGGATGGGATTCTAATGTTTACCCAGATAACATGTAGATATATGTATACTTGTGTAAGTTATATATTTGCTACTCACCCCAGGTCTGCCTGTTAACACTGATACTGCAACCCCACATGTTTTAAAGAGGAAATTGCTGGTTAAAACTCCTGTTTCTTAGGAAGCCCATGGGGACAGCTTCCTCGCTGTGTGTGCACTACAATAAGATTAGTGCTTACCTGGTGTCTGTTGGTGCTGCATAACGCTGGTCCATGTTGTTCCTCTGCTCTGCTTCCTCCATGTGGGTTCGGCGTGGTGCGCGCGATCGTGCGCGCGATCGTGCGCGCGATCATGCGCGCGTGTGTGTGCGCGCATACGCGCGCGCGCGTGCACGCCGCCTTTTATAGCGTCGGCGTGCGTCGGGGGGGTGGGCCAGCAGCGTCAGGGTCTGTATAAAGGGAAAAACTTTTCTCTGGCTGGTCTTTCCCTCCTGGAGGCAGAGGAAGAAAGGATACAGAGCGTGCAGCTGGGTCTTTTGGCCACACAGGGACACCTAGTGGCGGTTTAGTGGATCTTCAGGTCTAGGACTTAGGTCCACTATAGACCAGAAAAAAAAAAAAAAAAAAAAAAAGGGTTTTTTTGCTTAAAGGGACTCAGCCTTAGATCCAGCAGTATCTGAGTCTACCTTGGACTCCGGCTAACGGGCATTGGTGTGTCAATACTCACAGGCTTCCTCGGTATTGCCACCTCCCAGGCGGGTAAAAAAGATTTTTTTGAAAAAAAAAAAAAAAAAAAAAAAAAGAGAAATATAAAAGAAAAAGAGAGAAATTAGTTCTTTTTCATTTTCTCTCATACCTGCCCTCATATTGGTTATTCCTAGCTACAACAGTCAGGTGTTGGCTATAGGGGTGACCCAAGGTTGTACAATGGCTCCAAAGGGATCTGGACCAGCCAAGGCTGCTAAAGGTACCAAAAAGCAAAAGGGGTCTCCATCGGGGTCAGAGGATTTGGGCCAGGCTTCTACGGCCCCACCCTCGCCAGTCAGGACACCGAGTGGCATAGTACAAGAGCCATTGGGGGTGCTGGGGGCAGAGGCGGCCCCCGATCCACCCATTCCCGTTTACGTGACGGAAGAAATGCTAGCAGCCACCATGTGTGGGCTAGAGAAAAGGTTAACTGCGTTGTTTTCCCGTCCTTGCCCAAGTAGCAAGCGGGCTAGATCCCCTTCACCCAGTGTGGGGTTTTCAGATGCGGAGGTCTCCTCTTCAGAGGAACGGGACCCACAAGGGGATCAGGCAGACCCAAGTCCCGACGGTTCAGACAGGGAAAATTCCACTATAGATGAATATTTTTCGGCCTCTCAAGCGGAGGGCCTGTGGATCCAGTCTTTGACAGATATGGTTCGCACTGCCTTTAAACTTCCAGTGCCAGAACTAGTAGCCCCGGAGGTATCCTCATTGGGTTCTTTAAAGGCCCCATTAACTGGTGCATCCTTTCCAATGCACCCCCTTCTGCGGAACGTGATTTACCAAGATTGGGCTCGACCTGATAGAATCTTTGTCCCTCCTAAAAGATTCTCTATTCTCTACCCTATGGAAGAGGAATATGTAAAGAAATGGGCTCTCCCTACAGTGGACGCAGCCATTTCCTGCGTGAATAAATCCCTGACTTGTCCGGTTTGAAAATGTCCATATGTTCAAGGATCCGGTCGACAAGAAATTCGAGACCCTACTGAAAGCAGCTTTTACCTCAGTAGGTGCCATGGTTCAGCCAGCAGTAGCAGCCATTGGTGTTTGTCAGGCCTTGAAGGATCAGGCAAAGCATATATTGAAGGACATGCCGGCTCAGCATACTCATGAATTAGCAGAATTCCCTAGGGCTCTCTGCTTTGCAGTAGATGCTATTAAGGACTCCATCCAACAGGCATCCCGTTTATCTCTACTGATGGTTCACATGCGTCGTCTTTTGTGGCTAAAGAACTGGTCAGCAGAGGCACCCTGCAAAAAGCTTCTAGCAGGGTTTCCCTTTCATGGGGGAAGACTATTCGGGGAAGACCTAGATAAATATATCCACACCATATCAAGTGGAAAAAGTACTTCCTTACCGTCAAGAAAAGACCGCGTGGGCCCACGTTTAAACGACAGGCCATTGCAGGCTCGGCCCCTTCGACTTCCCGTCAGTATCGACGGCCTCCCGGGCGTTCAACAGTTAATAGCCGCCCACAGGGACAAGCCGCGGCAAACAAGAGGCCCTGGTCTCGCAAGCCGGCTAAACCAGTCATCAAATCAGATTCATGAAGGGGCGCCCCCACTCTCTTGGGTGGGGGGAAGACTTCAGTTTTTCTCCGAAGTCTGGAAGGCCAGAATTCCCGACTCTTGGGTTCGGTCCGTAGTAGCCTCAGGCTACAAACTAGAGTTTCGAGAAATCCCCCCTCCTCATTTTCAGGGGTCAAGTCTTCCAAGCGACCCGTTAAAGAGGGCCTCTCTCGTAAAGGCGTTGGATCGCCTCTTGCTCCAAGGAGTAATTGTAGAAGTACCAACCCAAGAAAGGGGTCTGGGATTCTACTCCAACCTTTTTGTTATACCAAAACCCAATGGCGACGTCAGGCCTATATTAGACCTCAAACGCCTAAATCGCTTTCTAAGGATTCAGACCTTCCGTATGGACTCCATACGTTCAGTGACAACCAGCCTGCATCAGGGCGACTTCCTAGCATCTATAGACATAAAGGATGCATATCTGCATGTGCCAATTTACCCAGCACATCACAAGTTTCTTCGTTTTACGATAAACCAAAGTCATTATCAGTTCGTAGCCCTCCCTTTCGGGTTGGCAACAGCTCCACGGGTATTCACAAAGGTGTTAGCCCCGGTACTAGCCGTCCTAAGGACAGAAGGCATCTTGGTCCTAGCATACCTGGACGATCTCCTGGTTATCGACAGTTCAGCTTCCAACCTCAATCATGCAGTAGTCCGCACAGTGCGGCATCTAGAAGAGTTCGGGTGGATTGTGAACCAAGAAAAATCAAGGTTACATCCCACAAGACAGTTGGAATATCTAGGCTTTCGGTTAGATACAGAATGCCAGAAGGTATTTTTACCTCAAGAGAAGATCAGGTCGTTGATTCAAACGATTCAAATAGTCTTAGGCAAAAAGAAGCCGACTATTCGCCTATGCATGCGACTGCTGGGGAAGATGGTGGCCGCCTTCGAAGCAGCGCCCTACGCCCAGATCCATACCAGAATTCTGCAAGCAGCTATTCTCTCTGCTTGGAACAAGTCCATACAGGCATTAGACCGTCCATTAGTTCTTTCTCCAGAAGTCAGGCACAGCCTGTACTGGTGGCTGATCCCTCAAAAATTATCAAAAGGGAAAACCTTTTGCCCCATCTCGTGGAAAATAGTAACCACAGATGCCAGCCTAACAGGTTGGGGGGCAATCTTAGGAAAACGGACCCAGCAGGGACAGTGGTCAGAGGCAGAAAGTCTGCTTCCCATCAATGTCCTAGAGATCAGAGCTGTTCGGTTGGCCCTGGTCGCCTGGACTCTCCCCCTGCAGGGTCTGCCAGTAAGGATACAGTCCGACAATGCCACGGCGGTGGCATACATAAACCACCAGGGGGGCACAAAGAGCCTGGCGGCTCAAAGGGAAGTAAACCTAATTTTTGCATGGGCCGAAGCCCATGTACCCTGCATCTCAGCAGTGTTCATCCCAGGGATAGACAATTCTCAAGCAGATTTTTTGAGTCGTCAACAGTTGCTCCCGGGAGAGTGGTCTCTTCACCCCCAGGTATTCCAAGAGATTTGCCAAAGATTCGGAGTTCCCGATGTGGACATCATGGCAACAAGATTCAACAAGAAATTGGACAAATTTGTATCCCGAGCCAGGGACCCCTCGGCCTACGGGACCGATGCGTTGGTTTGCCCCTGGCACCAGTTTTCTCTCCTGTATGCGTTCCCTCCACTACAGATGATTCCCCGCCTTCTACGAAGGATCAGGGTGGAGCGCAGGCCGGTGATCCTGGTGGCCCCAGCCTGGCCCAGAAGGGCTTGGTACGCACTCATCGTGAGGATGTCAGTAAGGGCACCGTGGCCACTCCCCCTGCGCCCAGATCTGCTGTCTCAGGGCCCGATCTACCACCCTGCTTCACAGCAGCTAAATTTGATGGCTTGGCGGCTGAATCTCTAATTCTTAAGGGCAGAGGCCTCTCGGCCCAAGTCATATCTACGTTAATTCAAGCTAGAAAGCCAGTCTCTAGAAATATCTATTACAGAGTCTGGAGAACCTATGTGGAGTGGTGCGAGTCTCAAGGAGGGCATCCTCGCAAGTTTTTTATTGACAGGATCTTGCGATTCCTCCAGGTTGGCGTTGACAAGGGGTTGGCTCTTAGTACTCTAAAGGGGCAGGTGTCTGCCTTATCGATATGGTTTCAAAGGCCTTTGGCCACACATTCGCTTGTAAAAACCTTTTTGCAGGGGGTCTTGCATGTAAATCCCCCTATTAGAGCTCCCCTCTGCCCCTGGAATTTAAATCTGGTCTTGTCAGCTTTACAAAAGCAGCCGTTTGAACCTCTGACAGAAATCCCTCTTGTGCTGCTAACCCGAAAGTTGGTTTTCTTGGTGGCTATGGCTTCGGCCAGAAGGGTCTCCGAGCTGGCAGCCTTGTCTTGCAGGGAACCGTACCTTATTCTGCATAAGGACAGAGTGGTTCTGCGGCCTCAGCCTTCTTTCCTTCCTAAGGTCATATCCAGTTTTCACTTGAATCAGGACCTAGTCCTACCATCCTTCTTTCCTACTCCCCAGTCCAGAGAGGAAAGATTGCTTCATACTTTGGATGTGGTCCGAGCCATGAGGGTTTATCTCAAGGCTACAGAAAAGATTAGGAAAACAGATGTGCTTTTCATTCTTCCGGATGGCCCCAAGAAGGGTCAGCCGGCTGCCAAGTCTTCCTTGGCTAGGTGGATTAAGCAGCTGATTTTTCAGGCCTATGGTCTGAAGCGCGTTCCACCTCCCTTATCAGTTAAAGCCCATTCTACGAGGGCCATGAGTGCCTCTTGGGCGGCACACCATCAGATCTCTATGGCACAGGTTTGCAAAGCGGCAACCTGGTCTTCCGTACATACGTTTACTAAATTTTATAAGTTGGACGTCACAAAGGCTGCGGACGCAGCATTTGGGCAGGCGGTCCTACGGGCAGCAGTATAGAATCCTCTGGCCCGGTTCACGCCCCCTTTTTTCTGTTGGTGGAGCTATTTTACCTCCTGATATAGTTTCTGTTTGGCTATTTTTTGCCTTACGGTCTCCCTCCCTTCATAGAGCATTGCTTTGGGACATCCCATATGTAATGGCTATGCGCTCTGTGTCCCGTGATGTACGATCAAGAAAAAGGGATTTTTAATAACAGCTTACCTGTAAAATCCTTTTCTTGGAGTACATCACGGGACACAGAGCTCCCACCCCTCTTTGTGGGAACATTGTGTAACCTCAGAGAAATTGCTTGCTACAAAACTAAAGCACTCTCAGTGGGAGGGGGTTATATAGGGAGGAACTTCCTGTGAAGTTGATTACACCAGTGTCCACACCTGAAGGTACTCCATATAACCCATATGTAATGGCTATGCGCTCTGTGTCCCGTGATGTACTCCAAGAAAAGGATTTTACAGGTAAGCTGTTATTAAAAATCCCTTTTTTGCCCTTTAGGTATAACAAGCATTTTTTTTGCTCCTCGTGACTCATTTGGTTGCTTTTATCCCTTTTTATTTTATTTATTTTATTTTTTATGTAGAGTCAGCAAATTCAGTATTACAAGGACGGTATGTTCTTTCTTAAATTCTTTCCTATACAAGGATCAGTGTTAGGTGATTAGAGCATTGGTTCAAATTGCAAGACACTGTATGGGTTCGGTATCAGCATTTATTCCCTTTTCCCTGTGAAAATGTTCCCTTTAAAGCTTATCTATGCAGAATTGGGACTCGGTGTCACAAGTGATTTTTGGAATCTTCATTTCTGTTGAGAGATCTACCTGCTAGAGCTGATGTTTTGCTGAGAACAATGAGCTATGATTTATCTGGCAGTTATTGATCACTGCACCACCAAACCAGCTCTTGGTGTATTCTCAACCCTGCGGACAGGTGGATGTAGCATATGTACATTGAAAACTTGGTTTCTTTTTCTCCAGAAGAAAAGGAGCACTTGGTGCCCACTGCCTTCTCACATTGGGACTTTTTTCAGCAAGATATTTGTGTGCATTAGGCAGCAGTTACATCACTTGAAAGTGCGTATCGCTTCTGAAAAGTTCCCACACCAATGTTTTGTTTTTTTGTGGGTTTTATTTTTATTTTTTTGTATTGTTGTGTATCCTTTTTACAACAACAGAAGGTTACCAGGTAATGCCTGGTGTTTTGTCAGTTTTAGCTCTAGACTGTGTACCAACAAAGGCAGTGCTATGTAGGACTGGCCATGTATGGATCAGATATTTTCGATCAATCGGCCAGCTGATGGAAACAAACTGGTTTCAGCTTTAATGTATACAAGGATTTCTTATCAGCTTCTTAGTATTTTTAGTCAAATTGTAATCTAGTGAAAGTTATAGCAGTTAGACTTAGAACATTGCTCTAAGCCAGGCATCACATTTCCAAGATCCATAGGTCAACGGGTGCAGGCTGCCAAATTGTCTATCCAGAGCGATGCATACATCAAGAACAAGAGACACCACTCTCCCGTCCAGCCGTCACAGCATCGGAATCAAGATCGGCTTCATCCTGCAGGTCTTTGCAAAAAGGCTATGTCTACTGATGAATTCTGCTTTGCCCATGGGGTGAAAGGTGTCAGAGAAAGTGTTTTTTTTTTTTTTTTACATTCAGCAGGAAGCCAGCTGACAGCTGATGACTCATTGGTTGTTAAAGCGGATCTCCACCCTAAAGTGAAGATCCGCTGATCGGAACCCTCCCCCCCTCCGGTGTCACATTTGACACCTTTCAGGGGGAGGGGGGTGCAGATACCTGTCTAAAGACAGGTATTTGCACCCACTTCCGGCCCGCAGTCTCGGGCAAAAGACAGGTTTTTTCCCGTTGTGTGCTGGGAACACTCGGCTCCCATCACACAGCGGGAGCCAATCGGCGGGCGCAGCGCAACTCGCGCATGCGCCGTAGGGAACCGGGCAGTGAAGCTGGAGCGCTTCACTTCTTGGTTCCCTCACCGTGGATGGAGGGGGGAGCAGCAGAGAGACGAGTGATCGGGGCCATCCGCTTTAAGGACACGGCGGCCGGCTTCCTGCCCCCCCCCCCCTCTTAGCAACCAGCTAGATACAATGTAAACATAAAAATGCAAATTGCTGCAAAATCACGATAAAAACGTGTGTCAAAACACTGCAGAAACGCTCAACATGCATAGATGTGAATCGATCCTAATGGCTGGTCATGAGAGTGGCTTCTCTTGTACCTATCCTAGTTATAGTTTGCTTGAAAAAAAGACAAACGTCCTAAAGTTTTTTCTTTGCTGAAACTTTAGTTTGGAGATTGCTTGTTTTATTGTGAGGACATAAAACTGGGATCTACTATTACTAACGTGTTTTTAAATGTGCAGACTGCTAGGGGCCATCAAGCCTGATCCTCACTTTACTACCTTTTGTGAGTCAGTGGTTTGGAAAAAGCCTTATTGCAGGCTATTAGATTGGGGCTTCATGATTAATCAAGGTCTTCAACTAATTATATAATGAAGCATCTGAGTCTGTACCTTTCAAGCATAACTAAGTATTGGCTCCAAAGATATTTACTTGAATAGAACTTCTTGAAACCTGTCGGAGTGGAGAAACGTTTCCCTATGTGGTCTGGTACTCTGATGAACTGTGGCTACACTGGGCTTAAACCGGAATGATTCACCACACAATCTAAGAGCCTGTTCACACTGCGGCGGCACGACTTCGGGGGCAACTCTGAAAGTCGTCCTGAAGATGACTTCAGAGGCGATTAGCAAAACGACTTCTGTATAGAAGTCAATGCAAGTTGCCCCGAGCCGCCCCCACAAGAACCTTTTTCTAAGTCAGAGTGACTTGCGTTGCTCCTATTAGAACGGTTCTATTGCATAGAATGGGACGCGACTCGTCAGGTGGCTGAGCCACCTGACGAGCCGCCCCAGTGTGAACCGGCTCTAAGAGTTACGTTTACATTGTTCTGGGTAAAAACAAAAGTTGTCACTGATTTAGAAAGGTGCCGACAAGGCATTTGGAGAATAAAGCCTACTACACACAGTTGGAAAATTGGATAAAAAAGACGGCTTTCCAAGCGATCGTATGATAATCTAATCATGAGTACACATCTTTCGAGAGCCGATACTGACCGTTCATCCAAAATGATCTGAATGGACATGCATGAACATTTTTATTTTATGATAGCGGATCGTGTGATCTTCATTTATTCAGTACAGTTTTCGGAAGAACAAGACTACACATGCTCAAACGAAAGAATACATTACAATGAAATAAATTATATCAAGTTGAGTAAGCTCTTCATTTTCGATATGACACTAGTATGCAAAAAAAAAAAATATTCATATGATATTCTGATTGTGTGTACGGGGCTAAAAGCCAGCCATACATGGACTAAACAAGAAAGAATTAAACTGTGTGGATGAAAGAATCTGCAATGCCGGCTATTTTATTAAATCGCCCATGATTGTTTGAATACCTAAACAGTGATTGCATCTGATTGCATACAGTCACCTGTTCAGCTGATAATATTTAATCGGGTTTTGTTCAGCCAGGTAGGTCCCACAGGACCACCCGCAGTTGGGCTTTAGACCAGTTCAGTGGGAAAGGCCAGTGTTGGACTTTAAATGATATCTGCTGTATTATTCAAAGCATGGATGATCTAAAACAGGGGCCAATCACCATAAAATTGGCTCGGTTTTCCCAAAATATAAATTGCGATGGTACATATTCTACAATTTTGATTATTTGGAATGAATCTTCATTAAAGAGGGGGTTCACCCTTAAAACCACTTTCTCCCATCCAGCATACTGGCGTCAGCGCCAGTATGCTGTCTTTTTTTTTTTTTTTATAGGTGTACTTACCTCTTAATAGATAATTTAATTTTCGTCCTACCGCGGGGTATGGCGCCGCTATATAGCGTCACGCCTTCCGAAAACAGCCGACTAGCACTCGGCGGTTCTCGGAGCTATACGGCGCCTGAGCACAGACCTAGGAGCTGACTGCGCAGGCGCCGTATATAGCCGCGTCACGCCTTCCGAAAAAAGGCGAAATAGGACTCGGCTGTATATGGCGCCTGCGCAGGCGCCGAGAACAGCCGAGTGCTAGTCGGCTGTTTTCGGAAGGCGTGACGCTATATAGCGGCGCCATACCCCGCGGTAGGACGAAAATTAAATTATCTATTAAGAAGTAAGTACACCTATAAAAAAAAAAGACAGCATACTGGCGCTGACGCCAGTATGCTGGATGGGATGGGAGAAAGTGGTTTTAAGGGTGAACCCCCTCTTTAAATCTGATTTTAGAAATGGTTTGGTTAAAGAACAGAGATCAACTGTGGGTAATGCATAGTGTATATGGAGTTTTTTTTTGGATGGACTAACGATGTAAAAGAGGCTACTCTACACAAAACATCTCTATTTAAATTGAAGTGGATGTAAGCCCTCCATACTTCCAGAGAAGTAAACAGCCTCAGATGATACACAGAAATGAACCAAATCTCCCTACACAGGTTTTACATCCATATCTGCTGTCTTCACATTTATATACTGTTTAGAAAGTTGTTAGATTTTCTCTTCCTGTTTAACACAGAGTGTAATGTCCGGGCATACAGCCAAGGTGGCTAAAATTGCTGATTGGAGGAAAGGCACACCCCCCCTCTGCACAGACTCTCAGAGGTAATTTGTAATAGGGCCAGCTCCCTGCTAATCTATTTTAGCAACCTCCCCTGACAGAAGATTCAGGCTGCTTTTGTCTAAAAGTCTGAGAATTTGTCAGGAGTTATCAGGCTGATAACAGAGGAACGTTTCGGGAGAGAGCTGTGGGACTTGGCTCATTGAAGAGAGATAACAAAATACTGCATAATATATATGTGCCCAGCTCAAATTTCATGAATCGGGTTTACATCCACTTTAAGCCACAAGAACAGAACGTACTAGTAGCAAAAGTTGAGATTCGTTAAACAGCTTGTTGGTTCTGGCAGCAGGGAAGTTTTCATGGATTTTTTTTTTGTCAGTAAATAAAGTCTGCTGATGTATCCATATGAATATACTTGTGTGATGTGAATGAAGCAAAATTGTAGCTAATGATTTTTTGAGTTGGGTATTGTTGTGTACATTTTTTGCTTTTTGACGGGGCTCCATTTGAAAATGTAGTTCATATTTGTGTAGTGCTTTAAAATACAGTCTGCAAATACTTGTCAACGGCACATTCATTTAAGGGTTATCAAGGTTTTGATTAGATAAACTGCGCTAGAAGACAAACTCGCAGCTATGGAAGCTAATCGAAATCCTTTTATTATTGAATTATTTACAGGTGAATATATATTTTTTTGGTGTCTGCTGCAGTTTTGACAGTTGCAATCCTGGTCAGACTTGAACTCTCATTTGGAACCCTTGCCCCCATTGTCTCAAAATGTGCCGATTATTATATCCATGTTTGATTTCCTTTTAACTACTTAAGGACCGCCGATATACGTCAGCAGAATGGCACGGCTGGGCACAATCGCGTATGGGTACGTCCTTTTTAAGTGCCCAGCCGTGGGTCGCGGAACGCCGGCACGCCCCCGCGACCCAGTACGAAGCTCCGGGACCCGCGGACCTGATCGCCACTTGTGTCCCGCAATCGGTCACAGGAGCTGAAGAACGGGGAGAGGTGTGTGTAAACACACCTTCCCCGTTCTTCACTGTGGCAATGTCAGTGATCGTCTGTTCCCTGATAAAGGGAAAGACGATCACTGACGTCCCGCCCCCAGTCCCGCCCCCATACAGTTAGAAACACATATGAGGTCACACGTAACCCCTACAGCGCCCCCTAGTGGTTAACTCCTAAACTGCAATTGGCATTTTCACATTAATCAGTGCATTTTTATAGCACTTTTCGCTGTGAAAATGACAATGGTCCCAAATATGTCAATTGTCCGATGTGTCCGCCATAATGTCGCAGTCACGAAAAAAATCGTTCATCGCCGCGATTAGTAGTAAAATTTTTTTTTTATAAAAATGCCATAAAGCTTTCCACTGTTTTGTAAACGCTATAAATTTTGCGCAAACCAATCGATAAACGATTATTGTGATTTTTTTTTTACCAAAAATAGGTAGAATAATACATATCAGCCTAAACTGAGGAAAAAATATGTTTTTTTATACCTTCTTTTTTTTTTGGGGGGGGGGGGGGTATTTATTATAGAATTTTTTTTTTTTTCAAAATTGTCGCTCTATCTATAGCGGGAAAAAAATGCAGAGGTGATTAAATACCACCAAAAGAAAGCTCTATTTGTGGGAAAAAAAGGACGCCAATTTTGTTTGGGAGCCACGTCGCATGACCGCACAATTGTCCGTTAAAGCGACGCAGTGCAGGATCGGAAAAAAGGGGGAAGGTCCTTAACCTGCATAATGGTCCGGATCTTAAGTGGTTAAAGGAAGGCTCACCCTAGGCATAATATTTTAAAGTACATGTGAGCCCTTAAAGCGGAGTTCCACCCAAAAGTGGAAGCTCCGCTTATATGCTTCCTCCCCCTCTGGTGCCACAATTGGCACCTTTCAGGGGGGAGAAACGGTTACCTGTTTTTGACAGGTTTCCATTCCCATGGCGCTGTCCCTTGGAAGCATTTTTATAGCACCGATCGCCGTATAAATGCCAATGGTCCCAAAAATGTGTCAAAAGTGTCCGATATGTCCGCCATAATGTCGCAGTCCCGGAAAAAAAAACGCAGATCGCCACCATTAATATTAAAAAAAAAAATATTATTTTGTCAAAAAAAAAAAGCATTTGTCGCTAATTAGTCAGCAGTGTTTTCTAGATTACCGAGCTAAATGTTAAGTATAACATTTTTGTGCATGCATGTGATTTTTTTTAGTAGTCATTTCCTAATCCCTTCACCAACCAACGGTGATCTGACTGGTTTTGTGTTTTGATTCTTTTTGGTGTTCTGTGGCTTTCCATATTTAGTTGTAAGAAGTGTTTATTACTGCTCTCCTCTTTCATTCCCATGCTGTGGCTCCTAAGTATTGCTTGTTTTATTAGCTTGGGAGAACAGCAAGTTGGTTGTGTTTGATGGTCCCAGTGACCAGCCACAAATTATTTTTAGATGAAAGACTTAGCGTTTCAGTTTCCTAGAGCGAAAGTGAACGGTGTTTATTTCTGTATTTAAACGCACGGTTGAAGGTGTGAATACAGATAGCATCTGGAGATCGTGTTTGTGCCTCGCCTCTCTTCCTCTTCCCCCCTCTTTTTATTATTTTTTCTTCTGTCCTATCTTTCTTCTCTCCTCCCCCCCCCCCCCCCTGAACATTTCTCTCCCCTCTTTTATTTCTTGCCCTCTCCCTCTTGAACATTCTTCTCCGTCTTCCCTTGTTTCTCCACCCCACCCTTTCCACCTAAACTCCCCCCCATCTTTCTCTCTTCCCCTCTTTTTCTCCTCTTCCCTCCCCTCTACTTTTTTTGTCTTCTAGATCAGGGATCTCCAAACTACGGCCCTTCAGCTGCTGCAAAGCTACACTTCCCATGAGGCATTCTAAAACTCTGACATTCACAGACATGACTAGGCATGATGGGAATTGTAGTTCCTGAACTCCTGGAGGGCCATAGTTTGGAGACCCCTGTTCTAGATGAAAACATTTTTAACCGCTTTCACTGGGTTCAATTGGAAAGCTGTAAATCAGGGGTGCCCAACCTTTTGAAGGCTGAGGGCCACTTAAGCGACCTAGTAACCAGTCGTGGGCCACAATGAGCGGAGTGGGCAGATGACAGGTTTGTGTCCAGTTTGCATATGCAAAGCAGACACAGCCCAATCTACTCTATGGGCCCTCTGATCCAATCGGATAGAAGGGGGCAGATCCACATTTTTTTTTTTACCAGATCGGATTGGAGGTAGGCAGGTGTAAACGGACAAAAGTCTGTTTATATCTGCCGCTACATAGAGGTGAATGGAGGGTCTGATTGGGTCGGACCGATCATGTGAAAGGGGCCTAAGGCTGCTTTTATACTGATGGTCTGTGGTCTATTGCAGCACAGTGTACCTGTGATTTTCCTGCTGGTTGGCTGCACTTTGCCATAGACGTCTATTATATCCTGCAGGTGTGGTGCACCTTTTGAAAAGCCACTTACTTTCTCTACCGCCGGCTTCATTTACAACACTGATGCTCTCGGATTGCAGCCATCCCAGAGTAGGAGGTCGCGGGCCACATCAGAGGGCTCCGTGGGCCACATGTGGCACCCGGGCCACTGGTTGGGCACCCCTGCTGTAAATCCTTGTGTGACATTATATTATGTGCCTTTTATATGTTCATATTGAATTAAAAATGCTTTGTTGCTAAACATGTTTTTTTTTTCTTTTTGATCTACAGGACGCAAATGTTTTACAGGGACCTTTGTCTCGAAATGTCCAGGTTTTGAAAACATACATTAATCACAACTTTCTAGTCAATCGCCGTCAAGATGAGTGTCCAAGGGAAAGGTTTCCCTTTGGACCTAGGGGGAAGCTTTACTGAAGATGCACCGAGGCCCCCAGTACCTGGGGAGGAAGGAGAACTGGTCACAACAGATCCAAGGCCGTTCATCCACAGTTACTGCCCTGCAAAAACTGATGGGATCAAAAATGAGACTTCAACAGCGACGCCGAGACGTTCCGACCTGGACTTGGGCTACGAACCCGAAGGCAGCGCTTCACCCACTCCACCATATTTAAAATGGGCTGAATCTTTGCATTCTTTGTTGGATGACCAGGATGGAATTAACTTGTTCAGAACTTTTTTGCAACAAGAGAATTGTGGGGATTTGCTTGATTTCTGGTTTGCGTGTAGTGGCTTTCGGAAGCTGGAGCCTAGTGACTCCAAGGTGGAAAAAAGACTCAAACTGGCCAAAGCAATTTATAAAAAATACATTCTAGACAATAATGGGATTGTCTCTCGGCAGATCAAACCAGCAACAAAGTGTTTTATTAAAGATTGTTTACTGAGGCAGCAGATTGAACCTGACATGTTTGACCAGGCCCAAACGGAAATCCAGTCCACGATGGAGGACAATACTTACCCTATATTCCTCAAATCGGATATCTATTTAGAATATACTACAATAGGCGGGGAAAGTCCTAAGATCTACAGTGACCATAGCTCGGGTTCTGGAACAGGGAAGGGTCCAGCTGGATATTTGCCAACTCTTAACGAAGATGAGGAATGGAAGTGTGACCAAGCGGTGGATAATGACTGTGAAAGAGAATCTGTTTCTTCAAACATTATTAATCAGAAACTCATTTTAGAAGCTGCGTCGCATTGTCCAGCCGCATCTAGACGTCTGAGCGATGGAAGAGAGTTTAGGTATGTGTGGATTTATTTGGATTTTTGCTGTTGCTTTTGAGTTGTTGCCTTTCTGTATCTTTTTTTCTTTTTTTTGCACTCCTTTTCTGAAGGGCCCCACAAGCAATCACCTTGCCAGTACTTTGCCAATGCTCTTGTCTTCATCACAGCCAGCAACAATACCTGCTACTTCTGGGTGGAGTAGGACTTGTTGCATCCTCCTCTGTGATGGTGCTCAGGTTCTTTAGGCCCTGAGCACTGTCACATGACTAAGGGAAGGACACTGCCGCTTCCTGTAGTTTCCAAGGCGTAGATTTCTGTAAGTCGTGCTGTATGTGTGATCTTTTCTTAATTACTATGCAAGCCAGACGTTGGTGGCCCAGGTTTAATTTCAAGACAAGGCCATGAATGTCTGCCTACAGTTATCTCTCATGACAAGTGTGTGTTTAAAGTGAACCTAAAATTCAAGAATGCGGAACCCTGAAATTTGTATTTGTTCGCAGCATTGTTCCAGTCTGACCAAGTGGTGGTTCTGACACTTGCTTATATTCCTGCAATTCGGGATCGGTTCTGTGTGGTGACGATTCTGTGATTATAGAGGCTGCCAATAATTTGGACTACAAAGAAGCTACTGGGAATGAATATTTTTATTATTTTTAGGGTTGCACATTAAAGTAAAATTACAGCTTAAACTTAGTGGACCTTCAGTCATTTTTTCGTGTTTCTATCTTGTTTAATCTTCTGCCCTTCTCTATGGATAGTAAAAGAGTATTTTTTTTTTCTGCCAGTAAATACCTTATACAGCCCACTTTCTGTTTCTGGTCTGGAAAAAAGCCTAGGTGATGACATCATGCTCGCCCTGTCACTCTCGTGAGAGTTTGCCAGGAAGGGAGGGGGGATGAGTCATAAGAAGGCTAATGAGAGCTGCAGAGCTGGAGGTGTGACTGTGTAAATCCACGAAGTGTACAGGCAGCAGCTTCAGCTGCCCACAGCTAAAATGGCTGCAGCTAGACTCAGTGGAGGGAGATTTCTGCAGCATATTTGGCAAGTACAGAATCACAGTATATATAAAATAATATACAAATTGGTTGGAGGGAAGCTTCAGAATGGCAAAGATGTTTTTATTACAAATTATGTGAGCAGACTGCATTTTTCTCTTTAAAGAGGAGGTTCACCCTAAATATACGCTTTTCCATGTGATCCAGCATACTGGCGTCAGCGCCAGTATGCTGTTGTTTTTTTTTTTTTTTAATGCCCCACTTACTGTCTAATCTTCAATTTTGATTTATCTCCCCAGCGAGGGATGGAGCCTGTATAGCCCGTCACTGGTTCCGAAAATACCCGATTTAGGACTCGGGTATTTCCAGCACAATACGGCGCCTGCGCACAGACCTAGGAGATGACTGCGCAGGCGCCGTATTTCTTCGAGTCCTACAGCTATGGCGCGTCATGCCCTCCGGAAAAAGCCGAAATAGGACTCGGAGAAATACGGCGCCTGCGCAGTCAGCTCCTAGGTCTGTGCGCAGGCGCCGTATTGCGCCGGAAATACCCGAGTCCTAAATCGGGTATTTTCGGAACCAGTGACGGGCTATACAGGCTCCATCCTCCGCTGGGGAGATAAATCAAAATTGAAGATTAGACAGTAAGTGGGGCATTAAAAAAAAAATACAGCATACTGGCGCTGACGCCAGTATGCTGGATTACATGGAAAAAGAGTATATTTAGGGTGAACCTCCTCTTTAAGTAGTCTTAAAAATGTTCCCTCCCCCTTCTAACACCTATGCTGGCTAACCTGCATAAAGAAGAGGTATTTACCTACCTACTTTCATCCAGCTGTGACCAAATTATTTGTTAGCCAGCAGCAGCACAGGAGAGAGTACTTGACAATGGTTGGGAATGAGTAGCGCCCGCTTATGAAAACGGCGTTCAAACCACACATGTGAGGTATCGCTAACGATCGTTGGAGGGAGAGCAATCATTCTAGCCTTAGACCTTCTCTGTAACTCTAAACTGGTAATCTGTAGAAATTGTTAAACCTCACCTATGGAGATATTTAAGAGTAAAATTTGTCGCCATTCCACGAGCGGGCGCAATTTACTCGGCGTAACATTATCTTTCACAATATAAAAAAAAAATTAGGCTAACTTTACTGTCTTTTTAAATTCAGTGTGACGGAAAGTATTGTAACGACCGCCATTTTATTCTCTACTGTGTTATAAAAAAAACATAATGTTTGGAGGTTCTAAGTAACATTTCTAGCAAAAAATAATGGATTTCAACTTGTAAACAACTTTTAGAAAGAGGCTCGGGCTGAGGTGGGTAATAGAGTTGAATGTCTTGTGCTATGTTCTAAAGGTCCATTCTAGCACTAAAAGATTTTTCAACCCCCCAATCCCCCCCGACGCAAGAAACTTCTGAAAAATCACAGCGACAAAATAAAGTGTGTCCTCATAACAAGATGTAACAGGTGCACACTAACTCAATCGCCCCTTTTATTATTCCCCGCTTGCTGTACATAATTAATGACAAAATGTAAACCATCTGCACACAGACAGCAGGGAGCATTACATTACACAACCCCACTGTCTCATGAACAACACACGGCATTTCATGGGGATCACTTCCAAAATGAACAGTATACATAACCATGTGGCAATATACAAAATGTATTCAATTACCGGTATACCTTTCTCGCTTTCATGTATCTATGAACTTTAACAAATTCAGCTCTCACATCTGTAACATGGACCATATACTATGGACCAGAGCATATTTTTTTATATTTCAGATTAAAATAACGTATGCATCATTTTTAGTAGGGTTGTCTAGTACCAGTATCGGGACCGATACCAAGCATTTGCCCGAGTACTTGTACTCGGGCAAATGCTCCCGATGCTTCACCGATACTTGTCCTGTGTCCTCCTCCAGCCCCCCTCCGTTTTGCTGCAGTCTCTCTCCCTCTTTGCCCCCCGCCGGTGTTTTCCCTCTCCTCCGTGTCCCCCGCCAGTGTTTTCCCTCTCCTCTGTGTCCCCCGCCGGTGTTTTCCTTCTCTCCTCCGTGTCCCCCGCCGGTGTTTTCCTTCTCTCCTCCGTGTCCCCCGCCGGTGTTTTCCTTCTCTCCTCCGTGTCCCCAGCCGGTGTTTTCCTTCTCTCCTCCGTGTCCCCCGCCGGTGTTTTCCTTCTCTCCTCCGTGTCCCCCGCCGGTGTTTTCCTTCTCTCCTCCGTGTCCCCCTGGAACTGTCAGGATCGAGAGCGGCGGTAGGAGCCAGTAAACCCGGCTCCTTCCTGTTCCGAATGGACAGAGTCAGCGATGACTCTGTCCATTCACGTAACTGAAACATCGTAAACTGTGATTACAATGTTTCAGTTTATGAATGAAGAGAAGACGCTGTCTTCTCTCCATTCATTTTCAGCGCAGCTTAGGCTGCTGAGAAAGGGACAGGAGAATCTGTTTCCCGTACCTTTCTCTGTCTCAAAGGGGTCTGTTAAGACCCCTGATATCTCACCAAAGCACCCCCAACAGGGCTGATAAAAAAAAAAAAAAATGCAATAAATGATATAAAAATAAATAAAATGTAAATAGTAATTAAAAAACACACTGACAATCCACTAACCCCCCTCTAAAAATAAATAAAAAAAAGGCCACTGAATAACAAAAAGTAAAAAAAAAACAAAAAAACGCCATGGTCACATAGCAAAAAAAAGTATCGGTATTCGGTATCGGTGAGTACTTGAAAAAAGTATCGGTACTTGTACTCGGTCTTAAAAAAGTAGTATCAGGACAACCCTAATTTTTTTAAGGCTTTCTTGATACTGTCTTGCTAAAAAGATTTTTATTTTTTATGAAATCCTTAGGCAAAAGCTGTAACAAAATAGATAAGTTTACATTTTATTTTAATTTTCCCTTTTAACCATTTAAGCTTCAATTTTTTTTTTTTTGCCCCCTTCATGACCAGGCTGTTTTTTGCTATTCAGCACTGCGCTACTTTAAATTACACGAGCGGCTTACGATACCGGTAATTAGATATTACATAATGGTACCTTCATCCCAGCCATAATGAAGAAGAAATATTTAGGAAGGAGGCTAGAGAGGACTTTAAGGCCCCTTTCACACCTGTGGACCGTATGTCCTGCTTTTTCATCCATTCGTTTGCGGATGAAAAAGGGACATACATTTTGGTCCATATGAGATTGTGGGTGTCAGCGGATGAACATCCGCTGACACCCGATCTCATCCGCCTCCGCAATGATCCGATTCTGAAGATGGAAGAAAACCCTATTTTTCCTTCTGTCATCGGATCGGATGACCACGGACATACGGTAACGTGTCCATTTAAATCCCCCACATAGGGGAGAGTGGAGAAAAGATAGGGCGGTCCCTGCACAGTGTGTGGGGACCGCCCTGTCATCGGCCGGCTCAGCGGGGATCAACGGAGCGATCCCTGCTGAGCATACAGAGGCGGATCATTACTGATCCGCCTGTGTGAAAGGGGCCTAATTTGGACAAACAATTTTGGCATAATAAATTCTATTTAAGGTGCCAGAAACCATGCACAATTTTCACATTCATACCCTGTCTTATTGAAGCAAGCTATATTATGAGTGAAAGATCAGTAAGGTATTTGTATCTTAACATGTTCAGTAGGTTCCTTTTAGTTATCTCATATCTATGGTTCCTGCAGAGGGCCTCAGCCCCATTATGGTAGAGACTATGAGTAATCGGAGAGGTTTGAAAACTTATCGGCTTTTGGAAGAAAAGCTGACACTAGAGTTGTCCGGCTGCTCATTCCGGTCTTCAAAAATGTGGCCACCCTGACGGTTAAGTGGTTAAATCAAACCATAAAATTTAAAGTGGAAGTAAAGGGTGAACACTTAACTGCCCAACGATCACTTGCCAGCACCAACATCTTCTTAGTGCCCGTCTTCAACTCTTCATCTTCGGGCTTCTTTGCTGGTGGGAGGATGACGTCGCTCCTGTGCATGCGCAGGAGCTTTGGGCATCTTGGTACTCGGAGTGGCCCAACATTTAGAACTGTGCATTTTTTTTATAGCACTGAAGAGGACAGCAAGCAGACAGGTAGGGGCATTTCATTGCAGAAGACCGTGAATGCCTCCTCTGTAATAAAAGCCTGCCTGCTCGCTGTTTCTTACATTGGAACTTCAGTTCCGCTTTAACAGCCAAATCTACTACCAAACCATATGCTATAAAATCACCTCCCTGCTACTCGGATCCCCAGTGCCACGCAGAGAGAGTCCCGGTATGTCCAGAAGTGGGGACCAAATGCCATGCTTCCTGCCCCCTCCTATTGGGGTTCAGTCACCAGACCACAGCACTGCCTCATAGGGAATTGGAGTATGGGAAAGGGGTTCCCATATAGAGTATGCATTTTCTGATGATACTGGGTATTGATGGCAGTTTCCAGTGACATATCTCTGGGAATAGTTCTGATAGCGGAACTAAGCTCTCTCAATCAACATTAACAAATGTTATTCCTTATGCTGCTAGTTTTTGTATATAAATAGAAAGGTATATTCAATTTTTTATTTTTTTATTTTTAAACACATTTAGTTGCTTCCTAGTTCCTGGCCTAGGCCAAAATGTCATACATCCCAGTAGTCAAATTTATTTTATTTTTTTATCTGGAGGAGGGTCTTTCTCAGCTAAACACAGCTTCCTGCATGCCTGAGCTAGGGGCAGATGGAATGCAAGAAGTAACATGCTACATGGATCATCTTCCCTTACTCAGGATGACCCTGACTGAAAAGGCTAGGGGGCAGGGTGGATTTAAAGGTGTGATTTAAACTTTCATTTTTAAAGAGCAACTGTCATATCTGTCCCACAGCGGCTCCTCCTGACTTCTGTTGATTTACCGGCAGTCCCATTCACTTTAATGTGACGGCTGGTGATGCAACAGTGACACCACAAGGTGAGGGACATGGCGGCAGCAGGTGAGTGGATAGCCCGCTAACAGGCGCTGCCATGATGGATCTGAAATGACAGGTGCTCTTAAAATGTAAGGACTTATTCTTGCTGGTAGTTTGAATCTTTAATATTTGCAAACAAAATGAAGGTTTCCCATTTAGAATAAGTTGCCAGGATAGTAAAACGGCGATATTGGAACAATTTTGGGTTAATCACACATAGTTGAACTACTTTAAATTATTTTATTTACCATATTTATCGGGGTAAGGCGCTCACCGGCGTATAGCGCGCACCCCAAACCTAGAAGGGAATTCTAAGGAAAAAAAAAAGAAATGCTTACAGTTTGAATGCCCCTCGTCGGTGTCTTGTCCGGCGTCTGTCTGCGGCCTTGGTGGTGTCCTCCCCGCTTCTCCTGCGCTGTCTCTGAGCGCCGCCACCGACATATACCGAGCGCAGTACACTCGGGTACCCTCGGCTAGGCTCGGCCATGCTCGCATAAAGGCTAGGAGGCGCGGGACAGGGCGTGACCACGAGCGTGGCCGCGCCTAGCCGAGTGTACTGCGCTTGGTATATGTCGGCGGAGGCGCTCAGACAACGGGGATCGGCGTATAACGCACACCCACAATTTCCCCCTGATTTTAAGGGGGGAAAAAGTGCGCGTGATACGCTGATAAATATGGTAATTACAATAACATTGACAGTGCATGTTATGTCAGTTTGCAGAGCTTGGATTCATTGAGTTTACCAAAAATGTAAAATTGCAGAATATACAGCCTCATGCTACAAATCTAAGCTCCATTTCATGCTAACTTATTAATTTATCGTAAATAGAAAACTATCTTTTGATAGATTTTTACTCCAAAAGCATTATATATAAAAAAAAAAAAAAAATGCTAAAAATCTGATCTAAATAAAAAAAAATCCATGATGTCACAGTCACAATAAAAATAGCAAATCGCTGCCATTTCTAATAATAAAAATGCCATAAAACTATCCCCTATTTTGTAGACGCTATAACTTTTGCGCAAACCAATAAATATACGCCGATTGTGATTTTTTATTTTTTTTTACCAAAAATATGTAGAAGAATACATATCTGCCTAAACCGAGGACATTTTTTTTAATGTATTTTTGTGGGATAAAAGTAAAAAATATTTTTTATTTTTTTTATCTATAGTGCAAAAAATAAAAACCGCAGAGGTGACCAACTACCACCAAAAGAAAGCTCTATTTGTGGAAAAAAAGGACGTACATTTTGTTTGGGAGCCACTTTGCATGACTGCGTAATTGACAGTTAAAATGACGCAGTGCCGAATCGCAGAAAGTGGCCCGGTCATTGGACAGCCAAATCCTCCGGGGCTGAAGTGGTTAATATTCAAGAGCACGGGGTAGATACCCTCTGGGTTTGAATTGTTATGCTAAGTTTTAAGACAGTCTTGCCAGAGAATGGATAGATTTTACCCAAGTCTGAAGGAAGCTATAGATATCCACTAATCCCTGCTTGAATCGATCGGTGACCTGCTTCTATAAAGAAAAGGCAAACTGACAGTCATTTTTTTTCCGAATTGTGAAAGATCTAGTAATGTTAATTGGCATCCTGTTGTCAGCTCCTACGTGGCCCAGTTATCATAAGAGAGCGCCGGTAGATTGCATTTCCTGCGTTTATTGGGCTGTGTGTTATTGTCTTAACCCATTGCAACCAGTTTATTTTTTCATGTTGCTGTTAGGTCATAAAGGAAATCTGGTTGTTTATCTAAACTTTTATTGTTCTTTGCCCTCTCTGATTCATTTGCTGCTGTTAATTGTCTGTAAATTGACAGTAATGTATGTTTGTGTTATTTTTATTTCTTTATGTACCTGTACAGTGATTGCATATGTGCTAAGAGTATGTAAATCACATCAGTTCATTTAAATGCTAAACGATGCTTGTTTTCAGTTTACATACTGAGTGCCTCTTTTGTTTCCATTTGCAACTGTAAATGAATGGATGCTGATTGACAATCTTTAAGGCCACCTGTTTTTTGTTTTTTTCTGCAATGCATTTTCACAAGCTTTCATACATTTTCACCCGAAGAAAATGTATTTAAGTATTTTGCATTATTCATATCGCACAGAAAGTTAACATATATATATTCCAACTTGGACATGTTCGCAGTGACTTTTAGTTGTTTTTTTGTATAATCTTTATTTGAAACAGTATTAAACCAAAAATGTAATGTAATATATTGCACCTCGCCAATAATTCGATGTGGTGGCTGCATATGTTTTTCTTTCTTTCTTTCTTTCTTTCTCTTTCCTTCTTTCTCTTTCCTTCTTTCTCTTCCTTTTTTTCGTTCTTTCTCTCTTTTTTTCGTTCTTTCTTTCTCTTTCTCTCTTTTTTTCGTTCTTTCTTTCTCTTTCTCTCTTTTTTTCGTTCTTTCTTTTCTCTCTTTCTTTCTTTCTTTCTTTCTTTCTTTCTTTCTTTCTTTCTTTCTTTCTTTCTTTCTTTCTTTCTTTCTTTCTTTCTTTCTGTTTCTCTTTCTCTTTCTCTTTCTCTTTCTTTCTTTCTTTCTTTCTTTCTCTTTCTTTCTTTCTCTTTCTTTTTTTCTCTTTTTCTTTCTCTTTCTTTTTTTCTCTTTTTCTTTCTCTTTCTTTCTTTCTTTCTCTTTCTTTTTTTCTCTTTTTCTTTCTCTTTCTTTCTTTCTCTTTCTTTTTCTTTCTTTCTCTCTTTCTTTTTCTTTCTTTCTCTCTTTCTTTTTCTTTCTTTCTCTCTTTCTTTTTCTTTCTTTCTCTCTTTCTCTTTTTCGTTCTTTCTTTCTCTCTCTCTCTTTCTTTCTTTCTTTCTTTCTTTTTTTCGTTCTTTCTTTCTCTCTCTTTCTTTCTTTCTTTCTTTTTTTCGTTCTTTCTTTCTTTTTCTCTCTTTCTTTCTTTCTTTCTTTCTTTTTTTCGTTCTTTCTTTCTTTTTTTCGTTCTTTCTTTTTTCCCTTTTGTTGTCGTCATCTGTTGTCCGCTATGGTGTGCTGGATGTGTTGGGTTTACACCTGCCAACATCCAGTTCAATCCTATCTGACATAAAACTGCCTATAGAGGAAAGCGAGCTGTGTCTGTGTCCGGTCTGCATAAGCGGAGTGGACACGGCTCTGTCATCCACCTGCTCAGGGAGGATCAGTGGACAAATCCCCTACTGAGCAGGCGGGTGTGCTTGTGTGAAAGGGCCTAAGAATGGTAAGCTGCAATTATAATGTTTGCTTCTGGGTTTAATACCGCTTTCAAGGTTTTCAAGAAAGTACAAATACTTTATTCTCGAGATGAGGATTCAGCAGGAAACAGACAGTATTAGACAAATTATCTGAGGAAGTACATCAGCAATGCAGTATTAGACGGTGCATCGACCAAATTGAAAAAGGGAAAGCAAAAAGCTTCAGAGAAAATACAATTTGGGATAAACCAGTAAAATCATGGCCAGTTATGATGATTTAGGGCCCTTTCACACGGGGCAGATCAGTAATGATCCGCCCTGTGTGCTCCGTAAGCTCAGCGGGGATCGCTCAGTAGATCCCCGCTGAGCCGGTGGATGACGGGGCGGTCTCCGCACACTGTGCACTTGTTCCGCAGACGAAAGAAAAAATAGGATCTTTGCAGAGGCGGGTGATTACGAATAGCATGAGGACAAATGTATGTCCCTTTTTCATCCGCAAACGGATGCATGAAAAAGCGGACATACGGTCCGCACATGTGAAAGGGCCCTTACTGTATGATTCCTGAATATCCTTGATCGCTGTTCAATAAATGAAAATGATTGTCTCTATAAAAGGTGGCAACAGTACCGCAAATTGATTTTGTTGCAGAAACTACTGCGCCAAATGTCATGCGCAAAAAAATGCCTAGGCTTTTTGGTAGGTGATCTTTTCTGAAGGGCTGAATCAATCTAAACTCTGAATCAAAAACTGTATTATAAACAAAACATATCTGCATAGAGTATTAAAAATAGTGTCACCCAAATTAACTATCAATAATAATAAATATTAGTTATTATAGTTAATATGCTATGGGGCTTACCCCCAACAAAACAAAAATGGGCTTTAAAAAAAGTGCTGCACCCACCACAATTAAGGATTGATGAGGTGAAATATATTACATTTTGGTTCTTGGGTGTAGATAAACTTTGTGTTCTGGTTTGGATGGAGTTCCTGTAGCTTATTGAAGTCATGTGAGGACAGGAAAATTATCTCCACACCTGTCCCCCTTATGCAGATATCTGCCTGTCTATGACCAAGGCCTTGGAAAAGAACTGAAGTACATGCACTCTTGTTGGTGCTTGAGGAACAGAATTGAGCAACACTACTACATGCCAATCAATATCTTCCATGTATTGGCCATGTTCTGCAGAGATCATATTACAGTTCCTCTGCCCTGCCCCATAAAGTGCTGTGATTATTAGCAGCTGCAGGTTGCAAACATTAATGCACAACTATTGCTGTGTAGTTTACTAATCGGTTTCTTAAAACAGAACTTCCCTCCACCACCACGAACAGTAATGAAATATAGAAAAATGCTAGGATGTACTTACTGTAATATGCCGTTTTCTTTTTAATATATATATATATATATATATATATATCCTATTGCTCATGCCCCTGCATGTAAATCAATGCCTTTTATTTAAATAGTCTTGATTTGGTGGCCCAAGATCTTGTAGACCTCATTTGTCAGGTGTAAACGTACTTGTGTCCATTGTATAGGGACATAATTTGGTCCTTGGCGTGGAGTTCCCCCCCCTCCTGGAGGCGACCTCAAGTCTTATTGTCGTCACGTTGTGATTCATACTTAAGTCGTGTTGAAGTTGCCTCACAAAGTCGTGCTGAAAGTCGTGTTGCCCCTGTGTGAACCGTCTCTTACTGAATTTAAATTGATAGTGCATTTAAGATATATTAGTTATTAATAATACACATAGAGAATAAGTTATTAAGCATGATAATATTATGTGGTTGCATGCTCTATTTCGTCTTGGCTTAGGCACTTTCCTGGACTGTCTGGTAATAAGGTCATATTTTAGGGGGTACATTTCCACTGGTATGCCATGTGTGTCCCCTTGATATGAGGAGATGTGCCATGTATACGAATGTTGCTTTTGATAACCCAAAGACATGCTGGTAGGTTAATTGGCTATGGGATCGCATACGTTAGCGGATGATGCATCCGCTAACATCCGCAAAGATCCGTTTTTTCGGACGAAAACAAACCCTATTTTTCTTCCGTCGATCGGATGAATACGGACAGACAGTCCGTATTCATCCGATTCCCCATAGGGGAGAGCGGAGGAAAGACAGGGCGGTCTCTGCACAGTGTGCGGGACCGCCCTGTCCGCCGACAGCTCAGCAGGGATTTACGGATGATCCCCGCTGAGCCGACGGACACACACGGGGCGGATCAAAAACGCTCCGTGTGAAAGGACCCTTAGGGACCTTAGATTGTAAGCTCCTTGAGGGTAGGCATAGATGTGAATGTACAATGTATATGTAAAGCGCAGCGTAAATTGATGGCGCTATATAAGTACTTAAATAATAATAACCCTATAAAAGGGGTGACCTGATATCTGTCACATCAGAGGATACTCTGACGGCCTTCAAAGGGATGTTTTCCATGGTAATGAATAAATATTATGGAACTCATTTTGTCTGAAGGTTGATTTTCGCAGGTTTATTACAGTTTCCCTCTGTCTAGGCAGATCGGATGAGAGGGCAGTTGGTTGTAAATGGACAGCCGGTCCTTTTACACCCTGACTGCCCAAAGAGGACAGTGTCTGTGTCCGCTCTTCATAAATTAAGCAGACATGGACCTGCAATCTGCCCGTTCTGTTCAGTGGGAGATCTGCGGACAGATCACCTACTGAGCAAAGTGGATTCCCCAATGTAAAAGGAGCCTTGCATTTCCTGGCATTCCTGAAATGCTAGTATGTGCTCTCAACCAAACTGTCAAACCATTAAATGGCCGGTGACATAATTGATCACATGTGCTAGGGTTGTCCCGATACCAGTATCGGGACCGATACCGAGTATCTGCGGGAGTACTTGTACTCCCGCAAATACCCCCGATACCTAAATAGAATACTCCCCCCCCCCCCCTGCGCTGCCGCCGCATCAAAAAGCCGCCGCATGGGTTAAACGGCGTGCGGGAACATCACAGCTTTCATTTGAATAGCTGTAGTGTTCCCGCGCGTATAGACACTCCCCCTTGCTCAGGATTGGATGGGTGATCGTGATCTGTACAATCCCGAGCAAGGGGGAGTGTCTATACGCGTGGGCAAAACAGCTATTCAAATGAATGCTGTGATTTTCTCCATGCGGCGGCTTTCGGCGGCAAAGGTATGGGGGAAATGGCTGGAGGGACATGGCTGAAGGGACATGGCTGCATATGTGAGGGACATGGCTGGGGGGACATGGCTGCATATGTGGGGGGACATGGCTGCATATGCGGGGGACATGGCTGGAGGGACATGGCTGCATATGTGGGGGACATGGCTGCATTTGGGGACACATTTAAAAAAAAGTATCGGTATTCGGTATCGGCGACTACTTGAAAAAAAGTATCGGTACTTGTACTCGGTCCTAAAAAAGTGGTATCGGGACAACCCTAACATGTGCAGATCAAACAGAAGCTAAGATAGTCACTTCCTCAGCTGAGAAGGATAGGGGGGTTCAGTTCCCCATGGCTGTCTTAATGAGAGGGCACACCTGGGCACTGCAAATTGGGGGCCCCATGATGGCACTGGGAGTGGTAGATGCACAGGGGAGGCAGTCTGCCTCCTACCTACTTGATGTCTGTTTACCTGAACTGTCATCATTGTAGGGGCCCCAGAGCATTACTTTGCCCAGGGGCCCATGATGCTATTAAGACGGCCCTGCAGTTCCCCTTTAAAATAAGTAAAGGCTTTTTCCAACTTTTAATCAGCAGTTTTATCTCAAAAGTTTACTTATTTAGAATTTCAATTGTGTGTTGGATTCTTGTAATTGAATGAAGGCGCAGTGAAAGTATTTCAAGTTTTTATAAAGTCAAAAACTCAACCACCCCCCCCCCCAAGTATTGGATATAGTGAAGGATTAGAACCCCTGTTGATTTAGTACTATCTAGCGGTCCCTTAAAGAGATTTCCTATTACTGTCTCGGTGACGATAGTTTCACCACACAGGAAATGCAGTAAAATCTCCCAACATGGAGACACACACAGTGTTGCTGTTACCAGTTTTCTGTCGCTACCTTTAAACCTGCAAGGCAAAAGGCATAATCAGCTAGTATGCACTGCATACTAGCTGATTATGAAATACTTACCTCGAAAAGATGGTGAAGAGCACTTACCTGGTTCACGCCGAGTGAATTGTCATCTTGCTCCGGCGTGTCTTCCAGGTATCGCCGCTCCAGCGCTGTGATTGGCTGGAGCGGCGACGACATTACTCCGCGCGTGCGCACGGGAGATTTCAAAACGGCAAGGTCCGGCGGCTGGCGGTCCTTTCGCCAGGGATTCCCCCCTGCGCATGCGCCGCTGCAATCAGCGGCGCATTGCGAGGGGAATATTTCCTAAACCGTATAGGTTTAGGAGAGATTCTTTATACCTACAGATGAGCCTTATTATAGGCTTACCTGTAGGTAAAAGTCAAAAAGTGGGGTCTACAACCACTTTAAGTAGGATAAGAGCACCCTAATAACAGTGCAGTATATCATCAGGATACATAAATTCATGTCTGTTTCTAAAATTCCCCTCTTGTTTGGTCGATAATGCATAAGACTAGATCAGCCATGAGTAGTTTGATATTCTCCTGGGGGTTCTACAGATCATTTTTCAAGGTGACCATCCTGCAAGATGTCAAGTAAAGCAGTTGCTCCCTCTTTGACTTGTCAGTCTATTCTCCATCTGAGAAAATGTTATGCTCCCTTGTGGAATGAGAATGCTTAATAGGATTATCAGCCGATATAAATTTGACTCGTTTTATTTTTTTTATTTTTTGTTTTTTTTGGGTCAGTATGTTTAGGTAATATAAAAACAAAAGGTAAATTCATACGATTGCTTCTTGGCCCTACTTCAGGTACAAACAACAAATAATGTACTCATATATGGTTTAGTTGTGAAAGAGAGGGGAAGGAGAGTTTGTTTTGGTAGTGTGTCATGGTATGGCACTAAAAATATATAGCTGCATTTTAAAAAGATGACAGTTTATTATGTTGGCCCAGTTTTCCTTTGATTTAAAAAACAAAACAAATCGTGAGATCTGTTACCATTTATGTGTCGTCAAACCCCCCCCCAATAAAAATTTGTTGCAAACATATGTACAGTTTCGCTAAGAACCGGTTCATACAGGGGCAGCACAACTTGCCAAGGCGATCTGCCCATGACTTCAGAGGCGACTTGCAAAATGACTTCTGTATTGAAGTCAATGCAAGTCTCCCCAAAGTCGTCCCAAAGTAGTACAGGAACCCTTTTTTAAGTCGGAGCGACTTGAGTCGCTCCTATTACAGCAGTTCCATTGTACAGAACGGAGCACGACTTTTCAGGCAGCTAAGTCACCTGATGAGTCGCGGCTGTGTGAACCGGCTCTAACTCATGCCAAAGTTGCAAAACTTTAGGCGTTAGGATGTGATACTTTTCATCATGAAGGGATTACTTTTTAGGCCTACAACAATTTTAGCCTGATATGGAACTATAAACACCTATTATGTAATTGTATACATGGTTTCATACTGAGGTTAAAAAAATACACTAATAGAATAAATACGTTAATAAGAAAATAACTTATTAAGCATAGTCAGATTTACCATAACAATAGAGCTGCACAATTTAATTGTTAAAATCGTGATCTCGATTCAACCCCCCTGACGATCTCCAATGCAGAGTTTGTCGATTCTTTCATATGAAAAGACTTGTCTGTCAAAAGAAAATATCAGGGCAGTCTGCCAAGTTTTTAACAGGAAACATTGTAACTAAGTCTTCCTTCTTAGATCAAAGGGATAAACGTCTGTGTGTAAATGCAGGAAGTTTAACCACTTAAAGTCCAAATCTTTTTCTGACACAATATTTTTGGCTAGAATATTACTTGGAACCCCCAAACATTATATATATTTTTAGCAGAGACCATAGGGAATAAAATGGCAATTGCTGCAATATTTTATGTCACATGGTATTTGCCCAGCGGTCTTTTCAAATGCATTTTTTGTGGGAAAAAATACACTTCAATGAATAAAAAAAGTTTTTTTGTTTTAATGTGAAAGATATTACGCCACGAGAATCTTGAGAGAATCATGATTTATCTTCTAAGCCAAAAAAAAATTGTGATTCTCCTTTTTGCCAGAATTGTGCAGCTCTACATAACAGGAAGAGAAATTCCTTCCTTATCTTTTAAGGAAATCAGATTTTTCCTGGATCAACACTATCCGGTGCTTTTTCTTATAAACATTAACATCCAGTTATACACATCCAGCTTTTTTGTGGCTAGAGCTTGCTCCAGTGGAAACCTTTTCCACATTTTCACAGCTCTTATTGTAAAGAAGCCTTTCTGCTTGCAGAGGTTACTGCCTGCCTTCCAGGCCATGAGTAGTGCACCTTTGTCATTTGCAATCGCCCTTAAGGCCTGGTTCACACCTATGGTGACAGCTCGGTAATTTTCTGAAAATGCAATATGGCTACCTGGAGGTGTTATGTATACAGAATGTCCCCCAAAAACATAATTTCCTGCTTGTGTGATTGACTCACGGATCTTCCCAGAACTCTGCACTAAGATACAAGTCAGATTTCAGGCATCTCCTGCAACAAAAATGTCATTTTTGGTGAGATACTTCCAATAGGAAATCGCAACTAAAGGAATGCAGGCCCAGCAGTTTACCTCATTAGATCCCTGCAGGTGCACGTCTGATTAATAATTATGAAACCACTTCTATTAGACTCACTTTTCCACATGGATACAGATACAGGGGATTTTTCAGAATAACAGGGTGGGAATCTGCAACAAAGTTTGTTAAATTCTTTGTAAAATACAGAGATCACCCAGAGGTAGAGCTGCATTCATTGTTTCAAAAATTACAATCCCCCTCGCGATCTTAATCCAGCATTTCCATGATTCATTCATGTAACAAGTGCAGAGCCGTTCTATGCTCACTCACAGCTGTCAAAAAAATTAACCCCTTGATCGCCTCTAGTGTTACCCCCTTCCCTGCCGGTGACATTTTTACAGTAATCAATGCATTTTTATAGCGCTGATCGCTATAAAAATGCCAATGTCCCAAAAATGTGTCAAGTGTCCAAAGTGTCCGCCATAAGGCCGCAGTACCGATAAAAATCTCAGATCGCTGCCGTTACTAGTAAAAAAATATTAATAAAATTGCCATAAATCTATCCCCTATTTTGTAGACGCTATAAATTGTGCGCAAACCAATCAATAAACGCTTATTGCAAATTTTTTATTTTTTCGGCGAAAAATATGTATCGACCTAAACTGAGAAAAAAGTTTTTTTTTTATATATATCTTTGGGGGATATTTATTATAGCAAAAAGTTAAAAATATTTCTATTTCAAAATTGTCGCTCTATTTTTGTTTATAGCGCAAAAAATAAAAACCGCAGAGGTGATCGAATACCACCAAAAGAAAGCTCTATTTGTGGGAAATTTTAGTTTGGGAGCCACGTAGCACGACCGCACAATTGTCAGTTAAAACGATGCAGTGCAGAATCACAAAAAGTGGCCTGGTCATTGACCAGCAAAATGGTCCGGGGCTGAAGTGGTTATAACATGGCATCTCTGTTTTTAGCCTTTGTGGTGGTTAAATCATGTGAAGCAAAGAAGTGAAGTGAAAGACGATTTTGTAGTTTAGGTTGGGGGGATGAGTCAATTCGACTGATATGAGAGTGACTTCTAACATGACATCATAGGGCTATTGGTTCCTGGAAAAGAAAATCCCTACTATTGTCTCTACTATATCTGAAATTTCAAAGTGTGTATCAGATTGCTGAACAAAGATGATTGTGTAAAGTAACAGATCCTCTTAAAGGGCTTTGCAGGATTAGTATATGCCTTCTTTATGCCACCCATCGCCCCTTACCCTTCATTGGCCTGTGTTTAATGTTCTGTCTCATTTTAAAGACGGTATTTGCCAAACCAGCGTATAATGTACAGCTTCTGGGAGCCGTACGGCCACATTGCGTAAGTGCAGCTGAAACCAAAGCTCACTATTCACTGGTGTTTACTTTTGAAAAAGCCACTGACCGCAGCAGTTATGTTACCGCGTGACCTCATCACACATCAAAGAGTCAGAACATATATATGTATATATATACGCCGGCTTTGTGAGCGTGAAGATTGATTTGAAAATGTATGCATTGATTGCCATGGCAATGCTGTTTCGCTGATGTCGTCTGCAGTTGAGTTTTCCAACCTCGCTTACAGACAGAACTTCAAAGTGTTCCAGAGCATGATTCAAACTTTCCAACTTCTTTTTTTTTTTTTTTTTTTTAAAGGAAAACTTTTGATGCTGTTGATACTTTGGAAACACTGCACTAGTTTAAACAAATACTGGTAATCAGCTGACCTTTTAATTTTGGTGGAAAAAAAATATTCCAGAAATGACAGCTTTCTCATTTTTCCATCTGACATGAAGTAAGGCAGTGCGGTTTTGCTGTTTACTATATTTATACTTATGCATTAGCGATCTATTTGCTGTGGCTGCTGGATCAGTAGGCTTTGATATTTTTATTTTTTTTCTCTCCTTCACAGGCCATCCATTCATTCGTCTTGCATGTTTCCAAGCTGATGATCTGTTTACTCTGAGCTTTATATATGCTAATATGGCAGCATATTCTCATTAGAACCTGACGGTTAAAGGGATAAGAGACTTTTCTTTGAATGTGCTTCCTTTTTAGCCTTGTTATTTTATAGGTGTTTCTACGTAAATATATAATTTAATTGCTAAGGGCTGGTTCACACTGCTGCGATGCGGGAACAACGCGACGAATTCCCGCATCGCGTGTTTCCCGGTAGGGTTGTACCGATACCAGTATCGGGACCGATACCGAGTATTTGCAGGAGTACTTGTACTCCCGCAAATACCCCCGATGCCTAAATAGAATACTCCCCCCCCCCCCGTCCAGTCCCCCCGCCGCCAAAGCCACCGCATCAAAAGCCACGCCGCATGGGTTAAATGGGAACGTGCAGGAACATCACAGCTTTCATTTGAATAGCTGTAGTGTTCCAGCGCGTATAGACACTCCCCCTTGCTCGGGATTGGATAGGCGATCGTGATCTGTCCGAACCCGGGCAAGGGGGAGTGTCTATACGCGCGGGCAAAACAGCTATTCAAATAAATGCTGTGATGATCTCCGTGCGGCGGCTGGAGGGACATGGCTGGAGGGACATGGCTGCATATGTGGGGGACATGGTTGGAGGGACATGGCTGCATATGTGGGGGACATGGCTGGAGGGACATGGCTGCATATGTGGGGGACATGGCTGGAGGGACATGGCTGGAGGGACATGGCTGCATATGTGGGGGACATGGCTGCATATGTGGGGGACATGGCTGGAGGGACATGGCTGCATATGTGGGGGACATGGCTGGAGGGACATGGCTGCATATGTGGGGGACATGGCTGGAGGGACATGGCTGCATATGTGGGGGACATGGCTGCATATGTGGGGGACATGGCTGGAGGGACATGGCTGCATATGTGGGGGACATGGCTGCATTTGGTGACACATTTAAAAAAGTATCGGTATTCGGTATCGGCGACTACTTGAAAAAAAGAATTGGTACTTGTACTCGGTCCTAAAAAAGTGGTATCGGGACAACCCCATTTCCCGGCGACAGTTCACATTGCCCTCTGCGAACTGCCGGGAGTGTCAGTTAACCACTTAAGGACCGCCTCCTGCACATATACGTTGGCGAATGGCACGTACGTCCTGTGCTAGTACCCAGCCGTGGGTCGCAGACGAGCGCCCGCGGCGCGCTCCCGCGACCCGGTTCGAAGCTCCAGGACCGCAAGAATAGTGGACCCGATCGCCACTGGATTCCGGCGATCGGTCCCCAGAGCTGAAGAACGAGGAGAGCCGTGTGTAAACAAGGCTTCCCTGTTCTTTACTGTGGCGGCGTCATCGATCGTGTGATCCTTTTTATAGGGAGGGATACACAATCGATGACGTCGCACCTACAGCCACACCCCCCTACAGTTGTAAACACACATTAGGTCACACATTACCCCTTCAGCGCCCCCTTGTGGATAAATCCCCAAACTGCAAATGTCATTTTCACAATAAACAATGCATTTTCAATGCACTTTTTCTGTGAAAATGACAATGGTCCCAAAAATGTGTCAAAATTGTCCGAAGTGTCCGCCATAATGTCACAGTACCGAAAAAAATCGCTGATCGCCGACATTAGTAGTAAAACATTTTTTTTATATAAAAATGCAATAAAACTATCCCCTATTTTGTAAACTGAGGAAAGAATTTTTTTTATATGTTTTGGGGGGATATTTATTATAGCAAAAAGTAAAAAATATTGCATTTTTTTTCAAATTTGTCGCTCTATTTTTGTTTATAGCACAAAAAATAAAAAATGCAGAGGTAATAAAATACCACCAAAAGAAAGCTCTATTTGTGGGAAAAAAAGGATGCCAATTTTGTTTGGGAGCCACGTCGCACGGTCGCGCAATTGTCTGTTAAAGCGACGCAGTGCCGAACCACAAACCCTGGCCGGGTCCTTTAGCTGACTATAGGTCCGGGTCTTAAGTGGTTAATAGTTAATGACACCCCCAAATGAGTTAGCATATTGCAGTTCGATCTGCAAACTCCGACAGGAATCGGACAGCATGGGTGTGAACACCCATGCGTATCCGGCTGCGGACATAAAAAGGGCGAGTTTCATGTGAATTCAGCCATACGATCTTTATTTTGTGTAATGCAGTCCTATGGGATAAAATACACTGCACTTGTGGCATGTTAAAGTCGAGTTCCACCCATTAAAAGTCAGCAGCTACAAATAGTGTAGCTGCTGACTTTTAATAATCGGACACTCACCCATCCCATGGCCTAGCGATGCGGGTGAACAAAGCCCACTCCTCTCTGCGGCTCCAGTATTCTGCCAAGCTGGTTCCTCCTATCAAGATGGTTCCCTCCGGAGTGCGCAGGCGCAATCCGAGGCAACGGAAATCTCAGAGTGGAAACAGCTGTAGACGCGCTGGCTCCCGATGCCTGATTATAGACCCCACCGATGCTAGGTAATGCACAGCGCTCTATACAGCAAGGGGCGGATGTGGGATATTGACCAGTGCTTTTTTTGATTGGTTATCCACGGCCCTCTTTACAGCAAGGGGCGGATGTGATATTGAGCAGTCCTTTTTTGGGGGGGATGGTTTTCTCAATAAAATAGACGTCTCACATCCGCCCCTTGCTGTATAGAGCGGCGTGGATAACCAATCAAAAAAGCACTGCTCAACATCACATCCGCCCCTTGCTGTGTAGAGCGGCGTGTACTATAGAGTGCAGTGTATATTCGGGCATCGGGAGCAAGCTTGTCTAAGCTGACAATCGGCTGTTGAGGCTCTGAGATTTCCATGGCCTCCTACTGTGCATGCGCCACTCCTGCGCAGTCGAGGCAGGAACCTGTGACTTCACAGCCGGGCGTGCACTGTGCATACGCTAGCCGCTCTGTGAATGGCCGGTGACGTGTCCCGGAAGATTGCAGGGAGCGAGGGGGGAGAGGTGAACTTTCTCCTGGTGCCATGAAGCCCCAGGAGGAAGTGGGGGCTGGGTGCCTCTAACAAGAGGGTATCGGCTCCCCCACCCCAAAAAAAGGACATGCCAAATGTGGCTTGCCACGGGGTCACCTGCACTTAAAGCAGAAGTTCCATTTTTGGGTGGAACTCCACTTTTAAGGTGTTGCCAAGATCAGATTATTTTTTTTTAAATGAACATGTTATACTCACCTACTTTGTACATTGGTATTGCACAGAGCGGCCCCGATCCTCCACTTCTTGGGTCCCTGGTCGTGATCTTGGCTGCTGCTCCTCATTTTGTTTGTGTGTGTCCCCCACATAGCGAGCTGTTTTCTATGGGGACAAATAATGCATGCTCGCTCCCGAACTGATTGAGCGCTCCATAGACTTACACAGTTCCACTTCTTCTTCACTGCATTTGATTGACAGCAGTAAGAGCCAATGGCTCCTGCTGCTTAAATGCTGTGTGAAGAGGAGGGAGAATAGATGCAGCCGTGCACAGTGCTGATCTCTTCTCTCATCTTTTCTTCTTCATACAGGGGAAGGGGGACACAGCGCAGATTTTTATTATTTTTTACCTTTAGTGCAAGCAAGCATTGGCTGTCATGGTTTTCGATTTGAGACTGGTATGCAAACAAAACAAAAAAACAGATGATCATTTGTCTGATATTCTCATCATGTATACAAGGCTCAAGGGCCTACCAGATGAAGATATAAATAAATGTACTGTTAAGGCCTTCAAATTATACTGCTTTTCTAGAACTGAAAGATTGTACAATCCGATTATACACTGTATGTTTGACCTGCTTTAGAAGGATTGGTTTGTAGGTGGCTACCTGTTGTCGTATCACAGTGTTTAGCCGGTGACAGCAGCTCAGTTCAGTCTTTTGAAGATGGAGAGTTTGAGCCTGCAGATGTATCAAGCAAATTTGGTTGCCCACATGTGTTTGATGTCAATTGTCCGAAGTGTCCGCCATAATGTCAGTCACGAAAAAGATCGCTGCCATTCGTAGTAAAAAAATAAATAAAAAATTAATAAAAATGCAATAAAACTATCCCCTATTTTGTAAACGCTATACATTTTGCGCAAACCAACCCATAAACGCTTATTGCGTTTTTTTTATATCAAAAATAGGTAGAAGAATACGTATCGAACTAAACTGAGGAACATTTTTTTTTTATATATATATATATATATATATATATATATATATATATATATATATATATATATATTTTGGGGGATATTTATTATAGCAAAAAGTAAAAAATTTTGAATTTTTTTCAAAATTGACGCTCTATTTTTGTTTATAGTTCAAAAAAAAAAAACGCAGAAGTGATCAAATACCACCAAAATAAAGCTCTATTTGTGGGGGAAAAAGGACGCCAATTTTGTTTGGGAGCCATGTCGCCATTGTCAGTGCCGAATTGCAAAAACTGGCCAGGCTTCTTGTAATAATAGCTGAGTGGCTGCTGAGCCGCATCGGTTGTTGTTACAATAAAGCCGTCCGTCCGTCTGCCCGCTCTAATGAACGGTACCTGGGGGATACATGCAGCTGCATGCATCACCCCAGTAAAACCCCTTGAAGCAATATCGGTCAGTTGTTTTTTTTTTTTTGTTTTTTTTACTGATTCTTCTACAAAAGTGAATATCGGCCGCACTGATAATTGCTCGATTCCGAAAATGGATTCAACAGAAGCCGGGAGATCGCCTGTACTGAAGATTTTTGGGTGCAATTTCCTCCAGCACCAAGTCTCGTGAATCTAGCCGTCAGAGGCAGCAGTGCCTGAGATCTCACGTTGCGGATATTTACATTAAGCTGATTGCTATTACACATACATGTGAAAGAAAAAGGCAATCGATTCTGTTCAGTGCAGAGCAACTGCTTTTCATTAACACAAAAGAATGAGCTACAAAAACAAAAGGGGGAGCCTGTCTCCTCCAATGGTCATGTGGCTGTAGGAGGTTAATATAGTCGTTCCTCCCACTAGACTGCACTGTGAGTTCATTACAAGCAGTGAGGCACAAAGTATGTGTGTGTGTTTTTAATTTCTTGCCTACTTTGTGAAAAAGTATCTGCCGAGTGGGCTGCACTTCAGTGAAATTGGATGAGATTGGGGGGGGGGGGGGGGGGGGGAGTTTGAAGAACAGCTTGTATAAACCATTTACAGTCATACTGGATCCATTTGTAAATTCTTCCCCTCCAGCTGAGCAGACAGGAAAGAGAAGCATGGCCAAAAAAAAGCCTTTCCCATCATCTTGTTGCACAAAGCATAGGACTACAACACAGTCAATAGCAGCTCAGTTGAAGAAAGCGAATTGTCATTAACATAATTATCCTGGTACCAGACTGCTGTATGACAGCCCCGAGCAAAATGACAAGGCAGGGAAGTTATTGAGCTTTATTTACTCCAGGCCAGCTTCATTTCCCAATCTTGTGTTCATTTCCATCCCTCTCTGTGCATTGACTGGAGAGTCATCAGGAAGAGCACATTAGATCAGGTTACTGCACAGCCCATATGAAACACATTTACTGAAAGGCTTTATTTTTGTAGCTTATACTTCGTTGAGCACTGTTTTTATTCCTTACTTAGTGGGTGTCTGTATGTTTCTGTATACACAGCAGTGCCGAGACTGTCTTGTCAGTATGGACAATCTAGAAAATGTTGTTGCTATAAGGAAGATTAAAGGGACTTACTGTTTTGTGCTCATGTTCTTTGTTTAGCGCTAAACACGTACAATTTTTTTTTTTTTTAAATGATTACCCGTTTACATCTCCTGCAAACTGGTGGAATTCTGATTTTTTCACACAGAGCTAAATACCTCTTGCTTAGTTTACACACCACGACATTACACCAACTCCCCAACCCACTTCTTCAGACAATTAAAAATAGAGATTCTGTGAGATAATCCAAAAGCAAACAGTATCTGCTCTGATGTCTTTTTATATCTTCAGGGCCAGTTCACACCACATGCAGTCCAGTGCATTTCTTTTCTGCATCAAAAACGCATGGAAAGTAGGTTAACCAAATATACTCGCGTATAAGCTGATCCGAATATAAGCCGAGGCACCTAATTTTGCCCCAAAAACTGGGAAAACTTATTGACTTGAGTATAAGCCTAGAGTGGGAAATGCAGCATCTACTGTAAATGGAAACGTCAACAATGCCCATCTGCATGCCTCACTGTGCCCATCTGCATGCCTCACTGTGCCCATCTGCATGCCTCACTGTGCCCATCTGCATGCCTCACTGTGCCCATCTGCATGCCTCAGTGTGCCCATCTGCATGCCTCAGTGTGCCCATCTGCATGCCTCAGTGTGCCCATCTGCATGCCTCAGTGTGCCCATCTGCATGCCTCAGTGTGCCCATCTGCATGCCTCAGTGTGCCCATCTGCATGCCTCAGTGTGCCCATCTGCATGCCTCAGTGTGCCCATCTGCATGCCTCAGTGTGCCCATCTGCATGCCTCAGTGTGCCCATCTGCATGCCTCAGTGTGCCCATCTGCATGCCTCACTGTGCCCATCTGCATGCCTCACTGTGCCCATCTGCATGCCTCACTGTGCCCATCTGCATGCCTCACTGTGCCCATCTGCATGCCTCACTGTGCCCATCTGCATGCCTCACTGTGCCCATCTGCATGCCTCACTGTGCCCATCTGCATGCCTCACTGTGCCCATCTGCATGCCTCACTGTGCCTCATGTACATACCTGATCTCCCGCTGTCGTGCACTTTTAACTGCAGTCGGCGGCTGTCCAGTGTAACAAAGCCCCTCCTCGTCCGTGGTAGATGGAACACTGATTCAGTTTCTCAGCAGTGAGTCAGTGTTCGACCTATCACGGACTAGGAGGAAGCTAAGTTTTGTTACACTGGACGGCCGCCAACTCAACTGACTGACTGTCAACAGCGGGTGACTCGAGTATAAGCTGAGGGGGGCTTTTTCAGCACAAAAAAAAAATGTGCTGAAAAACTTGTCTTATACTCGAGTATATAAGGTATGTGGTTGTGAATGGCGTAGTTCACACCAGTGCTTGTAGTTCCAGAAAAAAAAAAGATGTATCTTGCATTTTTCCTGCACTGGACTGTACTGGAACACATCAAAATCACACTTAACACATGTCCCTATTTGAGGTTTAGAAAAGAGGGAGGAAAATGCACTGGACTGCATCAAAAACGCACTGAAACGCATCAAAAATGCCCCATAACATGCATGCAAAAAAGCATCTGGAACACATCCGGACTGCGTTTTTATGGTGTGAACTGGCTCTCGTCCTCAAGCCTGGTACACATTAGCTAAATATCGGCCAGTTCAACAGAAATCGGTTGACGTTCGGCCAGTGTCTACAGCTGGCTTCTGTTTAACGGGCATGCTTGAAAACGAGCATGAAAAAAAAAAAAAAAAAAACACCTGTGTATAGAATGTGAATCATGGGTGCATGCTGTATTAACTAAATTATATCTCAACTCCAACATTTTTGCAAAACATACCCTCACACTGGGAGCTTATCTATGAGTAAAAATAATTGTAAAATATGCAAATACTGTATATAAATACTGGCTGGGTTTTTTTATTTTTATTGTGTGTATATTCCAAGGAGAGAGGTGGGTGGTGCTGATGTTGGTGGGGGGCCAGAAGTACTATTCAGGGAACTGAATGGGATAAAAGAAAAGCAAGCCTAATATTACTACAAGGATGAAGTAACTAACTACCAAGCACTTAAAGCGGATGGCCCATTAAAAAACAATATTAAAAGCCAGCAGCTACAAATACTGCAGGTGCTGACTTTTAATATTGGGACACTTACCTGTCCTGGAGTCCAGCGGCATCTGCAGCAGAGGACAAGCGTTCGCTCGTCTCTCTGCTGCTCCCCCCTCCATCCACAGTGAGGGAACCAGGAAGTGAAGCGCTCCGGCTTCACTGCCCGGTTCCCTACGGCTCATGCGCGAGTCGCCGATTGGCTCCCGCTGTGTGCTGGGAGCCGAGAGTTCCTAGCACACAACGGGGGGGGGGGGGGGGGGCGATGGAAAGCTAGGAAAACCCGTCTTTTGCCCGACTCTGTTGTGGCCGGAAGTGGGTGCAAATACCTGTCTTTAGACAGGTATCTGCACCCTCCTCTCCTTGAAAGGTGTCAAATGTGACACCGGAGGGGGGAGGGTTCCGATCAGCGCGACTCCACTTTAGGGTGGAGATCCGCTTTAAAGTCTAAGTTCACCTTTTGTTAAAAAATGTCAATTTTTAGAATTTTCTTTACAATGGAGCCTTGCAAAACTTTTCACCTGCAATCAATAGATCGAGGGTAAAATGTCTGGCTTCTGCAGACACTCTTGACACCTGTCTGCCCCTACTCGGGCAGAGATTGCACTCCGCTGTAGGACGTGTCCGTGGACTACGAGGGTGTTGATGAGCGCCCTAGAAGTTTAACCACTTAAGGACCGCCTAACGCTGATATACGTCGGCAGAATGGCACGGCCGGGCACAGGCACGTACTTGTACGTCGCCTTTAAGAGCCCAGTCATGGGTCGTGCGCCGGCACGCTTGCGACCTGTTCCGAAGCTCCGTGACCGTTCCTGCGGGACCCGTGGACCCGATCGCCGCCGGTGTCCCGCGATTGCGTCACAGGAGCTGAAGAACGGGGAGAGGTGAATGTAAACACACCTTCCCCGTTCTTCTCTGTGGCAGTGTCGCTGATCCTCTGTTCCCTGATATAGGGAACGACGATCAATGACATCACACCTACAGCCACGCCCCCCCCCTACAGTAAGAATCACTCCTTTAGGGCACACTTAACCCCTTAGCGCCCCCTAGGGGTTGTAAGACCGCTGCTCAAATATGATGTGACAAAATGTATTGCAGCGACCGCCATTTTATTCTCTAAGGTGTTGGGAAAATATGTTTGGGGGTTCTAATTTACTGGCAAAAAAAATGTTTTTAACTTGTAAACACTAAATCTCAGAAAGATGCTCGGTCCTTGAGTGGTTAAACATGTAATGTCCTTGTGTACAGCTGCAAATTCTGGTGTATTCACGGTATTTTTGATTCCTCTTTTTTTCTTTTGTTTTTTCACTCCTACATCTGCACTAGAAGCCGTTTTTTCTTTCATATCCAGCCCAGTGATAACAGTGGTGTTTTGCTACAGATGTTCCTCTTTACACAGAAGTGACCACTAGAGGTTGTGGGGTCGTTTCATGCAGTGCTGTTTACAAAGCGGAGAACGCACCACTAGATGGGCCGCTCTGCGCCTGAAAACAGATCTTTATTTTACTTTCAGTGGTTTCCACTCGCTGGAAACGTCTGCCTTCATCAATGACATCCAAAATATTTGTGTTGCTGTATGATCAAAGACCTCATTGTTATGGGGAGCTTGTTAATGGTGATGTATAAGGGATGGAAATTTCCACAGGGGTGGAACAAACAGAAAAATTGAAATACAATGCAGATTAAAAGCCTGCTTCATATTGTTTTACATGGAAACTACTAAACAGTTGCCGGTTAACTATTAAGAGCTAGGAATTTTTAAAATGCAAATCCAGTCACCCAGTAAAAACTGATATCCAGGAAACAAAGTGGATCTAAACCTAAAAGGTGAAGATTTATGTAATTACAACAGAACTTTACCCAAAAGAAAGTGATAAAATATAATGTTCTTTAGCAAGAAACCTCCATTCAACATTATTTATTAGTGTGTGCTGTAAATTGCCCCCAACTTGTCTCCTGTTTCTTCTTGCCATAAGCCGCCATTTTGCTGAAGCCCAAAGCCCCAGCAGTAAATTGTAAAGCAGAACTAAACCCATCGATTTAAGTTTAAAAAAAAGTTACATTCTGAAATGCTTGGATTGCTAACTGTCACATTTGCTTGTGTCCTTAACTGTCAAACCATCAATTGTCTGTCATATCTGATCTCATATGCACATGGCTGTTGCAGATCAAACTGAAGCAACTGCTATAAAGCAGTGGTCTCCAAACGGCGACTCGGGACAGATATGGCCCTTTTGCTTCCTTTTAGCTGGCACCATTTTATTCACGGACACTAATAAATGGCACAATTCCTGCCAATAACACCTATGATGGTGCACAATTTTTACCAATGACATCAACAATGGGACACCGTTCCTCCGAATAATGGGGGATTGTTTACTCCCACTCTGTGCAAGACCAACTGCACCAAGCAGGTAAGTATGACATGTTTGTTATTTTTATTTTTTAAATGAGTCTTCACCATAACTTTAAGGTTTGGAGACTGGCTAGGTCACTCCAGGACCTTAATGTGCTTCTTCTTGAGCCACTCCTTTGTTGCCTTGGCTTTGTATTTTGGGTCATCGTCATGCTGGAATACCCATCTATGACTCAAGATTTGTATTAGTTCTCATCCAAGATTAGATAATACATGGCCCCGTCCATCGTCAATTTGATGCAGTGAAGTTCATCTTGTCCCTCAGCAGAACACCACTCCCCTAAGCATAATGTTTCCACCTCCATGTATGACGGTGGGGATGGTGCTCTCCATGTATGACTGTGGGGATGGTGCTCTCCGTGTATGACGGTGGGGATGGTGCTCTCTGTGTATGACGGTGGGGATGGTGCTCTCTGTGTATGACGGTGGGGATGGTGCTCTCTGTGTATGACGGTGGGGATGGTGCTCTCCGTGTATGACGGTGGGGATGGTGCTCTCCGTGTATGACGGTGGGGATGGTGCTCTCCGTGTATGACGGTGGGGATGGTGCTCTCCGTGTATGACGGTGGGGATGGTGCTCTCCGTGTATGACGGTGGGGATGGTGCTCTCCGTGTATGACGGTGGGGATGGTGCTCTCCGTGTATGACGGTGGGGATGGTGCTCTCCGTGTATGACGGTGGGGATGGTGCTCTCCGTGTATGGGGGGGATGGTGCTCTCCGTGTATGACGGTGGGGATGGTGCTCTCCGTGTATGACGGTGGGGATGGTGCTCTCCGTGTATGACGGTGGGGATGGTGCTCTCCGTGTATGACGGTGGGGATGGTGCTCTCCGTGTATGACGGTGGGGATGGTGCTCTCCGTGTATGACGGTGGGGATGGTGCTCTCCGTGTATGACGGTGGGGATGGTGCTCTCCGTGTATGACGGTGGGGATGGTGCTCTCCGTGTATGACGGTGGGGATGGTGCTCTCCGTGTATGACGGTGGGGATGGTGCTCTCCGTGTATGACGGTGGGGATGGTGCTCTCCGTGTATGACGGTGGGGATGGTGCTCTCCGTGTATGACGGTGGGGATGGTGCTCTCCGTGTATGACGGTGGGGATGGTGCTCTCCGTGTATGACGGTGGGGATGGTGCTCTCCGTGTATGACGGTGGGGATGGTGCTCTCCGTGTATGACGGTGGGGATGGTGCTCTCCGTGTATGACGGTGGGGATGGTGCTCTCCGTGTATGACGGTGGGGATGGTGCTCTCCGTGTATGACGGTGGGGATGGTGCTCTCCGTGTATGACGGTGGGGATGGTGCTCTCCGTGTATGACGGTGGGGATGGTGCTCTCCGTGTATGACGGTGGGGATGGTGCTCTCCGTGTATGACGGTGGGGATGGTGCTCTCCGTGTATGACGGTGGGGATGGTGCTCTCCGTGTATGACGGTGGGGATGGTGCTCTCCGTGTATGACGGTGGGGATGGTGCTCTCCGTGTATGACGGTGGGGATGGTGCTCTCCGTGTATGACGGTGGGGATGGTGCTCTCCGTGTATGACGGTGGGGATGGTGCTCTCCGTGTATGACGGTGGGGATGGTGCTCTCCGTGTATGACGGTGGGGATGGTGCTCTCCGTGTATGACGGTGGGGATGGTGCTCTCCGTGTATGACGGTGGGGATGGTGCTCTCCGTGTATGACGGTGGGGATGGTGCTCTCCGTGTATGACGGTGGGGATGGTGCTCTCCGTGTATGACGGTGGGGATGGTGCTCTCCGTGTATGACGGTGGGGATGGTGCTCTCCGTGTATGACGGTGGGGATGGTGCTCTCCGTGTATGACGGTGGGGATGGTGCTCTCCGTGTATGACGGTGGGGATGGTGCTCTCCGTGTATGACGGTGGGGATGGTGCTCTCCGTGTATGACGGTGGGGATGGTGCTCTCCGTGTATGACGGTGGGGATGGTGCTCTCCGTGTATGACGGTGGGGATGGTGCTCTCCGTGTATGACGGTGGGGATGGTGCTCTCCGTGTATGACGGTGGGGATGGTGCTCTCCGTGTATGACGGTGGGGATGGTGCTCTCCGTGTATGACGGTGGGGATGGTGCTCTCCGTGTATGACGGTGGGGATGGTGCTCTCCGTGTATGACGGTGGGGATGGTGCTCTCCGTGTATGACGGTGGGGATGGTGCTCTCCGTGTATGACGGTGGGGAAGGTGCTCTCCGTGTATGACGGTGGGGATGGTGCTCTCCGTGTATGACGGTGGGGATGGTGCTCTCCGTGTATGACGGTGGGGATGGTGCTCTCCGTGTATGACAGGGGGGATGGTGCTCTCCGTGTATGGTGCTCTCCGTGTACGGTGGGGAAGGTGCTCTCCGTGTATGACGGTGGGGAAGGTGCTCTCCGTGTATGACGGTGGGGATGGTGCTCTCCGTGTATGACGGTGGGGATGGTGCTCTCCGTGTATGACGGTGGGGATGGTGCTCTCCGTGTATGACGGTGGGGATGGTGCTCTCCGTGTATGACGGTGGGGATGGTGCTCTCCGTGTATGACGGTGGGGATGGTGCTCTCCGTGTATGACGGTGGGGATGGTGCTCTCCGTGTATGACGGTGGGGATGGTGCTCTCCGTGTATGACGGTGGGGATGGTGCTCTCCGTGTATGACGGTGGGGATGGTGCTCTCCGTGTATGACGGTGGGGATGGTGCTCTCCGTGTATGACGGTGGGGATGGTGCTCTCCGTGTATGACGGTGGGGATGGTGCTCTCCGTGTATGACGGTGGGGATGGTGCTCTCCGTGTATGACGGTGGGGATGGTGCTCTCCGTGTATGACGGTGGGGATGGTGCTCTCCGTGTATGACGGTGGGGATGGTGCTCTCCGTGTATGACGGTGGGGATGGTGCTCTCCGTGTATGACGGTGGGGATGGTGCTCTCCGTGTATGACGGTGGGGATGGTGCTCTCCGTGTATGACGGTGGGGATGGTGCTCTCCGTGTATGACGGTGGGGATGGTGCTCTCCGTGTATGACGGTGGGGATGGTGCTCTCCGTGTATGACGGTGGGGATGGTGCTCTCCGTGTATGACGGTGGGGATGGTGCTCTCCGTGTATGACGGTGGGGATGGTGCTCTCCGTGTATGACGGTGGGGATGGTGCTCTCCGTGTATGACGGTGGGGATGGTGCTCTCCGTGTATGACGGTGGGGATGGTGCTCTCCGTGTATGACGGTGGGGATGGTGCTCTCCGTGTATGACGGTGGGGATGGTGCTCTCCGTGTATGACGGTGGGGATGGTGCTCTCCGTGTATGACGGTGGGGATGGTGCTCTCCGTGTATGACGGTGGGGATGGTGCTCTCCGTGTATGACGGTGGGGATGGTGCTCTCCGTGTATGACGGTGGGGATGGTGCTCTCCGTGTATGACGGTGGGGATGGTGCTCTCCGTGTATGACGGTGGGGATGGTGCTCTCCGTGTATGACGGTGGGGATGGTGCTCTCCGTGTATGACGGTGGGGATGGTGCTCTCCGTGTATGACGGTGGGGATGGTGCTCTCCGTGTATGACGGTGGGGATGGTGCTCTCCGTGTATGACGGTGGGGATGGTGCTCTCCGTGTATGACGGTGGGGATGGTGCTCTCCGTGTATGACGGTGGGGATGGTGCTCTCCGTGTATGACGGTGGGGATGGTGCTCTCCGTGTATGACGGTGGGGATGGTGCTCTCCGTGTATGACGGTGGGGAAGGTGCTCTCCGTGTATGACTCTCCGTGTATGACGGTGCTCTCCGGGATGTATGACTCTCCGTGTATGACGGTGGGGAAGGTGCGGTGTTCTCCGTGTATGACGGTGGGGAAGGTGCTCTCCGTGTATGACGGTGGGGAAGGTGCTCTCCGTGTATGACGGTGGGGAAGGTGCTCTCCGTGTATGACGGTGGGGAAGGTGCTCTCCGTGTATGACGGTGGGGAAGGTGCTCTCCGTGTATGACGGTGGGGAAGGTGCTCTCCGTGTATGACGGTGGGGAAGGTGCTCTCCGTGTATGACGGTGCTCTCCGTGTATGACGGTGGAGACGGTGTTCTTCTCCTCCAAACATGGCGAGTTGAGTTAATTCCACAGAGGTTGATTTTGGTCTCCTCTGACCTCAACACTTTCACCCAGTTTTCCTCTGAATCATTCAGATGTTCATTAGCAAACTTCAGACGGGTCTGTACATGTGATTTTTTGAGCAGGGGGACCTTGCGGGAGCTGCATGATTTTTGTCCTTCACAACGTAATGATACCAATTGTTTTCTTGGTGACTGCGGTTTCAGCTGCCTTGAGATCATTGACAAGATTCTCCTGTGTAGTTCTGGGCTGATTCCCGAGTTCCTCAACGTTCTCATGATCATTGAAACTCCACTAAGTGAGATCTTGCCTGGAGCCCCAGACAGAGGGAGATTGACCGTTATTTTGTATTCCTTCCATTTGCGAAACAGTACCAACTGTTGTCACCCTCTCACCAAGCTGCTTGGCAATGGTCTTGCAGCCCATTCTACCCTTATGTAGGTCTACAATCTTGTCCCTGACGTCCTTGGACAGCTCTTTGGTCTTGGTCATGGTGGAGAGATTGGCGTCTAATTGTTTCTGTGGGCAGGTGTCTTTTATACAGGTAACAAGCTGAGATTAGGAGCACTCCCTTGAAGTGTGATCCTAATCTCAGCTTGTGACCTGTATAGAGGACACCTGGGATCACAGAAGCGTCCTGATTTCATAATTGATGCCATCAACATAAGCCCAAAGCACATTGATAAGACATTTCTCACCTGAGCAAGTGTCCCCATTGGAAAGGTTTGCCCACATTTCCTGTTTCATTGGTAAATAAGGTGAATCTCCACTATTAAGAATAATTAAAAGGTGCCAGACTTTAGGCTTTATCAGCCACTTCGGTGTAAAGATTGAAATCCCTTTCAATTAATAAGCTTTTTTATTTTGCCTGGATATTTGTTAATAATTAAATGTGCATTTGGCAACAACATTGCTTCTTGCATTTTCTACACTGGTCATGCATATACAGAACTCCTATTGTATCATTTTCCTCTATAAATTTAATGTTTTTTTTTTTTCCCTCTCTAATAGGCCGGGAACATGGAGAGAACCAGTTAACCCTTACTATGTCAACTCCGGGTATGCGGTGGCGCCAGCCACTAGCGCTAATGACAGCGAGCAACAGAGTATGTCGAGTGACGCAGATACCATGTCCCTAACGGACAGCAGTGTGTAAGTGTCTTCTTTTTAATTTTTCAGTTTATTGTTAATTACACTAAATCTGTTAGTATTTTGGCCATTCAGAGGGATCCCCAATCATAATGTTGACCAACGTACATGGCCATTTTTTTAAATGTGGTTACATCTTATTAAACTCGGCTACAAATGCATAATTTCTGCAGTGACTAGGATTTATGGCATGCTTGGAGACCCTGTCTTTGCCATCAACATAAATAATTGCAGGTAAAAGTACAGAGAAATTACCAAGTCGTCCCGAATATAAGCCGAGGCACCTAATTTTACCACACAAAAATAGGAAAACGTAGACTCGAGTATAAGCCTAGGGTGGGAAATGCAGCAGCTACTGTAAGTGGAAAAGAGGGTCAACAATGCTCACCTGCAGCCTCATATACCTTTGATCTCTGTATCATGCAACTGCAGTCGGCCAACCACTGTAAAAAAGCCCCGCCTCCTCCTCAACCATGATCATCTGTGCCCACAATTGCCGCCAAATCCGTGCCCACAATTGCCGCCAAATCCGTGCCCACAATTGCCGCCAATCCGTGCCCACAATTGCCGCCAATCCGTGCCCACAATTGCCGCCAATCCGTGCCCACAATTGCCGCCAATCCGTGCCCACAATTGCCGCCAATCCGTGCCCACAATTGCCGCCAATCCGTGCCCACAATTGCCGCCAATCCGTGCCCACAATTGCCGCCAATCCGTGCCCACAATTGCCGCCAATCCGTGCCCACAATTGCCGCCAATCCGTGCCCACAATTGCCGCCAATCCGTGCCCACAATTGCCACCAATCCGTGCCCACAATTGCCGCCAATCCGTGCCGCCTATCTGTGCCCACCAGTGCCGCCCAAAAGAAAGCTTTATTTGTGTGAAGAAAATTATAAAAAATGTCACATGGTTACAGTGTAGCATGACAATGCGTGACAGCGCTGAAAGCTGAAAAATGGCCTAGGCAGGAAGGGGGTTTAAGTGCTTGGTATTGAAGAGGTTAAAAAAAGACAGAAGTGTTCCAGTGTGTTTTTGGTGCCCTCCAGTTCATTCTTTATGCATTTTAAAGCATTCCAGAAAAAATGCAGCGTGTTCTACTTCTTTCTTGAACTAGAACGCACTGGAACGGGTAGCCATTGAAAACGATATATAACCTACTATCCATTGGTTTTTGATGGGGAAAAAAAAACCTCACCCACTGGACTGCATGTGGTGAGAGCTGGCCCCAAGTGCACATATAATCTGATAAGGTGATTTTTTGTTGACATGAATATTTTGGTGACTGAGCAGATGTAAACCCAACACATCAACTTTCAAATACCGGTATGTGCAGAAGATAAAAGGGGTGATAGGAAAATTAGATTTTTTGTTAGTAAAAAAAAAAATATATAAAAAATATATAAAAAATGTAAATGAAGTTTGTGATCATGTGACTGTTTCCTAAGATTCCAGTAGGTGCACTGGTGGGTTCTGTAGGCAATGAGAGACTCCTTGTGAGCGTGTCTGTTACCATGATGTCAATCACTGCTCCGGGAGTTCATCTCTTTTCTCCTTATAGGTCTGGTGTGTGTGTGGGGGAGGGGGGGGGGGTTGTGTCACCAATTCGTTATAAGGTAGTGGGTGAGCAGTGTCACACTCAAGTGCCAGGGGGTGAAGCATTTATTGGGGCAATTTTTATCATAAACATTAGCATTACAATGTGAATAGATAGCTGCAAGTTTTTCTTACATTTTAAAAGCAAGCCTCTGACAAATATTTTCTCTTAGCCATAGTAATTCACCGTTAGCCATCTCTAAATCAGCTGTTTTTTTTGTAGATTTAAAATATATACTTGTATGACCTAGTATTACTTTCTTACCCTTTTGCTTTTGTCTCCTTTAGAGATGGAGTTCCACCATATAGATCACGAAAGCACCATCGCAGGGAAATGCAAGAAAGTGCCAAAGCAAACGGACGTGTGCCACTACCTCACATTCCAGTAAGTATCAACATTCCCTTAAGCAGGGGTGGACAGACTTGTGTTGAAATCAGGAGCCAGTCAGTCCAGTGTAGGAGCCAACAGGAACTCTCTAGGTGAAGGGGAGCACATTTCTCCATTAACAGTAGGCAGGGTTAAAAAAAAATGCTGACGACCAGCTGTAATTATTTGGAAGTCTATTGAACTCGTTTACCTCCATCTCCCGGCCATCGATGGGCAAATGCAGAGTGCTGTTGACATCAGTCAGCCACATTTCTGAGATCATTCAGAATTCTCAACTTTTTGAAACCTGAAAAGAACCTCTAATAAATATTTCCTTGTTTTGAAGTCACAAGAAAGATGACCTGTTTATAGTCCTAACATTACAAATCAAAAGCAGCAGACTATGCTGTATATCATGATTTTTATCCAACATATAAAAACAGTAGATTATCCTGCATGCAATGGTTTTCATTCAATGTTTTTCTTGAAACATTATTCACCTTTTCAAGGATCCAAATGCAGTTCAGGTCACAAAAGATAATCTCTTAAAATGTAACTCTACTTTTGTTGAGAAAAATATATTTCCCTCTGCGTGATCTATATACATTGCAGGGATTTTAACAACCTTTATTGCAGATTCCTACCATTGGTTATGCTGGGAAAAAATCCCTATTTGTTCCTCTGTGCTGACTGAGTCTAATGGCAGTGGTTTCATAATTATCAATCAGCTTTTGCAGAATCAGGGCTCTAATGTGGAAAGTGCCAGGGTCTGCATCCCTTTAGACATTATTTCCTATTGGGAGTATTTTGCCAAAAATAAAATAAATTTTATTTTTTGCCGGAGATGCCAAATATCTGACTTGTATGTTAATGTAGACATCTGGGAAAATCAGTGAGCCAAACACGCAAGCAGGACATTATGTTTGTGAGGGGTGTTCTGTACACATTCTGTCTACAGAACACCTCCCAAGTAGCCATATTGCATTGCTTTACAAAAAAGCGGCTGCAGATTGAAAATGAAAGGTAATTTTTAATAACATTCAATTGCAATATGACTTGTGTCGCAAGTATATATATATGTGTGTGTGTGTGTGTGTCTATATATAGATGTAACATAACATGTAGCGTAACAAGTAGGTAGATGTCGGCCAGCAACAAAATGGAGCCCTTTCTCCGTGTGGTGACCTCACTGCGTGTCCTCTCAGATGCGTTTTGTCATTCTGTAGACTTTTTTAATGGGATGATATATATATGAAAGTGGAGTTACCCTTTGGTATATCTTGAATGAAGATCACCATATGCAGAGTTTATCTGCTGTTTTTGATATGTAACTTTGTCTATAAACGGTTCATTCTTCTAGTTTAAACAGGAAATTATTTCATATGATGTAGTGGTGCACCGAAATTTTTATTTTTTTGCCGAAAGTGAAAATTCAGGATGCACTTGGCTGAAACCAAAATTGAGTTTAAAAATATATATATATAATTGTATTCGACTTTTTAATTAATATCATGAATTTAAATGCATATGAATGTGTCGGTCATTATCTGCACCTTTTGTGTAGTTTAAAATCCTGCTTGCTGCATTCTTTTTTCATATTTAGTCAGTTTAAAAAAAAAATGCACTTCCCCACTGAAATCTATTGAAAATGCAACAAGAACGCCTCAAATGACCTATGAAAAACACACCATAAGTAAAGTAAAATCGCAGGCAATGTCCGCAACCATTCTTATTTCCGGGTCGTTTGCCCATATCTTAATTATGTTTTTTTATGTAAATGATTGTCCTTTTATGAAGAAGGATATACACTGATCAGTGATAATTTTAAGACCACCGGTAGGTTAAAGTGGTTGTAAACCACCCTTACAGACCACTTTATGCTACAGGTAAGCCTATAATATGGCTCACCTGTAGCTACCCCAGATATCTCCTAAACCTGCACGGTTTAGGAGAGGTCCCCTGCATGTACTGATGTCATCGGCACATGCGCACTAAAGCTAACTGAAGCAATGGCACGCATGTGCCGTTCCTTCAGTCAGTATGACGTTACTGGTGGCTCACGCACTCATGCACGTACGTGACGTCATTGCGGCTCCAGCCAATCATAGCGCCGGAGCCACAATATCCAAAAGTAATCCCCTGGAGAGATGTCGCCAGGGGGGAGGGGGGGTACGCGGACCACTGCAGGGGCTTCGATGCTGGGTAAGTGATTCGTAATGAGCTAGTTTACTAGCTCATTATGCCTTTGTCTTGCAGGGTGTGTGTGTTTTTTTTTTTAAAGGGTTCACAACCACTTTAAGTGACTAACATTGATTATCTTGTTACTAGGGTTGTCCCGATACCGATATTAGTATCGGTATTGGGACCGATACCGAGTATTTGCGGGAGTAATTGTACTCGCGCAAATGCTCCCGATGCTTCTGCTGATACTTTTTTTGTATTTATCAACATGTTCTGTGAAAATTCTTTGCGTTTTTTACTACTGCGTGACAAGCAAATAAAACCATTTTTATTCATTTTTACTCATTTTTATTCTTTTGTAATGTCTTGGGTTAGAGTTCTTCATAATTCTAAAAAAAATATCCTTAGTCTGTATTGTGGTTTTAAAACGGTCACATGACATTTAAAGTATCGGTATTCGGTATCGGCGAGTACATGAAAAAAAAGTATCGGTACTTGTACTCGGTCCTTAAAATGTGGTATCGGGACAACCCTACTTGTTACAATGGCACCTGAAAGTCTGTGGAATATATTAGGCAGCAAGTAAACATGTTACCTGTGACGTTGATGTGTTGGGGGCAATAAAAAAAAAAAGGCATTGCACTTTGTGTATGGGGCTGAGTAGCCACAGACCGGTCAGGATGTCCATGCTGACCCGTGTCCACCGCCAAAAGGGCCTGCAGTGAGCATCGGAACTGGAGCACAGAGCAATGGAAGGAGGAGGCCTGGTCTAAAGAATCACACTTTCTTTTACATCATGTGGATGGCCGAGTGCATGTGCATCGATTACCTAGAGAAGAGACGGCAACAAGTTTGAAATATGGTAAGAAGGCAAGCCGGCGGAAGCAAGGTAATGCTTTGGGAAATGTTCTGCTGGGAAACCTTGGGTCCTACCATTCATGTGGATGTTACTTTGACACATACCCCCTATCTAAATATTGTTGCTGACCAAGTACACCCCTTCATGGGAATGGTATTCCTAGATGACAGTGGTCTCTTTCAGAAGGACGATGCGCCCTGCTACACTACAAAAATGGTTCCAGAGTGGTTTGAGGAACCCACCAAGTTTGAGGTGTTGACTTTACCTACAAACTCTTCAGATCTCAAGTTATCGAGTATCAGTGGGATGTGATGAAACAACAAGCCCGACCCATGGAGCCCCTACCTTACAACTTACAGAACATAAAGGATCTGCTACTTATGGCCTGGTGCCAGATACCACGGTATACCTTCAGAGGTCTAGTGGCATCCATACCTTAACGGGTCTGGGCTGTTTGATGGCAAATGGGGGACCTACTCTGTGTGTGTTGGGTGCTGATGAGGTTATGGCTTATCGGTGTAGATTTGCTATTTAGTAACGGATGCCTAAGACCCCCATACACACTATTAGATTTTCTGCAGATTTTGGTCTTCAGATTTACCAAAAGCATGTAATTTGAGGTCAAACCTTAAGAGTTTCAATTTGTATACATTCAGGCAGGCCCTTTCACTACATGGTTTTGGTAAATCTGCAGAAAATCTAATAGTGTGTATGGGGTCTAAGTCTCTGAGTTTTGGTCATTGATATCGAATTGACAGGTGCATTTGACCTGTGGCTAACCTCCTGACCTACATTTGACTTGGGGAGAGCTGCTTTTGCATTCCCATGGACTTGTATAGAGAAAGAAGCAGTTCTGACATAAGCAAAAAGGCCTTTAAAGTGGTTGTAAACCCAAATGAGAAATGAAGAAAAAAAAAAACCTATACTAGCTCATTATGTATTACCTCGAATCGAAGCCCCCTCAGCAGTCCTAGTCTCCCCCTCTGGCCGCTAACATCTCTCCCGTGGGTTATTTCATGGTATAACGGCTCCGGAGCTGTGATTGGCCGGAGCCGCGATGACATCACTCTCCCGCATGTGCACAGGAGCGGCCTTTAACTGCACACGGACTGAAGCAAAGGCACATAGCTGCCATTGTTTCAGTTTTCCCCAGTGCGCATGTGCTGATGACAAGGGATATTTCCGTTTAGGAGATTTCCTGGGTAGCTACAGGTAAGCCTTAATATATACCTGTGGTTGTAAAGGGTTTACAACCACTTTAACACGGCTTTTTAAAACGGTTCCTTCTAAGCTGTTGAAAAAAGCTGAGAGTTATGTGGAAGAATGATCAGCATAGATTGTGTGCAGTCTGTGTGAACTGTAGTAATAAAAGGGAGAAAGAAGATCAAGCAGTCAATGAAGTTCAGAAAGTATCCTGCATATTGTTTTCACTATGAAAAACTGGCTGGGATTTTTTTTTTTTAGTATTGGCGAATTTTAGCTTTTTTTTTTTTTTTTTGTATGGATCAAAAAACAAATGCTGGTGAGCTGCGTTTATCAGTGTGTTTAGGCATTTTTTTTTACAGCAGAAAAACGCTTCTCGGAACCCAATAGTTTTGTTTTTTTACAGCCAAAAAAGCACTCCAGCTAATAACAGTTAACAGCTTATGTGTGCATGGACACCATGGATAACATGCTGGAGTTTATTGACTGGAGAAAAAAAATTCTGAAGCCAAAAACAGCAACTGTAAAAAAAAAAAAAAAAAAAAAAAAAGTCCAAAAGCGTCCAGTGTGCATGAGGCCTAAAAGCTACAAAGAATGCTACTGGAAGCTGGCACAAAAATGCTATCATTGGCATTTTTCATCCAGCATTTTTTTTTTTTTTTAGCATAAATTGTGTATGGAGCATTAAAGCCGGTTCACACTGGGGCGGCATGACATTGGGGGTGACTCGGCAAGGCGTCCTGAAGATGACTTCAGAGGCGACTTGCAAAATGACTTCTAAATGCAAGTCGCCCCCGAAGTCGTGCAAGAACCTTTTTTCTAAGTCGGAGCGACTTGGGTCGATCCTTTTAGAACGGTTCTATTGACTAGAATGGGACGCGACTTGTCAGGCAGCTGAGTCACCTGACGAGTCGTCCCAGTGTGAACCAGCTCTTAAGGAAGACTGTAGTTTTATTTAAAAACAAGAAATATATGACTGCTTAAAGCAGCTGTTACGCAGCTTAAAGTGGATGTAAACCCACTCTCATCCTTTCTGAGCTACTGTCCTAATGGTTATCTATAAGGATATAGATGCCTCCTGCATGTATCTTTACCTGTCAAATATCTCCCCTCTGTCTGTTATAAGACCCGAAAAACTGCAGATTCTGTGGGTGGGTCTATTGTCTGGAGCTTTGTAGGTGGAGTCATGATGTCGGTAGACTCCCCGCCCTCTACACTCCCAATGTCGACATGCCTTTTCTCTTGTGTATTTCATACACTAAATTCTGCTACGATCACTAACATCCAGTCAAAATCCAGAAAAGTAACCACATGACTTCAGCATGCCCAATCGTGCTGAGGTGTGGAACAGCCTATCCTAGAAGAGCTGCAGAAGAAAGAAGTGGGGTGGGAATTAAAGAATGCCTGTCTCAGGCTTGTGCATGAGATATGTAAATTAGCTGTCACTCACAGCAAGGGGGGAAGAACAGACAAGGTTCACTCCATTTGTCTGTTTTATCTCACTGAACAATAAGAGGATTGCTCAGAGCTGGATAAACTCTTTGTGGCAAGACTGGGCACAGATGAAATGAAATCTTATACTCTACATTGTGCCAGCCCCCCAAAAAATTAAAACATTTTGGGTTTACATCCACTTTAACTATGTAAAAGGTTGGAGTTCAGCCTTATATATTTCTGTTACCCCGGTAGTGTTAATCAGATGCCCTGTACACACGATCAGTTTTTCCAACAGGAAACCTGTGGGGTTTTTTTCAGCAGGAAAACGGCTGAAACTTATTTTGCATACACAGGGTCACACAAATCTTGTCTGAAATTCTGAACGTCAAGAACGCGGTGACGTACAACACATATGACTAGCCGAGATCAATGAAGTTCAGCTCTTCTTGATTCTAAGCATGCTTTTTTTTTTTTTTTTACTTAGTAATCGCATACAGACGACCGCAATTCCCAATTGGAAGGAATTTTTTTCTGTCACTAAAGTTGACAACCTGTGTGATGGAGCATACAAACGGTCGGAATTCCTGACTAAAAGCTTGCATTACATTTTTTTTGTCAGGAAAACTGATCGTGTGTATAAGTGATTGTTTTGCACAGTGTCCCCGATCCTTTTCTTCTGGGGTCTCCCGCAGCTCTCCTGGCTCCTCCTCTTCTCGAGTGCCCCCAAGGAGAGCCGCATTCTATGGGGGCACCTGCGTGGGCACATCCTGAGTCCTGCATCCATTGGTACAGACAGCAGGACAAGGCCCCTCCCCTGGCTCCTGTTTCATTGGATTTGATTATCAGCAGCGGGAGCCAATGGCTATTCCTGTTCTTCTGTCTGTAACTCCACACAGTAATTCGAGGCTTTCTCCCTGGTGTGGAGAAAGCCTCTTGATGGGGGAGGGGGCGAGCAGGAGTGTCGGCACACTCTCTACTTTGCAGATAGAAAAAGGAGCTGTGTGTTAGTGGGTGTCCTGACACTCCTGCTTGCCCCCTCAAGAGGCTTTCTCCACACCAGGGAGAAAGCCTTGCATTACTGTGTGGAGTTACAGACAGAAGAACAGGAAATGAGGATTTCTCAGAAGAAATAAGCACATTTAAATGCAAAATGGAAGGATGAGGTAAGTGAAGGAGGACTACACTGAGATAAAGGAAGCTATTTAGGGGAAACAAATATTTTCCTTTACAACCCCTTTAAACCATGAAGTTTTCATATGTCGGATCCGATATTTACATTCCCATACTGCTCCTGTCTGTGTTCCTGACCACCTCCTAGCAGACACTGTATAGTATTAGGATTCAGTAGCTGTAGTACTTTGCTGCTGGTTTTACTACCACATTCTCATAAAGCAGGATGCAGTTGTACATCCTGTCCTTGGCGTTCCCTGTTAACTTTCACTAAGATATCTGGGGTTAGGAATTGACAGATTGACATAATGACTGCAAAAGAGACAATATAAAGACTTTACAGCCAGGGGAACTGCATTGGAAACAATATTAGCACACATCTCTAAATTTTCAAGTGATGAGTTGACTTTATCCCTTAATAGAGGGGCAGTAAACTAAAGAGGAGGTAAGTGAACAAGGGAATCCTGCAGCACCAGGGATGAAAGTGATGCAAATTAGAATCACATTATTAGATTAGCGTTCTGTGTGGGAAAGTTCAGCAACAACTAGTTTAGTCACACCCTAGGATTATGCTGCTTATGTTCTACCCAGCGGGCCTCTCCCGGATATACAATACCATTATTTCACTCCAATTCGTGGCATTTCCCGTTTCATTACCATAATCTCGTATCGCCTGTCATCTTCTTATTAGGCTTCTGATATCTGAGCCAAACACTTTAAAGTTGAGTAGATATTTTATCATTCTCCTACAATTTAGAATTCTCTAGCCTGGGTCGCAAGTTTTTAGATCATAGGTCTGTACATGAAAGGAGCCTGCAACCAACACTGGTGGTGACAAATGCTGTCACTGCAAAACAGAAAAAAATTAAATCTAGTATCAGTTCATTCCGTTGTCAAGGATGACTAGTGTCTTCCTTTCATCTTTATTTTTTTTGTGTGTTTATCAAGCCAAAAAATTTTTTTTTCTAGTTTGGATAGAGTGGAGCAGGATTAGAATGCCAGTGACAGTGGATGAGGGTTCCTCTCCACTGTAGCCATTGTCGCAATTAAAATCAGTCCATCAGGAATCTGAAGGAGTGAACTACAAGTCCCATCTGTCCACCGGGGCACACTGACTGGGGTGGGGTTTAGCGGTAAATCCAGCAGGAGCTCCAGAGTATAAAAGAGAAGAGAGGATCCTCTAAGTGTAGCAATATAATTACATTTAATAAAAATACAACATTTAGCAACTCACATGGTTGATGGTTAAGAGGCACATCTAAGTATGCAGGCATCCGGGGTAAAGCTGTCCACATAAACCATCCCCCGCACCACCAGATCTCACCACTGTCAGTCTGCAATGGTGACCGGGAAGACTACCCTGCAGTAGAGAGATCTGAAAGCGAGGCTTGAAGCACTTGTGGAGCGCAGTGTGGCAGGGGCGATGACGGTCTGTGGACAGCTTTACCCCGGATTCCTGCATACTTAGATGTGCCTCTTTACCATCAACCATGTGAGTTGCTAAATGTTGTATTTTTATTAAATGTAATTATATTGCTACACTTAGAGGATCCTCTCTTCTCTTTTCTCCCAGCGAAATTTCAGCTTCCGGCACTCACGCTTTGAATGAAAATTGCGCGGTCGTGCGACGTGGCTCCCAAACAAAATTGACGTCCTTTTTTTCCCCACAAATAGAGCTTTCTTTTGGTGGTATTTGATCACCTCTGTGGTTTTTATTTTTTGCGCTATAAACAAAAATAGAGTGACAATTTTGAAAAAACAAAACAATTTTTTTTTACTTTTTGCTATAATAAATATCCCATTAAAAAAAAAAATCAGTTTAGTCCGATACGTATTCTACATATTCTTGGTAAACAAATTGCAATAAGCGTATAGTAATTGGTTTGTGCAAACGTTATAACGCCTACAAAATAGGGGATCGAATTATTACTTTTTTTTTTTTTTTTACTAGTAATGGCGGCGATCTGAAATTTTTGTCAGGACTGCGATATTTCAGCGGACACATCAGACTTTTTTGACTATTTTTGGGACCATTCACATTTATACAGCGAACAGTGCTATAAATATGCACTGATTACTGTATAAATGTGACTGGCAGGGAAGGGGTTAAATGTGTACCCTGGGAGTGATTCTTACTGTGGGGGAGGGGGACTGACTGGGGGAGGTGACCTATGGTTGTCCCTATGTACAAGGGACACATCATCGGTCTCCTCTCCCTGACAGGACGTGGATCTGTGTGTTTACACACAGAGATCCATGTCTCTGTGACTGCCGATCGTGGGTGTCTGGCGGATATCGCGGCGGGTGCGCAAGCGTGCCCCCCAGTGACGCGTGGCCGGAGGCCGTAAATATAGTCGGCCGCCAGGTGGCTATTGGTTAAATGTGCCTCTTTTAATCATCAACCATGTGAGTTGCTAAATGTTGTACCTTCATTAAATTTTGCTACACTTAGAGGCGCCTCAAGTAGGGACTTGACGCTACTTGTATATCAAGTCAAAATGTATTTAAAGGTTTAGCTTGTCTTGCAAAACGCTCTCAAACCAAGGTTTTACTGTATATATGAAGCGCTGCCTAAATTGTCAGTGCTGTAAAAAATACCTGTAATAAATAAAATATCAGATGTAGTCACTATCCTGGTATTCAGGCATCCCCAGGTGTTGCCGGCTGTCTGAATACAATAGCTGGCAGTGCAGATTCCTCTGTTTAGCATGATTGGGGAAACGTGTTCTCTGGTTCAGCCCATGATCTGAAGAAGAGAAAACGCAGTGTATCTGGCTAGCCTATGTAATTGGTTAGCAAGTCTGAACCAGGAAAAATAAATAAAAAATCAGCTCCTTTAAAGCAGTATTCTTTTTTTTCTGGCTTTGCTGTTACATTAAATATGCCATTGAATAGCAAGCACACCCTAGCAGATAGGGGAAGGCATAGACAACCAACTTGTGAGGGTGTCGGATCCTCCTCTAAGTATTGCATACTTAACCGCTGGAAGTATATGTAGCTACATTTAATTATTTTCGTGGCTCCTGAAACAATATCCTGTCTTTTAATTAGACCGGAGTTGTGTTTTTAATATGTCTAGGAACATTCAGGTTGTGTCAATATTTTTTCACAGTACGTATTACATCCAGACTGTTTTTTTTTTTTTTTCCTAGGCACTCTTGCTCTCATGAAAGAGGTCTTTTGTTTCTCTCTGTTCTCTTATTCTCAGCTATCATATCTTTGCCCCAGGGGATTAGGGAATCCCCGTTTTTAAGATTTATTTTTTAATGTAAGCTTTTAGACCCATTTTAGTGTTCACGCTATCTTTTTTTTTTTTTTTGCTCCTGCTTTTGCTAGTCCTTTACACTTTTTTTGGTAGCAGTTTAATTCCTTAAACGCATTTAAACCCAAACAAAAAAAATGGCATGTTGCAAGTTATCAGTTCTTAGTTTTTGTGGTTGCATTCATTTCTCATGTCCCCCCCCCCCCCCTTTTAGTTTCACCTGGTGATACTGCCCTGCCACACACTTCCTGTCCTAAGGTGGCAACACTTGTTCGCGGTTCTGTTTCTGCACTGCAGGGTTATCACCCCAGGACAGGACTACAGAACACCTTCCCATATTATAGGGGGGTGGTGTTTTGTAATTCATAGAGCCTGAACCAGCTCATAACAGTGCAGCACAAGCAGGCCTGTCGCTACAGGACAGGCAAAACAAACAATTGTTTGGGGCCCCCGAGCTGGCCTGGGGCCCACAACCTCCCCTTCCCAGGCTGTAGCGTGGCCGAACTCCTCTTCCTTCCTCCTGGAGTCCTGTCAGTCCGGCTGAGTACTGCAATTCAGTTTCCTGTTCCCGGCCGGACGGACAGGAAGTGTACACTGAGTGCTCACTTCCTTTCAGTCCGGCCGGGAACACAGGAAACTGAATCTCCTGTACCGCACGGGACCCGGCCCGGGTACTATCTGATAGGGGACTGGGGACCAATAATGTTAGAACAACGGACTGACAGGAGGAAGAGGACCTCGGCCACGCTACAGCGGCAGCCTACAGGGAAGAAGGGGAGGTGAGAATAGAAAAAGATAGGGACTAGGGAGGGGGGAGTAAGAACTTTGGTGTAAAGAATTAGTGTATCGCTAACGTAGGCTTTGCATGCGGGGGGGTGCTTTAGGGCCCCCATTTTGCTTGGGGCCCCCAAATTCCTTCTAACGGCCCTGAGCACAAGCAGAGTAAAGGAGGTTATCAACTACATTTTTTCCATTTTCAAACAGATTTAACAAAACATTTCAATAGTATGTTTAAAGACGAAAAAAGATAGGAGAAATGATATGTTGGGGTTTACAGACACTTAAGACCCCTTTCACACCGGGGCGGTTTACAGGGGCTAAAAATAGCGCCTGCAAACTGACCTGAAACAGAGGCTGCTGTTTCTCCAGTGTGAAAGCCCCCCCCCCCCAGGGCTTTCACGCTGGAGTGGTGCACTGGCAGGATGTAAAAAAAAAGTCCTCCTAGCCGCATCTTTGAAGCGGTGAAGGACCGGTGTGTATACCGCTCCTCCACCGCTTCTGCCCATTGAAAGCAATGGGACACCACAGCTATACTGCCAGCAAAAAGTGCCTCTGCAGAGGCGCTTTGTGGTGGTTTTTATCCCTATTTCGGCTGCTAGCTGGGGTAATAACGCTACATTAAATACATTTCTTTCATGACAATACACAACAGCGTAATGAAAAAAAATATATATTTCATTATAAGTGCTGTTTTTGAGTCCCAATCAGATGAGTGTTCTACTTCTAAGGCTTAGTCCAGGGGGTAGGCAACCTCGGCCCTCCAGCTGTGGTGAAACTACAAATCCCATCATGCCTCTGCCTCTAGAAGTCATGCCTGTGAGTGTCAGGGTCTTGCAATGTCTCATGGGACTTGTAGTTTTAAAACAGATAGAGGGCTGAGGTTGCCTTCCCCTGGCTTAGTCTCTCAAGGTCTGCCTGAAGTTAGAATTCTGGGAGAACGATGTCTTCTTGGTGGGCTGCGGGTAGAAGAAAAGCCTCCACACCCCCCGTGACCTATCTGCAGTTTAATGTTCTGGAATGTCTTTGAGTAACAGGCAGCAGTGAGGACCAGGTAATGCAAGACTGTGATGGATTGTACGTTGGTTGGTCATAGGGTGAGAGGCATCAGGAGGTCTAAGCTGCGTTGGACAATCGTGGCTTTTTATTATAGCTGGTCACAGGCTAAGCAGAACGGGATCTGAGAGAAGAGAAGAACACAGAGCTCTGCTGCTCGTTCACATGTGTGTTCACACAATACCAAAGCTTCTGTGTATGGGCAGGAGGAGGGGGGGAAGGGTGGGCTTAGCAGCTCCAATGACTGATCAGAAATATTGTAAATACAGTGATAGCCGTTTCTCAGGTGTACTATAAACCTGTTGGCTATAAATAAGAGATAGGCCTTGGAGACGTCATACACCTTGGACTTAACTCATACAGTGCCTCCACTTTTTTTTCACAATGTTTTCAGAATTCCTCGAATTCATTTTTTTTTGGCATAAAGTAATGCATCTGCCTGGGAGAGATATAAATTCCTATCGCCATTATGCTGGCTCCCAGTGCAGCACCTTATTGGCCCAAATATCTGAATGCATTCAGATCCATATCCATGTAAGCAACTGAACCCAGTTCTCTTAAACCTGAGATGAAATGCGCTGCTGTACATTGACATGCGATCCTATGCAGTGCGCTGGGACAAAATGCAGCATGGGACCCAAGAAGAGGAGGATCTGGGCGGCTCTGTGCAAAACTATTACACAGAGCAGGTAAGTATGACATGTTTATGATAAAAAAAAATATATATTACAATCACTTTAACATTAGAGTGATTTTAAAATTCCTTTTTTTTCCCAGTTGAAAATAACAAACATGTTATACTTGCCTGCTTTGCTGCAGTGGATTTGTACAGAGAAGCCCAGATCCTCCTCTTCTCGGGTCCCTCTTTGGTGCTCATGGCCCCTCCCTCCTGTTGAGTTCCCCTACAAAAAGTAGCTTGCTATGGGGGCAACCGAGCCACAGCTCTGTGTGTCTTTTCAAACATGGAGCCACGGCCTGGCCCTGTCCCCTTTCTCTCCTCATTAGCTGACTGACTTTGACAGTAACGGGAGCCAGTGGCGCCACCCTACTGTCTCAGTCCCTGGCACCCGAGACACTCTTGCAACACCGCTGGATCTAGAGGGACCTTGGGTAAGTAGTAGGGGGGCTGCTGCACACAGCAGGCTTTTTATCTTCATGCATGGAATGCATGAAGATAAAAAAAAACTTCTGACTTTACAACCACTTTAGGGCACACAGTGAGTTTTCATTTAATGCAAGTCAGTCTGCTTAAGAGCCTTTTCACACGAGGTGGATCGTAATGATCCGCCTCCGTGTGCCCGCTTTAGCTCAGCGGGGATCCTTCATAAAATCCCCGCTGAGCCGTCGGCTGACAGGGCGGTCCCCGCACACTGTGCAGGGACCGCCCTGTCTTTTCTCCGCTCTCCCCTATGGGGGGATCGGATGAACACGGACCGTATGTCCGTATTTATCCGATCCAATCCGCCAGACGGAAGAAAAATAGGATTTTCTTCCGTCCGAAAAATCGGATCATTGCGGAGGCGGACAATTACGGGTGTCAGCAGATGGACACCCGTAATCCCATAGGGACCAATGTATGTCCCGTTTTCATCCGCAACGGATGGATGAAAATGCGGACATACGGTCCATACATGTGAAAGGGCCCTAAGACTACACCACAGGATGCCTTTGGCAAATCTCAGCAGTCGGCTGCTAGAACATTCTGCTTTATACCAGCCAATTCTTCATTTAGTGAATCAAGTATCTTCAAATTTGTATATGAAACAAAATCATAAAAACAAGACGGCGCACCAAATATTTTTCAGATAAATGTCTCAGAATAGTACTGACTGAAATTCTCTGTAGTCTCACTATAACAGAGCAAATGCAAGACTATTGAGATTGTTAGAACACCTCTGTGCCCCGGAGATCTTAGTTTACTGTGTCCAGATCAGTGAAAGATGATGATATGGGATTGGATTAAATGTTCTTTGCTTTCATTAGTAAGCCCAGTGTCTGTGTTTAACATAAAAAGTTCACACTGCATCATTCTCTTTGTCCCCCTCCAGCGTACATATCACATGCCAAAGGATATTCACGTTGATCCTGAAAAATTTGCTGCTGAGCTAATAAGTCGCTTGGAGGGGGTTCTGAGAGACCGTGAAGCGGAACAGAAGTTGGAGGAGCGGCTAAAACGAGTGAGAGCTGTGAGTACCTGTCATTCCCTGGACATGTCTGTGTATGGCTTTTTTACCTGATCACAGCATTTCAGCACAATACATTTAAAATATAAGAAATATTTTCCAAAACATTTACCAATGGGTCCTGTAACTCAATGCTAAGGCGGTCTAAACAGTTGAAAATTGGGCTGTAGAAGAATGTATTTTGTATGTTTTAGGCTTCATCTGATAGAATATTACTAGTAGAACTATAAGACAGGGCAAATAAAATGTTATTGTTACAGCTCTGCCACCTAGTGTCAAACCAGAGTATTAAGCAATGAATGAGGCAGTGTTTGTAAAGCTCCACTATATCCTTCCTAAAATAACTTTAAAGAGCGTGCAAGTGGAAAACCTTACCCACGTGTGCCCCCTTTCCGCACTCAAGACAGCTGCCAGAAAGCTGCTTCAGCAGTGCCTTTGAGCATCTTGAAAGTTACCACCACATTTCTCACTCCTGCCATGCAGTTTTGGAAACCCATTGCTTTTTATGGATTTCCGAGGTTTGCTGTGGCCGTTGTGTTTGTTTGTTTTTTGGCCTGTATAGGAAAGTGCCGGGTTTCTGAAGTAGGACTGCAGCACGACTTAGGAAACCATGTAGCTCTGTAACGGATGGTTAATTAGCTTATGTAACAAATGAACAGTAGGGGCTTTGGAGGAAGAGTAAGCAGTGCGAATTCTGCTAAGAAATGTCACATAATTTTAGCACCTATTCTTATGTATCCTGATTTGAGCTGCGCAGTTAATCGTTAAAAAGTTCTGATCTTGATTTAACCCCCCGACGATCTTTATTGCAGAGTTTGCTGATTCTTTCTTATGAAGTGGAGAGACTTATCTGCTCACCTTTTTAGATCTTTTTCTGACACTTGTTTAAGTTAAAATCATTATTTTTTGCTAGAAAATTACTTTGAACACCAAAACATTTTATATATTTTAGCAGAGACCCTAGGGAATAAAATGGCAATTGCTGTAATATTTTATGCCACACTGTATTTGCCCAGCGGTCTTTCAAATGCAATTTTTTGGAGAGAATCGTGATCTATCTTCTAAGCAAAAAAAATCGTGATTCGAATTTTAGCCGGAATCGTGCAGCTCTAATCCTGATTAAACAAAAACAATTGCAAAAAGGGAACCTGCTTTGCTGGTAAACAAAAACTCTTCCCAAAGTGGACATAGCAAAGAACAAAAGGTACTTTAGCAGAGTAGCAGCACTAAAATGGTGACTGACCCAAAGGGTTGAAAGATAGGCAGCTGTTTTTGCTGTGACATTTTTACTCCTAAATACCCTTAGATTTAAGTAAAAAGTGTGTACTTTTTTATTTTATAAATAAAAATAGGCACCTCCCTCCTCCTATATATACACAAATAAAAACCTACATTTGTGCATAGGTTCCACATAAGATTGTAAGTGGCAATTGCATCACATGAGGTATGGCCACAAACGTCAAGTGAGAGCAATAAATACTAGGGCCGTCATTCAATGATTAACTGATGACCTATAAAGGCTTTTAAAGAGACACTAATAAAAAAATGTTAGGTACTGTCGTTTTTTTTTGCCATTTCACGGTCGCACATGATTTTAGACCCCTTTCTTACTGAGGCGCTTTTTTGGTGTTTTAGCGCTAAAAATATCACCTGTAAAGCGCCTCTCAAGCCCCCCCCCAGTGTGAAAGCCCAAGTGCTTTCACACTGGGGTGGTGCGCTTGCAGGACGGGGAAAAGTCCCGCAATCAGCATTTTTGGGGCGATGCGGATGTTCGAGGTCACTCAAAAACGAGCTGCACAGTGGAGGCAAGTATGACATTTTTTTTTTTTAAACCAAAGCTTTGGTATCACTCTAACCTTTCCTTCGGTCCTTAGCAGGGGTTAAAGGCACACCGCTAGCGGCTGAATAGCACTGCTATAACAGCGGTAAAGCACCACTAGCGCCCGCACTGCCCCAGTGTGAAAGGGGTCTTAGTATGCATTTACTCAACGTAACATCATATTTTATATTTTGCCAAAAATGGCCGTTGAGTTTGTGCGCACTAAAATTCAATTTGGTGTATGTTTCCTGAAAACTAGCATTTGATAAATTGCTGGCAAATATCATATGACATAAAGAAAATCCCAACAGCCACCATTTTATTCCCCACGGCATAGAGAGAATATATATTGTTTGGGGGTTCTAAGTAATTTTGTAGCAAGACATGCTGATTTTAACATGTGGAAAATGTAAAAGATTGTCCCAGGCCAAGTGTTTAAATGATAGTGCCTACAACCTGGGAGCACTGGGCCTGTCTTTGGGAAACAGATCTGATGCAGCTACATAGGAAGAATGCAAAGTTAAAAAAAAAAAAAAGTTGAGTGCAGCCTTATTATTGGAATTCATGTAAACAAAGGAGTAACTTCTTTCCTTTTCTGCATCCAAAGGAAGAAGAAGGTGATGATGCCGATGTCTCATCTGCAGCACCTTCAATTGTTAGCCACAAGTTGCCTTCAAGCCAGCCCATGCATCATTTCGGTTCACGCTATGCCGACATGGGTGGCGTTGGGATGCCAATAAGAGACGCCCACGAAGAAAACCCAGAGTCCATCCTCGATGAACACGTGCAGCGTGTCATGAAAACCCCAGGCTGCCAGTCTCCGGGACCCGGGCGCCATTCCCCGAAACCACGCTCTCCAGATGGCCACTTGGGCAAAGGCCTTCCTGTATCTATGGGAACAATGCAGCCTGGTCACGGAAAGCATTCGGGCAAGAGTAACTCAAAACTTGAGGCATCTAACCTTTACCACCACAAACATGTTTATCACCATGTTCACCACCATGGCGGTGTGAAACCTAAAGAACAAATTGAGGCTGAGGCCACACAAAGAGTGCAGACCAACTTCCCATGGAATGCAGAACCACATAACTATGCAACCAAGTCTCGAAATTATGCAGATAGCATGGGAATGGCCCCTAATCCTATGGATTCCCTGGGCCACAGGTATGCAAGGATTGTTTTTCACTCATTAGTTCTGATATACATTCTGTATTGCACTTTTTTTTTTTGTGTACTTGGACATTTAGCAACTGCTTTCACGTGGCATCTGATTGGCTATAATATATAGTATTTACTTTTAGCGCAAGTGGCTTTTCAAAGCTACTTTTATCCATGCATCCCAAACTTGTGTCCAGCACATACAATATTGACATTACTTTTTATCGCTTAAAGTGTAAATGTGGCCTGGCTTTAGACGTTCAGATATTATTAAGCAGCAAATGACCTCTGAAGCTGCAGCCACTGTGGAACAATTGATCTTTAAAATTCACAAGATCAGCACTGAAATCAGTTCATCATGGGGAGTCAATCCATCGACGGTGAGGCAGAGCCCGCCATGATAGGGGAAAATTGGCCTTTACACCTCTTTTGTTTGTTTTTCACTGTATGGCCTCCCGGACCAACCTAAGAGCTACATTGTAGTAGCAGAATTTAAAGAAGGTCCAAGAGCCTTAGTACCCCAAAGAGTACAGGAATGTGGAGAGTTCCTCTACTCCCCCTGGAATTATTCTAGTCTGGCTAGGTTGCATGCACAGAGTACGACCTGGTGATATTACAAGTGGGACAGAGCACCTTAGTGGTGGCCATCTTGGATTTCATGTAATGCGGCAGTGTGGGCTCTCTCTGTAGGACTACAGCTTGCAGAAGAATGTCTATTAGAAGAAGCAGAATAAGTGTCTTCTCTGTAGGGCTACGGGTCGCAATAGTGCCATTCTTTTTATTGTCCAGGGTTGCAGATGCAGCCTGCCTAAACCTCACATGAAAGCAGTCTCCTATTGTGGTTTTCTGACAGGGTTAATATTAGTCTGACTTCATGGCTCAAGTTTTTTTTTTCTTCTTCGCATTACAGCGGAAAAGCAAGTGTGCTTGCCAAAAGGAACGCTAAGAAAGTGGATTCCGGGAAGCTCGAAAGTGCCAGCTATGAAATGCCAGTTGTGCCAGAGGACGCAGAGAGAAACCAGAAAATCATGCAGTGGATAATGGAAGGAGAGAAGGAGATAACCAGACATAAAAAATCCGTCCATAGGTGAGAGAATGCCTCTATATTATCCTATGTTGATTATAAACCAGGGTGGGTGGATCTCAGGAACCAGGTATGTTTGTTGGACAGCAATTGGAGGGTTGTCCTTAAAGTGGAGCTTCACACACAGCTAATTACGCAACTGAAATGTCTGTTTTCTGCTTTTAAGCATCATAGAATAGGAGTTAAAGTAGAAGCTCGTATTACGAGCATAATTCGTTCCAGGAGAATGCTTGTAATCCAAAGTACTCGCATATCAAAGTGAGTTTCCCCATTGAAGTCAATGGAAACGAAAATATTTTGTTCCGTATTGACAATGCTGCATGCAGCCAGAAGGTTGGGGGAGGCGGAGGCGCGCGCTGGTGAGCCTCGGAAACGGCCAGAAAGGCCCAAGAAGAGCTTGGCTGTCCTCGGAAAGGCTCGGGAACTGAGTATTTCCATGTCTTTGCGAGCATTTCCGAACGGTTTCGGCGCCCCCCACCTCAGGCAAAACACGGTACTGCACACCTGTTTTGGCCCGAATCCTGCTAGTTTTGCGAGACAACACTTGCAAACCGATTTAGGATTTTTAAAAATACAGTGCATGTATTGCGAAACGCTCATTAACCGCGTTACTCTCAATCCGAGGTTCCACTGTATATATTTTCTGAAAGAATAAATATACTTTTCCCCTTTTTCTATAGTAATCTTTTTTTGGCCTGTCTGAAAAATGTACACGTCACTATCCCCTATCTATTACTATTAGGGCAATGAATCCTCATAAACAGGCCTATGTGAACCCTCTCTCACACCCACATGCCTGTGCCACATCTGTCTAGCCTTGCAATCAGTGTCACTGTTTTGGGTGTGTTAGCCTGATTTGTGACAGTGTCTGCAATATCAGCAAATAGCTTGGTTGACAAAAAAAAAGGATGCTTATGGCTCTGGAGGCAAAATCTGCAGCATATTAGCCATGTGACATCGTATTCCTAGTTATTCAGATCCCGGCAGCATACCACCCCCTTGCACGCACGCACGCACGCACACACACACACCCAAAAGGGTGTGAGGAACTGCTAGGAGCATTAACATGCATAACTGTGATATTCTGTAAAGCGTAGAGGGTTGAAAGTGTTTTCTTTTGAGATTAAGGTCAATATCCCCATTGCAGGCTGTTGGAACTAAGGCTAGACAGGCTGCAGCTGAAGATAGCTAATGTTGGTAAAAATTGCCATTCAGCTGAGAAAGAAGTCTGTAGAAACAAAAATGTTCAGTAATGTAATCGCATAGTTAATTAAAAATGCCCTGAGTGGGTTTAATAGGATATGTAAAAAAATAAAAAAATACATTTCAGAAGTTAAATGGGGCAGAGATATTAGTGGAACATGTTCATAACATATGTGTGGTTTGCTGTAAATGTCCCAGCTGACCCCCTGTGTTCACACCCGCAGTTCGTCAGGTGCCAAGAAGCAGCCTGCCCATGATGTGCCTAGACCACTTTCCATTGAGCGGCCGGGTGCCGTCCACCCATGGGTCACTGCCCAACTACGCAACGTGGTTCAGCCCTCTCACCCTTTCGTGCAAGATCCCACCATGCCGCCCAACCCTGCCCCCAATCCGCTGACGCAGCTGGAAGAAGCACGCAGGAGGCTGGAAGAGGAGGAGAGAAAAGCTGGAAAAATGCAAGTGAAGCAAAGGTACGATACAATATACGCAAAAACAAAGGAGGATTGCGCTCTAAGTGTTAAATAAATATACAGCTCTGACTCAACAGTGATAGCCGCACTCACCATCTAGCCAACCACACAAGTATAATTACCAATAAAGATTGTGTTGTTCTATCTAATAAAATGCTAGTGCTTAATTTGATACCCCAAAGGTTATGCAACTACTGTATTTATCGGGGTATTGCGAGCTCTGGCGTATAGCGCGCACCCCTAATGTGGACACGAAATTCCTGTAAAAAAAAAAAAAAATTAGTACTTACAGTTTTGGTGTCTTCCATCGGCGGCCTTGTCCAGTCCGGCGTTCGTCTTCGGCTTCAGTGGTGTCCTCCTGGCTTCTCCAGCGCTGTCTTGACTCGAACCCCCGCTTCCCGCGCTCAGTTTGAATGCTTCCGCCGACATATACCAAGTGCAGTACACTCGGGTACATTCAGCCAGGCTCGGCTTCGCTCGTGCTCATGCTCTATGACTTTTATGCGTGAGCACGAGCGAAGCCGAGCCTGGCTGAATGTACCCAAGTGTACTGCACTTGGTATATGTTGGCGGCTCAGTTCAAACTGAGCGCGGGTATCGGCGTATATCGCGCACTCACAATTTTCCCCTTATTTTAAGGGGAAAAATGTGCGCGGTATACACCGATAAATACGGTACTTATAAGGCAAAAGCAAAAAAAAATCATCATATAAATGTGCAAAATAAACAATATATAAGTCCAAGGGGAAAAACTCCTCATGGGAGAAAAAGTGCTCAATGCAAAAAGTCCGTCATGAAATATGGAAGTAAAACGCTTGAGTTCCAGTGATCCAATGTGTAATAGCAGCACTCTTCTCCCAGGTGCACACCCCACTCACAGGCCGCTTACCAGCAGATAAGGAGTAGGTCTGCCTATAATTTTGGGTGATAACCCGCTGGGAAGGATGACGTGATTCAAAACTCAGGAAGGGATTTGCAGGTCTCCCTGCCTTCTCCCTCTTTGTTAAGAAACATTCTTTTGGTTTCTTCATTCTCGCACCATCCATATCCAGAATTTCCAAGGCCCACCTGCATGGTCAGAGGCTCAAAGCCAGCCTAATCTACAGTCAAACTGTCCTCAGCATGAAGGTGTGCCCCCCCCCCCACACACACACTTTCTAGATGCTTTGACAGTTTGCATCTCAGACGCCTGAGGGTTTTTCTTTTTGTCCCCTCCATCCCAAAAAAGTTGAGCACCAGCCATCAATATCAGATCAGGTTTCTTCCCTTTCTTGTTTCCAAAACCATTGGCCTCTCACTCCTTTATTAAGACCTTTGTACACAGGGAGTCCCCCATGTGGCTCCTCCCATCGGTTCCCGTGGGACTCCATGGGATCTGAATCTGGTTTCATTTGAGCTTCCACGATTTGAACCCATTAGTAACATTCTTCTCCCCACTCATCCTTAAAGTGGTATTCCCTGTAGCATCTGCTACAATGTCAGAAATTTTGGTCTTATCCTGCAATGAACCTTTTCTGGTTTTGCACAGGGACAAAGTGGTATTGATGCCCAGGACTTTCTGACTGCATTTCTGCTGTTTATATCAACTAGGACGTTTGTTCTTCCGCCCTTCTCTTTGGCTTGGGTTCACCAAAAGGAAATTTCCCTTTATTGTCTAGATCAGTGTTTTTCAACTCCAGTCCTCAAGGCACACACACAGTAATGTTTTCAGGCTTTCCATTATTTTGCACAGGTGATTTGATCAGTTTCACTGCCTTAGTAATCACCACAGCCATTTCATCTGAGGGAAATCCTGAAAACTTGACCTGTTGGTGTGCCTCGAGGACTGGTGTTGAAAAACACTGGTCTAGATGTAGTCCAGGCTGTGAGTTTCTCTCTATCTCTCTGTTGCTCCCACTGCTTCTTTCAGAAAGTCTGATTCCCTTTGTAGTCCTGAATGGTCACTGTAAGGGTGCACCCATTTCTCTCATTACACTATCACAATTTTCAAGTTGTTATCTACTAGATCTTTTCAGCAACTAGCAATGGTTTATCAAATTTTGAAGGCTGCCGCCTGATCTTCTGCTCAGGCTTTTCCAAAGTTCTAGCAGGTGGATGTTGCGACATCATCTGATACCAGGTTGGGCGTAAGGTCATTCGGGTGGCTCTGTGAGCCGTGAGCAGTCCTCCCTTTTTTTTTTTTCTGGACCTGTTTGTGTTTATTTGCAGTATGCCCATACCTCCATTTTACTACTTTTGGATGTCCTGAAGGTAAAAGTTGTCTTGTGACCCTCAATGGATGATAAAGAAAGGATTTTTGTACTCGCCATAAAATCCCTTTTTTCCCTCTCCTTGAGTCCCTTCCGTGTGATCATGCTGGTAATTGGGGGGGGTCTATCCTGCTCTGTCCTACCTTAGTTTTACATTTGCCAATATCCAATCCTCCATCAGTTGGCAAAATAACCCGAAGGTGTAAAATTTCCTGTGTTCCTCAATGGACTCCAAGAAAAGGATTATTATTTTGAGTTTAAAAATCCTATATATCCGTATAGCAGGAAATGTCATTTTCTACTGAAGCCTGTGCTGCATATAGATGGCAGTTTGTTGCAGGCAACTCAATCCATTCTAAAGAACTTATTACACTTGGTTGCTAGGTGTGAGATTAAGTTGGTGTAGTAAGTCATAGATCTAGAGTGCATTCTAATCTGTGAGATTGTTCTCTAGGTATGTTCAAGAGGTTATCCAGCGGGGACGCTCTTCTGTCAGGCCACCTTATATTCCATTGATGAATGTGGTGCCAGCTGTCTCCGACATGGACCTCTCAGAACCACAGTATGTCACTCTTCTTTTCTTGTGTCGGTTTGTCTCTAGTAGTAAGCCCTCCCTTGCTCCTTAATAAAACCTTCCCCATGTGTACATCTTCCCTTCAGTCACCCTCCTCTCCTTCCCACTAGAAAATGTTCATACACTTTTTTGACCTTCAAGCACACCTATTGGTTAGTGAGGCCATTGTGTCAAGTTACAGTATTAGTATTGATGCTTACAATGCTGTTGAGATTTCCATACAAATTGGAGAAAACCTATACAGGCATACCCCACTTTAAGTACACTCACTTTACATACACTCGTGAGTAAGTACATGCCCGCACGTGTATGTAAAGTGCCTTACAAGTACTGTACAGACATTTTGCGGCCGTAGTAGAAAGAGCTGAAGCTCCGAAAGCTTAGCCCGTCCTGTTACAGTGTGCCCCTGACACCCCCACTACAGCCCCTGAGACCTCAACTACAGCTCCTGACACCCCCACTACAGCCCCTGACCCCCCACTACACCCTAGAAGTGAAAAAAGGTATTGTTTCACTTTAAGTACATTTTTGTTTTACATACATGCCCTGGTCCCATTGTGTACTTAAAAGTGGGGTATGCCTGTACTTATGTGCTTAGTACATCAGTTTGGGTGCTGAAAGACACACACCCTAGAGTTAAGGAAGTTTGGTCATTAAATGTGCAAGTGTCCTGCATTTGCGCTGCTTTGTTTTTTTTGTTTTTTTTAAAGGAAGGCTTTTCAGCAATAATGAAATAGGGCATGTTTATTTGAACCCTTTTCATGCTTATGATGCAGGGCTTACATTGGCAGCAGGGCAGGTTATAAACACTATAGCAGCTAGGACTGTGTTTATACCTGTCAAACTCACTGTCCGCTTTCTGCTGAAAGAAATTCAGGTGGCTGTAAAGCCATCTGATCACTTCCACACACTGCCAAAGGCACCATCATGCCCAGTCACCCTTGCCATGGGTTTTGGGCTCAGTTGACCCTGCTGCTGGCCCAGGGCAGGCATGGATAATTTTGGTGGGCACACAAAAAACACACACAAAAAAATTAAGTCTCAATGCCCCCACACACACGTACATAAACACGTGTCAGGTGTGCCTACATACAAAAACGACTATTGCTGTAGACATATTGGGTATCGCCAAGCAGCCTGATGTGAGAGAAAAAAAATCTAGAGCCATCATTTACAGTTAAAGTGGAACTGAAGTTCTGCTGTGGAAGCCGTAAGCAGGCAGTCTTTTCTTGCAGAATGCACTGTCTCTCCTGCAATAAAATGCCCCTACTTGCCTGTTTGCGGTTCAGCAAAGTAAACTGAGCTGCGCATGCGCAGCTCTGCTTATGGCACTGGGCCGATCTTTGAGTGCCAGGATGATGGCCGCCTGCGCATGTGCAGGAGTGATGTCATCCTGCACTGGCCAATAAAGAGGCCCGGGGCTCAGAAGGTGCTGACACAGAACTCTTAGACGGATGAGGACTGAGCCTTTAGTTCTGCTTTAACTCGAAACTAACGAGCTGTAAAGGTTTTTTAAAGCATCGCCTATGAACAATTTTGGGTACTGGAATTTGTTTTAATTTTACCCTGTTCGTCTCATCACACACAAAAAAAATGTAATATATTGTGTTTGTGCGCACTAAAATTACTTATTGTATTGTTTACCATAAATATGGGATGGATATTCCAACTACCATCATTTTATTCTCCAGATTTTCTACTTTCAGAAAACATATTCAGTAATCTTCGGGGAGTTTTAGCCTAAAATGTGCAATCCTAATGTGGGCAAAAACGGCTCTGGCAGCGAAAGGGTTCAAAGCTTTCTACATTACTCATATATTTAATCTCAACCTGAGGTTAAATGCCAGTTGTCAGCCAAGTTTAATACCTGAGGCTGTGGCAGAGATACTTCTGAATTGTTGAACGATGGTTGAGCCTGTTGTTCAAACCTATCCTTGCGTTTTACAATAGACAAATGTTTTTTTTCTCGTCTTATAGTCCGATTTTCGTATTTGCTGTAAAAATATGTGGTGGTCCTCGAACTATGTTCTAAAGGAGTACTGAGTATTTTTCAGGAGGAATTCAAAAGTCCAAACTCAAAATAAAGATCCCTTACACACAAGTGTTCCATTTGGGTCTGCTTGTCTGTTAGATGCGATCAGACCCTCTATTCTCCTCTATGAAGAGGCAGATGTAAACAAACTTGTGTCCATTTACACCTTCCTACCCTCCAATCCCTCCTGGAAATGAAAAATGGAAGGGGATCCATTCCCCTCCATCTACCTGGATCAGATTGGAGGGCAGTCAGGTGTAAGTGGACAAGCTGGTCTGTTTACATCCGACTGAGAGCAGAGCAGACAGTGTGTCTGTTCTGCATAATCCGACAGATTCCTTGCTGAGAAAAAACGATCTAGCCCATGTGAAAGAAGCCTTAATCTTTAGGGTGTGGTGTGGTCAAAAGTAACATTTCTAGATAGGATGCAGGGGCCCTTTTCAGGGGATTGAGTGGCTGCTTTTCATCAAAAGAAACTTTGATATTCCTTTACAGCTTCCTGTGCAGCTTTTTGAATGTTTAATTCTGTACTGCACTTTAGTGACCTGTTGGTAGCAAAGAAAAGCTGGAGAGTGGATACGCAATTCAAAGCTCAGCCCCTCTCGAACTTTGTTTTTTGTGGTGTTCGTGGTATTTCTCCCCTTGAGTCGTCTTCCAGCAGCGGGAGTTTCTGGATGATGCAGAGAGCTGCACTAATGTGATGACATCAGTCTGTAGCAGTACACTGTGAGTGTAAGTTGTACTCGAGGTACAAAGCCATGATGCCCTGAACTCAGTCTTTCCTCGGTCTTCTGGATTAAGTGATAGTCTTAATTCAACATAGAAGACAATGAAGAATGATCTTGTGGCGGAAAAGGCAACTACCAGGGATTTAATTTTTGCATAACATCAGTCAGAGCTGCTTTTTTAAATCTGGCTGGTGGGTATTTTAAAAATGAAAAACACACACATAAAAAAACGATGAGGAAATGTGTCAAGAGTAGAGAGGGGGTGGGGGGTCATTTTTCTTTTTCTTATTGTGTATGTAAATCTTAATATCAACATTCCATTAAATGCGTTCCTCTGCCCATACTAACTCCAGTATTTTTCTCCTTTTGATTGATACAAGTCTTAAAAGCAAATACCTTAGTGATTACTTCCAGTTCTCTTGTCTTTCTGGGGCCATGTGGACATAATCAGTTTGCATTGCTCAGTTTATACTTGGAGATACACTTGTGATGCTGGGAAAAGACGAGGGAGAGAGAACCGGGAGTTTGGGCGGCCACATCGTTGGATCGTCGGATAGGTGAAAGTGAGCTTTTAGTCAACAGCTACACTTTTTGTAGTTGCTGACTTTTAATAAAAACCAAAACGACTGGAACTCCACTTTAAAAATAGAAAATGTGGGAGATATTTTTCGATTTGAACACCTTATCTACCAACATAGGGTTTGTCCCTATATGTTTGAGAAACTTTAGCTATGCTGGCTTGATACTCCTGGATTCAGTCCACTGGACCTAATGACTGGTGGGCTGGGCATTCCTGGGTCTCTGGGATAGGCATCATGTTTCCCAGTAGTCCTTACAAACCTGACTGAAACCTATTACATTGCTTGTGCAGCACTGAGCATGTGCGAGATATGCAAAGCTGAAATCCAGGAAGTCATACAGTCTGGCTTCATGACACCCACACTTAAGATAAATGCTGTAACAACCTAACAAAACGGACCTTAGTTTACAGACTAACTTTACTAGAATACATTAAGCTTGTGTATTACAGGGGTATTTATATTTAAAAAGTGAAATTGTGGGTGGAACTCCCCTTTAAATCTCCATCAATCATGTGACATATATAATAGAAATGGAGAAACCACAGTGCTCTCTGCTTCAAATATTTATTAAAACTGACTAAAGGAATTAAAATCGCTCACATAGATATGTGTGGATACAAGCATATATTCAGCTCACCATGCTGATACAAAAAAAAGTAATGATGTCACGGACAATGGCCCCTCCCACTCGTATGTGTTGTCCCCTTCTTATGGGCTTCTTCCGCTGGTATAATGTTATTTCATAATATTGCGAGATGTGTTGCCTGTGACTTGGACTTATACACTTTATGCTGGACACGTTATTTAAAAAAATAAAGTACTTGCTTTATTCTAAAAAATATGCAGACCACTGAATAAAGGCCCATACACACGATCTGACTTTTTGATGACAAACCTCCAACGGACCTGTTTTTGCAGACAATCCGACCATGTTATACGCTACATGGGACAAACTTTTTCTCTTTTTCATCAGACAAATGTTCGCTGCGTGAACAGACAAATTTTCTGGCAACAAATGTCCTACGTCGGCTAATCTGATCGTGTGTACACAAGTCCATCGGACTAAAGTCCCAAGTACAAATGCTCAGAACCAATGCTAAACATCAGACAACAATAGCACAAGTTGCCCAAAGGGTGGCAGTAAAGAGCAAAAAAAACATGTAGTACGTCTGTTGCGTCACTACGTTCGTGTTTGTTGCTGCCGTGTGTATGCATACCAAGTTCATGAACACAATGCCCTTCGGAGCAAAATACACGGAAAAGTCTAATGGAAGTCTGATCGTGTGTATGAGGCTTAAGTCTTGATCGCTGTAAAGATATACTTTTTACATGTTGTCGCATGCTTTTGATTTAGTGACTTTACATGTGCTTTAAATGGTATATACCTCGCTGTCCTATATGCTCTCTGGCCTCAGTATTTTCCGAGTTTCTGACCCAAAACAAGTATTAAGGCAAGGAGTTTGGACTTTACTCTCTCTTCTGATTAGCGTATTTTTACCTGACAAGGGAGCATGAAAAACAGAATATCAGCAAGACAAGGAAATTTCCATTTTCAGCAGTAGCAACCTTGACATATCTTTAATGAACGGTTATCTTCAAGGATTGACATTCTAGTAATTTTCCTCTTAAGTTATCTCTAAGTTCAATGGCAAGCCCTTCCCTAACAGACCTGCTTTCTGTTTGGTGTTTGTCAGTGAAGTTCAGCAAGCACAGAACAGTTAGCCTGACAAGAGAACCCTTTTCACGCAAAGGCAAGATTCACAGACATTTTCAGGGACAGCTGAAGGCTAAATAAGTGCACCATGAAAAAAAGTTCACACTCTTGGTTTTCGTCTATAAGCAGCTTGCTATATGTATGTGTGTTGCGTATTGCATTCTGATTCATGATTTTAATTTTTTTTCTTACCAGGTTAAAACCTCAAAAGAAAGGAGGAAGTGGATCCTCCCAGCCCTGCGAAAATATTGTGGTGGCGTACTACTTCTGTGGAGAGCCTATTCCCTACAGGACCATGGTGAAGGGCCGTGTAGTGACCCTGGGACAATTCAAGGAGCTGCTTACGAAGAAAGGAAATTACAGGTAAACTCTTCCTACCAGGGGAAACTGTCTATACCAGCCTTTCTCTACCTTTATACCTCAGAGGAACCCTTGACATGTTTTTTTTAAGTCTCTGGGAACCCTGGCTGATAAGTACATTGTTTAACAAATAATGTGGAGGGCTTATTGTATTTGATACGCAGGGCAGTTTATTTATTTTTTAACGCATCCTGTTTTTTTTTGTTTTTTGTTTTTTCAAAAAATAATTACAAGAAAAAAATTGTTCTGTACTTTTAACCCTAGACTTCCACAAATCCCTGGTGAAGACAGGCTGGTCTCTACCTTAAATATGTATTTCTAGCTTATTTCTTTTTCATGCAATCTCTAATTTAAAGTAACCTGTCATAATAGGAACGAAGAATGTCTTTCCTGGTCTTTTTCAAGAGTGCCTGGCTTGCTGGTTTTAGTGCTCCTGAGTCACAGAAGCATGCTGCCTGAAATCTCCCTGGTGGCAGACTGTATGTAATGCTCATGTCACTCTTGCCATAATGTACTTATGACAGGATTGCAAGAATGCTTGTGTGTGTCACTTCCTTGCTAGCTGGATCAGCAAGGTATCACTCCTGCTGAAAACTCTGCAGAATGTAAGTTAGCTTCTTTTTAAAGCCCAATTCCACCTAAGTACCTCTTCCTTGGTCCCCTGACCCCAAACTTGTGTTTCCCTTTTTTTTTTCTTTTTTTTTTAACACTCTATACACACTTTTTTTTTTTAGTGGGGGGGTTGAGTGACATGGCAAAGAACAGTACCATGTACTAAGTGGGCGGGTCCAGAATGCTGTAGAGACCGCTCCATGTACTGAGTGGTCGGGTCCCGAAAGTTGTGGAGATGGCTCCATGTACTGAGTGGTCGGGTTCCGAATACTGTAGAGATGGCTCCATGTACTGAGTGGTTGGGTTCTAAATGCTGTAGAGACGGCTCCATATACTGAGTGGTGGGGTCCCGAATGCTGTAGAGACTGCTCCATGTACTGAGTGGTCGGGTCCCGAATGCTATAGAGATTTTTCTGTGTACTGAGTGGGCAGGTCCAGAATGCTGCAGAGAGAGTGCCATGTGTTGAATGAGCAGGGCCAGAATACTGCAGAGACCGTGCCATGTACTGAGTTTACGCTATTGTGTTCTCCTGCGAGTCCAGGGTGGCCTAATAATGCACCCAAGCCCCTATCCCAAAATGCCCTGCATTGTTGTGCTTCAGACAATCGATACAGTTTGAGTAACAGGCTTCTTTTTCTATTTTGTAGGTATTACTTTAAGAAAGTAAGTGACGAATTTGATTGTGGAGTGGTTTTTGAAGAGGTGCGAGACGAGGACACTGTTTTACCCATCTACGAAGAGAAGATTATTGGCAAGGTGGAAAAGATCGACTAGGCCATTCAACAACGCAAATATGCTGTGTGCAAGCAGAATTGAAGATGTTTAACAAAATGCTGGAAGATAGACAATGTCACAACAGCCCCTCGCTGTCATAAATGGCGGTACCTGTTTGCGGAAGGTTAATTCCCGCGCTGGCGATCTTGAATCCGTTCAAGAGAACCTGTTGAAGCAGTCCGCGCTGTCCTCCTTAGGGGCTGCAGTCCATGTAATGTAGCAGTGTACAGTTAAAGCTAGAGGTTGTTATAGAACCTTGTTTATGAGAGCTGCATATTTTTGATACATTGAAATTAAAAAAAGAAAAAAAAAATACGGGAATTAAATTTTCCGAAGTCACAGTGCTCTTATGTAAATTTTAAACGCCATGGTGCTGCGGTCACCGAAAAAAAGCTTCAGCCATCACAAAAGGTTGATCTGCCGAAGGCAAACCAGTCTCTTCCCCCCACCCCCTATTGTTTGCTGATGCTTTTTTTTTTTTTTTTTTTTTCAGAGTCATTTCCAATGTTCACTATTCCCACTTGAGTTTTTTCTGTTATGGTTCCAAAACACTAAGATTTGCTTTAAGTGTTGTGCACGCTCGGCCTGGCAGGAGGCTGCATTGGTACTTTTCTGTATGAGTGCCTGGTTTATTCTAAAGAACATTTTCTTACTGATTGCTATGTGGATCTTTTTTGAAAGAAATATATAATTGTGGAAAAACCTTGTTTTCTAGATTTATTTTTAAAAGCTCTCTTAAAAAGTTATCTCTACAAACAGTATTGGTGCAGCTTGTGAGCAAAAAAAATTGTGGCCAACACGGTTTTCTACATGTCAACTTAATGTAGAATGGATGTTTTAGTGCGTCTCCGGAGGTTGGGTTTTTTTTTTTTTTTACCTGTGTGTCTTTTCACAAGATTGATAAAAAGATTGGTGGATTTTCCCCATTACTCTTTTTATGAAATATAACGAATAAAGTGTGACCATAATTGGTTCCATAAGGGCAACATTGGGAGATCTTCCCAGTTGTAATTTGAGGAACGGTTTAAGAATCCACCAGTAACATAAATATTTAGGTAATGTTTATCTATGGAAAAAAATAAATAAAGACCACCTATATGATGCAGTCTGTTGGTAGAGGGATTTAGAAGTAGAGGCAGTCTGTTAGTAGCGTTAACAGCAATTTTTGTTTTTCTGAGACTGCCCTGTGAAAAATGTTGTTACCTGTTATCAGGGTTGCCAATTAAAAATCATGGGACCCCAACAAGTTAGGTGGCCATGCAACATTCCCATTGGATCCAGTGACGGCTGTGGGGGAGGAGCTTGCGTGAGGCCTACCCACCTTTTGCTGTGTACAGTGTGCCTCTACTACCTTACATGGGACTTATTCATCATCCTGGTTGAATCTGGGCCACCCTGCTGATCTGATGGGCTTGGTACAGGGAGTACTGCTTGTACCCCTCTATTAGCAGGTCCTGCTTGCTGTTTCCACCAATAGATATGATGATCTTTCTCTGTTTTTTCAAAAGGCCAAGCTGTCCAGCTAAAGCAGGGGTTCGTAACCTGTAAAACGCTAACAGTAGATGGTGGACGGGTGACTGGTAGATTAAGGTCTGGGAATCAGAGTCCAATGCAGAGCAACTACTTGTAAAGTTGAAGCTGTAGTAGGGACCTAGAGCTGCGTAAGCCGATGCCTCCTCTGTAGTGCTGGCTCCTGTCCCATGTGGAGTGATTCCAACTGCAATTCACCTCTTATCCCGGCTAACAGTCTCCAGAGTTGTGCAAGCAGTAGGGAAGAGGAGATCTTCAGGTCAGTGTGTGTGTAGCTATACACTGGGCATAGAAGTACATGGCTGCTTTCACATTGAACTGCGATTTAACCGCAGGATTTTACCACCCTCCGAACTCTACGTGTGAATGAGCCTTAAGGGGTCCCACTGCCAGATGTAACTAAGGGCTCATTCACAAGTGCAACAGGCACTGCTGCTCCTCTGAAAAGCGATCCGAGTGCATTTGACAGGTGATGAGGTGGCGATATGTTGCCACCTCACCACCTAATTTAGACCCATGATTTCCGTGCAACACTGCTTGGTGATCTTTGACTTCTCCCATTTTTTTAAGGTAGATCTCCATCTCTTTAAACTGATCTACTCCTGATCTAAAATAGCTAGAACAGGTGTTGGGACAAACCATCAGAACATTGCTGGGGTGTGCTTTTATGGTTCGCTTTTATTTTTATGGTTTAAAAAAAGGGGGGGGGGGACTATAACTGTTTAACAGTTAAAATCTGTAGTTTCTAAAGCCTATCTATGCTACTTTGTTCATCTAAAGCAGCCATTCACAACAAGGGTTCCGTGGAACCCTAGGGTTCCTCCAGAGGTGGCTAGGGGTTCCTTGAGCTGTGGCTGATTTACCTTCTGTTTGATGGTGCCTACATAGTTCTGAGCCAATTCCACTTGGAGGAGCCAGTGGTATGACACCAATGATCTTCATAGTTCTCTGTAAGGGGGCTATTCTTTTCACCACTGTAAAAAAAGGGCATTCTTTTCAATGGCCACCAAAGTAAGGGACATTGTTCCCACTGACCCCCAATGAATGGGTTTTATCAGGGGTTCCCTGAGACCTGAACATTATTTTAAGGGTTCCCCTGGGGTAAAAAGGTTGAGAGGCTGATCTAAAGGTTGCCCTAGATGAGTTTTTTCTTTTTGATCAGCCAGTAGGCTGACCAAGGGAGGTGAATGGAGGGATCCTGCCTGCTGTGCCATCGTATTCTGACAGAGGGACTCCTTCATTGTCAGAATACACTGATTAGCAGCTGCCATTCGAGAAGTTTTCCAACATTCCATGTATGGCCATACATTGATTGAAACTTTACTGAAGCAGGCTAATTACAATAAACTATATAACGTTTTTGGTTTAATACCGCAGTAAAACTAAAGATTTGTCCACACCAGCTAAAAACTGGTCAGTTCAGCAGGGACCAGCCGACTTTCAGGCCATGTGTACAGCTGTCTGTTCTAGAGAAGATGGTCTCGTTTCTGTTGAACGGGCATGCTGGAAAAACAAGTGGCTGCCAGCACTGATCAGTGGGGCAGTAAACAAAGTACAGCAGGGGAAATTGCCACACTTGCATTGCTTGTGTTAATATGGCGATCTCTCCGGTGTTTTTTTTTTGCCTTCAGCCTGTTGGGTTGAACGAAAGAAAAACCTCTAGTGTGTACCCAGCTGCATGATTCTACTGCAAGACTAACTGTTAAAGTATAAAAATAACTAGTTTACTGGCAGGTTTAACAGAAGCGGTTACAGGGGAGCTGAGAAAAACAAGAATTGCTTTGTTACTGCTTTTAAAAGCCTGGATGTCATTTTTTATTTTGCCAATAGTTCCACTTTTTTTTTTGCTCACAAAGTGCAGTAATTTTCAAAATACATCGTCCTTTCTGGTCTCAGCCTCAAACATTTTGAAGTTGAGGTAATCACTTTGCAGCTAAAACCATGTATGAATCAAACCTTTCATAGAAGTATTGTTCATACAGACCTCCATTACTCTGACTTCTGAGTCATTTGGCATTTCAAAGTTCGTGAAAAATGTAATTGTTTTCTGCCAAAAATTGCCTGCTCAGTACATTTGTGCCATCGCAAACCAACTTAACTCTTCTGCAGCATGCTGAGTGAGGTAGGAGAGGTGAAAACTGTGTACATCGGATGTCCAGGGCAGCTTTGATCAGTAGGTGGTAGGGTTAGATTTATGAAAGCTCAACTCCAGTTGACCAACAAATTCCAATTGCACAAATCTAAAGCAAAAGACTGGCTGCTGAATGCTGAAAACATTTTTCACCAGCAAACTTATACAGCATGAACAGATTCCCTACATTCTCACACAACATGTTTTCACCCACAATGCTGGGATTAATCCTAGAAGATTAAAATCACATTGTTCCTGACCTGGTGGCATCTTCTTTCTTCAATGGAAACTAATTTGTTTTGCATCGACTTCAATTGAATGCAATACTGCATGCGGCCAGAGGCGGGGGTGCCGGAGAGCCTCGGAAACTGCCCTTTCGGCTGACCTCAGAAAGACTTCTTAGCCGAGATTTGCCGAGGTCAGCAGTGCTGTCCTCGGGTCTTTCTGTACTGGCTTCTACTGAATCCTACTCGTTTTGCGAGACAACACTTGCAAACGATTTTTTAAAATACAGGGCTTGTATTGCGAAACGCTCGTTAACCACGTTACTCGCAGTCCGAGGTTCCACTGTATTGAATCAGGAGAGTCTCTGTTAGCCAAGCAAATAACATTTTCAGTAGACTTCAGTAACAGATTGAAAGCTGACAAGTTCAGTTCATACTGGGTTCTTCCATTAGGCTACATTGCAGCTACATCGGTCATTGCTCTGAGCAAAGCTAGCCATACATGTTGGGTCTACCATCAACTGCAAGCATCTACCTTCCCAATCCATTTCATTTGTATGCAGGCCCTTGCTCTACATTGTGTTTATTAAAAATGCTGTATTATACGGATTCTAAGGTTTACTGAGCGCTGCCATTTGCACTGCATTAAGCTCGATTGACATCTCTGCATAGACATTAATTTAGCCTTAAATAGGGGGTTTCCATTTATTTTGAATGGCGCCCGACACATGCATACCGTAAAAGCAAATGCAGTTGAACTACAATGCACAGATGTGAACGGTCTATGCGTTTTGGAAGGCAAGGCTAGCGCTGTGTGTTAAGGCTCCCTAAGGGAGATTCAAAAACAAATTAGCTGCCTTAAACCAGGGGTCCTCAAACTACGGCCCTCCAGTTGTTCAGGAACTACATTTCCCATCATGCTCAGTCATGTCTGTGAATGTCAGAGTTTCACAATGCCTCATGGGATTTGTAGTTCCGCAACAGCTGGAGGGCCGTAGTTTGAGGATGCCTGCCTTAAACCTGCGCACGGGTGTGAGCCAGATCTTAAAGCGGTGGTTCACCCTAAAACTACTCTGTCCCATAGCATCCAGCATACTGGCGTCAGCGCCAGTATGCTGTTTTTTTTTTTAATCGCTCTACTTACTGTTAAATGAAGATTTTTTTTTCTCCACTGCGCGGGTGAATGGCGCGGCTATGCCGCGTCACGCCTTCCGAAAATAGCCAATTTAGGACTCGGCTCTTTCCGGCGCTATACGGCGCCTGTGCACAGACATAGGAGCTGACTGCGCAGGCGCCGTATATAGCAGAGTTCTAGTTCGGCTTTTTTCGGAGGGAGTGACGTGCCATAGCCATAGGACTCGGCTATATACGGCGCCTGCACAGTCAGCTCCTAGGTCTCTGTGCAGGCGCCGTATAGCGCCGGAAAGAGCCGAGTCCTAAATCGGCTATTTTCGGAAGGCGTGACGCGACATAGCCGCGCCATTCACCCGCGGTGGAGAGAAAAGAAAATTCTTCATTTAACAGTAACTAGAGCGATTAAAAAAAAAAACAGCATACTGGCGCTGACGCCAATATGCTGGATGCTATGGGACAGAGTAGTTTTAGGGTGAACCTCCGCTGTAATAAATGAGCCGCCTGTTACGGCTTACAACCACAAATCATTTCTCTCTCGGACTTTAAGGACGTTTGACCGCTCATTTATCAGACTAACGCAGTACTGCTCCCAAATGATCTCCTCCTAAAGAAATTCAATACACAATACTTTGAGTGAAGACCGTAGGACCGCGGCAGTCCTTTTGTCATAAATTAAAGCCAATATTTAGACTATTACAATAAAAAAAAAAAATGATGCATCGTTTGAAATAAACTTGAGAAGCTCTGAAAGCGGCCTTAATTGTGTGCTTTTTTCCCCCGTCCCCCACCTCCACCACCATGTAGAGTGTTGTAGAGAAAGCTTCATGGGATGTTCTCATTATTAAATACACTTGTGAATCAAATTTATTTTTCTGTATATTATGTTATCTAATATATTAATATATATGAATATTGCATGTTCTGTATGATTTTTATTTTCTTTGTGCTGTTTTTTTATTTTTTTCCTCCCTTGGAGAGGGCATTGTTCAGATGAAATTTAAAGGTTATACCGTTTCCAGTTCACCAAAAATAAATAAAAAAATCTTGCAGGTTCTAGAATGTGTATATTTAAAAGCAGACCATAACCGGTCATGGCACTCAAGTGTTAATATCCTATTAAAAATGACCCCATCCCATAATTTACACAGCATGCCCTCCCCCCTGTTTTACAAACACTACGCAAATTTTTGTTTCAAGGGAAAAAAATGCTTATTGGTTAAAGGGACGCAAATTCCTATACCGCAACGTAACTTTTGCAAAGATATATCGATGACGTTTACATTGAAAATATGCATACATATCTATGAATGTTGGCTTGAAAATATCTCCTCCTCATAAACAAGTTTACTTTCTTTTTTTGTTCAGTTTTTGTTGAAAATGTCTTCTTTTGTTTGATAGAAAGTCCTTGAAACACAAACATCGATGCCATTACTGAAATTTTTTAACACCCCCCCCCCTTTTTAATACCATATCTGTCATTAGAAACAAAGTATTTATTGAACAAAATTCATAGAAACAATTTGCCCCATTTAATTTTTTTTACTAAAGAAATAAATAAATAAATAAAATCGTATTGTTGTTTTTTTTTTTTTTATAGAATTGAGAATTTTTTTTTAAATGCCCCCTCTCAATTTACATGGTGTTCTAAATGTCACCATCATTTAAAATATCACACAAGGAATATTCATTTGGCCTTTTTATTTATTTTTTGTCTTGGCAATTAAATAATCATACCTATGTCATTGAGAACTAAGGATCGGTCAATAAATTCATAGAAAAAAAAATCGCCCCTTTAATTCCTGACCTTTTTCTGATTCTTTATTCAAGTATTTTTCATAATGGAGAAAATACTTTTTTTTTTTTAAACTCTTCCATTTTTTGTCTTCTTATTGTTTTGCTAAAGCTGAACTCCAGGCAAAAAAAAAAGACATATCTTATTGCAAGTAGCTGAATTTGTATTGGCCCCTTGCAGTCCCCTGTACAGCAAGACTCAGATTTGGAGAGGGAGGAGCAGCACAGGGAAGCCAACCAGTTAAGCCAACAAGAAACAAGCTGATAGGCAAGATTAGAGAAATTAACTCTGCTGCTTCTTCTTTCACTGTCCTGTCACAGACTGAGAAGGAGACAAGACCCCTATTAAAAAAAAATCTTCACGTCCCCACCCCTCATTTTTAACTGTGATGCACCTAATTGCAGGTCCTGCACATTTATGGAACTCACCTGCCCAGTGGCTCTAGCGTTGTCCTACTTGGATCCGCTCCTTTTCTGCCCCCTCCCCCTTCTGCACCGCCATTTTCTTCTGTGATGTCATCAGTAAGCTGCCGTCTCTAGTGGGTTAGGCCGGCAGCTTCCCAATGATGCCCCGCCCCCTTCTTTCTCAAGGATGGACAATACCTCCTGGGATATGTGATCTGCAGAGTCGGGGGCTTGCTAAACAACTTCCCCCGGCGGACAAGGACCCCCCTGTACTGCGCAGGCGTCAACTGAGCCTCCGAAAATAGCCAAACATGTAGAGCTGAGAGTCAGCTCTAGGTGGCCCCTGCACACATAAAATTGTACTGCCGAGGCGGTGGTGCTTCACTTCTGACATCCAGACTCATTCCTTACCATCCCCGTGGACATGGAGCATGTTAAAAAAAAAAAAAAGCCAGGAAGCCGAGCGAATCGAGGCCGACTGGTGAGGTCCACATCGCCCTGGACCTGTTGCAATAACTATTTACATCAACATTGCAAAAGCACCCGCTAGTAGCTCTAGCATTGCACAGGCGCCGTCTAGAGCTGACTCACAGCTCTACATGTTTGGCTATTTTCGGAGCTCAGTTCACGCCTGCGCAGTACAGGGGGGTCCCTATCCGTCAGGGGGGAACTTATTCGTCAGAACACAGACAAAGAGTACATCATTCACCTAGGAAAATGACATTCTCGAAGAGGGCCGGGGTTATTTAAAAAAAAAATAAAAGGGAAAAAGGAGTGCCCTATTTGTGTATGAGAGGTAACGTGTCATGGAGGGTGAAGATCCACTTTTAATGGTAGCAGGTTTCCTGGACCGCCAGACCTTGCCCTGTGGCAGATATGCGTTTGCTTGGCGTTCAGCTTTAAATTTTTAGCATCTGAGCTGTTTTTATATGGCAGATGATGTGAAATTAGTAAATTGATAATTTTACTACCCGGCACCTATTTTATCGGAAAGATATAGAAAACCTATTTTCACGTGGTAAAGTATTTTTTGCAAATTTGATATATTTGCCCAGTTTTATATATTTTTTAATCTCTTTCCATTTGAATAGGTACTAGGATGTCTTAGACTTGCTAGAGTGCTCAGGAAAGCTGTGTCCTCTTTGCTTTACTGATCAGTTACAGTAGATGCATCCCATATTCTTGGCAAACTTTTGTTAAGCCATTATCATAAACGAGTTCTTGAATCGGATTTAAAAAGCCAAAGTGTTACTCTAACGTCAGGATTTTTTTTTTTAATGATCAAATTTGGTGGTTGGAAATGTGAAGGAAACGTGCGTGCGTGTGTTTGATCTTTTGCATAACTCTGTCACACGGTGCCTTTTTTAAATATAGCTCTCCAGTGAATCTTTGACATGTTTTGCTTTTTATCCAGGGAACATGTAAAAAAACTTTCTTTAACTTTTTTCAAGTTTTTTTTTTTTCTTTTCTAAAGAACTTTGTTTTCTTCTCTGTAAATATGTACATTTTCTTGAAAATAAAAACAAAAAGGAAAAAAAAAAAATGTCCGAAAGCACATCAGGTTTTATGACGTTACCATATCACTGATCATTACTCAACAAATACTGTCTTGTACATTTTTTTTTTTTTTTAAAGGTACTTGGAGATTAATAAAATAATAAACTGATATATGTATACAAATGCATGCAGTGTACTTAATTGCTAGTAAATAGATCTTTGTGGGCAGCACAGTGGTGCGGTGAGTAGCACTTTCGCCTGGCAGCAAAAGGGTCGCTGGTTCGAATCCCGACCACGACACCATCTGCCTGGAGTTTGCATGTTCTCCCTGTGTCTGCGTGGGTTTCCTCCGGGTACTCCGGTTTCCTCCCACACTCCAAAGACATGCAGCTAGGTAAATTGGATCTCGTCCAAATTGGCCCAGTATATATGTATATATGTGTGTATGACTGTGTGTCCCTAGCGTGTCAAGATCCTACGGATTCTGACCGCACCAGCCAAGCAGACACTGGCTGGAAAAAGCGCCCAGAGGCGATTCAGTTCGCATGGGTTGCGCTATACAAGTCATTCATTCATTCATTCATTCATTTGTGCTGTATGAGAGATATATAGGAAAACAGAAGGGATTGCAGCATGGAAAAAGCTTATTTTTATTGCTCATTTAGTGATACAGAATTTACTGTTTCCAGCATACCTGCCCTTTGTCATGCTAAATCTAGTGAAGATGATATCCTATATGTTTAGTTGGTGATCCTCAGATCTAAGGCCTTGTCACATTGCATTGTTGATCATTTCCAAAACCAAATACAGTGGAACCTCGGATTATGAGCATAATCTGTTCCAGGAGAATGCTCGTAATCCAAAGTACTCGCATATCAAATCGAGTTTCCCCATTGAAGTCAGTGGGAACGAAAATATTTTGCTCAAATTGACTTCAATGGCATGCAATACTGCATGCAGCCAGATGCGGGAGGGGGGGGGGTCATCGGAGAGCCTCGGAAAGGCCAGAGGACAGTTCGGCTGACCAGTATCTACCAGCAATTATACTGTGTTTCCCTGAAAATAAGCCCGGTCTTATATTAATTTTGGCAACAAAAGACAATTTTATTTTTTGGGGTAGGTCTTACCATGTAATGTGATGTCTTCTCTTCCCTCTCTCTCTCCTGCGTGACAGGAATCCTCGGTGTGAACTGAGTTAAAATGCTTGTAAAATCCTATAATCCATTCTATTACAGTATTATATAATGTGCAATGTGTGTGTTTCTGTAATATACCATATTTATCGGCGTATAGCGCGCACCCCTAAAGTAGCCCCGAAATTCCTGTAAAAAAAAACATTTTATTACTTCCAGGTTTGGTGTCTTGCCCCGCGTCCGTCTGCGGCCTCAGTGGTGTCCTCCCGGCTTCTCCCACGCTATCCGAGTTGAATTCCTGCGCTCAGTTTGAAGCCTCCGCCGACATATACCGAGCGCAGTACACTCAGGCACGCTCGACTTCTCACGCATAAACGTCACAGAGCGTGACTACGAGCAAAGCCGTGCCTGGCCGAATGTACCCGAGTGTACTGCGCTCGGTGTATGTCGGCGGAGGCTTCAAACTGAGCGCGGTATTGGCGTATATCGCGCACCCACGATTTTCCCCTTTTCTTAAGGGGAAAAAAGTGCATGGTATACGCCAATAAATACGGTAATTGTGCCAAATACCTTCGTTATATCGCCGCTCTGCACTTCTGTGACCCACTGGAGCTCTCTTTCCCCGCAATTATATTACAGAAACCTGTACATTATATAATACTGTAATAGAGTGGATTATAGGATTTTACAAGCATTTTAAACCAGGGCTTATTTTCGGGGTAGGGCTTATATTGTAGCCCTTCTGGAAAATAATGCTAGGTCTTATTTTCGGGGACAGGTTTTATTATCGGCAAAACACGGTAACTATACATAATATACATGATTTCAATAGAGTATCTCGTATGTCAACGCGTTTCTAGGGTCTTGCCTGCTTCTTCAGGATGAGGAAAACCTGAACTGTAAGATATTATTTCATAATGTGTGTCTTTTGCCCAATATGTATACAGGTAGAGCATTTTTTTTTTAAATCGGGAAAACTAAAAAAAATCCAAAAATAGCAAATTTACAGTTAATTACAGCATAAACGGTATACAGTTTTATATGGACATAAGCTATACGCATCTTCATTCACATGCCGACAACCAAACTCAAAAAGAGAGGGGAAGAAAAGTGCACATGTATCCAAAAATAAGTATTTTGTAATATGGCGGATTTCCTGCATTACAGAAAATTTATAAATTATAAAAAAAAAGTTTTTCTTGTTCAAACATTTGTAACCCTAAAAAAAAAAATGGATCCTGTTCCTTTTAAAGCATGTTATACAACAATGTGCTTGTGCTGTGTAATTTGGCCCCCTGCCTGATTCCGCCCCCCCCCCCCCCCCCAGTAAACTGACCACTGATTATCATGGCTTCTGAGCCCTGACACCGTGGTCAGTTTACGTGCCTCCTTCATCCACGGCTCTCCTCTTTCCCCCTCCCCTCCCTGCTTGTCAGCTCTGCCCACTCCCTGATCCTCCCCTCCTGCTGGAAAAATTACTTTTCTTTCTATAGTGCCCTCTGTTGGAAAACATGATGTTCCCCAGTGTATGTGATCTATAAAAATATGCTGCCTAATACGTGACTGCCCGCCGCTCTCCTCCCAGCTGAGGTCCACGGGGGAGTCTCAGTCCCTCCCCCAGCAGCTGTCAGATCGGGAGAGGAGACCGGCAGGCATTCAGGTGAGCGGCGCTCTAAAATAAGGTATTGGCATTTTTTTTTAATCGCATACACTGGGGAACATCATGCTATCTAACAGAGGGAACTCTAGAAAGAAAAAAGAAAAAAATAAACACTTTTTTTTTTCTAGTTGCATGTGTTGATTCACTTTACAAACTCATGTATTTGGTTAATAGTGACAGTCAGACTGGAAGAAGCATGAAACAATTATGAAGCAGCCACTGAACATCAAAGGCGTACATACTAAAATATTTAAACTAAACCATATATATTGTGTCCCTTAGCATGAGATCTAAAGCTATAAAAAAGTAATTCAGTCTTTACCCATTTGAAGTCCAGGACATTTCTTTTCTATTTCTCACGCATTAAAATCTGCAGAAAATTATTTAAAATTTTACTGAACCCACAACAGAGGGGGATATGATTTAAATTTACAAATACCATACTGGTGACCCCACAATAGGGATAAAACGTTTTTGCGGAACAGAGTTTAACAAGAAACGTGGCCACTCATTAAAATTGGAAGAAAAGAGGCTTAACCTTAAACTATGTAGAGGGTTCTTTACTGGAAGAGTGGCAAGGATGTGGAATTCCCTTCCACAGGCGTTGGTCTCGGGGGAAGGGGGGGGGGGGCTTGCTTTTAACTTCTTGGAGCCCCCGCTATTTATATAGGGCATGTGAATGTCAAATGGTTAAATATAATTTCCACGCAAAAATTAAACACTACATCCCACCTGAACCCATCTTGAATTTTTTTTCCTTGGCTTGCTAAGCAAGATTTACTCACCTAAGCATGATGCTGGAGTCCCTCTCTGGGGTATTTTCTGGGTTTTGAAGATTAATTCAGCACTAAGCAATTGCCGAAACCAACTTGGTTCCCATCATGCCCCTCTTGCTGATGTCACTGCTGCAGATGATTTCCTGGGATCCTGAGAGGACCCTGCTGCTGGATAGCCATTAGGATGTGTTCATGTAATAGGCAGTGACAAGGACACCATATTTTGTAAAGATAACTGGGACTGGTTAATAAAAAGGGCATTATTTTGCAATGCCAGCGATCAGATTGGGGGAGCCTAGTGATCAGCTTTAAAGTCATATGTAAATGCTTGTTGGATCCCACAGGGAACCCAGTACACATCACACTTGGTCCTGCTGAAATCTGTACTGTGGGTGTGGAGTAGTGAGGTCTGATAGCTTGCCCCTCCCCCCACCCTTTGCAATCTGACAGCACTGGACAAAAGAGACAGGACCTGTTCTTAGCTCAGATTGACAGCACATAGAGGAGAGCCTGTACAACTCCTGTTGTCAGGATCCTTCCAGGCCAGCTCCTGAGCCCCAGCTCGAGGCAGAGCACCCCCAAAAGACTAAGGTGTTCGCCTCAATGGCCACTGACAGCCTCCCCAGCACTGCTTCTCCATCTTCCACCCGACCCTTCCCAGAATGACTCATGCTTATTTATGGGCTCACTTAGGTTCATCTCCTGGGGATTGGCTAAGTGCCCCTAAATATGCAGAACAGCTCTTCTAGCCTCCACCCTCTAGTTTCCAGAATGTTCTCAAACTTTCCAGAACTCCACATTGTCTTTCATTGCATAGCTGGCAGGGGGTAGTTCTTGGCACAGTCTTTTGTTTTGGTACACAGAAATTTTGTTCACAACTAAAGATGAGCCATGTTGATAGCTCCCTTATAGGTTTGGACCCAAATGTATCTTTTATTCACTACAATGAAGCTGTCAGAGGGGGCACAGACCTACAATACAGTCAGCTGCAGGGGTTGGTCCTGGCAGCGAGGAGGGGCAGAGGTTGTATGGGTTCTCCTCAGTTTACTCTCACACCCAGCGGAGGAGGCACAGGGCAGCAGAATGAAAGGAGTGGGGGGTGACTTCAGTTCTAAATGTTCCTCCCCCATAGGAACATCCATATATTGGGCTTTGCCCTTGGGTGGAGCCAATGATGTTGTGTGGGTTGTTGCAGCCCCCAGGACAAGGCAAATATTTTACCCCCTAACCTGTGGACTATTAGTACTCCCTTCATTCCTTCCACCAGTCTATAGATTGAATATGCCAATCGGAAATAACTTTATGACCACCCACCTTTATAGAATAGGTCCCCCTTTCCCCTCCAAAACACTCTTGACCCAATGCATCATGGACGTCACTAGACCTCTGAAGCAATGTTGTGGTATCTGGCACCAAGCCATCAGTAGCGGCTTCTTTAAGTCCTGTAAGTTGTGAGGTGAGGCCTCCATGGATCAGCCTTGTTTTTCCAGCACATCCCACAGATGCTTGATTGGATTTAGATCTGGAGAATTTGGAAGCCAATCCAACACCAACAACTTATTGTGTTCCTCAAACTAGTCTTGAGCCATTTTTGCAGTGGGGCAGGGTGCATTATCCAGTTGAAAGAGGCCACAGTCATCAGGGAATACTATTTCCACAAAGAGGTATACTTGTTCAGCAACAATGTTTAGGTAGGTGGTATGCGTCAAGTAACATTCATATGAATGGCAGGACTCAAGGTTTCCCAGCAGAACATTGCTCAAAGCATCACCCTGCCAGCTTGTCATCTTCCCATGATGCATCCTGATGGTATCTCTTCCCCAGGTAAGTGACATGCACGCAACCCTTCATATGATACAAATGAAAACATGATTCATCAGACCAGGCCACCTTCTTCCATTGCTCCACAGTCTAGTTCTGGTGTTCACATGCCCATTGTAGGCGCTTTTGGCTGTGGACACGGGTCAGCATTGACACCCTGACTGGTCTCCAGCTACAAAGCCTCATACACAACAAACTGTGATTCCCCCCCTTTTTTTGTGTGTGCTGCTGTCAGGACCAGAATGGGAGCGTGCACAGACCGATTTACCACCTGTCACCCAGAATCCTTACTAATTTTGTTCCCCTAAGAATTTTGCACCCAGGGCAACCACTACTGGCAGATATAGGAATGTCCTTTCACTTGAAAACTCCCATAAGGATCTTACCTACGGTCAGGTGGATTTACAAAGCTTTTTAAACTTCTGGTGAGAATTTTTATTTAACCACTTCCTGCCCGAGCCTATAGCCGAATGACGGCTACATGTCGGGTCTTAATTGCCAGGAAGTTGTCAATAGATGTCCTTCTGTGCATGAGCTGCCTGCGCCCCCCCTGCAAGGTGTGCTCTGTGATCCCTGAGTCAATGAGACTCGGCTGATCACAGATTGGAGTATGGGGTCAATCACGGTCCATTACCATGTGATTAGTGGTCAGCCAATGACAGTTGATCACATGGTGTAAACAAAAGATCGGTAAGCGGCTTTTTTTTCAGTGTGAGCAGAAAAAAAAAGCAGATCACTGGCTTCTGTCAAAGGGACAGTGATCCCGAACAGTGAGAGCCACCGCCGCCTATTAATGTCCATCAGTGCCCACTAGTGCCATCAGCGCACATCAATGAAGGAGAAAAATTACCTACATTTTATAACAAACTATAAGAGCCGGTTCACACTTAGGCGGCACGACTTCGGGGGCGACTCCGCAAGGCGTCCTGAAGACGACTTCAGAGGCGACCTGCAAAATGACCTCTGTATAGAAGTCAATGCAGGTCGCCCCGAGGCGCCCACAAAGTCGTACAAGAACCTTTTTCTTTTTCTTGCGTCGTTCCTATTAAAATGGTTCTATTGCATAGAATGGGACGCGACTTGTCAGGCGGCTGAGCCGCCTGACAAGTCGCCACAGTGTGAACCGCCTCTAACACTGTTTTGTTTTCTTATTCCAAATTTTCGAGCTTTGATTGTTTTTTAGCAAACAATAAAAAACCCAGCAGTGATTAAATACCACCAGAAGAAAGGTCTATTTATGGGGGGAAAAAAATTATAGAAATTAGTTTGGGTAGAGTGTTGCATGACCGCGCAATTGTCATTCAAAATGTTACAGAGCTGAAAGCTGAAAATTGGCCTGGGCAGGAAGGGGGTTTAAGTGCCCGGTAAGCAAGTGGTTAAAGGCAACTATAATAATTCTGCAGGTGATGTAGAAAGCCCCTTTCACCAAGCATGTGCACATTACACATTTTTATATTGTAAAAACTTTTATTGTCTTCAGTAAAATAGAAATCCGTAAACACATTAAAGTTCAACAAGGGAGAAACACTTGAAAATAGCGCAACCAATCCGCATCCACCAAGTCTATTTTAAGTTGCTTTTCTTTTTGGCGGCACTACAACTCCTCTTTGGGCTTCTCGGGAAGAACATCTTCAACTTTAATGTCTCCTCCCCGCTGATCGTCTTTTAAATTTTCTATAATCTGTATGTAAAAATAAAAAATTTGAGCATATGTAAATATTATTAAATGTATTCTCCCTTTTTGAGTCTGCCCTTTAAATGCTCATTAGATCCCACCTGTTCCTGATTTCAAGGGACTGTCCCCGATTTGGAACAATGTCCCTCTTTCCTCCTCATTTGTCCCTTGTTTTGGTCTTTTTTTTTGCATACAGCCTGAATGCACATTATCATAATACAAAAGTGTGAACAAACCAGCAAAGGGCATTAAAAAACCCTCAATATTCGTTCTCTCTGAGTCCGATCCACAGTGCTGGAAAAAACCTGCCAGACTTCTACAAAATGTTCCTTTCAAATATCTTTCATTCATCCCTTCAATGCATCGCTACTTTGTAGAGAAATAATAGCTTGGGAACCCCGGGGAGGTCACCCTAATTTCTGGGGCTGGACGGAAATCTTTTCATAAGCTCTTTCATGGTTTTATCAAAGAAAGACCGGCTCACATATGAACTTGGCTTATCCAAATCATATACTGTATACTGATGAGGAGAGAAGTACTAACCTGTTCCTCTTCATCCATGGGTAGCACTCCTCCGCTATCGATAAATTTGGAAAATAATTCCACTGTTCTATTTTTTGTATACTCAATCATCTGTTTAAAATAAAGAAAAGAAGTGTCACTTAGATAGGTAACTGCAGTTGTTTTAAAGTGATATACATACTGTACATTTGATATCTATATATACTGTATATATACACACACACACACACGATCTGTCATAACATTATAACTACCCACCATAACATTATGATCACCCACCCTATTATAAAGTAGGAAAACAGGTGTATAGGCGATGCAACCTTCCCACATATTATTGAGTAGGTCCCAAAAGAGCCCTGACCCACTGAGACATGGACTCCAGTGGTATAGGCGCTTTTGAGCTGACGGGTTAATCTGCTCTTGGAACCTCTCCTGACGAAGCGAAACTAGTAGAGACTTTGTGTATTGTGACCTCTACTCTCACCGGGATCCCCCCACAGGACCTAGTTTGGTGACACGTATGGCTGTCACGATACTTTTATTGTTTTATCTGTTTGTGATGTTTGATGTTTTTATGCGTTTTTGATATATTCTTGTTTTGAACTATCTATTTACTGTGTACCGGTATAGTCCATGTGCCCGCCCTTCCCTCTTTGGGGCATTTTGGGTCTTGGGGTACCCTTAGCCCTATTTCTATCTCCACTTGATATGGCATAACACTACCTCCACCGGCTTGCCTTCTTCTCATATTGCATCCTGGTGCCATCTCTCCCCTGATTATCAATACACACGCACCAAGCCATCCACATGGTGTAAAGAAAATATGTGATTCATCAGACCAGGCCATCTTCTTCAATCAGTCCATGATCCAGTTCTGATGTCCACATGCCAATTGTAGGCCCTTTTGGCTGTGGATGCGGGTCAGCGTGGGCACCCTGACCGGCCTGTGGCTACTAGGGTTGTCCTGATATCACTTTTTTAAGACTGAGTACAAGTAGCCATACTTTTTTTTCAAGTAATCACTGATTACCGATACTTTTTTTTAATATCATGTGACAGTTTTCAAAGCACAATACAGATTGATTGCACTTATATGCATCACTGATGAGCACTGATAGGATTAGGTGGCACTGATGAGCACTGACTGATGACTGGCACAGATGGATGGCACTGACAGGTGGCTGGCACTGATAGGTGGCACTTAGGGGCATTGAGCACTAATAGGTGGCATTTATGGGCTCTGATGGGCAGGCACTGAAATGCAGCCGGTGTAATGCCATATTCTGCCCCCTATCGCAGAATGCTACGGAAGTCACGTGGCGGCCAACTGCGCATGCGCGATGCGTTCCAATAGATTTACGACAGTGCACACCAATGAACCCGGCATTCAGGGCGACGTGGAATTTGAGGAGAGTGGCCAGTCGGCCTCAAGTCCTCGATTCGCTGGGACGGCTCGCTCCGCTCGCTCGGCCTCCTGGCTCTTTTTTTAAGATCCTCCAATCCACGGGGATGTTAAGGAAAGAGCCTGGATGCCGAACGAGGTTTCACTGGTGTGTACTGTCGTAAATCCATTTGAACGCATCGCATTTGCCATTGGAACGCATCGCGCATGCGCAGTTGGCCGCTACGTGACTTCCGTAGCATTCTGTGATGGGGAGCAGAATGTGACAATACACCGGCAATAAATGACATGAGAGGAAAGGCTGCCTGCGACGCCCATCTTGGTACTCCTTGCACTCGGCCGCATCAAGCAGCAGCGGACATCTTGTTACACCCAGCCAGAACTATATGGGCTGGGTGTAACAAGATGTCCTCTGCTGGCTTACTGTGGCCAAGTTCAGGGTGTACCAAGATGGACATTGGGATGTTGAACCACTGACATTGGTTCGCCATGGAGCGTCACTTCTGTTGTTCCATTTGCGCCGCCTCATCCAGGTATCAGTACTTTGGCTTCCCAATCTGGATGTACTTCCCATTGTGGCTTTGCTCCCCGTTTTCTTGGTCCCGGCTCTCTCCATACTATGGCTATTTGCTAGATCTAATTCTTGCCACGGATCAGATGTGGTTCTCATGTCAATCTGAGGAATCCCTCTACGCCCGGCTGTACAAGCTTTTCTCTTATAAGCTACGTATAAATAATTTTTGGTACACTGCGATTATAAGTGTCCGTGATGTACTGGATGTCTGACGATCACCCCGATAAATGAAATATTTAATGTCCTACTGCCAAAATTCTCCTACCTCATCCTGAGGAAGCCAATAGGCGAAACGCGTAGACGAGAGGATATTTTCAAATCCAATGTTTATTTTGTATGGTTTTAATGCATCTTACTATTTTTTGTAATTAAAATTATATATTTTTTCTAAATCCTTTGTTCCCGTCTTGCCTTTAAAGTCCGCCCTGTTACTGCCCCCCAGCAGTTAATTTTTCTCTATGCTGTGACAGCCAATCACAGCAGTCACATGATCCGCATGCCCGCCTCTGCCTCCCAGCATTTAGAAGTTCTTAAAGGGAAGGAGTTAATGAAAATATGCTAACCAGACTCCCTGATATACAGCGTGTGGAGAGAAAATCCACATAAACTATATGCTCAGGAGCAGTGGTGGAGCGTCCAGGAGCGCCTCCCCCCCCCCCCGCCCCTGCACTACTCCAATCCCCATAGATAGATAGATCCATGCAACGCATGAATCTATGGTCGCTGCAGACACCCCCTATTCAGGAGTCCGGCGCCTTTTCGGACACAGGAGCGGGCGGAAGAAGACATCAGATCAGGGAAGAAATGGAGGACACCGCTCGCCGTCACCCGCTGCCCACTCGAGACAAGGTAAGTGCTGGGAAGATGGTGGGGCACAGTGACAACGTTTGATGGGCACAGTAGCGGTGTTTGATGGTCACACTGGCTGCGTTTGATGGGCACAGTAGCTGCGTTTGATGGGCACAGTAGCTGCGTTTGATGGGCACAGTAGCGGCGTTTGATGGGCACAATGGCTGCATTTGATGGGCACAGCGAGGCTGCAATTGATGGGTGTTTTTTTTTTCCAGAATTTGCCCCCCAAAAAATGTTGAGCACCAGCCACCGCTGCTTAGGAGGCACCTCTCTAAATGATTGAGTTCAGGTGTTTCTGGTGAAGGATGCTGTTAATACTACAACATACAAAGACATTTTAGACAATTATGTGCTTCCACTCCTATGGTAACAGTTTTCGAGATGGCCGTTCCAGCATGACTGTACCCCTGCGTGCAAAGCCAGCTCCATAAAGACATGGTTTAATGGTATGATGTAAAGAAGTGTCCTGCACGAAGCCTGGACCTCAACTTTACTGAACACCTTTGGGTTAAATTGAAATGTTGACTATAGGCCAAGTCTTCTCAGCCAACAACAGTACCTGGCCTCACAAATGGTCTTTTGGGTGAATGTAGTGGACATACTTAAAGTTGGTAGAAAGCCTTCACAGAAAAGTGGAGGCTTCTAAAGTCCCAAAAGGAGGACCAACCTATGGTTTTGGACTGAGATGCTTTTATCGGTGTGATGGTTGGGAGTCCACAACCTTTCGGCCATAGAGTATAAGTGAGCATTTTATTATCAGAGTCTCACCTTGCGTCCTGGTCCAGCAGGGAAAAACCTCAGGTTGGGATATCCTCTCACCCTCATCCCATCGATCTCATTGGCTGTGCCATCCATCTTAGCAATGATTACGTTTGGGTGATCTTTGTACTTCTCTCCCAGTTCCTCCCAGATCGGTTCCAGCTCTTTACAATGAGTGCACCAAGGGGCATCTGAAAAGAATTACAAGGGTTGGCAAATTAGAGGAGCACAGGGCCGATCCTAGGCAGGGTGCACAGGGTGCATTGCACCCAGGCGCCTGCAGAGGTGGGGGCGCCGAACATCTAACAGACTCTCTAACAGAAGCCCTCTCTGTGTCCATCACAGAGGCCCCCTCCAGGTCCCAATAAAGTACTCGGCTTCTCTTCCTGTATTTTGTTTATTGTTAAGAGATCATGTAAGGATCCCGGGGTAATGAAGACTTCATGGGGGAGCATCTCTGTGGTTGAGTCATTGCCATAGAAACATTTGTAAAGGGGAGAAGTTGGTAAACTGACGCCCACGTGGGGGCGCCAGAAATATTTCTACACCCAGATGCCTGTAACCCTAGGATCTGCCCTGGAAGAGCATATCAATAGTCTGTCATCTAATGCAGTTCAATAAAATGATGTGGAAGGAGGGCTGAACAGAAAGGCTGGGGAAGTAAATATACATTTGAGAAGCTCAGCCACTAAACCTTTAACCCTTTGCTAAGACAGACAGTGTTCAAATCTAGTACCACTGATGAGATGAGATCTCCCTGTATAGCACAGATAGGGTTCATTATGGCAAACAGCTCCACAGCCCCCCAAACAAAAAGAGCTAAGCAGGAAGTTCCAGAAAAAGAATATCTAAAAAATGAAAGCTGCAATTTTGTTTTTAAGATTTGCGCTGTGAAAGGAAATATGTAACAAATATAAAGTAGGGCTGTGGAAATTAACTTTTACTTCGATTAATCTTTAATTTTTTTGATCGATCAAAATGTTTTTGATTGGTACTCACCTCTCCGCCTGCTTCTGGGTCTTCAGGGAGTTCCCGTCAGAGATCCGGTGATGTCACGGACACCGGCGGGGCTTGCCATGTCCATCTGAAGGGCTCCTTTGCTGTGCTTTCATATCTGCATGCCGGCGGGACCTTACTATCTGCCACACACAAGGGCTGATACACTTCCCTCTATCACTTCCCTCTATCAACCTGGGATTCTACAACCATCCACTGGGAGTTGTGATAGTTCCCTTCATGGGACATCTACATGCCGACGGACTGATGTTAACCCCTCCTCATCTGGATTCAGCAGTGGCATCATTGTACACATTTTTAAACCAGTATCCTACTTGGCTACATGTTTTTATGACTGCTTTTGCTCCCATTTGGTATTACTCACACCATTTTTACAGTTTATGTAGCTACATCGATTTTTATCTCCAGTGCAATATTTATTTTGTTACCTACTTGAAGACTATAACAGTTTTAATGCTATTTTCATCGAGCGCTGCCTTTGTGTGTGTTTTGTATCCTGCTATCCATTTTTCCAGTGCACTGGGAATCAGCCTGCAAGGAGATCCGCTAAAAGTAGTTGGATCTGTATGTGCGTTATAATTATTCGAAATTAGTTGATTAATCGTTAAAAAAAACCAAAAAAAACGATGAATCGAACACAAACATTTTAATCAGTAACACCCCTAAAATAAAGTAGATGTTTTCCCAATTTGGCTGCAAATAAGTGAAAATACAATTGAAGATGATTCTGAGCAATAGATGCCTCGAGTGTGCCATCTAGTGTCCATAAGGATTATCTGCAACATTTTTGTTAGAGTTGAACGAAATCAAATGATGTTGAGGATGTCGCCAGGTAACTTTGTAAGAAAATCGTGCCCCATTTTGCTGCAAAACTTTCTACATACTTACAGAATTCTACAAACACATTCTTGGTCTCGTCGTAGGCGATGTCTTCAAAGTTGGTGCCCACAAGAACCTTGACGGGTTTCTTGTCCCAATCTTCCGGCAGCTCCTCGCTCAACAGATTTTGCTGTGTTCAATGTAACATAATATACACAGGTCATTTATTGTACATGTGGGGTGTGTAACATATTCTATAGATGCCCTTCTAGATGCCCCATCTCCACCTTTCTTTATTTTGGATAGAGAAATGGATAGGACTACAACCCCTCCTAGGGCTTTTTTTTTTATCTGTTTCGGTGAGATTTCTCTTAACTTCCTGTTCCATAATCACAACAGGAAGTGAGAGGAAACCCTCCAAAGTGAGGAAATCCCTTGTTATCACCAGAACTAGCGTCTCAATGGAAGATTTCCTCTCTCTTCCTGTCCTGGTGATTTTCTTTCACTTTCACTCTTGGTGATAACAAAGGGGACCAGACGAGGGTGACCACATTTCCAAACTGCCATTCAGGGACACCCCCAAAAAAGAGGATTTTTGATACCTTTATAACTTTATGGGGGGGTTTTGTCACATCTTCAGCACTGAGGTTTTCATGCTGGGACCTGTAGTCCTTCACTTTTGGGGGGGGGGTCACATCCCCCAAAAGTGAAGGACTAGAGGTCCCAGCATGAACCCCTGAAATCTGAGGATGTGACTCACCCCCAAAAGTGAAGGACTACAAGTCCCAGCATGGACCACTGAGATCTAAGGATGTGACCCCCCCAAATCAAAGGACTGCAAGTCCCAGAATGAAACCATGAGATCTAAGGCTGTGACCCCCCGCAAATCAAAGGACTACAAGTCCCAGCATGAAGCCCTGAGATCTAAGGATGTGACCTCCCCCCAAATGAAAGGACTACAAGTTTCAGCATGAACCCCTGAGATCTAAAGATGTGACCCCCCAAATCAAAGGCTACAAGTTTCAGCATGAACTCCTGAGATCTAAGGTTGTGACTCCCCCTTAAACTCGAAGGACTACCATTTCCAGCATGAACCTCTGAGATCTAAGGATGTGACCCCTCCCAAATCAAAGGACTACAAGTCCTAGCATGAACACACAGCTACTTTCTCTTAGAGAAAGGAGAGAGCGGCCTGACACTCCAGTAGTCCAAGGGAGGGGGCGAGCGCGACACTCCACACCAGGGAAAAAGCCTCGCATTACTGTGTGGAGTTACAGACAGGAGAACAGGAAGTGAGGATTTCTCAGAAGAAATAAGGACATTTAAAAGCCAAATGGAAGGATGAGGTAAGTGAAGGAGGACTGCACTAAGGTAAAGGAAGCTATTTGGGGAAAACATTTTTCCTTTACAACCCCTTTAAACCCTCAGTTTTTTAAGCACGTTTAGCAGCTGATTTTATCCCTTACTGAGTAAAAGGCTTATGTTCCCCTTTAGGCTGATGCCATGGCCGCTTCCCCAGGCTTCTTATTTCAGGGTGGCTCCTAAGGCTGGATTCACACCTTTTTGCATTTTGCAGATTTGCACTACAGTCCATTTCACATGGTTTCCTATGGAACACGTTCTGTAGTACAAATCTGCAAAATGCAAAAAGCACTAAAAATGCCATAGGTGTGAGTCCAGCCTTACACTGTATGCATCAATAGAAACACACAACCCCAAAGCTCAGCATGGCAAGGCTCCTCCTTAATTCCTCCCCCCCTCTTCTCGAAGCTAACAAACTGAAACTGTTCATTAGTATCTCTTTCTTATCAGAACAGGAAGTTTAGGGAAGCAGCAGTAAGATATCATGAGCCAGCAGCAGAGGTTTCCCATGATGCACTGTTTTTCTGATAAAAAAAAACTTTGGCACCTTGATTTTCCCATCCAGGACCCCCTGGCAGAATTCCCTCACGGCCTCTGTTGTTATTTTTTCTCCCTTGAAGGCGTATTTTTTCACCAGGTCGATGTTGATGAATCGGATTGTTGGGATGTCGCTGTTTTGGAGTCCAAAGTATTCTAGAACTCCCGCATGAGGGCCAGAGGAATCAATGGAGACAAAAAGGATCTGAGAGAGACAAGAAGAAGAAGAAGACATTTTTAACATTTTTAAAGTTACACAAACACTACACAGGATCCACTACCAAGAATGTGTGGAGAGGGGGAAGGGACTCCACATATGTAACTGACTCACTGCTGCATCCAGGGCCACCATCAGGAATTATAGGGGCCTCTTACACAGCTTCAGGCATGGGCCCCCTGGAGCAGAGTACCGAGGGGGGAGGGGGGTGCTGCCCCCTCAAATTGAGAAGTGGGGGGGGGGGGGCTGCCGCGAATTGAGAAGTGGGGGGGGGGGGGGGGGGGGGGGTGCCGTTGATAATTGAGAAGCGGGGGGGGGGGCACAATTTGGGGGGTTTCTCTGGGGACCTCTGGGCTCCTTACAAAAAAAAAAAAGAAAAAAATATATAGATATAAAAAAATTATAAAAAAAAGGGGGTAACCATCCGGGGGCCCTGGGGACCTCTGGGCCATTTAATAAAAAGAAAAAAATATGAGATATAAAAAAAATATAAAAAAAAGGAGGGTAACCATCCGGGGCCCTTTAATAAAAAGAAAAAAATATAAGATATAAATAAATTATAAAAAAAGGGGGGTAACCCCCTTCTTTGATAAAAAGAAAAAAAATATATATATAAAAAAAGGGGGGGGGGGGGTAACCATCCGGGGCCCTGGGGACCTCTGGGCCCTTTAATAAAAAGAAAAAAGAAAAAAATATAAGATATAATAAAATTATTAAAAAAAAGGGGGGTAACCATCCGGGGCCCTGAGGACCTCTGGGCTCTTAAAAAAAAAGAAAAAAGACAAAAAAAAAAAAAAAATATATATATATATATATATATATAAAAAAAAGGGGGGTTGCCATCTGGGGCTCTGGGGACATGTAGAAGAATACGTATCGGCCTAAACTGAGGAAAAAAAATAGTTTTTTTTATATTTTTTTATGGGGATATTTATTATAGCAAAAAGTAAAAAATATTACTTTTTTTTTAAAATTGTCGCTCTTTTTTACTTTAAAGCACAACAAATAAAAACTGCAGAGGTGATCAAATACCACCAAAAGAAAGCTCTATTTGTGGGGAAAAAAGGACGCCAATTTTGTTTGGGAGCAATGTCGCACGACCGCGCAATTGTCAGTAAAAGCGACACAGTGCCGAATCGCAAAATATGGCCCGGTCATTGAACAGCCAAATCCTTCCGGGGCTGAAGTGGTAAAATAAATAAATCATTTAAATCAATTAATGCATTTTTGAGTGCCCTGGGAACACGCAGATGCTCTAACGTATCTATGGGGTTGCTCATGAAGGACAATAGACATCCTTAGGCAGGGACCAGGCACCCAATGACCTTTGTTATTATTATTACATCTCATGATATCTTTTTATTGTAGGCCTGCTGGATTACTGAATATCTCACCTTCCCTTTGAATTCAGCGGCTGCACCACCGAAATTCTCCAGCAGCTGGAGCTGTGACTCTTCCGTCTTATTGATGAATAGCAGTAGGTGGTTGGGGATCTTGGCTGCAAAAATTCTTTCTGATGTCTGTTGGGAAAAAAAAAAGGAAAATGCAAGTGATAATTGTTCTTTATTGGTCACAGGTGTATTTTATATCTATTCACCGGCTGATCTTCTTTCCTACAAGGCATGGAGCTAATTATCTGAATATATGGTGGAACCTCGGATTGCGAGTACCGCGGTTAATGAGCGCTTTGCAATACAAGCTTTTTTTTTTTTTTTTCATCTTGACTCGGTTTGCAAGTGTTGTCTCACAAAACGAGCCGGATTCAGGCCTATGCGGTGTGCAGTACCACATTTGGCCAGAGGTGCGGGGGCGCCGATGACACTCGGAGCCATTAGGAAACACTCAGGCCGCGTACACACGACCGAGGAACTTGACGGGCAAAACACATAGTTTTCCCCCGTCGAGTTCCTTGTTCTGCTGTCGAGGAACTCGTCGAGCCAAATTTTCCCATTCCCGTCGAGGAAAAAGAAGTCATGCTCTCTTTTTGGCACGACAAGTTTCTCGTTTTCTCTGACTCCCTTGGGGCTCCACGTCCCCTCAGCTCCCAAGAGGGATGCATGATGTTTGGCGCCAGTACGGCGCCACCAATATAGTCAATGCTTCAATATGTAAGTAGGAGGTTGGTTTATCTCCTTCCTCTTTCCCGCTACATTTTACTATATATTTTCAATACACTAATTGGCTCTCATATGTATGTATAATGTTTTTCTTTTAGATTATATGCATTTGCTCCTGATAAGGCGATACAGTCGCCGAAACGCATTGAGCCAATGGGCCCTCCAAAATATTCAGGCCTTCCTCGATGCATTAATTTGATCATATATGATGTGATTCAGCAATTTTGATATTTGATGTTAACTAGGGTTGTCCCGATACCACTTTTTTAGGACCGAGTAAAAGTACCGATACTTTTTTTCATGTACTCGCCGATACCGATTACCGATACTTTTTTTTAAATGTGTCCCCAGAAATGCAGCCATGTCCCCCCAGAAATGCAGCCACGTCCCCCCAGTAATTCAGCCATGTCCCCCTAGAGATGCAGCCATGTTCCCCCAGTAATTCAGCCATGTTCCCCCAGTAATTCAGCCATGTCCCCCCAGAGATGCAGCCATGTCCCCCCAGTAATTCAGCCATGTCCCCCCAGTAATTCAGCCATGTCCCCCCAGTAATTCAGCCATGTCTCCCCAGAAATGCAGCCATGTCCCCCCAGTAATTCAGCCATGTCCCCCCAGTAATGCAGCCATGTCCCCCCAGTAATGCAGCCATGTCCCCCCAGAAATGCAGCCATGTCCCCCCAGAAATGCAGCCATGTCCCCCCAGTAATTCAGCCATGTCCCCCCAGAGATGCAGCCATGTCCCCCCAGTAATTCAGCCATGTCCCCCCAGAGATACAGCCATGTCCCCCCAGTAATTCAGCCATGTCCCCCAGTAATTCAGCCATGTCCCCCAGTAATTCAGCCATGTCCCCCCAGTAATTTATTCATGTCCCCCCAGAAATGCAGCCATGTCCCCCCAGTAATTCAGCCATGTCCCCCCAGAAATGCAGCCATGTCCCCCCAGTAATGCAGCCATGTCCCCCCAGAGATGCAACCATGTCCCCCCAGTAATGCAGCCATGTCCCCCCAGAAATGCATCCATGTCCCCCCAGAAATGCAGCCATGTCCCCCCAGTAATTCAGCCATGCCCCCCCAGAGATGCAGCCATGTCCCCCCAGAAATGCAGCCATGTCCCCCCAGTAATGCAGCCATGTCCCCCCAGTAATTCAGCCATGTCCCCCCAGAGATGCAGCCATGTCCCCCCAGTAATTCAGCCATGTCCCCCCAGAGATGCAGCCATGTCCCCCCAGTAATGCAGCCATGTCCCCCCAGTAATGCAGCCATGTCCCCCCAGTAATGCAGCCATGTCCCCCCAGAGATGCAGCCATGTCCCCCCAGAGATGCAGCCATGTCCCCCCAGTAATGCAGCCATGTCCCCCCAGTAATGCAGCCATGTCCCCCCAGTAATTCAGCACTTCATACACTAGTATTGGGACAACCCTAATGTTAACTTATATCTTTATATGGAGCCTGCTGGCCAAGATATGTGTATAACCTGAGGTCATTTTATTAAATTTGTTTTTTAACTCGTTCATTGCTTCACCTAAAGTCCTGTACCTTGTCCACTTCCTTTCTAATGAATTAGGGATGGAGACACTTATCTAGGATGTTTCATATAAAGTCCTGTATCTCCTTTTCCTCCCCCTTCAACATTATGCATGCAATAGTTAATGTGGAACAAATTATCTTTGTTTCCATTGACTTCTATGGGGAAACTCGCTTTGATATGCGAGTGCTTTGGATTACAAGCATTCTCCTGCAACGGATTATGCTCGTAATTTAAGGTTCCGCTGTACATGAAAAAAAGGAACTTTAACAGTACCGTCCTGAGTAAAGGAACCCCACCATAGTCAAAATATTTTCACATAATTATTACAAAAAGTTAAAATCAACCGATTATAATACAATACAATGGAGCATAGATCGCCCAATCAGCTGTAACCTTCTAGCATTTACCTTAATCACTGCGATTCTGGTCACAGTTCCAAATCGCATGGCAATCAGAGGAAAAGGTGTGACGAGTGTTTGGGTGCCCTTCATTCTAAATGGCATCCAAAACATGGTGCAATTTTTATTAAAAAAAATTTGCGTGACAGAATTGCGCTGCATTTGCAGCAAAACGCGCTATTAAAAGTCACATGAAGCTCGTCTCCCAAAGAGGAGCTTCTTGGGGGCAACAAAGGGCAGCCCCTTGGAGTGATTACGTATCACATAGAGTCACGTGAAAATCAGCTGAACTTGCACGGCTTCACTCCCGCAGCCCAGTGGCGGTGCGTCCATAGTGGGCGCAGTAGCGCCGGCCCCTCTCTCTCCTGCACCCATCAATCAATACATACATTCATGCATTGCATGTATGTATGTATTGTCGCCGACGCCGCTGCCGCCCACTATTCAGATGGCTGGCCCCCTGGGGAGCGCCGGTCATCTGAATTACAGGGGTGGCTGGTGGTGGGTGTGTTTTGGAAGTGCCTATCAGAGCCAGCGTTCTACCCAAGAAGTCTCAGCCAGGGGATGTCAGCGGGTTTGGGAAGGACTGGATGGATCTAGAAGTGATATAGATAGAATGAGAGAATACATACATGCTCATTGTATTCTATGACCAGACCCATGCTGTTTGCCATTAGAAATCGAAAGAGCTCATCCTTGTCCAAGCCGAGGTCCTCGTCCAACTTATATTCATATTTCTCACCAGCCTAAAAGAACAAAGGATTTTATTAGTACAATTATCAGCCAACCAGAATCTCCAAACAATCCAGTTTCTTACACGAACCTCCGATGTAATGCAGGCAATACCAGACAGCAGGTAAACTGAATCAATCCCAAGCTAAAACTTCTAGGCTTTGGGTGGAGTATGGAAGGGTTAGACCCCCTGTGTGTGTCCCCGTGGAGGATTCACCTCCCTATTTATCCCAGTGACCATTGACCATCTGAGTTGTCACCGGAACAGGAATAGAGGGAAGATCCTCTAATGAGTGACACCTGTCTAAGAGGGGATCATAAAAAGCTAAAATGTAAAAAAAAAAATGGGGGGATATTTTTGGTGAATACTCAACACTTTTAAAACAAAAGCCCTTTAACCCAGTCTGAGGCCCAGAGCGCTCTGGAGCAGGTTGTCATCAAGGATGTCTCTGTACATTGCTGCATTCATCTTTCTCTCCATCCTGACTAGTCTCCCAGTTCCTGCCGCTGAAAATCACCATGCCACCACCATGCTTCACTGTAGGGATGGTATTGACCAGGTGATGAGCGGCGGCTGGTTTCCTCCAGACACGACACTTGCCATTCAGACCAAAAAGTTCACACTTTGTTTCATCAGACCAGAGAATTTCGTTTTTTAAGGTCTGGGAGTCCTTCCAGTGGTGTATTTAGGTTTTGTGCTGCCCTAGGCCTGACTAAACTCGTGCACCCCTTAACTTAAATATGACCCACCCTTCCTGTCAAGGCCCCACCTCTTTATGTTTAAGAGCCGCCCCCCCTTAATTTGCATAGATTTCCTCTTGCTTCCTGTTTGGCTATGGGGCAGGAAGTGAAGGGAAATCTCTGCAATGGGACAGGGATGGTAAAAAAATAAACTGACAGGGGCTATAACCCTCCTTTACTCTACCCAAAATGGAGAAAAAAAAGCGTTGCCTATAGTTCTACTTTAAACACAAATTTTGGATAATTTTATGGAGACTAAGAAGATATAACCATGCGCAAGTCCACGGGGAACCTTTCTGTGCTGCCCCCCTGCAAAGTGCTGCCCCCCTGCAAAGTGCTACCCTAGGCCTGGGCCTAACGGGGGGCACAGACAGCAATAAAAACTGACAGGGGTTCTACTCCATCACCTCTCTATCAAAAACTAAAGTTTTGCCTTTAGTTCTACTTTAGCGCTACACTAATAACTTGCAAAGGCTTTTAACCATTTAACGCCCGCCGCATGTATATGTACGTCCACAGAATGGCACGTACAGGCAGATGGGCGTACATGTGCCCCCCCCCCCCCCCGCTACATGCGGCGGGCGTTTTACCTCTGGGAGCGATCCGGGATGAGGGGGCGGCTGTTGGTTTCTGTCCGCCCCCTCGCGATCGCTCCCAGCGAAGCGGCTTCCCCCTCCCTCTGCCCGCCCTTTGCCTGTGTAATGTAAACACAGGCAGAGGAAGTGATGTCACCTCTCCTCTCGGCGGTATTTTCAATCCGGCGAGAGGAGAGAAGACATCACAAGTAAGTCGCACAACACTACACTGACACCACACACATAGGCACATTAACCCCTTCCAATCACCCCCCCCCCACCCCAGCCCCCTGTCACAGTGTCACTAATAGCAGTAATCCTATATTTACTGATCACTGCATTTAGTGTCAGTGTGACAGTTAGTGTGACAGTCAGTTAGTGTTAGGTCCAGGGTAGCCCCCGTACCCCCCCCAATAAAGGTTTAACCCCTTGATCACCGCCCTAGTTAACCCTTTCACCCCCTATTGCCAGTGTCACAAAGCGATGAAATACCATCAGCATATAAAACGAAAATGCCGGCCGGCAATCAATAGGATCCCTCCCTCTGAAGCGTGGTGACGTTACTGCGTAGTCCTCCCAGACGCGTTTCGTCATCAACGGACATCCCATTGACAACGTCCGTTGATGACGAAATGCATCTGGGGGACTACGCAGTAACGTCACCACGCTTCAGAGGGAGGGCTCCTATTGATTGCCGGCCGGCATTTCCGTTTTATATGCTGTTTACATTTTTTTGTATGTAAGTACAATATTTTATTACAATTTTTTTTACAATTTTTTATTGCTAAAACGGATTGACACTATGGTGCACTTTTATCTTCTTCCTTGGATGACTGCGAGTGTTGCTGACTAGTGTCCCATCGGATCTTCTCTGATCACCATTCCCAGGATTGCAAGGCCGCGACTGGGTTATAGCCGACCGCTCATGTGGCTTGCCCTCTGGTAAGCGGCCATCCATTTATTGATCACGGTGTCGTAAAGTTAAACCACCATATAGCAGGGGTAACCTTAAGCTTACAGAAACTACGTAAACTACGGCGATGCGGCGCAAATACGTTCGGGAATCGGCGTATCATGCTCATTTGCATATTCACCACCTATCGGCCAGCGTAGTATTGCATTTAAGATCCAACGGTGTAAGTGACTTACGCCAGTCAGATCTACGCCAGTCATATCTACGCCGTATCTATGCATAAATGATTCTAAGAATCACATAGCATAGATACCCAGGGCCAGAAACAGAGATACGACGGCGTATCTGGAGATACACCGTCGTATCTCGCTGAGAATCTGCCCCTTAGTCGACTAAATACGACTAAAACAATTGCAGAAGACTAAAATGGCACTAAAACTAAAATGCCAGTTTAGTCCTAAAACTAAAACAAAATCTAAATTCATTTTCAAGCCGGACGGCAATTTTTTAAAGAAAAGAGAGAATTTTGTACCTTGGTGAAGAGGATGACGGTGTCTTCAGTGACCCCGTACTTCTCGAATAATTCTTTCTCATGTGTGATGGCAAAGGTGAAATCCTCAGCGGTGGCTGCAACTTCTTGAAAGATCTTCAGATCGGCGTCTTCAGGGTCCTGGGGAGAAGCAAAATCCACTTCATGAGACTCAATGACATGTAGATCGGCATAGATCGATTTCTTACTCCACAAGTAAATCTTTCTTAAAGTGGTTGTAAACTTCAGACAGGAAATATGAAAAAAGCCTATCCCTCTATAGTGTGAAGTACCCTGGGTCCAGAGCACTAACTGCAATCTCTCTCTGCTACTTCATTCCTCTGCTATCTGCATGAGTCACTTCTGACTAAGAGCTAAAGAGGTGACAGGGGAGGGACGTCCAGCACACAGCCTGAGATTGACAGCCTCAGCTTTGTTTCTGTGATGGGGGGGGGGGGGGCCTTTGCCTCCAATCAGTTCACTAAGCTCTGCAGAGTGTGACATCAGCTCCCTGCTTAGGGTTGTCACCTTTATCGAGCCAAACCCAAACACTTTAGCGGCCTGGAACACCTTTAGGTGCCCCAAGGAGAGTAGTACTGCGGTGCGCATAGCGTGCCGCATTGAACAGTGGGTGTGGCCAAATTGCTCTTGCCAATGTCATCGTCCTGCCCCCCAGTGATGCGGAACAGCCACCCACAGCTCCCGGACGGCAACAGGTCTGTATGCGACTATCTTGGTTACTTGGGGAGAAACAGCCCGGTCTGAATAAGGTGTCTGGATTTCAGTCTGCCTGAAACTTGGACACATGATTCAAAACCCGGACTGTCCAGGTGAATCCCAGACAGGTGGCAACCCTATCCCTACTCCCTGTTATCTAGAAGCTCAGACAAGCTGTATAAATTCTGCACTTTGAACGGCTGTGAAGAAGAGAAGACTGCAAATAGACTTATGTAGGAGGATTTGTTTTATCTCTGTGTATCATTTTTAGAATGAGAAGCGGCACATTCTGGGTGGGTTCTTGAACCTGGTGACTCCACCCAACACTGACATGCCCAGGGTGACCCACCTGGAAGAAGGCGATCACAGAAAACTCATGGGACTTGATGAATTCTTCTGCCTCGGAGGCCGTTTCAATTAAAGTGGTGGAGGACTCCATTCTTCTCAGAATCCAATTGACAATTCCGTCCGGGTTTCTTCGGCCTACGAGAGAAAATCAGAAATGAAGTTCAATCCAGAATGCAGTGGATGGCATTACGCAGCGCTGGTGTCCTCTGATCAGTTCCCACCAGGGGGCACTGTGTAGTGACGGCATGATCTCCTTGTGTCAGACTGGTGGAGAGATACTGAATGTGGCAATATCTACACTATATTGTCATAAGTATTGGGACGCCTGCCTTTACACGCACATGAACTTTAATGGCATCCCAGTCTTAGTCTATAGGGTTCAATATTGAGTTGGCCCCGCCCTTTGTAGGTATAACAGCTTCACCTCTTCTGGGAAGGCCGTCCACAAGGTTTAGGAGTGTGTCTATGGGAATGTTTGATCATTCTTCCAGAAGCTCATTTGTGAGGTCAGGCACTGATGTTGGACAAGAAGGCCCGGCTCACAGTCTCTCTTTTTTTTTTATTAAATGATTTATTATTTTGTTTCCAATTTACAACTAAAAATTCAAAACACACAAAACATTCCCACCAAACAACAACCTAGTTGTCTCTCTAATTCACCTCAAAGATGTTTTATTGGGTTGAGATCAGGACTCTGTCCAGGCCAGTCAAGTTTCTCCACCCCAAACTCGCTCATCCGTGTCTTTATGGACCTTGCTTTGTGCACTGGCTGCGCAGTCATGTTGGAACAGGAAGGGGTCATCCCCAAAATGTTCTCACAAAGTTGGGAGCATGACATTTTCCATAATGTCTTGGTATGCCAACGCCACAAGAGTTCCCTTCACTGGAACGAAGGTGCCAAGTCCAACCCCTGAAAAACAACCCCCCACCATAATCCCCCCTCCACCAATATTTGGACCAGTGTACAAAGCAAGGTCCATAAAGACATGGATAAGCGAGTTTGGTTTGGAAGAACTTGACTGGCCTGCACAGAGTCCTGACCTCAACTCTGTAGAACACCTTTGGGATGAATTAGGATGGAGACTGTGAGCCAGGCCTTCTTGTCCAACATCAGTGCCTGATCTCACAAATGCTCTTCTGGAAAAATGGTCAAACATTCCCATAGACACTCTCCTAAACCTTGTGGACGGCCTTCCCAGAAGAGTTGAAGCTGTGATAGCTGCAAAGGATCAGCCAACTCAATATTGAACCCTACGGACTAAGACTGGGATGCCATTAAAGTTCATGTGTGTGTGTGTGTGTAAAGGCAGGCGTCCCAATACTTTTGTTGCACTACTTGTGCTGCTATAAGCCCCACCCACCACCTATCATTGCCCCAATTCTCAGAAATTTCCATTTTCAAAAGTTCCCAGGTGATGATATCACTGCAGTGTTACATTACCTCCAAAGTCAATGCGACTGGTTCTGCTTCCATCCCTAAAGAATAGGAGGGTGGGGTAGCCCTTGACTCCAAATTCTTCGCCCAATTCATTTTCCACTGTAGCGTCCACTTTGGCGAGCCGTGCCTCTGATGTCTGGTTCTTCAGGATCTCCGCCGCCTGGATGTACTTGGGGGCGAGTTCCTGGCAGTGGCCACACCATGGTGCATCTGCAATTGATAAGACATAGATGGTCACATACAGCAGCCTGGGGGGGGCGCTCCTGCCCCTGTGACAACACTGTACATTATGTCTCCAGATCCTGGGACACTGTCAACCGCCCACACGCTTAGATAGATTTATATTATACCATTCACCTTTAATGTTCCTCTTCTACTCACCACCATATGGAGTATGTGAGCACTGCCTCCTGAGGACGTCAACACAGACTAAACGTATCGGGGCAGGGTGTGCCACACGTGACATCTGTATCGGTATAGGACTTCCGGTTTCCAGTTCAGTGGAACGCACTCACCTATTTACTCATCTATCACGCCATAGCATCGGGGAGGTGTGTGATTGGCCCCAAATATATTCTGCAGCAGGACAAAGACCCCAAACATACAGCTGATGTCATTAACAACTATCTTCAGCGTAAAGAACAAGGAGTCCTGGAAGTAATGGTTTGACTCCCACAGAGCCCTGATCTCAACATCAAGTCAGTCTGGGATTACATGAAGAGACGGAAAAATTTAAGACAGCCGACATCAAAAGAAGATCTGTGGTTAGTTTTCCAAGATGTTTGGAACAATCAACCCGCCGAGTTCCTTCAAAAACTGTGTGTAATTCTAGGAGAATTGATGGCAGTAGTGCTAGTGGGGGGGGGCACCAGTCGCCACTGAAAGAAGCCTGCTTTCACCCTTCTTACTCCGAAAGGAACCCTTGAAATTATTTACAGTCCTCTGCTAAAACCAGTTCATTGGTGGTCAGTGGGAAGAATGCCCCTTACATTTGTGATCAGTGGGAAGAATGTTCCTTACATTGGTGATCAGTGGGAAGAATGCCCCTTACATTGGTGATCAGTGGGAAGAATGCCCCTTACATTGGTGATCAGTGGGAAGAATGCTCCTTACATTGGTGATCAGTGGGAAGAATGCCCCTTACATTGGTGATCAGTGGGAAGAATGCCCCTTACATTGGTGATCAGTGGGAAGAATGCCCCTTACATTGGTGATCAGTGGGAAGAATGCTCCTTACATTGGTGATCAGTGAGAAGAATGTTCCTTACATTGGTGATCAGTGGGAAGAATGTTCCTTACATTGGTGATCAGTGGGAAGAATGCCCCTTACATTGGTGATCAGTGGGAAGAATGCTCCTTACATTGGTGATCAGTGAGAAGAATGTTCCTTACATTGGTGATCAGTGGGAAGAATGCTCCTTACATTGGTGATCTGTGGGAAGAATGCCCCTTACATTGGTGATCAGTGAGAAGAATGCCCCTTACATTGGTGATCAGTGAGAAGAATGCTCCTTACATTGGTGATCAGTGAGAAGAATGCTCCTTACATTGGTGATCAGTGGGAAGAATGTTCCTTACATTGGTGATCAGTGGGAAGAATGTCCCTTACATTGGTGATCAGTGAGAAGAATGTCCCTTACACTGGTGATCAGTGGGAAGAATGTCCCTTACACTGGTGATCAGTGGGAAGAATGTCCCTTACATTGGTGATCAGTGAGAAGAATGCCCCTTACATTGGTGATCAGTGAGAAGAATGTTCCTTACATTGGTGATCAGTGGGAAGAATGTCCCTTACATTGGTGATCAGTGAGAAGAATGTCCCTTACATTGGTGATCAGTGGGAAGAATGTTCCTTACATTGGTGATCAGTGGGAAGAATGTCCCTTACATTGGCGATCAGTGAGAAGAATGCTCCTTACATTGGTGATCAGTGGGAAGAATGCTCCTTATATTGGTGATCAGTGGGAAGAATGTCCCTTACATTGGTGATCAGTGGGAAGAATGTCCCTTACATTGGTGATCAGTGAGAAGAATGCCCCTTACATTGGTGATCAGTGAGAAGAATGCTCCTTACATTGGTGATCAGTGAGAAGAATGCTCCTTACATTGGTGATCAGTGGGAAGAATGTTCCTTACATTGGTGATCAGTGGGAAGAATGTCCCTTACATTGGTGATCAGTGAGAAGAATGTCCCTTACACTGGTGATCAGTGGGAAGAATGTCCCTTACACTGGTGATCAGTGGGAAGAATGTCCCTTACATTGGTGATCAGTGGGAAGAATGTTCCTTACATTGGTGATCAGTGAGAAGAATGTCCCTTACATTGGTGATCAGTGGGAAGAATGTTCCTTACATTGGTGATCAGTGGGAAGAATGTCCCTTACATTGGTGATCAGTGGGAAGAATGTCCCTTACTTTGGTGATCAGTGGGAGGAATGTCCCTTACATTGGTGATCAGTGAGAAGAATGCCCCTTACATTGGTGATCAGTTGGAAGAATGTTCCATACATTGGTGATCAGTGGGAAGAAGGAGGAGGACACACCCAAGGAGCTCTCTGAGAGAACCAGCCTTTTTCAAGCCTGGGCCTTGCCTGCTAGCTTGGCCCAGGAATAATGCCTGATCCTGGGGGAGGCCCTGGGACAGATCCCCCTGATGATACGGGGCCTAGTGAGGAGGAGGAGGTGGTGCAGGATCTGACTGTGGGTCCAGTCCCTGGTGAGAGTACAGATGTATGCAGACATTTTCGGGCAGTCGGAAGAGCAGAGGAGAAACTAAAATGTTTGAAAGCTGAACATAAAAACCTCAAAACCAAGTACTTCCAGGCTTGGAGTAAAAACCGTTCGGCCATGAAGCCTGAGCTACAAGAGATGGAGGAGAAAGTAAAGAAACAGTCTTTATTGTTGGAGAAATTAAAAGATAAAAGTGGAGCGTTTGCAGAAAAATTTAAAAAAGAGATGAGATTTGCCAGCCAGACCTCTGTGGATCAGCAGCAGTCGCATGTTACAGACAACCCGGATCCATCTGCCTCTGCACCCCTCCCCCCATGTCAGGCTGGGGAATCGCCAGCGGCAACCAGTCAGGGGGTTGAGGGTGAACATGGCACCTTACAGTTTACCCAACAGATGGAGTCACCCCTAAGGGCAGACAGGTCTGCTGGTGAAGCATCAGAAGTCGCTGTGGAGTCGCAGAAGGGTCGCAGACCGGCACTGGTGGAGAAATCCCACTGTACGGTGCAGCCGCCTTCCAACATGGGTGTCCCGGCTGCAGTGAGTGGTGTCCCGGCTAAAGTGGACGGTGTCCCGGCTGCAGTGAGTGGTGTTTCTGCTGTGGAGAAATCCTCTGCAGATATGAAGAGAAATCCCCTAGCAGAGGTGTCATCAGCCCACCAGAGCAGTATGGATGGATCTACATCATGCCCCCCGCAAATGGATTCTGCTATGACTGCTGGGACCTGTGGTTCTACAACCAAGATGGCTGCCAGCTCCAAAGAGCCTGTTTCAGCCTCACCTGGGCTGATTGATGCAGGTGGGGGAGGGGAGCAGCACAGTGCAGCAAGTGGAGTGGAAGCAGCAATGGAAGTTTCCTGCACTGATCTACCTGTTGCTGTATCACAGCAATCTTGCTTATCTGACAACCCTGTCCCGATGGAGAAGAGTCTGCCTGGAGGTGAAGTATGTGAGGGCACCTCTGTGAATATGGACACAGCAGGAACTGAGAACGTGCCAGGAAATAATAACAGTAATAGTATTGATGAAGCAATGGATGTGGTGGGTGGTGGTGAAGGGGTTAACAATGACATTTCTCCTCCTGCTCAGCAGAGGAAAGACTCATCTGCAAAACGCATAACTGGACCCTCTGCGGGGAGGTCTGTGAACACCAGCAGCTATGCAGCAGTTTTGGGGAGTCGCACCAAAGAGGGTGGGGGGAATGGTGCAAATGTTGGTGGTCACAATTTGGGGGGGTTTAGTGGGGGGATGGTTGGTGGGTACAAAAGAAGAAACGTGGTCCAGTTGAAGTGGGAGGGGGAGGGGACCCCACCAGTAAGGGGAAGGGTTGCAGAGTTGATCCTGGAAATGGGATTTAAAGTCGCAGACATTTTTGCTTTGATTTGTCCTGTTGGAAGTTCAGAATTTGATTTATCCTTTGTAAAACCTGAGGGTTTGGATTTGTTTTGGGAACGTTTTAGGGGGCGCAGGGACCTTCCGCAGTGGAATGGTTGGATGCCAAAGGTGGTTTCCAGGCAGCCTCTCATAAAATCGGTGACGATCCTCGTGCGTAATGAATCCATCCCAGAGGCTGATTTGGTAGTATGGTTACGCCGATATGGTGAGGTCCTCGCTCCACTGCGGAAGGTCCTTGATCAGCATGGGATATGGACAGGGGCCTGGACAGTGTCGTTAAAATTGGGGGTGCAGGGAAATGTTGTTCAACATTTGCCCTGTTCAGCCTTTCTGGGGAGGGACAGGCTGACCATTTTTTACCAGGGTCAGCCTAAGGTGTGCAATAAATGTGGGGACAAGGGCCACTTTGCGTCCACCTGCACCCGAAAGAAATGTTCTTTGTGCCAGGCGCTGGACCATTTGGCTAAAGACTGTACAGATATTCGGTGCAACTTGTGCCAAAAACTTGGTCACCCCTACAGTCTTTGCCCAGAGGCATTACATAACCTGCCAGGGTTGGAGGCTGAGCTGCAGAGGCTGGATAAGGAGGATGAGGTCACCAAAACTGTTGTTGTCCCTCCTGTGTCTGTGGCACCCGTTTCTGTTCCCTCTAGTGATGTGGTCACTGATTCTGTCCCTTCTGTGTCTGTGACATCTGTTTCTATTCCCCCCAGTGGTGTGGTCCCTGAGTCTGTCCCTTCTGTGTCTGTGACATCTGTTTCTGTTCCCCCTACAGATGTGGTCCCTAAATCTGTCCCTCCTATCCCTAATCCATCAATTCGTAGATCCTCCAGACTGGCAGAGGCTGCTGGGGGGGCAGGTTTAACGGACCTTCCCACTCAGCCTCCAGTCCTTGCCCCTCGGCAGTGCAAGCGTGGTCAGGGGAATGTGGGGGTGCTGGATGGGGGTGGGGCTGATGGAGGGGTGTCCATACCCCATGTCTCACATTCGGTTGATGGGGATTCGGATGAGGAGAGGTGGGAGAAGATCAGGAGGAAGGAAAAAAAGAAGAGAAAGGCTAGAAAACCGGTCGTCTCTTCCTCAGAGTCGGATCCAAGAGGGGTTCCCCTTGGTAACACCTTTAATGTGTTGTCGGGTGATGAGATGTCTTTGTCTTCTCCCTTATCATCTATGGATGAGGGGGAGTCACGTAGTTTGAAGAGAGCTGTTTCTGGTGATGAGAGGGTGGTGAAGGTCAAGAAACGACTACCCCAATCATCCTGATGGCAGTTCCCACTCTGATAAAGGTGGCGACCATTAATGTCGCCAGCACTAAATCTGCAAGAGCTCGTGATATGGCCTTATTTTTGCTCAGCGAGTTTGATGCCGAGATTTTATTTTTGCAAGAGACCTGGCTCCATACCTTGGCCGACGTCCATCTGGCAAAAAGGGAGTGGAGATGCGGTCCCTCCTTTTGGTCTCTTGCGGCTGAGCCCTGCAGCGGAGTTGCGGTTCTTTTTAAAACCGATATGGTAACGTGCCGGCGGGTAATTGGGGTAGTAATGGGTAGACGCATGGTGTTGGACGTTTCCTGCCTATCTCTGGGTGAGGGTTTCCTTTTCTGTCTCTTTCACTCCCTTAGCTTTTGTTGGTTAGTGTCTTTTTGAAGAAGGGCTGCATGCATAATGGGTGCGGGTTTGTTTCTTGACCTTGCAGGTTTGTCTGGTGTAGTGGTGTGAGTTGTATTAAGATTTATTTTCCCCGGTGTATATATGATTTTTGCTTTTTCTGTAAAGTCTTTTTGTTTGAGAGCGGATTTGCTATATTTATTTTCATTTTATGTAAATATGTATATATTTATGTATTTTGTGTGTATATAGTGATTTTATGCTTAATGATTGCAAGACTTTCAATAAACAAAATTGGGAAGAATGTTCCTTACATTGGTGATCAGTGAGAAGAATGTCCCTTACATTGGTGATCAGTGAGAAGAATGCCCCTTACATTGGTGATCAGTGGGAAGAATGTCCCTTACATTGGTGATCAGTGGGAAGAATGTCCCTTACATTGGTGATCAGTGAATAGAATGTCCCTTACATTGGTGATCAGTAGGAAGAATGCTCCTTACATTGGTGATCAGTGGGAAGAATGTCCCTTACATTGGTGATCAGTGAGAAGAATGTCCCTTACATTGGTGATCAGTGGGAAGAATGTCCCTTACATTGGTGATCAGTGGGAAGAATGTCCCTTACATTGGTGATCAGTGAATAGAATGTCCCTTACATTGGTGAGCAGTAGGAAGAATGCTCCTTATATTGGTGATCAGTGGGAAGAATGTCCTTTACATTGGTGATCAGTGGGAAGAATGTCCCTTACATTGGTGATCAGTGAGAAGAATGTCCCTTACATTGGTGATCAGAGTGAAGAATGTCCCTTACATTGGTGATCAGTGAAAAGAATGTTCCTTACATTGGTGATCAGTGGGAAGAATGCCCCTTACATTGGTGATCAGTGGGAAGAATGTCCCTTACATTGGTGATCAGTGAGAAGAATGTCCCTTACATTGGTGATCAGTGAGAAGAATGTTCCTTACATTGGTGATCAGTGGGAAGAATGCTCCTTACATTGGTGATCAGTGAGAAGAATGCCCCTTACATTGGTGATCAGTGGGAAGAATGTTCCTTACATTGGTGATCAGTGAGAAGAATGCCCCTTACATTGGTGATCAGTGGGAAGAATGTTCCTTACATTGGTGATCAGTGGGAAGAATGTTCCTTACATTGGTGATCAGTGGGAAGAATGTTCCTTACATTGGTGATCAGTGGGAAGAATGTTCCTTACATTGGTGATCAGTGGGAAGAATGTTCCTTACATTGGTGATCAGTGGGAAGAATGCCCCTTACATTGGTGATCAGTGAGAAGAATGCCCCTTACATTGGTGATCAGTGGGAAGAATGTTCCTTACATTGGTGATCAGTGGGAAGAATGCTCCTTACATTGGTGATCAGTGAGAAGAATGCCCCTTACATTGGTGATCAGTGGGAAGAATGTTCCTTACATTGGTGATCAGTGAGAAGAATGCCCCTTACATTGGTGATCAGTGGGAAGAATGTTCCTTACATTGGTGATCAGTGGGAAGAATGTTCCTTACATTGGTGATCAGTGGGAAGAATGTTCCTTACATTGGTGATCAGTGGGAAGAATGTTCCTTACATTGGTGATCAGTGGGAAGAATGTTCCTTACATTGGTGATCAGTGGGAAGAATGCAGTGGGAAGAATGTTCTTACATTGGTGATCAGTGGAAGAATGCCCTTACATTGGTGATCAGTGGGAAGAATGCTCCTTACATTGGTGATCAGTGGGAAGAATGGGTGATCAGTGGGAAGAATGCTCCTTACATTGGTGATCAGTGGGAAGAATGCTCCTTACATTGGTGATCAGTGGGAAGAATGCTCCTTACATTGGTGATCAGTGGGAAGAATGCTCCTTACATTGGTGATCAGTGGGAAGAATGTCCCTTACATTGGTGATCAGTGGGAAGAATGCCCCTTACATTGGTGATCAGTGGGAAGAATGCCCCTTACATTGGTGATCAGTGGGAAGAATGTCCCTTACATTGGTGATCAGTGAGAAGAATGTTCCTTACATTGGTGATCAGTGGGAAGAATGCTCCTTACATTGGTGATCAGTGGGAAGAATGCCCCTTACATTGGTGATCAGTGGGAAGAATGCCCCTTACAATGGTTGTCCTCAAGGCTGTCAGAGCTTTAGAGAATTCTGCAAGCGAAACCCTCTGCTGTTGTTATGTCACTGCTGGGAAAATGTACACCTGAGGCTGGGGGATGGGCAGGGGTGGGGGCTGGCAATTGGCCTTCATAGAATGTCGCTCACCTGTCAGCTTCCCACAGAATCCATGAAAGGCTCCTTTCCCCACTCAGCAAAAAGGTTTGATATATTTTTTTTAAACTTTGCCTAAAGAGGAACTTCTTCTAAAGAAAAAGCTTCTATATCTGGAGGCCTGATCTGTAAATGTGAATTATTTGAAATATGGCCTCAATTTCTGAAGCTGGGAAAGGAGGCCAAAGTTCACTTTTTTTAATGAAAAAATAAGACAACAGTAAAGTTAGCCAAATTTTTTTTATAGTGTGAAAGATAATGTTACGCCGAATAAATTGATACCCAACATGTCACGCTTTAAAATTTGCATCCGCTCGTGGAATGGCAACAAACTTTTATGCCCTGTACACATGATCGGTTTGTCTGATGAATACGGACCGATGGACGAACCGATTGTGTGTGGGCTCCATCAGTTTTTTTTCCCATCGGTGAAAAAAAATAGAACCTGTTTCAAAATTATCTGATGGGTAAAAAACCAATGAAAAAAAAAGATCATCTGTGGGGAAATCCATCGGTCAAGAATCCACGCATTCTCAGAATCAAGTCGACGCATGCTCGGAAGCATTGAACTTCATTTTTCTCAGCACGTCGTAGTGTTTTACGTCACCGCGTTGGACACGATCGGATTTTTAACCGATGGTGTGTGGGCAAGACTGATGAAAGCCAGCTTCATCGGATATCTGATGAAAAAATCCATCGGTCCGTTTTCATCAGACAAACCGATCGTGTGTACAGGGCATTACCCTTAAAAATCTCCATAGGCGACGTTTAAAAATGTCTACAGATTACCAGTTTTGAGTTACAGAGGGCTAGAATTATTGCTCTCGCTCTAACGATTGTGATGATACCTCACATGTGTGTTTTAAACACTGTTTACATATGCGGGCGCGACTTACGTAGGCAGTCGCTTCTACGTGCGAGTTCAGCGGGACAGGGCGCTTTCATTTTTTATTTTACTTTTTAGTTTTTATTTTGACACTGTCCTTTTGAAAAAAAAAAATTGGGTCACTTTTATTCATATTACAAGAAATGTAAACATCCTTGTAATAGGAAAAAAGCATGACAGGTCCTCTTAAATATGAGATCCGGGATCAAAAAGACATCAGATTTTATATTTACACTAGAATGCAATATATATATATATATATATACAGAGCTTTTTTCTCAGAAAATAGGCACAGGAACTCAACCACGACCCGTTCAGATTTCACAAACAGTAGAAGCGTCTTAAAGGGGCATTAAATACCAGAATTGCATTACATACAGAGTGCAGAGTTCAGGGGGTTACAAAGCTGTCACTTGTAAACACAGAAACCAGACTTCTGTGTTCACAAGTGATTGTGGTGAGCCGGCACCAAAGGGTCTGAGCCAGAGGTGGTGGAACTGAATTCCCCCAAGTTCCCCCAGAAAAAAAGCCCTATATATATATATATATATATATATATATATATATATATATATATATATATAAAAATCCCCTTTAAGACCATGGGGCAGAAGTAACGTCTGACGTCGCTTCTGCCATCCAATGGTGTGGAGCCGAGTGGGGGCCATCTTTCCCTCACTCGGCTCCATGCCCGTCAGGGAAGAGGACCTAATAATCTCCGCCGCTACAGGCGGGTTCTGGCAAGCTACGGAGACCACTGAAGTGTGGTGGGAGGAGGGGGCCCTCTCCCGCCCCTGATAAAAGTGATCTTGAGGCGAATCCGCCGCAGAGACCACTTTTATCTTAAAGCGGACCGCCTGCTGATGAAGAGAATACCGGGGTTATGGTAGCTATCTGCTGCCATAACCCTGGTAAAACGATGGTGAGCGGCCCGCAAGTGGTTTCACCCTTTGTTCCCCTTCATTCACCAACCTAAAGATGCCCATTAATGATACAATTTCCTGTAGATTTACCTTTAACTATGTAGTCTGACCTCCTATAGTTCCGGAAAATTGTATAATGTATGGCCAGCCTAAGTGATTTTATTCTTTGCAAAGTGAATTTTTACTTATCGCAGTGATCGTGGTAAAGTTGTGTTGACTTCAATTGTCCAATAAAGTGCCAGCAAAATTAAAGGGTAAAAATTATTGGAAATACCCAATCATGTGCAAGCAAAATAAAACATGGATTTTTTTTTTCTTGCACGTGATGGAATTCTGAGCAACTTCACCTCATTCACTAAGTAAATATTCTCTTTACAAAGAGAAAAATCACTTAGCAGGTGAACGAGGTGAAGTAGTGGTGACTTCAGTTATCCAATCATGTGCAAGCAAAAAAAAAAGCATTTTTGCTTGCACTTGATTGGATGGTTGAAGTCACCACTACTTCACCTTGTTTACTATATTTAGTGTTTTTTCTCTTTGCAAAGTGAATTTGTACAGCGGAACCTCGGATTACGACCATAATCCGTTCCAGGAGAATGCTTGTGATCCAAAACACTCGCATATCAAAGCGAGTTTCCCCATAGAAGTCAATGGAAATTAAAATTATTTGTTCTGCATTGACTTCAATGGCATGCAATACCACATGCGGCCAGAGGGTGCCGGAGAGCCTTTGGAAACAGATGGAAAAGCCAGAGGATAACTCAGCAAACCTCGGAAAGACTTATTTTCCGAGATTTGCCGAGGTCAGCCAAGCTGTCCTCGGGCCTTTCTGTGCAATTCCCAACGGCGCCATTCGGCTCTGCCCCCCCCCGCCTCAGGCCAAAGGTGGTACTGCACACCGCTTTGGCCTGAATAGCGCTCCGAGGTTCCACTGTACTTAGTGAATAAGGTCAAGTTGTGCTGACTTCAATCCTGTGCAAGCAAAAAAAAGAAAAGATTTTTCTTGCATCAACCATCCATTCATGGTGCAAGCAAAACGCATTTTTTTTTTTTAATGCACATGATTGGATATTTTTAGAGTGATGTTACTAATTTGTTCCACCCCCTTAATTGAGTTAAATAATTTTTCATGTAAAGTGATGTTTTACTTATGGAGGAGTAAATGGTAAAATTACTGGAAATAACCAATTATGCGCAAGCACAATATATATATATAAAAAAAAAAAAAAAGTGTTTTTGCTTGCACATGATTGGACGATTTAAGTCAGCACAGCTCATTATCATTCACTAAACAAAGTAAAAATTAATTTTGCAAAGCGAAAAATCACTTGGCTAAGTGGAGGAGGTGAAGTAGTGGTGACTTTAGTTATCGTGTGCAAGCAAAAAAAAAAAAAATGAGAACGTTCTTCTCTTGCACATGATTTGGGTGATTGAAGTCACAACCTCACCAAGGTTTTTTTTTTTTCATTTGAAAAGTACATTTTTTACTTCACATCCAGGGGGGTGATTTACGAAAGTGCACTTGAAATTGCACTGAAATTGCAGTCGCTGTAGATCCGAGGGGGACATGCAAGGAAAAAAAAAAACAGCATTTTAGCTTGCACATGATTGGATGATAAAATCAGCAGAGCTTCCCCTCATTTCAGATCTACCCCTTAGATTTACAGCGACTGCACTTCCAAGTGCACTTTACACTTGTAGTGCAAAGTGGATTTGCCGTTCGTAAATAACGCCCATAGTGAATAAGGTGAAGTCGTGACGATTTAAACCATCCAATCACGTGAAAGCAAAAATCCAGTTCTTTTTTTTTCCCTCACATGATTGGGTAATCCTTTACATTCACTAAAGTACGTAAAAATTCACTTTGAAAGTGAACATGCTCTACTTTTTTAGTAAATCAAACTCACGATATAGACAAGGGGGACCTAGAGAGAAATATTTGGGAACTTTGTGTAGTAAGAGAGAGGAAAGTTGGTTAACCTATAGAGATAAAATACAATCCATGGTTTGACAATAGTGCAACTTCATGCACATGTGCATGCAGCACACAGAGTCTGTGTAATAACTCTCTAGGGGCCCGCTGCCACCTTGTGCAGCAGGGGTGCCCAACCAGTGGCCCGCGGGCCACATGGCCTGCGGAGCTCTCTGATGTGGCCCGCGGAGCTCTCTGATGTGGCACGCGGAGCCCTCTGATGTGGCACGCGGAGCCCTCTAATGTGGCCCGCGGAGCTCTCTGATGTGGCCCGCGGAGCTCTCTGATGTGGCCCGCGGAGCTCTCTGATGTGGCTCGCGGAGCTCTCTGATGTGGCTCGCGGAGCCCTCTGATGTGGCCCGCGGAGCTCTCTGATGTGGCCCGCGGAGCCCTCTGATGTGGCCCGCGGAGCCCTCTGATGTGGCCCGCGGAGCCCTCTGATGTGGCCCGCGGAGCTCTCTGATGTGGCCCGCGGAGCCCTCTGATGTGGCTCGCGGGGCTCTCTGATGTGGCTCGCGGGGCTCTCTGATGTGGCACGCGGAGCCCTCTGATGTGGCCCGCGGAGCCCTCTGATGTGTATATATGGGCATATCTGTTCTGCAGTGGTTACTGGGCTTGCACACAGATCTGCAGGTGTAGAGTAGTGCGGGTTACCTGCACCGAGCCATAGACTTCTATTACCTGCGAGTTTGTTGTAATTTCTGAAAATCCTACAGGATATAAGAGAAGTCTATGGCAAAGTGCAGGAAAGCCACAGGCGCGGCACGCATGCTGCTGGAAAACAACAGCGCATCAGCGTGAAAGCAACCTTTAGGCCCCTTTCACACAGTCAGTCCGACCCAATTGGACCCTTCATTCACCTCTAAGGAGTAGCGAATGTAAATGGGCTTGTGTCCATTCACAAACGCCTACCTCCAATCCGATCTGCTAAAATAAAAAAGTAGAGTGGGCTCCGCTCATTGACCAAGTCGCTTAAGTGGCCCTCACTCTTCAAAAGGTTGGGCACCCCTGTTGTACAGAGATGCCTACTGAGATGAATTAGAAGATGTGGGGGTATCCTAAAACATCTGGACAGACATATGGTCCAGTTGCACATTATCTATGCACATGCATGTCTTTATGCCACCCCCCCCCCCCCCCCTCATCATCTGCATCCCAATGGGCAGCTGTACGCGTTGGCAGTGCCTCCCACGATTACGGTGACAATGCCTAAACCTGGTATCTAGTTGCCCTTCAGGGTCAATATTTCAGGAATTTGGTAATACAATGCAGAAAATGATGCCAGTACCACAAAGGTCTATTAGGAAAGATTCTTGATACTTACAAAACTCAACCAAAAGATACTTGTAGGTCTGCAGAGCGTTGTTGAAGTTCTTGGTGTTCAGGACCAGCACGTTGTCCTCTTCTAGAATGTCATCGCTCTTTTCCTCGCTAGACGTCTCGGAGGACTCAGCAGAAGTGTCATTTTTGGAATCTTCGGCTCTTACAAAGCAGAAGGAGAAGAGGCCGAGCAGCAGAAGGTGGGCCCACCTCATAGTGAGAGGAGGAAGAGTAGTAGGGTGAGTCTGGAGAACTGGTCGAAGCCTCAGAGGAGGGAGGTAAACACGGGGGCAGCAGATAAAGGCTCACAGCCCGTGACGCTGACCTCGTCGGCACTCGTGGAAATTTGCTACTGGCTTTGGGAACGCACATTATGGTTTGTTTAAATATTTACCTGGACCTATCAAACTCAGAGACTGCAGCTGCCAAATCTTGAAGGGCAAAGTGAATATAATGCTCAGTTATTCAACCACACAAAACATTCTACTACAACGCGAGCGAAAATGAAAACCTGTTTGTTTTATCCTGTAATCCCATTCGAGGATTCCGATCAGCAATACATGGTCAGATTATGACTTTAGAGACGACTGGTCATGGAGGGAATCCAGATCTTATAGTAGAACTAACATTTTTTTTTTTTAAATTTTGGATAAAGTGCAGAGGGATTAGAACCCTTGCCAGGTTTCTATTTTTGTCTGTGCCCCCATTAGGAAGATTTACCCTATGTGTCCTGGTGACCATTATCACCAAAAGTGAAAGAATATCTCAAATCTTAGTTAACCACTAGGGGTCCGCGCTATGGCCGACTGACGGCCACATCGCGGACCTCAAATGCCGGTGCACCGTCATATTCCGCTCCCCATCACAGACTGCTGCGAAAGTGCTGTGGCGGCCAACTGCGCATGCGCGATGCGTTCCAAACGCATCTGCGATGCTTTTCAAGAGACAGTGCACACCAGCGAAACCTCGTTCAGCATCCAGGCTCTTTCTGTAACATCCTCGTTTATTGGAGGATGTTAAAAAAAAGAGCCAGGAGGCCGTCCGAGCGAAGCGAGGACGTGAGGCCGACTGGCCACTTACCTCTAAGTCCACGTCGCCAAGAATGACGGCTTCGCTGGTGTGCACTGTCGTAAATCCATTGGAAGGCATCGCGAATGCGCAGTTTGCCGCCACACCATTTCCACAGCAGTCTGTGATGGGGAGCGGAATATGACGCGTCACTGGGAGGCCGTCAATTGACGTCCTCCCCTTTGCACTCGCCCCCTGCAGGGCACGCGCTGTGATCACTGAGACTCGGGTGACATCACAGATCCGAGTAAGGGGCTGGTCGCTGTAAATCTGAGGGGTAGATCTGAAATGAGGGGAAGCTCTGCTGATTTTTATCTTCCTTGTATGTCCCCCTCGGATCTACAGCGACTTTACGTCCAAGTGCACTTGTAGTGCAAAGTGGATTTGCCTTTAGTAAATAACCCCAGTGTGTCTTTCACAGGACATGTGATTTAACCACTTGAGATCCGCGCTATGGACAAAAAACTTCCACAGCGCCACTCTCAAGTGCCGGGTAGACGTCTTTGGACGTCCTGTCATGTAATTCCCCGTGCGCGCCACTGGGTGGTGCGCAGCGGGGGGAAACAGCGCACGGCGCATCGCTGAGGAGCCGATGCGTGTGCCTAGCGGCCGTGATGTCCGCCGGGTACACGCGATCGGCTGTGACAGCAGAGACGTGGATCTGTGTGTGTAAACACAGAGCTCCACGTCCTGTCAGGGAGAGAGGAGACCAATGCTGTGTCCCTTGTACATAGGGACACAGCATCAGTCACCCCCCTCCCCCCACATAGTTAGAACACACCCAGGGAATACATTTAACCCCTTCCTCACCCCCTAGTGTTAACCCCTTCAATGCCAGTCACATTTATACAGTAATTAGTGCATTTCTATAGCACTGATCGCTGTATAAATGTGAATGGTCCCAAAAATATGTCATAAGTAGCCGATGTGTCCGCCGTAATGTTGCAGTCCCAATAAAAATCGCAGAACGCCGCCATTACTAGTAAAAATAATAATAATAAAAAAAAAAACATAATTCTGTCCCATGTATTATAGGTGCTATAACTTTTGCGCAAACCAGTTGCTTATTGCGTTTTTATTTATTTTTTGTACAAAAATACGTAGAAGAATACGTATCGGCCTTAACGGAGAAAAAAATATATTTAAAAAAAAAAAAAAAATTGGGATACAGTGCAGAAAATAAGTATTTGAACACCCTGCTATTTTGCAAGTTCTCCCACTTGGAAATCATGGAGGGGTCTGAAATTGTTATCGTAGGTGCATGTCCACTGTGAGAGACATAATCAAAAAAAAATTCCAGAAATCACAATGTATGATTTTTTTAACTATTTATTTGTATGATACAGCTGCAAAGAAGTATTTGAACACCTGAGAAAATCAATGTTAATATTTGGCACAGTAGCCTTTGTTTGCAATTACAGAGGTCAAACGTTTCTTGTCGTTTTTCACCAGGTTTGCACACACTGGAGGAGGGATTTTGGCCCACTCCTCCACACAGATCTTCTCTAGATCAGTCAGGTTTCTGGGCTGTCGCTGAGAAACACGGAGTTTGAGCTCCCTCCAAAGATTCTCTATTGGGTTTAGGTCTGGAGACTGGCTAGGCCACGCCAGAACCTTGATATGCTTCTTACAGAGCCACTCCTTGGTTATCCTGGCTGTGTGCTTCGGGTCATTGTCATGTTGGAAGACCCAGCCTCCACCCATCTTCAAAGCTCTAACTGAGGGAAGGAGGTTGTTGCCCAAAATCTCGCAATACATGGCCCCGGTCATCCTCTCCTTAATACAGTGCAGTCGCCCTGTCCCATGTGCAGAAAAACACCCCCAAAGCATGATGCTACCACCCCCATGCTTCACAGTAGGGATGGTGTTCTTGGGATGGTACTCATCATTCTTCTTCCTCCAAACACGGGTTAGTGGAATTATGACCAAAAAGTTCTATTTTGGTCTCATCTGACCACATGACTTTCTCCCATGGCTCCTCTGGATCATCCAAATGGTCATTGGCAAACTTAAGACGGGCCTTGACATGTGCTGGTTTAAGCAGGGGAACCTTCCGTGCCATGCATGATTTCAAACCATGACGTCTTAGTGTATTACCAACAGTAACCTTGGAAACGGTGGTCCCAGCTCTTTTCAGGTCATTGACCAGCTCCTCCCGTGTAGTCCTGGGCTGATTTCTCACCTTTCTTAGGATCATTGAGACCCCACGAGGTGAGATTTTGCATGGAGCCCCAGTCCGAGGCAGATTGACAGTCATGTTTAGCTTCTTCCATTTTCTAATGATTGCTCCAACAGTGGACCTTTTTTCACCAAGCTGCTTGGCAATTTCCCCGTAGCCCTTTCCAGCCTTGTGGAGGTGTACAATTTTGTCTCTAGTGTCTTTGGACAGCTCTTTGGTCTTGGCCATGTTAGTAGTTGGATTCTTACTGATTGTATGGGGTGGACAGGTGTCTTTATGCAGCTAATGACCTCAAACAGGTGCATCTAATTTAGGATAATAAATGGAGTGGAGGTGGACATTTTAAAGGCAGACTAACAGGTCTTTGAGGGTCAGAATTCTAGCTGATAGACAGGTGTTCAAATACTTCTTTGCAGCTGTATCATACAATTAAATAGTTAAAAATTCATAAATTGTGATTTCTGGATTTTTTTTTTTTTGATTATGTCTCTCACAGTGGACATGCACCTACGATGACAATTTCAGACCCCTCCATGATTTCCAAGTGGGAGAACTTGCAAAATAGTAGGGTGTTCAAATACTTATTTTCTGCACTGTATTTATTATAGCAACAAGTAAAAAATATATAAATATATTTTTTAAATTGTCGCTCTTTTTTTGTTTATAGCGCAAAAAATAAAAACCGCAGAGGTGATCAAATACCACCAAAAGAAAGCTCTATTTGTGGGGGGAAAAAAGGACGTAAATTTTGTTTGGGAGCCACGTTGCACGACCGCGCAAATGTCAGTTAAAGCGACGCAGTGCCGGAAGCTAAAATTTCGTCTGGGCACGGAGGGGGTTTATGTGCCCAGTAAGCAAGTGGTTAAAATCGCATCAAAAACACAAACAAGCAGCCTTAATAAGGGGAGTTTTTTCTGGCCCATGAAACGCGTTGGCGGTCTTTTAGTGCAAACCAATAAACCATTTTGGACTTGTCTATCATTTGGTCCGGTGCTCCTTCTATTGGTAGTTTTTTTTTTTGTAAAACAGTTACATAGTCACAGACTTCACTTTTCTCATATAAAATTTAGCTATACAGCTTGGTCACCAAACCCCAACTAGTCTTACGATTGGCTATAATCAAGGGGTGTCCCCATGCCAATGAGGTCACTTCTGTGTTCAAATTTAGGAGTGTTGCTCCTCCCTCTCCCGCTCCTGTAGTCCAGGAAGCCAAAATAAAGACATGATTGGCCACTTGTACCAGCTGGATTGATTTACACGTTGAAGGATTGTTAGAAGGAATATAGAATTACAATAATGCAATATTTAATACAATCTAATAAAAATTTAAACTTTTTTTTGTGTTATTCCCAGAGCTGGAGATCTCTCGGGTAACATCTCCAGCCCTTGTTTACTTTTGTTCTTGTAATTTGGCACCCAGGCAGGAAATAATGAGCTCTGCAAATGGAGCGTCGCCACTTTTCTGCCATTTGTGTAAGTGCTTCGAAATCGTCTTCTTGCCCGGCACAGGAACACGGCGCTCCTGCTATTACCAGAACAGCGTTTAGCCAAAGCTGGGTCCTAATGATCCAAATAATGTGCTGCTCATCGAGGCGACATTCACACCTCAGAACATCGGGAAGGCGCGCAAAAGCGCACATTTTTGCGCATGTTCACAAAATGCGCGACAGTGGCATTTTTGCATTTGCAGTGCCAATCATCGATAATGGTACCCTAAATGTAGCGAGCAGGTGTGTGTCAAAGGGCATGACAAAGGTCTCAAAATGCAGTTATAGACATGAAAAGCTCAACACCCAAAAAGGTACATAAGGCCCCTTTCACACTGGGGCGGGGGTAAAGCGCCGCTATTTTTAGCGGCGCTTTACCGCCAATTTCACAGCGCTATTCGGGGTAAAACCGCCGAGAAAGGGTTAAAAACCACAGCAAAGTGCCACTGCAGAGGCGCAATGCCGGTGGTATAGCCGCGGTGTCCCGATGATTTGAATGGGCAGGAGCAGTGGAGGAGAGGTATACACACCGCTCCAAAGATGCAGCTAGCAGGACTTTTATTACCGTCCTGCTAGTGCACCTTCAGGGCTTTCACACTGGAGACACAGCAGCAGCTGTTTAGGGTCAGTCTGCAGGCGCTATTTTTAGCAGAATAACACCTGCAAAACAACCCAGTGTGAAAGGGGTCTAAGCTACTTTGGCACATTTGCCCCGCATAGGGCAACCCAATAAAAACTGAAATAAAAAGTGCAAAAATGTGAATTCGCAAGACACTAGGTGAGCCTGATTGAGGCACATTGTTAGACAGGTTAATTGGTTGTTCTGCTAGCTGGTCGGTAAGTAGGCTTGGTTATTCCCTGGGCATTCCCCAGGTTCTTGTTGTTATCTGCTTTAGCCTTCCATTGCTACTTGCTGTGATTGCCAGCCATAGATGGGGGCGGTGGATACGTTTTGTTTCACCTGTGGTGTTTATTTTGGTCCAGCAGTGCACCAACACCTTTGCAGCCATTGTGCTATATGCTGGGTGCTTGGTGTGCTTCTGTACCTTTAAGGAGGGGTGGCTCCCCTTCAGTCCACCTGCCCCTATCTATCCATTAAAATGCATGTGCCTCCATTGTGAGGACACTCAATGTTAGTGTTAGGACCACAGAATTATGGGGTGCCTTGGCGCGGCTCTGTGGCTCACGCATGCGTTTGCAAATGCGTGCGGACAAAACCCCTGTTTTTAACGCACATTGTTAGACAGGTTAATTAGTTGTTCTGCTAGCTGGTCGGTAAGTAGGCTTGGTTATTCCCTGGGCATTCCCCAGGTTCTTGTTGGAATATGAGGGTAACCAGTATGGTTGGTGACAGGCTCTATTAAAAGGTTATGTGACTTGCAGGGGTTTGGGGGGGAGGGGTTCCGACTCTGGGAGTCCATATTGGTTGAAGATTGGTAAATTAGGTGCTTAAAAACGGAGTTCCACCCAAAAATGGAACTTCTGTTTTTCGGAACCCTTCCCCCTCCTCCAGTGTCACATTTGGGACCTTTCAGGGGGTGGGGGGAGGAGATAACCGTCTTATACAGGTATTTTGCTCCCACTTCCGGGCATAGATTGCCAAGCCACCCGTGGCTATCTAGGCCACGTCCGGCCCCTCCCCCGCTGTCTTCTGGGAGACATATAGGTCCCAGAAGACAACAGGGACCAGTGAGGACGCGCATGCGCAGTAGGGAACCAGGAAGTGAAGCCACAAGGTTTCAATTTCTGGTTCCCTTACAGAAGATGGTCGGCGGCAGCATTCAAGAGCCAAGGGAGAGATCGGCTTTGGGTGTTAACATCTCGGGCGCCCTGGACAGGCAAATGTGCGGATTTTAAGAGTCATCAGTTGCAGTATTTGAAAAAACAAAATGGCGGAACTCCGCTTTAAGGGTAAAGTCTGGTTTTTGGCTTGTCAGGCACAAGCCACAAGTCAGGCACCACAAGGTGGGCACTACTCAACTGTGCTTCATGAAGGATTGGGGCTTTGGAGGGTGCGGCACCCCAGGCAAGGTAGGAGGGAACTGAATTCTGAGCACAGGCCTCATTTACCATAAAGGAATTGAGCCCTTGTTAGGTGAGGAGACCTCTAGGTGTGTCCTGTTACTCTGTTGGCATCTGGAAAAGTTGGTAGCGCTAGACAGTGGCGGCTGGTGATCAAAATTTTTGGGGGGGGCACAAACAAACGAAAAAAAAACAAAAAAACAATTGCAGCCTTACTGTGCCCAACAATTGCAGCCACTGTGCCCTGCCATTGTCGCCACTGTGCCCCGTAAAATGCCTCCCCCCGGCACTTACCTGGGGTCAGCTGTGCTTCTTCTGTCACTCGATGTGTTCTTCCGCCCTCGTTGACGCTTCAGCGAATCAGGTTACCAGTGACCTGATTGGCCGAGACGCCTGTCACTCTTACCCAAGTAACGCACATACCCTGCGTCCCAAGGATAAGCATCCGGAAGCCGACTACAGCCTATTCAGATGTCCGGCGCTCACCAGGGGGCCGGCCATCTGAATATTCGGCGGCAATACATAGATTCATGCCAGAGGGGGCGGTGCTCCAGCGCCCTCTATGGACGCACCGCCACTGGCGCTAGAGCTTTCTGGGATTGCAGGGGCCATAAGCTTTGCTAAATAACATTCTCTAGCTTTGACTAAGCAGGGGGCATATTGGACCCCTGCAGAGAGACCACTGCTTCCACACAGAGCAAATATCCTCCTCTGAAGGGGACAGGATTTTCTATGACTTTGAACAAATTATCTTTTCTGTACCTGGAAAGCATGAGGGTTCTTCAACAAGTTGCCACACTTTTATTATTATATTATAAAAGTGCAGACATTTTTTGAAGACCCCTCGTATTTAGCCATAGGCATGAGCCCCAAGAGTGAATCAGCAGATGCTTGTATCAGTCGAATCATGACCGGGTCTCCATAACTGAAGTTTGGTAGGATTTAGGCAGTCCAGCGACAGTTAAAAAGCAATGCCTCTTCTCTAGGTACTTAGACTCGATCAATAACTATAAAACTACGATGGGCCATTAAACGCTTTTCTCTGCCAAATTATTCATAATAAGCCTCAGAGCCATAAATGAAAGAGAAGGGAAGTGCTGCTCAGCATTATTTTCATATGCAAAGTCATCACTGCAGCCCAAAGGAAAGGGGGCCATTTGGTAAGCAAAGGGGGCGTGCTTTCATAGCAGATTATGGCTTAAAGCTTCAGTGCTCAACCTGTGGCCCTTCAGCTGCTGGGACTACAAGTCCCATAGTTTCTCTGCTTTTGGGGGTCATGCTTGTAGCGGTCAGCCTTGCAATGCCTCATGGGAATTTTAGTTTTGCAACAGCTGGAGGGCCACAGGTTGAGCACATATGGCTTAAAGTGACCTTCATTTTGAGTAAATGCCTCATTTTTGACACCTCCAACACTTCCGGGTGTGTCCGGGGCTTCTTCAGGCTGACAACTCCACCCAATAACTCTCTACATCAGGGGTGTCAAACACAAGGCCCGCGGGCCGAATCTGGTCCTCCAGGCAATTTAATGTGGCCCTTGCACCTCTCCTGCAGCTGTAGGAGAGCTCCAGCCCTCCTCTGGTCCTCCTCTAGACCCTTACTTTCTGCCTTCAAGATTCTTCCCAGCAGCAGCATAAGGAAAGGGGGGTGCACTGTGATGTAAGGGAGGGTGGGGGACTCAACTTCTGATGGTGGGGGTGGCTCTTGACATCTAATGTAAGGGAAGGGGATGCACTGGACATCTAATCTTACAGATACAACCAGCCCTTTTGAGGACAATCGTAATGCTGATGCGGCCCACAATGAAATGGAGTTCGACACCCCTGCTCTACATCATGAGTTCAGGCCTGAGAAGTCTTAAAAATATGCCAAAATGAGAAGGTGTAGGCGTGCTCCTGACAGCAAATTAAAGTGGCTGTAAACCCCCGAAATATATATATATATATATATAAAACCTGAAAGACAAAGGCATAATGAGCTAGTATAACTAGCATACTAGCTCATTATGAATTACTTACCTTAGATCGCAGCCCCCGCAGCGGTCCTCGTCCCCCCCCCCCTCCATTGGCGACGTCTCTCCCGGAGGTCACTTTCGGGTATCGCCGCTCTGGCGCTGCGATTGGCCCGGAGCGGCGATGACGTCACTCTGCGCATGCACGCGGGAGCCGCTTTTCACGAAGTGACCCCGGCTGGAAACGGCACATATCACCGAGACCATGTAGGTCTCAGAGATATTGCAAGCACCTACAGGCAAGCCTTAATCTAGGCATACCTGTAGGTGTAACTTCCCCAAAGGGCTTTACAACCACTTTAAAGTGACAAAGGTTAGAATACATAAATTTTTTTAAATAACAAACATGTCATACTTGCCTCCACTGTTCAGCTGGTTTTGGCCCACTGAATACCGCCTTCTGGGGTTTCACGGCGGCTGTCTCGGCTCCTCCCCACTTCTAATAACCCCCTCTGGCAAGTGCTCTCCTAAGGGGGTTACCTTGCGGGCGCGCTCCCGAGTCCTGCATTCGGCATCCATAGCCGTCGACTACAGGACTTGGCCCTGCCCCCAGGCCCTCGCGTCATTGGAGTTGATTGACCGCAGCACGAGCCAATGCCTGCGCTATTATTAATCTAGCCAATGAAGAGACTGGGCAAAGGAAAAGCGCGTTCGCGACACAGGACTTTCTAGGGCTCAGGTAAGTAAAAAGCGGGGGCTGGGGGGCTCAGTGATCGCAAGATTTTTTTTTACCTTAAAGGGGTTGTAAAGACAAAAATATTTTCCTCTTAAATTAAAGTCTGACAGTAGCTGATAAAGTAAAAAAGGGATTTTTAAATACAGCTTACCTGTAAAATCCTTTTCTTGGAGTACATCACGGGACACAGAGCGGCATATTCATTACTATGTGGGTTATATGGAGTACCTTCAGGTGTGGACACTGGCAATCTTCAAACAGGAAGTCCCCTCCCTATATAACCCCCTCCCCTAGAGGGAGTCCCTCAGTTTTGTAGCAAGCAGTATGCCTCCCAAAATGGTCACCCAAAAGAGGGGTGGGAGCTCTGTGTCCCGTGATGTACTCCAAGAAAAGGATTTTACAGGTAAGCTGTATTTAAAAATCCCTTTTTCTTTCTCGTACATCACGGGACACAGAGCGGCATATTCATTACTATGTGGGATGTCCGAAAGCAATGCTTTAATGAGGGGAGGGAGACATCTTCCAAAGAAGGATTCAATTTTAGAGCTAAACTCAAATCATAATAATATTTCCAAATTAGTCAAGAAAGAAGAACCTTTTTCTTTTTTTTTTTTTTTTTTTTTTTTATATAACCAAGGGTGTTTCTGATCCCGAGGATTTCAAACTGCAGCCTGTAGTACTGCCTGACCAAAGGCAGTATCCGCATTTCTTCTCACGTCTAGTTGATAAAACCTTGTAAACGTGTGGACTGATGACCACGTTGCCGCCTTGCATATCTGAGCCATAGAGATCTGATGGTGTGCTGCCCAAGAGGCGCCCATGGCCCTGGTAGAATGGGCCTTTACCGACAACGGAGGAGGCAACCTCTTCAATCCGTAGGCTTGAATGATTAATTGTCTAATCCATCTCGAGATGGTGGATTTTGCAGCTGCCTGCCCCTTCTTGGGGCCATCTGGTAGAACGAATAACACATCTGTTTTCCGGATCTTTTCCGTAGCTTTAAGATAGGCCTTCATGGCCCGGACAATATCCAAGGTATGCAGCAACCCCTCCTTTCTAGATGTAGGTTTTGGAAAGAAGGATGGAAGTACCAAATCCTGGTTTAAGTGAAATTTGGATATAACCTTTGGTAGAAAGGAAGGATGGGGCCGGAGAACTGCCCTGTCCTTATGCAGAACAAGATATGGTTCCTTACACGATAAGGCTGCTAATTCTGACACTCTCCTGGCCGAAACTATGGCGACCAAGAAAACCAGTTTTCTTGTCAGTAAGAGTAAAGGAATCTCAGCCAAAGGCTCAAAAGGCTGTTTCTGTAGAGTGGACAGGACAAGATTTAGGTCCCAAGGACAAACTGGTGACTTGACAGGAGGATTAATACGCAAGACCCCCTGTAAGAAGGTCTTTACCAGCGAGTGGGTGGCCAGCGGCCTCTGAAACCACACTGACAGAGCTGAGATCTGTCCTTTGATTGTGCTTAGTGCCAGGCCTTTATCCACTCCTAGCTGGAGAAAACTTAACACCCTATCAATAGTATATTTGCGGCAATTCCATCTTTTGGATTCACACCAGCCTATATAGTTCCTCCACACCCTGTAATAAATTACCCTGGAGACCGGCTTTCTAGCCTTAATCAGGGTAGGGATTACCTGCCTAGACAGACCCCTACCCCTGAGAATCAGGGATTCAGCCTCCAGGCCGTCAAATTTAGACGCTGTAATGTAGGGTGGAGGATCGGGCCTTGTGAGAGTAGGTCTGGTTGTAGAGGAAGAGTCCAAGGGTCTCCCACTGCCATATTCAGGACTAGTGAGTACCAAGCCCTCCGGGGCCAAGCTGGAGCTATTAGAATGACTGGCTTGTGCTCCACTCTGATCTTGCGCAACAGGCGGGGGAGTAACTGTAGTGGAGGGAACGCATATAGAAGTTTGAATTGATGCCAAGGGCAAACCAACGCATCGGTTCCGCAGGCCATAGGATCCCTCGCTCGCGACACGAACCTGTCTAGTTTCTTGTTGAACCTGGATGCCATTATATCTACGTCTGGCGTTCCCCACCTCTGGCAGATTGTCTGAAAGACCTGGGGATGCAGAGACCACTCCCCTGGCAACAGACTCTGGCGACTTAAGAAGTCTGCCTGCAGGTTGTCCACTCCGGGAATGAATATCGCTGAAATGCAGGGTACATGAACCTCTGCCCATTGAAAAATCAAGTTCACTTCCCTTTGAGCGGCCTGGCTCCTGGTTCCCCCTTGGTGGTTTATGTATGCCACCGCCGTGGCATTGTCTGACTGGATTCTCACCGGGAACCCCTTTAATCTGGAGGTCCACGCCAACAGGGCTAGGCGAGCAGCTCTGATTTCCAAGATATTGATGGGGAGCTGCCTCTCTGCTTTCACCCAAGTTCCCTGGCGGGAGAACCCCTCGAAGACCGCCCCCCAGCCTGCCAGGCTGGCGTCTGTGGTAACTACCTTCCAGACAACAGGGCTGAAGGATCTTCCCTTTAGAAGGTTCTGAGGGTTCAACCACCAGGCCAGGCTTTGTCGGACCCTTGATGATAGCGTCAAAGGGGACTCTAAGGCATGTGCCCTCTTGCCCCAGGCTGCTAGAATGGCTGCCTGTAGGACGCGAGTGTGGATCTGAGCGTATGGTACTGCCTCGAATGTGGCCACTAGCTTGCCTAGTAATCGCATACACAGGCGAATAGTTGGTCTTTTCTTGTTTACAACCAACTGAACCAACCCCTTGATCGCCTTGATCTTTACAAGGGGCAAGAACACCTTTTGATGTTCTGTGTCTAACCTCATGCCGAGGTATTCCAACTGCTTTGTAGGCTGGAATGCTGACTTTCCCTGGTTTAGGACCCAGCCGAATTCTTCGAGGTACCGAACCGTGAGGTTTACTGCCTTTTGCAGACCCGTCCGTGAGTGATCTATGATTAAAAGGTCGTCCAAGTATGCTAGGACTGTGACTCCTTGGATCCTTAAATTGGCCAGAACTGGGGCTAGAATCTTCGTGAATACCCGGGGGGCCGTGGCCAGCCCGAAAGGGAGCGCCCTGAATTGGAAGTGTCGCTGCCCCACCGCGAAGCGTAAAAACCTTTGATGCGCCTGAAAGATTGGTACATGAAGGTAAGCATCTTTTATGTCTATGGAGGCCAGAAAATCGTCTTTCTGAAGCGCGGCGGCTGCTGACCGGATGGATTCCATCCGGAAGGAACGCACCCTTAGATAACCGTTTAACCTCTTTAGGTCCAAGATTGGCCTGACATCGCCGTTGGGCTTTGGTATGACAAAGAGATTGGAATAGAAACCTAGGCCTTGCTCTTGGGCTGGCACTTCTATAATTACGTCCTGGCAAAGCAGGTGATCCAAAGCTGCCAGCATTGAGGCCTTCCTTGCTGGATCCCTTGGTAGCCTTGATTCTTGAAAATGAGGCGGAGGATATCTTAGAAACTCCAGTCTGTAACCTGTGGTTACAGATGCCCGGACCCAATTGTCGGGGATCTTGGCTTCCCAAACTTCTGAGAAGAGACGAAGCCTTCCCCCCACCCTTGAGAGTGGGGGCGCCCCTTCATAATGCAGACTTAGGGGCTGTCTTTGACGGCTTGCGATACCACGGCTTCTTACCCCCAGGGGTCTGTCCTTGCGATCTACTGATAACGTTGGATCGTGCAGGCGGCCGTCGATACTGCCTGGAATTAGAGGGCCCCGAGACAGGAAAAAACTGCCTCCTAAATGTAGGAGCCCGGAATGTCTTTTTGACCGGTAAAAGGGTACTCTTGCCATTTGAAATAGTCTGAATATATTTATCCAGATCTTCTCCGAAGAGTCGTCCTCCATGGAAGGGAAATCCTGCCAGAAGCTTTTTGCATGGGGGCTCCGCCGCCCAGTTCTTCAACCATAAGAGCCTTCTCATGTGCACCAAACATAGTGATAAACGAGAAGCCTGCTGGATGGAATCTTTTATAGCATGTACCGCGAAACACAGAGCTCTGGGAATGTCAGCAAACTCCTCTGCTTGTTGGGTAGGCATGTCCTTTAACATCTCTTTTGTCTGGTCTTTTAATGCCTGACAAACTCCAATTGCAGCTACCGCTGGCTGCACCACTGCTCCTGCCGTAGCAAAGGATGCTTTTAAAAGTTTCTCTAATCTTTTATCAACCGGATCTTTAAACATATGTATGTTCTCCACCGGGCAAGTTAGTGATTTATTCACACACGAGATGGCTGCATCCACTATTGGGAGCCTCCACTTCTTGGAGAATTTTTCCTCCATGGGATAAATGACCGCAAATCTTTTCGGTGGCAGAAAAATCCTGTCCGGCCGTACCCAATCCCGAAAGATCAATTCCTCCAAGAGAGGATGGACCGGAAAAACTGCGTTGCTTAACGGGGCTTTCAAAGAGCCCAGAGAGGATACCGGAGGAACCTGAGGTTCTGGCAATGGTAAACTAAATGCCGAGCGGACCATGTCCGTCAAAGACTGTACCCACAGTCTCTCTGTCTGGGAGTCTGAAAATGGTTCCTCAGAGGTAGACCCCTCCATCCCTGAACCCTCTTGGTTCAGGTCCAGTTGATCCTCCTGTGATTCTAATTCCTCCGGAGAGAGAATCTCAGCATCTGAGGATACACCCCCTGGTGATGGGGATCTAACCCGTTTCTTACCAGGAATAGCTCTAGCGATCAATGCCGCTATTCTCTCTTCTAGCCCCCCTAGGGATACGGCTAGCATCTCCTCTGTGATAAACACAGGGCTGGGCTGATCTGGGCCAGCCTCCGCACCAGATCCCCCTAATGGCTCATCCAAGGCGCTCCTTAAATTAATAAGCTGCGGGGAAAGAATCGGCATATCAGAATCAGAAAGGGAACCCTTTTGTTTTTTTGGTCTTTTTTGTACCCTTTGACCCCGAACCCTTGGAAGCCATAATACAAAATCGAGGGACTCCGCCCACACAACAGACTGTAGTGGGCAGGAGTACAAATTTCAGAGTTTAGGGGAGAATAGATCACTTAGTGTCCCCAAAACTGATGGGCCCGTATGTTGGTTTTTTTCTTTTTTTTTTTTTAAATAATTATATATTATATATTATATATTTTCCTTGACAACATACAGTGACCTCTACTTTAAGTTTGCCAGCCTCCAACCTGCTGCAAAATAAGGGGGATTCTTGGCTTAACAATAAAGGCATTGGAACAAAGTCCACATGTACTACCCCTCTTCCGCCACCGGGAGTCACTGTTCTGCCGCTCTGCGTCCTCTCCTTGAAAGATCAGCCTCAGACTGAGCACTGACAAAGCCTGCTGTCTATAACAGCACAAAGGCGCGCCCCTGTATGACGCCGCAGGCCCGCCCCCCCCCGCCCTCCTGTCTGGACGGCGCGAAAAACGTCAATAAGACGTGCGCGCGCACGCGCATGCCGGAAACAGGAGGAACATGGAGGAGCCGCGCTGCTGGAGATCCAGGCACGCAGAAACAGGCGGCAGATTCAAACCCCCGGCCAGGTAGGACTCTCTCAAGGCCCCTAGGGATCCTTACTAGCCCTAGGAAGAAACAGCAGGTTAGCTAGCAACACATATTTAAACAGGGGGGCCTAGTGATGGGGGGAGAAAGGGTGTCATCCTGTCTCTTAGACATAGTGATCACGGTTGCCCATGCAGAGCATACTTAGGCTATCCCCCCTTTTAGGTTACCCCGGGGAGCCTGCTGTCGAACCAAGTCCCGCAGGCTCCCCCTTACCTGCTCCATGCTGCAGGATGTTTGACCAGCAAACTGATCCAATCTTCTCCCATCTCCGTGGGTAGCGTAGTAGACCTTCAGGCCCTGGGGTCCTATGAAGGTACCCACTGTCCTGGACCTATATAGCACCCTGGCAAACAGGAACTTTATGGTTTGCAAACTCCAAGTCCTGGGCCCAGGGTCCAGCCCTCCAAAGAGGAGCATTATAGGCAAAACCCCACGGTCTGGGGCCCGGGTACTGTCCACTTTGGCACTGAGGCTCCTTGGACAGATCCGGTTAGCCCGCCCTTAATCCCAAGGATGTGGAGCAAAGCTATTCCGTGACCAACACCTAAGACACTGGCGAAAAAACTGAGGGACTCCCTCTAGGGGAGGGGGTTATATAGGGAGGGGACTTCCTGTTTGAAGATTGCCAGTGTCCACACCTGAAGGTACTCCATATAACCCACATAGTAATGAATATGCCGCTCTGTGTCCCGTGATGTACGAGAAAGAAAAGTAATGTTTTGCATTATAACTAGTTTGATACCTGTTGAAAACGAGCTGTTTTATTCACCTCCATCACTCCTGAATCGTTATTCTCACTGACTTCCTGGTTTGCGGTGCACATTTATTCTTGCTACATCACAGCCTAATGGGAACTACAGTTCCCATTAGGCTTAGCCTCCATGCCTATGAGGGTTAAGAGAGCATCTTCACGCAGGGCTGTAGTCATAGGGAGGGGGTGAGCACATTCTGCTTTCCACCATGCAAAACAGCTCAGGTGCTGGTGGAAAGCAAGAAGAGGAGAGACAGGAAATGGCATTTTCAAACCTGGATTACTGTATTTTGGAGGTCAAAAGGAAAAACGAGGTAAGTGATATTTAAATGCTCTAGCTTACAGCAATCAATTGATCTAATAAAAAACAAACCTTTAGTGTTCCTTTAATGCATAGGATGCATCAAGGTGAAAAAACATGAACCTTTACAACCCCTTTAAGTGCACTTGTGTGGGATTACTGAGCAGCATCATATGAGTGACAGTTCAGGAGGTGCAGAGTCTGCCCAACTATTCTCCTCAAGGAGTGTCTAACTGCTGTCCGTGCCAGCCCAGCTCCTCCACCCCATCATCCCTCCCTACATAACCTTATATGGAGCAGCTGGTAAGAGAGTGAAGGGGAATACTATAGAGCAGCCATTTAACCAGTATGCCATTGAACCCCAAAATTCCTCAAGAGGTTGATGGGGTTCCTTGAGCAGTGGCTGATTGACCTCCCTTCTGATGGTGCCCACATAGTTCCAGGGTCAACACCACTTGGCAAAACCTGCAGCATGGTGAGCAAAAGGGCGTGCTTTCATATTAGATTATGGCTTAAAGCATGGGTGCTCAACCTGCACAAAGCACTTTCCCAGACTTGTTCATTCCCCAGCTTAGTTGGGGTAGGCGGTACACTTTGGTGGGGAGTGGGTCAGCCACGCTTCGTGACCTTTGACCTCTGGGCACCTGCCTTCTGACCTTTGACCCCTGGGGGAGGTGCCTGTTCCAATTCGTGAGTCCTAACCCTAAACCCATGCACAAATGATCTCTTACAGAGGTCTGCACAGGTGGCATTCTGACCACCGCCATAAGGTGGCATTCTTCCTACTGAGCGCCGATGTAAGGGGCATTTTCTCCATTGCTCCCCAATGAATTGGTTTTAGCAGGGATCCACCAAGACCTACAAATTATTCAAGGGGTCTTGATGGGGCAGCTGACAGCACTTCCAAGATGGTGGCACCCAAGAGCAGTCTCTGGGTTATTGGATGTCTACACATGGGAGGCCTTTACCAGTAAATAACATCAATAAAATAGGTTCAATTAATATATAATCTTAAAGTTGGATGTAAACCCAAAAAAACATTTATTCTTTGATGTCACAATGTAGAGTATAAGATTTCCTATCATCTGTGCCCAGTCTTGCCACACAGAGTTAATCCAGATCTGAGTAATCCTCTTTTAATGTTCAGTGAAAATGAACAGCCTTCCAGATAAAAACCTGTCTAAATAAAAAGTCAGTTTTCTCTCTTCTTGCTTTGAGTGACAGGTTATTTACATATCTAGCTTGGACATGTTTATCATATGTTATGTTTATCATAACATGAGGTATAAAAAGTGGGAAATCCACCCCTCCCCCACATAACACATCCTGGTAATATACAATGAACTTTAGCTCACCTCATGTTATGATAAACAGAACATAGCATATGATAAACATGTCCAAGCTAGATATGTAAATAACCTGTCACTCAAAGCAAGAAGAGAGAAACAGACTTTATAATTTGGCAAGTTTTTATCTGGAATTCTGTTAATTTGCACGGAACATTAAAAAAAGAGGATTACTCAGCGCTGGATTACCTCTGTGTGGCAAGACTGGGCACAGATGATAGGAAATCTTATACTCTACATTGTGACATCAACTTTAAGGGAAGATCAGGCTGTGCTGCACTTGGGCAGAGCCGGTAGATGGAATGGAAGGGCCCGTGGAGACTAGGCGCATAGTACACACATACATTCCAAATCAGGGGTGTCAATATTGTATACTATTACTGTACTCACCATGTCCAGTCCATGCACCATGTTGGCCCCATACTGCACCCCCCCCCCCCCATGCCCTGTAGTTGGAATGTCACCTAAACAGCTGTCTACTGCTCTGCGTTCATGATGGACACATTGCCCACGTGGTCATCGGAACCAGTGGGGGGAAAGCTCAACAGGAGCACAGCAGAGGGTCATATTCTTCCCAACTCTATCCAAAGTCAAAAGTGGAACCCCCCCCACCCCTTTAAGCCACCAGCAACGATCCAAAATTAAAATGTAGGTTTTGTGTGGAGCCACCCTTTAAAACGTGTCCATTAATATGCCCCAAGGTGAAAGATTAAGCAGAAAAGTAGAACTAAAAGTCTAAATCCAATAGGAATCCTACGTGTTCGGATATCCTGAATTAATTTGATTTGTCAAAAACCTTAAAAACGACGACAAGAAGCTTGTTAAAGTTTTCTCTTTATTAAATAATGTCTTTACATGTTTGTATATTGTTTTTTTTCTTAGAAACTACAAGAAAACAATTAGAAAACAGATGTAGAAACCATAATAAATCTTGTACAATTTTTAATATGCAGAATCATTATTTTCCCCTAATTAAGATGACAAACAAAGTCATGGTGGGCTTTTTTTCCCCCCTCCCCCCTGATCTAGTCCTTCCACTCCTTTTTTATACTCAATTTCCACTCCCAGGACAAGTGGTTGGTTTTGTCGTCATCTGTGAAGAAGGACTTAATGGAATACGTCCCGCGTGCAATCATTCCTTTCGGAGCATCCTCTGGTGGCGTTAGGAATTCGTACGCTTCCACCCGAGGGCCATAACTCCCAACCATGTGCGTCTCTTTGTCAACTGTTGACAAAAAAGAAAAAACATTTTTTTTTCATTTTTATGATCTAGTTCAGTGGTCTCCAAACTGCGGTCCGGGGGCCAGATGTGGCCCTTTGCTTGTTTTTATCTGGCCCTTGGGGTACCATTTCATTTACTGATACCAACAATGGGGCACAATTCTTCCCAGTAATACCAACAATAGGGCACAATTCCTCCCAATGACACCTATGATGGGGCATGATTTATCCCAATGATACCAAAGATGGCGCCCCATTACTCCCGCTGAAACAAACTATGGGGCATTATGTTTTCCCACTGACGGCAGGACCTGTTCTACTTCCAATAGCCACAGTCTGGCCCCCCCAAAGTCTGAAAGACAGTAAACTGGCCCTTTGTTTAGAAAGTTTGGAGACCCCTGATCTAGGTAAAGAGAACATATATGTAACGGGAGGGTCCGTGGGACCCAGAAGCGCTTAGAAAGCATGAGCCAGAAAATAATGGACATTCAGAATATATCTTGGACTACCTGAGATGGGGTAGTAATGATTATCCACAATATATTCCAGGATATCTTTAAAGAACTAATTACTGTTTGTTGATTCTGAACTCAACAGGTTAATTAAAAGATGTTAAGGTCATCACCTCCAGCTACCTGGCTGCCTGTGTAATGTAAATTGAATCCAGACTAACTTCTAAGGATCTTTCATTGTGGCTTGTGCCAACTGACCCTGTATTGTATGAAGGATTCCTGTGATAAAGCCTAAAGGTCAGGTATCAGTCATTAGCTGTAGTTAATTAGCTCATGTAAATTGTGGACACACGGAGCGGAGGCAGAGCCTAGTCCTTGCATTTTATGGACACACAGAGCGGGGGCGGAGCCCAGTCCTTGCATTTTATGGACACACGGAGCGGGAGCGGAGTCCAGTCCTTGTATCTTATGGGCACACGGGTCAGGGGCGGAGCCCAGTCCTTGTATCTTATGGACACACGGGGCAGGGGCGGAGCCCAGTCCTTGTATCTTATGGACACACGGGGCAGGGGCGGAGCCCAGTCCTTGTATCTTATGGACACACGGGGCAGGGGCGGAGCCCAGTCCTTGTATCTTATGGACACACGGGGCAGGGGCGGAGCCCAGTCCTTGTATCTTATGGACACACGGAGCGGGCGGAGCCCAGTCCTTGTATCTTATGGACACGGAGCGGGGGCCGAGCCCAGTCCTTGTATCTTATGGACACGGAGCGGGGGCCGAGCCCAGTCCTTGTATCTTATGGACACACGGAGCGGGGGCGGAGCCCAGTCCTTGTATCTTATGGACACACGGAGCGGGGGCGGAGCCCAGTCCTTGTATCTTATGGACACACGGAGCAGGGGCGGAGCCCAGTCCTTGTATCTTATGGACACACGGAGCGGGGGCGGAGCCCAGTCCTTGTATCTTATGGACAAACGGAGCGGGGGCGGAGCCCAGTCCTTGTATCTTATGGACACATGCACAGGTGCCTTGCGATGGGTGGACTCGGAGAAGAGAAAGAGTCAGGAGCGACAGTGGGGGATCTGAGAAGAGAAGGGACGGGGATGCTCTGTGCAAGAATGTTACCCATTTCATGAATGTTACAAACTGAGCGAGGGCGGAGCCCAGTCCTTGTATCTTATGTACACACGGAGCGGGGCTCGAAGCAAGCATGCACCGGTGCCTTGCGATGGGTGGACTCGGAGAAGAGAAAGAGCCAGGAGCTCTGGGGTGATCCGAGAAGAGAAGGGACGGGGCGGCTCTGTGCAAGAATGTTACCCATTTCATGAATGTTATTTTTATCAAAAAAGTTACCTTTTATTCCCGTCTTGAAGGTATGCTGTACATATTTCAGCCCAGATACAATTTCTTTGTTCACCTAGAAGAAAAGTGATAAAATAAAAAACTGTGAATAGAAAAGAAGACCAGGCATGCATCAGCACTCTAGGGTCCTGGGATACATTCAGGACCTCCTGGTAATACCAAATACTTAAACCCCTCTCTATAAGCACACCTTTCTCAGAAGCCTGTTATTGTCTACAATCATCCGATACCTCAGGCACTTCCCATAATCACATAGGGTTATTTTATATTTTTTTATTGTAAATTTCAATGTATGATATAAGTAACAAAACAAATGGCCCCTGCCCCAAACTATAACTGGCCTTCACAGCAAGGAGCACATGGAAGGGCAATACAGAGCCTATTGGGCATACTCGTCACACGGACGTGTCCGTGCTCCGCTTTGCTCAGCGGGGATCACTCCGTTGATCCCCGCTGAGCCGGCAGATGACAGGTCTGTCTCTGCACACTGTGCAGGGACCGACCTGTCAAAGCGCCGCTCTCCACTATGGGGGATCAGATAAGGCAGGGGTGTCAAACTCAATTTTATCGTGGGCCGCATGAGCATTATAATTGCCCTCAAAAGGGCCGGTTGTATCTGTAAGATTAGATGTCCAGCGCATCCCCTCCCCATATCCAAGAGGTCAAGAGCCCCCCCCCCCCCCCCCCCCCCCCCATCAAAAGTTGAGTGCCCCACTCTCCCTTACATCACAGTGCACCCCCCTTTCCTTATGCTGCTGCTGGGAAGAAACTGAAAGAGGGGTGTGAGGGCCACATGAAATGGCCTGGAAGGCCAGATTCGGCCCGCGGGCCTTGTGTTTGACACCTCTGGGATAAAGCATTCCCACATCTCCTCCCAATTTTCCGTGTCTAAAGCCGCATACACACGATCGGACTTCCATCCAACTTTTCCATGGATTTTGGTCTGAAGAGCGTTGGCCGTGAACTTGTTCTGCATACACACGGCACAACATTTTCAGCCAACATTCACCAAACCACGTGTTTTTTCAGCTCTTTGCTGCCACCCTTTGGGCAACTTCTGCTATGGTTGTCTGATGTTTAGCAATGGTTTCGAGCATGCGTGTTTGTACTTTTGATTTTAGTTGGAGGGACTTGCGTACACACGATCAGATAAACCGATTGCCCAACATTTGGTGAGCATGAACAGCCAACTTTTGTTGTCGTTAACCACTTAGGCCCCGGACCATTTTGCTGGTCAAAGACCAGGCCACTTTTTGCGATTCCGCACTGCGTCGGTTTAACTGACAATTGCGCGGTCGTGTGACGTGGCTCTCACATAAAATTTACGTCCTTTTTTCCCCCCACAAATAGAGCTTTCTTTTGGTGGTATTTGATCACCTCTGCCTTTTTTATTTTTTTGTGCTATAAACAAAAAGAGAGCGTCAATTTAAAAAAAAATGCTGCAATAAATATCCCCCAAAAAACATAAAAATCATTTTTTCCCCCCTTCAGGTTAGGCCGATAAGTATTCTACATATTTTTGTAACACTGGCAGTGAAGGGGTTAACCACTAGGTGGCACTGAAGGGGTTAAGTGTGTTCTAATGGTAGGAGGGATGGGCTGTGGTTGACCAGTGATCACCGCTTACGATTACAGGGAGCTGTGATCAGTGTCCTGTCGCTAGGAAGACTGGGGAAATGCCTTGTTTACATCAGCATTTCCCCCTTCTTCCCAACCGTGACGCGATCACGGGTATGCCCACGGACATAGAGACCGCAGGACCTGCGGTCGGAGTCACGGAGCTTGCAGCCGGCGTGCGCGTCCACAAAGCCGCTTCTTAAAGGGGACGTATATATACACATCCCTTTGCCTGTCCAGTCAGCATGTGGTTAATTCAGCCAATATTTGTCTGATGGAGCCAATGTACACACTGTCGGATTATCCGACACAACAAGTCCGTCAGACAATTATGGCCATAAAGTTGGATCGTGTGTACGAGGCTTAAAGGGGATGTAAAGGTTCATGTTTCTGGAAGGAATTATGCTTGAAAACCAAGGTTTTACTGTATGAGGTTCCTTAATGGATCAGAGGAGCCCAGACAAGCCGTCTCCAAAACAACCGGCGCATTAGACTCATCTGCTAGGAGCCAATTATGGGCATGTGTCAGCAAGACAGACAAAAAGTACTTGTGGAGGTCAGGTCAAGCCAGGCCTCCTTCATGCCAGGGCCATAGTATCAATAAGGCTAAAAACTTTTTGGGGTGAATGTCCAAGTACATAAAGAAATGCAGGGAGAACTTACACCTACAGGTAAGCCTAGATTAAGTAAGTCTTACCTGTAGGTGCTTGCAATATCTCCGAGACCTACACTTGCGTTGCCTTCAAATGCGGTGTCCTCGGTTTCTTGGGAATGGAAAGCCAACAATTGATTTAAACCCCACTTTACAGGAATGTCCCTGGTTCTCGGTGAACTGACAGTCAGTCTATTGGTGCGCGCCGACAAAATAACGGCATTCGCTACTGATGACAATTACACTTTCAAATGTAAAGTGTGGATCGATCGATATCGTTTTCCGGTGCCGATACCGATATTTCGGCCACCTCTCAGGCCGCTATTCTCTACATTTATTTTTTTATTTTTTATCACTGTTATTGCGGTCACAAGGAATGTTAACATCCTTTTTGACAGTAAAAGTCAGTGACAGGTACTCTTTATGGAGAGATCGGGGGTCTATAAGATCCCAAACCCCTCCTCTGCGCGGTGTGGGATTGTGCCCATGGAAATTCAAAGCTCAGGCAAGTAAAAAGTGGGGGGGGGGGGGGGGGTCGTGGACACTGCAAGGTGTTTTTTTACCTTAAAGGAAAGGACATTTTTTTTTTTTGCTGAAATGACTGTTTACAGGGTATAGAGACATTATAGTTAACTGATTCCTTTTAAAAATTATTAAAAATAGATAAAAATCAATCATATAATGTGCCTGCAGTTCTAGTTTCGTTTTTGCATGCCGTTTCCTGTCTCTGATGTACAGAGCCTAGAGCCAATACAGGGCAGTGATGGTTTGCAAAACAAAACCGATTGGTGCTGAGGGGTTTTGGACACACAGTAATCACACCTCCTTGATTAGTGACCACAGAGAGAAAGTTCCCAGTACTGTGGCGATCAGGAAGTGTAGAGATCAGAGAAGGATTACAGCAACTAGAGAGCGAAAACGAACGAAGCATCGGCTTTGTTCTGGTCTTTGGCCAGCCTGCAGATGTGGCGGCTGGTTGCTCAGGCCCTCCCGGTGGGATGGGAGAGCCCAGGCAAGCGGCGGAAGGGGGGAGAGCAGTAAATACCAACTGAAGCACACCCATCACACACACTGATCAGTCCGTAAATTCTAAATCAACTTTGTGTTTTTTCTTAATTATTTTTTAACCTTACCTTAAATGTAATTTTAACCCTGTAACAGGAAGCCTCCTTCAGGACATAGGTGTGATCTTTCAACGTTCCTACATTGCCTGCAAATATAAATTAGTATCAGTTAATGCAATACCTACATATACATATTAAATGATAGGCGGTGAACCCATACTGGGGCCAGCACGGGGCCCTTGGCACAGCAGGGCCTTTCTTCTTATCCAAGAATGTTTCCTGTGTTATTGAAATGGCCATAAAGTAACAACTGACAAAGACAAGCAACTATGTTGTACATATTTAGTCAGAGGAATAGATAAGTTGCAGAGGACAAATTACCGTGTATACTCGAGTATAAGCCGAGTTTTTCAGCACATTTTTGGGTGCTGAAAATGCCCCCCTCGGCTTATACACGAGTCACCTTTTTGCGCCTGATCTCCTGGACTTTGGGAAACTTGGGAAACATATAGCCCCACTCTTCCTCTACAAGTGTGCAAAGTTTGTTGTCCGGGTGACCTACGTCCGGGGAGCACCGATTTTTCAAAGTCGGGTACCCCTTCCATAGACTCCCATGTTAAACGGCTATTTCTCTGGTAACTTTGCTGAAACTGCCCCCCTCGGCTTATACTCGGGTCACCTTTTTGCGCCGGATCTCCTGGAATTTGGGGACCCGGTACCGGCCGGTTGTAGGTCCCCTGGACCCCAAACTTGGCACACATGTAGCTCCAGTTACAAGTGTGCAAAGTTCGCTGTCTGTGGGGATCTACGGCTGGGGAGCACCGATTTTTCAAAGCTCAAAGCTGGGCACCCCTTCTATATACTCCCATGTTAAACGCAAGTCTAGTCATAGGCACGGACACAGCGAGCCACGGACACAGCGAGCCACGGACACAGCGAGCCACGGACACAGCGAGCCACGGACACAGCGAGCCACGGACACAGCGAGCCACGGACACAGCGAGCCACGGACACAGCGAGCCACGGACACAGCGAGCCACGGACACAGCGAGCCACGGACACAGCGAGGCACGGACACAGCGAGGCACGGACACAGCGAGGCACGGACACAGCGAGGCATGCAGATGGACACCCTAAGCTTATACTCGAGTCAATACGTTTCCCAGTTCTTTGTAGTAAAATTAGGTGCCTCGGCTTATATTCGAGTATATACGGTAAATGAGGCTATTGCGGTGGGGTCTTTCTAAAGGTGTTTCGCCAGAAACCTGAATGTAGCTAAAGCCAAAAAAACTAAAATTGCAAAAATTAGAGGTACACTGAATGGAAATGTTGGTGTCAAAACTGAAAACGCAGGATGCACTTGGCCGAAAACGACAATTTAAAAATATCTATATGTAATATGTTTTCAGAAACGGCTTACCTGCCAATTCCATTTTGATGGGTCCCGGAGCCTCAGCACATATCAACTCCATGGAAAGTACTTGCACGTTGGGGGCGTTTGGATCTAAGACAAAAATTAAACAGCAATAATAAGAGAAGCCCCACAACAGTAATATACACAAATGATCGATTTGCATACCATAAAGCAGTACTAAATACTTGCAGAATATCTGCTGATCACTTATTGAGATTTCTTAAAAGGGGTTGTAAACATACAATTCTTTTTCCCTAAATAGCTTCCTTTACCTTAGTGCAGTCCTCCTTCACTTACCTCATCCTTCAATTTTGCTTTTAAATGTCCTTATTTCTTCTAAGAAATCCTCACTTCCTGTTCTTGTGTCTGTAACTACACACAGTAATGCAAGGCTTTCTCCCTGGTGTGGAGTGTCGTGCTCGCCCCCTCCCTTGGATTCAAGGAGAGTCAGGACGCCCACTAACACACAGCTCCTTTCTCTATCTGCAACGTAGAGAGCGTCCTGACTCTCCTGGTGTGGAGAAAGCCTCTTGACGAGGGAGGGGGCGAGCAGAAGTGTCAGGACACTCTCTACATTGCAGATAGAGAAAGGAGCAGTGTGTTAGTGGGTGTCCTGACTCTCCTGCTCGCCCCCTTCCCCCTCAAGAGGCTTTCTCCACACCAGGGAGAAAGTGTCGCATTACTGTGTGGAGTTACAGACAGAAGAACAGGAAGTGAGGATTTCTCAGAAGAAATAAGGACATTTAAAATCAAAATGGAAGGATGAGGTAAGTGAAGGAGGACTGCACTAAGGTAAAGGGAGCCATTTAGGGGAAAAAAAATTCCTTTACAACCCCTTTAAATTCATTGTATAATTGAATTCACTCTTTGCCAAAAAAAATAAAAAATTATCACCTTTTTATAAATATTTTGCTCCTAAAAAAAAACCTGGGGAAAAACTCTTCCATTTCCTGTATACTTTTGGGGTGTGCAGCTTTGTCGACTCTCACATACGTGTGCTTCCATTCTACCACATATACTGTATTGCCAAACCTTTTCTTTTTTTGCATACAGTAAGGCAGGAGTGTCAAACCCAATTTCATTGTGGGCCGCATCAGCATTATGATTGCTCTCAAAAGGGCCGGTTGTATCTGTAAGATTAGATGTCCAGCCCATCCCCTCCCCTTATATTAGATGTCAAGAGCCCCCCCACCATCAGAAGTTGAGCCCCCCACTCTCCCTTAACTCCCCTTTCCTTATGCTGCTGCTGGGAAGAAGCTGAATGCATTGCTTGAAAGCAGAAAGTAAGGGGGTGGAGCTCTCCTGCAGCTGCAGAAGAGGTGCGAGGGCCACATGAAAGGCCTGGAGGGCCAGATTCGGCCTATGGGCCTTGTGTTTGACACCTGTGCGTAAGGAATGGTTAAAACCGCCATCCTTACTGGGGATATTTCACTTCCTGTTGTGTTTCTGGAACAGGAAGTGAAATAAAGGGATTTTTAATAACAGCTTACCTGTAAAATCCTTTTCTTGGAGTACATCACGGGACACAGAGCGCATAGCCATTACATATGGGTTATATGGAGTACCTTCAGGTGTGGACACTGGTGTAATCAACTTCACAGGAAGTTCCTCCCTATATAACCCCCTCCCACTGAGAGTGCTTTAGTTTTGTAGCAAGCAATTTCTCTGAGGTTACACAATGTTCCCACAAAGAGGGGTGGGAGCTCTGTGTCCCGTGATGTACTCCAAGAAAAGGATTTTACAGGTAAGCTGTTATTAAAAATCCCTTTTTCTTGATCGTACATCACGGGACACAGAGCGCATAGCCATTACATATGGGATGTCCCAAAGCAATGCTCTATGAAGGGAGGGAGACCGTAAGGCAAAAAATAGCCAAACAGAAACTATATCAGGAGGTAAAATAGCTCCACCAACAGAAAAAGGGGGCGTGAACCGGGCCAGAGGATTCTATACTGCTGCCCGTAGGACCGCCTGCCCAAATGCTGCGTCCGCAGCCTTTGTGACGTCCAACTTATAAAATTTAGTAAACGTATGTACGGAAGACCAGGTTGCCGCTTTGCAAACCTGTGCCATAGAGATCTGATGGTGTGCCGCCCAAGAGGCACTCATGGCCCTCGTAGAATGGGCTTTAACTGATAAGGGAGGTGGAACGCGCTTCAGACCATAGGCCTGAAAAATCAGCTGCTTAATCCACCTAGCCAAGGAAGACTTGGCAGCCGGCTGACCCTTCTTGGGGCCATCCGGAAGAATGAAAAGCACATCTGTTTTCCTAATCTTTTCTGTAGCCTTGAGATAAACCCTCATGGCTCGGACCACATCCAAAGTATGAAGCAATCTTTCCTCTCTGGACTGGGGAGTAGGAAAGAAGGATGGTAGGACTAGGTCCTGATTCAAGTGAAAACTGGATATGACCTTAGGAAGGAAAGAAGGCTGAGGCCGCAGAACCACTCTGTCCTTATGCAGAATAAGGTACGGTTCCCTGCAAGACAAGGCTGCCAGCTCGGAGACCCTTCTGGCCGAAGCCATAGCCACCAAGAAAACCAACTTTCGGGTTAGCAGCACAAGAGGGATTTCTGTCAGAGGTTCAAACGGCTGCTTTTGTAAAGCTGACAAGACCAGATTTAAATTCCAGGGGCAGAGGGGAGCTCTAATAGGGGGATTTACATGCAAGACCCCCTGCAAAAAGGTTTTTACAAGCGAATGTGTGGCCAAAGGCCTTTGAAACCATATCGATAAGGCAGACACCTGCCCCTTTAGAGTACTAAGAGCCAACCCCTTGTCAACGCCAACCTGGAGGAATCGCAAGATCCTGTCAATAAAAAACTTGCGAGGATGCCCTCCTTGAGACTCGCACCACTCCACATAGGTTCTCCAGACTCTGTAATAGATATTTCTAGAGACTGGCTTTCTAGCTTGAATTAACGTAGATATGACTTGGGCCGAGAGGCCTCTGCCCTTAAGAATTAGAGATTCAGCCGCCAAGCCATCAAATTTAGCTGCTGTGAAGCAGGGTGGTAGATCGGGCCCTGAGACAGCAGATCTGGGCGCAGGGGGAGTGGCCACGGTGCCCTTACTGACATCCTCACGATGAGTGCGTACCAAGCCCTTCTGGGCCAGGCTGGGGCCACCAGGATCACCGGCCTGCGCTCCACCCTGATCCTTCGTAGAAGGCGGGGAATCATCTGTAGTGGAGGGAACGCATACAGGAGAGAAAACTGGTGCCAGGGGCAAACCAACGCATCGGTCCCGTAGGCCGAGGGGTCCCTGGCTCGGGATACAAATTTGTCCAATTTCTTGTTGAATCTTGTTGCCATGATGTCCACATCGGGAACTCCGAATCTTTGGCAAATCTCTTGGAATACCTGGGGGTGAAGAGACCACTCTCCCGGGAGCAACTGTTGACGACTCAAAAAATCTGCTTGAGAATTGTCTATCCCTGGGATGAACACTGCTGAGATGCAGGGTACATGGGCTTCGGCCCATGCAAAAATTAGGTTTACTTCCCTTTGAGCCGCCAGGCTCTTTGTGCCCCCCTGGTGGTTTATGTATGCCACCGCCGTGGCATTGTCGGACTGTATCCTTACTGGCAGACCCTGCAGGGGGAGAGTCCAGGCGACCAGGGCCAACCGAACAGCTCTGATCTCTAGGACATTGATGGGAAGCAGACTTTCTGCCTCTGACCACTGTCCCTGCTGGGTCCGTTTTCCTAAGATTGCCCCCCAACCTGTTAGGCTGGCATCTGTGGTTACTATTTTCCACGAGATGGGGCAAAAGGTTTTCCCTTTTGATAATTTTTGAGGGATCAGCCACCAGTACAGGCTGTGCCTGACTTCTGGAGAAAGAACTAATGGACGGTCTAATGCCTGTATGGACTTGTTCCAAGCAGAGAGAATAGCTGCTTGCAGAATTCTGGTATGGATCTGGGCGTAGGGCGCTGCTTCGAAGGCGGCCACCATCTTCCCCAGCAGTCGCATGCATAGGCGAATAGTCGGCTTCTTTTTGCCTAAGACTATTTGAATCGTTTGAATCAACGACCTGATCTTCTCTTGAGGTAAAAATACCTTCTGGCATTCTGTATCTAACCGAAAGCCTAGATATTCCAACTGTCTTGTGGGATGTAACCTTGATTTTTCTTGGTTCACAATCCACCCGAACTCTTCTAGATGCCGCACTGTGCGGACTACTGCATGATTGAGGTTGGAAGCTGAACTGTCGATAACCAGGAGATCGTCCAGGTATGCTAGGACCAAGATGCCTTCTGTCCTTAGGACGGCTAGTACCGGGGCTAACACCTTTGTGAATACCCGTGGAGCTGTTGCCAACCCGAAAGGGAGGGCTACGAACTGATAATGACTTTGGTTTATCGTAAAACGAAGAAACTTGTGATGTGCTGGGTAAATTGGCACATGCAGATATGCATCCTTTATGTCTATAGATGCTAGGAAGTCGCCCTGATGCAGGCTGGTTGTCACTGAACGTATGGAGTCCATACGGAAGGTCTGAATCCTTAGAAAGCGATTTAGGCGTTTGAGGTCTAATATAGGCCTGACGTCGCCATTGGGTTTTGGTATAACAAAAAGGTTGGAGTAGAATCCCAGACCCCTTTCTTGGGTTGGTACTTCTACAATTACTCCTTGGAGCAAGAGGCGATCCAACGCCTTTACGAGAGAGGCCCTCTTTAACGGGTCGCTTGGAAGACTTGACCCCTGAAAATGAGGAGGGGGGATTTCTCGAAACTCTAGTTTGTAGCCTGAGGCTACTACGGACCGAACCCAAGAGTCGGGAATTCTGGCCTTCCAGACTTCGGAGAAAAACTGAAGTCTTCCCCCCACCCAAGAGAGTGGGGGCGCCCCTTCATGAATCTGATTTGATGACTGGTTTAGCCGGCTTGCGAGACCAGGGCCTCTTGTTTGCCGCGGCTTGTCCCTGTGGGCGGCTATTAACTGTTGAACGCCCGGGAGGCCGTCGATACTGACGGGAAGTCGAAGGGGCCGAGCCTGCAATGGCCTGTCGTTTAAACGTGGGCCCCACGCGGTCTTTTCTTGACCGGTAAGGAAGTACTTTTTCCACTTGATATGGTGTGGATATATTTATCTAGGTCTTCCCCGAATAGTCTTCCCCCATGAAAGGGAAACCCTGCTAGAAGCTTTTTGCAGGGTGCCTCTGCTGACCAGTTCTTTAGCCACAAAAGACGACGCATGTGAACCATCAGTAGAGATAACGGGATGCCTGTTGGATGGAGTCCTTAATAGCATCTACTGCAAAGCAGAGAGCCCTAGGGAATTCTGCTAATTCATGAGTATGCTGAGCCGGCATGTCCTTCAATATATGCTTTGCCTGATCCTTCAAGGCCTGACAAACACCAATGGCTGCTACTGCTGGCTGAACCATGGCACCTACTGAGGTAAAAGCTGCTTTCAGTAGGGTCTCGAATTTCTTGTCGACCGGATCCTTGAACATATGGACATTTTCAACCGGACAAGTCAGGGATTTATTCACGCAGGAAATGGCTGCGTCCACTGTAGGGAGAGCCCATTTCTTTACATATTCCTCTTCCATAGGGTAGAGAATAGAGAATCTTTTAGGAGGGACAAAGATTCTATCAGGTCGAGCCCAATCTTGGTAAATCACGTTCCGCAGAAGGGGGTGCATTGGAAAGGATGCACCAGTTAATGGGGCCTTTAAAGAACCCAATGAGGATACCTCCGGGGCTACTAGTTCTGGCACTGGAAGTTTAAAGGCAGTGCGAACCATATCTGTCAAAGACTGGATCCACAGGCCCTCCGCTTGAGAGGCCGAAAAATATTCATCTATAGTGGAATTTTCCCTGTCTGAACCGTCGGGACTTGGGTCTGCCTGATCCCCTTGTGGGTCCCGTTCCTCTGAAGAGGAGACCTCCGCATCTGAAAACCCCACACTGGGTGAAGGGGATCTAGCCCGCTTGCTACTTGGGCAAGGACGGGAAACAACGCAGTTAACCTTTTCTCTAGCCCACACATGGTGGCTGCTAGCATTTCTTCCGTCACGTAAACGGGAATGGGTGGATCGGGGGCCGCCTCTGCCCCCAGCACCCCCAATGGCTCTTGTACTATGCCACTCGGTGTCCTGACTGGCGAGGGTGGGGCCGTAGAAGCCTGGCCCAAATCCTCTGACCCCGATGGAGACCCCTTTTGCTTTTTGGTACCTTTAGCAGCCTTGGCTGGTCCAGATCCCTTTGGAGCCATTGTACAACCTTGGGTCACCCCTATAGCCAACACCTGACTGTTGTAGCTAGGAATAACCAATATGAGGGCAGGTATGAGAGAAAATGAAAAAGAACTAATTTCTCTCTTTTTTCTTTTATATTTCTCTTTTTTTTTTTTTTTTTTTTTTTTCAAAAAATCTTTTTTACCCGCCTGGGAGGTGGCAATACCGAGGAAGCCTGTGAGTATTGACACACCAATGCCCGTTAGCCGGAGTCCAAGGTAGACTCAGATACTGCTGGATCTAAGGCTGAGTCCCTTTAAGCAAAAAAACCCTTTTTTTTTTTTTTTTTTTTTTTTTTTTTTCTGGTCTATAGTGGACCTAAGTCCTAGACCTGAAGATCCACTAAACCGCCACTAGGTGTCCCTGTGTGGCCAAAAGACCCAGCTGCACGCTCTGTATCCTTTCTTCCTCTGCCTCCAGGAGGGAAAGACCAGCCAGAGAAAAGTTTTTCCCTTTATACAGACCCTGACGCTGCTGGCCCACCCCCCCGACGCACGCCGACGCTATAAAAGGCGGCGTGCACGCGCGCGCGTATGCGCGCGCACACACGCGCGCATGATCGCGCGCACGATCGCGCGCACGATCGCGCGCACCACGCCGAACCCACATGGAGGAAGCAGAGCAGAGGAACAACATGGACCAGCGTTATGCAGCACCAACAGACACCAGGTAAGCACTAATCTTATTGTAGTGCACACACAGCGAGGAAGCTGTCCCCATGGGCTTCCTAAGAAACAGGAGTTTTAACCAGCAATTTCCTCTTTAAAACATGTGGGGTTGCAGTATCAGTGTTAACAGGCAGACCTGGGGTGAGCAGCAAATATATAACTTACACAAGTATACATATATCTACATGTTATCTGGGTAAACATTAGAATCCCATCCTGCCTCAACAGACATAGTGGAGATAGTGGCTGATGCACAAGCATCCATTAGCCAACCCAGAACCCCCAGGGGGATACCTACTGTCGAACCAAGTCCCGCAGGTTCCCTCTTACCTGCTCCACGCCGCAGGGTATTGCAAAATGCAAGAGGCCCAGCCTTCCCCCATCTCCGTGGGTATTGTCTTGGACCTTCAGGGACCGGGGTCCTGTGTTAAGGAACCCACACCCCTGGACCTATATAGCATCCTGGCATCAGTAACTTTTAGTTCTTGGAAGAGACTAAAGCACTGGAGCCCAGAATCCAGCCCTCCAAGGAGAGGCATTATAGGCAACACCCCACTCCAGCAGGGCCCGGGTACCGTACATCTTGGCTCTGAAGCACTTCGGACGGATCCGGCTAGCTATCCTGGGTCCCGAGACCTCCGAGGGACAGCTAGACGTGACCAACACCTAAGACACTGGCGGAAAAACTAAAGCACTCTCAGTGGGAGGGGTTATATAGGGAGAACTTCCTGTGAAGTTGATTACACCAGTGTCCACACCCTGAAGGTACTCCATATAACCCCATATGTAATGGCTATGCGCTCTGTGTCCCGTGATGTACGATCAAGAAATATATATAAACATTACCGTATATGGAAGGCTCCAAAGCAAGGGAAAAAAATCACCTCCTAGTTGTCAACAGTTGTTAAAAAGTTTCGGGTACAAACAGGGTTTTTTTTCCCTCTGAAAATAGGTGCAGGACCTCAACCATGACCCCCTCCCCCCCCCCCACACACACACACACACACACACACACACACACACACACACACACACACACACTCCAAACTTCATAAAACAGTGGGTGTGGTCAAATTTTATTAACCGCTGGAGGGACTTAAAAGGGGCATTTAACAAGAGTGCATTACGTGCAACATTGGGGGGGGACGGAATCCAGAGTGCAGGGGCGCGCTACACCCAGAGTGCAGGGGCGCGCTACACCCAGAGTGCAGGGGCGCGCTACACCCAGAGTGCAGGGGCGCGCTACACCCAGAGTGCAGGGGCGCGCTACACCCAGAGTGCAGGGGCGCGCTACACCCAGAGTGCAGGGGCGCGCTACACCCAGAGTGCAGGGGCGCGCTACACCCAGAGTGCAGGGGCGCGCTACACCCAGAGTGCAGGGGCGCGCTACACCCAGAGTGCAGGGGCGCGCTACACCCAGAGTGCAGGGGCGCGCTACACCCAGAGTGCAGGGGCGCGCTACACCCAGAGTGCAGGGCAGGGCGCGCGCTACACCCAGAGTGCGGAGGGGCGCGCGCTACACCCAGAGTGCAGGGGCACGCTACACCCAGAGTGCAGGGGCGCGCTACACCCAGAGTGCAGGGGCGCGCTACACCCAGAGTGCAGGGGCGACACAGGTCCCAGAACACAGCAGGGACCAGTGGGATCATGCAGTAGGGAACCAGGAAGTGAAGCCATTGGCTCCTGCTGCTGTCAAAGCAATGACACGTGCCAGGGTTGGGGCCAAGTGATACAGTCAGCAGCTATGGCCGCTGACTGTATCATGGAAATGCGCCCACAAGCTAACCCCCTTGGGAGAGCGCATCCCAGAACAGGGGCTAGCTGTTGCGGGGAGGAGCCGAGACGGCCACCGAGGGACCCAGGAAGACCAGGATTGGGGCCACTGTGTGTAAAACAAACTGCACAGTGAAGGCAAGTTTTTTTTTTTAAATAACAAACCTTTACAACCCCTTGATCGCCCCTTAGTGTTTAACCCCTTTCCCTGGCCGTGTCATTTACACAGTAATCAGTGCATTTTTATAGCACGGATCGCTGTATAAAATGTCAATGGTCCCAAAAGTGTCCGATGTGTCCGCCATAATGTCATAGTCCAAAAAAAAAAAATCCCAGATCGCCACCAAATCCTAATAATAAAAAATGCCATAAAACTAGCCAATATTTTGTAGACACTATAACTTTTGTGGAAACCAATCGATATACGCTTATTGTGATTTTTTTTTACCAAAAATATGTAGAAGAATACGTATCGGCCTAAACTGAGAAAGAATTATTATTTTTTACTATGTGATATATATATATATATATTTATTTTTTTTTCAAAATTGTCGCTCTATTTCTTGTTTATAGCGCAACAAATTTCAACCGCAGAGGTGATCAAATACCACCAAAAGAAAGCCCTATTTGTGAGAAAAAAAAAAAAAACACGTCAATTTTGTTTGGGTGCCACGTCGCACGACTGCACAATTGTCAGTTATAGTGACGCAGTGCCGTTTCGCAAAAAAGTGCTCTGGTCAGGAAGGGGGTAAACTCTTCCAGGGGCTGAAATGGTTAAGGATATTTCCAGCTCAGTTTCTGCACTGCGGATGACACAATAAATTTCAGCCGCATCACTTAATGCCAAGAGGCAGCTGCAAAAGCAAACCAAATCTAGAATATATATATATATATATATAAAAATAAAAAATAAAGATATAAATGATGCTAAAAAATAGTTGATGTGTAACATGTAATGTGGGCGGGTAGATCAATGTGGTAAATGTTTCCAGGAACAATTTGAATGAACCCACACTCCCCCCCCCCCCCCCCCCCCCATTATTATCTCTGCTGGCTTCAGAACAGTCCAGGAACATTCTAGTACAATTACCATGGAGTACTGGGACATATCGTCCTGGAATAAGTATTTCCTCTCAAGGGAGTGTTAAATCAGAGGTAATAAAGCTGTGATACAGATGTTTGGGGGGGGGGGCACACAAAACAAGGAAAAAAGATAAAAAAAAGGGAAATAAGAAAAAAGAAAAAAAAAAAAAGGGAAAAAGGATAAAAAATAAAAAAAAAAAAAGAAAGAAAGAAAGGAAAAAAAAAAAAAAAAAAAAAGGGGATAAAAAAGGATGAATAAAAAAGGAAAACAAAAAAAAGGAAAAAAAAAAAAGGGAAAAAGGATAAAAAAGAAAAGAAAAAAAGGAAAAGAAAAAAAGGATAAACAAGAAAAGAAAAAAGGATACAAAGAAAAAAAAGGAAAATAAAAAGAAAAAAAAAGGAGAAAAAAAAAAAGAAGAAAAAGGGAAAAGGATGAAAAAATAAAGTAAAAGGAAAAGAAAAAAGGATAAAAAAAAAGGATAAACAAATAAGAAAAGAAAAACGAAAAAGGATAAAAAAAAAAAGGAAAAAAAAAAAATTTGAATAAAAAAAGGAAGATGATTGCAGGGACCTGGCGGACAGAGTCTGCGGGACCCGCGGGCACGCACCTGCACGACAGCAAATTCAAAGCAACATACAGGTACACCAAAGTATATGTACAGGTGGCGGTCGGCAAGGGGTTAATCTGCGTTTGTTCAGTAGAAATGTTAAGAGCAACAACCGGAGTGCGGATCATTTTCCCCCCCATTACTCTACCCAGCGAGCCCTGTGGATGGAGCCCCCGGGCGCGCTGCCATCTATGTGGTTTATGGGTAGTAGCACTGACTTTTCTGTTTATATTTTGGTCCCGCCAAGCTGTCCGCACAGTCCGCGCTCCCAGCCTCTCCTCCCGACCTTTTGCATAGTCGCAGCTGCCAAGAAGCCCCAGAAATACATCCGTAATTCAATAAGGACTGCTCTTAATTGGAAGGATTACTGCTGACCGGGAGGTCAACCGGAGAGCCATGGGAGAACGATCACACGACTGGTGTCACTAATATCTTACAAAACTTTAAATTTTAAAGCGGAGGGCCACACAAACAAGTGAACCTCCGCTTTTCGGAAACCTCCCCCCCTCCGGTGTCACATTTGGCACCTTTCAGGGGGGAGGGGGGTGCAGATACCTGCTGATATAATATAATACAGGTACCTTCACCCACTTCCGGGCATAGATAGCCGCAGAATCTGCAGATATCTACGCCACTCACCACCCCGTCCGGCGGGGGCCAGTGAAAATGCGCAGTGTGACTCGCACATGCACAGTAGGGAACCGGGCAGTGAAGCCGCAATGCTTCACTTCCTGTTTCCCTCACCCAGGATGGCGGCGGGGGCAGCCGAGACCCAATCGATTGCTCAGCTTCAGCTGCCAACATCGCGGGCACCCTGGACAGGTAAGTGTCCATTTATAGTAAAAGTCACCAGCTGCCGTATTTGAAGCTGCTGGCTTTTATTTTATTTATTTTTTTAGGTAGACCTCCGCTTTAAAGAGGCTGTAACCCCCCCCCCCCAAAAAAAAAAACCTGCAAGACAAAAGGCATAATGAGCTAGTATGCATCACATACTTATGAAACTCTTCCTATAGAACAAAAAAAACTCTCAGTGGGGCCCATACACCACAGAGACGGCTGAAATTTTTCCCGGAATTTTCTTCCGGGTTCACAGGTTTTGACGATGATGTGACTCCCGTGCACGCCGGTCACGGCACAGGGCCCTGAAGAAGTGACATATGCTGCCGTTTCTTCAGCACGCATGCACCGATGACGTTGGGGTATATAGTATACATCTCCTTCCCGGAATTTCTTCCGGGTTCACAGGCTCTGGCGATTATGTGACTCCCGTGCACGCCGGTCACGGCACAGGGCCCTGAAGAAACAGCATATGCTGCAGTTTTTTCAGTGCGCATGCGCCGATGACATTGGGGTATATAGTATACATCTCCTTTCTGGAGTTTCTTCCGGGTACACAGGCTCCAGCGATGATGTGACTCCCGTGCATGCCGGTCACGGCACAGGGCTCCGAAGAATCGGCATATGCCGCCGTTTCTTCAGTGCGCATGTGCCGATGACGTTGGCATATATATCTCCTTCCCAGGGTTTCTTCTGGGTTCACGGGCTCCGCCGATGATGCGACTCCCGAGCACGTCGGTGACGGCACAGGGCCCTGAACAAACGGGATATGCCACTGTTTATTCAGCGCGTATGTGCCAAGGGTGTTGGCGTATACAGTATATATCTCCTTCCTGGAGTTTCTTCCGGGTTCACGGTCGCTGGCGATGATGCGACTCCCGTGCACGTCAGTGACGGCACAGGGCTCCGAAGAAACAGCATATGCCGCCGTTTCTTCAGTGCGCATGTGCCGATGACGTTGGCGTATATATCTCCTTCCCGGAGTTTCTTCCGGGTTCATGGGCTCCAGGGATGATGTGACTCCCGAGCACGTCGGTGACGGCACAGGGCCCCAAAGAAACGGCATATGCTGCTGTTTCTTCAGCGTGCATGCACTGATGACATTGGGGTATATAGTATACATCTCCTTCCCGGAGTTTCTTCCGGGTTCACGGGCTCCGGCGAGGATGTGACTCCCGTGCATGCTGGTCACGGCACAGAGCCCTTAAAAAGCAGCATATGCCACAGTTTCTTCAGAACACATGCCGATGACGTTGGCGTATATAGTATATATCTCCTTTCCGGAGTTTCTTCTCGGTTCACGGGCTCCGGCGATGATGCGACTCCCGTGCACGCCGGTCACGGCACAGGGCCCCAAAGAAACGGCATATGCTGCTGTTTCTTCAGCGTGCATGCACTGATGACATTGGGGTATATAGTATACATCTCCTTCCCGGAGTTTCTTCCGGGTTCACGGGCTCCGGCGAGGATGTGACTCCCGTGCATGCTGGTCACGGCACAGAGCCCTTAAAAAGCAGCATATGCCACAGTTTCTTCAGAACACATGCCGATGACGTTGGCGTATATAGTATATATCTCCTTTCCGGAGTTTCTTCTCGGTTCACGGGCTCCGGCGATGATGCGACTCCCGTGCACGCCGGTCACGGCACAGGGCCCTGAAGAAACGGCTAGTCTGTTGGGGACAGAAATAAAATTCTGAAACAAAATTCCACTTTAAGAGAAAGTAGGACCATGTTATGGATGAGAACACAATCCGGACACCCTGATAGACCGTATCCAGTCTATAGACGCCCGGCACTGGACACATTACATACATTGTGCTTCTCCGGAGCCGCCTGCTTTATCATTTCAGGCCAGCACTATAAAACAGGCAGCGAGAGGCAAATTAACAAGCTATTAACCCATGGCTTGCGTTATCACATACGTCGCACTTAATATTCTGAATGCGATTTTGCCAGAAGACGGCCAGTGATCAAACACATCAAAATTCTGCTTTATCACCGAACTGCCAGCATAGAACGTCTTCCGGAAGCGGGAGCCCAGAGCCGCACGGCCAACCGCGCAGCGCTGCCTGCTCGCGATAAAACTACGAAGGCAATTAGCTCGCTCATCTCGAAGGACGCACGGCTTTCAATCAAAGAGAGCCATAGGAAAGAAAGGCTTTAATCTGTTCTTTTTTAATAGGCGCATTCAATGTCGTAAATCTTTATTTAGTAAATATTAACAGGCATGAATAATTAAATAAATAGGGAGAATGCCTTGGAAGTATGTGTGCGTTGCATTTTAAAGCAATTTACTATAGGAAGGTTACTTAAAGCGAATCTAAACCCAAGAACAACATTTTTATATATCCATATGTGGTGGTTGAATTAGTTTTTCTTTCGCAGTCCATCAGGGCTACATTAATTTCCCCATTGTATCTCTGGAGGAAACCATGATTGTCACGTTACACTGAATTTTAACCAGTTCCTGCCCAACCTATAGACATAGGATGGCCACGCAGGGCAAGCATCATTTTGGGCGGATGTCATATGACGCCCTCCTGGAATGCACCATAGGCCGTGCTACGCCATGATCGGTCCTCAGCTGTGTCCACCCGACAAATCACTGTACTGGGCAGCTGCTGTTACCTTGTGATTGCTGTGAGCAACCACAGAAAATCACATGACAATTGTAAACAATGGATGGCTTCCATTTATTGTGTACAATTGTGTTGTCAAACACAGGTACCCTGTAGCATGTGGTATAGATTCAGGAGGGCACGTTTGTGAAGTCAGGCACTGATGTGGACGAGAAGGTCTGGCTCGCAGTCTCTGCTCAAATTCATCCCAATGGAGTTGGGTTGAGGTCAGGTCTCTGTACAGGCCAGTTGAGTTCCTCCTCCCCAAACTCGGTCATCCTGGTCTTTATGGACCTTGCTTTGTGGATTGGTCCAAATCATTTGGTGGAGGGGGGATTATGGTGTGGGGTTGTTTTTCAGGGGTTGGGCCCCTTTAGTTCCAGTGAAGGGAAGATTTAAGGCATCAGCATACCAAGACATTTTGGACAATTTTATGCTCCCAACTTTGTGGGAACAGTTTGGGGATGGCCCCTTCCTGTTCCAACATGACTGCGCACCAGTTCATGAAGCAAGGTCCATAAAGACATGGATGAGCGAGTTTGGGGTGGAGGAACTTGACTGCCCTGACCTCAACCCAATAGAACACCTTTGGGATGTTCTAGAGTGGAAATTGCGAGCTAGGCCTTTTAGTCCAACATCAGTGCCTGACCTCACAAATGCAGAGTAGAGCTGGGCGATTTGTTCCCCTAAAAAAAAAAAAACAGATTTTTTTTTTAAATAAAAAAAAATCCCAATTTACGACTTGAATCAAGTTTTTTTTTTTTGATGGACACCGCGCCCGTCCAGAGGAGCTGCGGGTAGGAGTTTTTAGGCGAGGCCGCGGACTAGGCTGAAGCCTCGGTGTCGGCCCCTTTCCTGAGGAGCTGCGAGTAGGAGTTGTTAGGCGAGGCCGCGGACAAGGTCGAAGCCTCGGTCTCAGCGCCCGTCCTGAGGAGCTGCGGCAGGAGTTTTTAGGCGAGGCCGCGGACTAGACCGAAACCTCGGTGTCAGCGCCGGTCCTGAGGAGCTGCGGGCAGGAGTTTTTAGGCGAGGCCGCGGACTAGACCGAAGCCTCGGTCTCAGCGCCCGTCCTGAGGAGCTGCGGGCAGGAGTTTTTAGGCGAGGCCGCGGACTAGACCGAAGCCTCGGTGTCAGCGCCGGTCCTGGGGAGCTGCGGGCAGGAGTTTTTAGGCGAGGCCGCGGACTAGACCGAAGCCTCGGTGTCAGCGCCGGTCCTGAGGAGCTGCGGGCAGGCGTTTTTAGGCGAGGCCGCGGACTAGACCGAAGCCTCGGTGTCAGCGCCGGTCCTGGGGAGCTCCGGGCAGGAGTTTTTAGGCGAGGCCGCGGACTAGACCGAAGCCTCGGTGTCAGCGCCGGTCCTGAGGAGCTGCGGGCAGGCGTTTTTAGGCGAGGCCGCGGACTAGACCGAAGCCTCGGTGTCAGCGCCGGTCCTGGGGAGCTCCGGGCAGGAGTTTTTAGGCAAGGCCGCGGCTTCGGGCCTAGTCCGCAGGGTCCGACCATCAATTTTGTTTGGGAGCCACGTCGCACGACCGCACAATTGTCAGTTAAAGTGACGCAGAGCCTAATCGCAAAAAGTCCTCGGGTCTTTGACCAGCGAAATGGTCCGGGGCTTAAGTGTTTAAATAGAAAAAAAATTTTTTTTTTTTGGGCGGTGGTGACAAGATGGTATTTTGCCTGAACCAACAACACACGGTAAAAAAAAAAAAAAAAAAGGAGGAGAACCTTGCGTGATGCCAGGTACCGGTTTCTGTGCCCCAGGGCTGCCCATTGTCTAGAGACAGATTCCGCTTTATAAGCATCTGACGAAGGATCTGATCTATTATTCATTAACCGAGGGCTCATCGGGGAGAAGAAGAAGAATTAGGGACGACTCTGGGAAGATGAAACAGCTGCCGTACCATCACTCTGATATCTTCGCTGTCAAACTACACAATTAATGATTCGCACTTGAGGCTGATGAGAAGAGACACATTACTCACTACAATGGGTTATAGAAGAAGATTAGACTTCCAATACTTTATGTATGAGAATAAACACATACACCACCAGCCTAATACCACTTTAACTACACTTGTGAAGACCTCGAAGGGCAACTCTATTTAAATGCAAATACTCTGAAGCCTTCTACACTATCGGTAGAGGAACTAAGACGATTGGTAATGTTGTAGTTCTTTTAGACTTCGTTCCTTCGGTTCTATAAAATACCTGCGAATTGCCTTATTATTTATATTCGGTATTTTACAGAGCCGATGTAATTGGATGTGTAAAGCTCTGCGAAGTACATCTCTATCTTACAAAGAAGCGTCCTACCGATGTTGTACAAAATAATCAACCTGGAAGGAAACCAATTTTTTCCAAAAAATTCAAAAAGAACACCATCGTCCCACGCAGATAATGTCCTAGGATGAAGAGATGCAGGACAAGAATGTCAACTGCTCATACAGAAAGCCTGATATGATAAAAATGTCAAACATCAGCCATCAACCAATCAATTTTAAACTAGGGTGGAAGTGTCATGTCGTCATCTGGTACAGGGGTGTGTGCGCGCGCCAGTATCATGCGTGGGTGTTCATTTGCTCAGAGACGTGCGCAGGTGCAATATTGTCTGTGACAGACTCACCCAGGACAGAGGATTTTGGAGGGGACTGAATGCTCGCCTCTTACCTTGCGATTATGGGCCCTGGCATTTGGGGGAACGGTGCTCTTTGTGAGCTGTATGCCTGGGGAACCCGTATATGTCATATTAGAGTGACGGATTCATACTGTTGGGACATACAGTGTAAGGAAATGCTAATGCCATCCGCTCCAGCCATCTGTCTGTTCTCTGTGCTAATTGACCCTGCTATTGTGTGAAGATGTCCTGTGTTGACACTTATGATAATGTGTGTTGTATAGCAGGTGAGCGAGGAGACGCGACGTCTACCCTGAAAGGTCATATCTATGAGTTGCCTAGTCTGTGTAAATGATTAGTTAATTAGCTCATGTTAATTTATGTTCTGGTTACCTCCTCTTTAACTGTATATAAGGTTGTATTCTTGGTTCTAATAAACACTCCATGTTCAGCAAACAAGTCTCGTCTCGTTGTGGGCTTGAGAGCAGCTGGAATATCTGATATCTATATCCAGACTAATAGGAAGGAGTATATGATGGAAGCACTCCAGTGGAGTGTGGGACGTTCCGTTATAGCGTCCAAATCCAAATGCCCTATTTAACCACTTGAGATCCACGCAATAGCCAAATGATGGCCACAGCATGGACCTGCTTTGCCGAAAGGCCGTCAAAAGATGTCCTTCGCACGGTCCACGCGTGCCCCCTGCAGTGTGTGCGCGCTGCCGAGACTCGGGTGATTACAGGTCTGAGTAAGGGGCCAATCAGCTGATCACGTGATGTAAACAAAAGCTTGGTAATCTTTTTTTTTCTCCTCACGCCGACATCGTCAAGAGAAAAAAAAAAAAGGCTGATCACTGGCTTATGTGCAAGGGACATTGGTCCTGCGGAGGAAGAGGCAATTCTGTCTCATCTGTGCCCAGCATTACCACCTGCCGGTGCCCACCAGTGCCACCTATCAATGCCCACCAGTGGTGCCAATCAGGGCCTTATCAGTTCCACATAGCAGTGCTGCCTATCAGTGTAACCTATCAGTGCTCATTATTGCCGCCTACGGTGGCCAACAATGCAGCCCATCGGTGACCAACAATGCAGCCTCATCAGCGTCTTAAAAAATAAAAGCCACAGAGGTGATCAACTACCACTAAAAGAAAGCTCTATTTGCGGGGGGAAAATGCTAAAAATTTAATTTGGCTACAGTGCGGAAAATAAGTATTTGAACACCCTGCTATTTTGCAAGTTCTCCCACTTGGAAATCATGGAGGGGTCTGAAATTGTCATCGTAGGTGCATGTCCACTGTGAGAGACATAATCAAAAAAAAATCCCAGAAATCACAATGTATGATTTTTTTAACTATTTATTTGTATGATACAGCTGCAAATAAGTATTTGAACACCTGAGAAAATCAATGTTAATATTTGGTACAGTAGCCTTTGTTTGCAATTACAGAGGTCAAACGTTTCTTGTAGTTTTTCACCAGGTTTGCACACACTGGAGGAGGGATTTTGGCCCACTCCTCCACACAGATCTTCTCTAGATCAGTCAGGTTTCTGGGCTGTCGCTGAGAAACACAGAGTTTGAGCTCCCTCCAAAGATTCTCTATTGGGTTTAGGTCTGGAGACTGGCTAGGCCACGCCAGAACCTTGATATGCTTCTTACAGAGCCACTCCTTGGTTATCCTGGCTGTGTGCTTCGGGTCATTGTCATGTTGGAAGACCCAGCCTCGACCCATCTTCAAAGCTCTAACTGAGGGAAGGAGGTTGTTGCCCAAAATCTCGCAATACATGGCCCCGGTCATCCTCTCCTTCACCAATGTGCAGAAAAACACCCCCAAAGCATGATGCTACCACCCCCATGCTTCACAGCAGGGATGGTGTTCTTGGGATGGTACTCATCATTCTTCTTCCTCCAAACACGGTTAGTGGAATTATGACCAAAAAGTTATATTTTGGTCTCATCTGACCACATGACTTTCTCCCACGACTCCTCTGGATCATCCAAATGGTCATTGGCAAACTTAAGACGGGCCTTGACATGTGCTGGTTTAAACAGGGGAACCTTCCGTGCCATGCATGATTTCAAACCATGACGTCTTAGTGTATTACCAACAGTAACCTTGGAAACGGTGGTCCCAGCTCTTTTCAGGTCATTGACCAGCTCCTCCCGTGTAGTCCCGGGCTGATTTCTCACCTTTCTTAGGATCATTGAGACCCCACGAGGTGAGATTTTGCATGGAGCCCCAGTCCGAGGGAGATTGACAGTCATGTTTAGCTTCTTCCATTTTCTAATGATTGCTCCAACAGTGGACCTTTTTTCACCAAGCTGCTTGGCAATTTCCCCGTAGCCCTTTCCAGCCTTGTGGAGGTGTACAATTTTGTCTCTAGTGTCTTTGGACAGCTCTTTGGTCTTGGCCACGTCAGTAGTTGGATTCTTACTGATTGTATGGGGTGGACAGGTGTCTTTATGCAGCTAATGACCTCAAACAGGTGCATCTAATTTAGGATAATAAATGGAGTGGAGTTGGACATTTTAAAGGCAGACTAACAGGTCTTTGAGGGTCAGAATTCTAGCTGATAGACAGGTGTTCAAATACTTCTTTGCAACTGTATCATACAAATAAATAGTTAAAAAATCATAAATTGTGATTTCTGGAGAAAAAAAAATTGGATTATGTCTCTCACAGTGGACATGCACCTACGATGACAATTTCAGACCCCTCCATGATTTCCAAGTGGGAGAACTTGCAAAATAGCAGGGTGTTCAAATACTTATTTTCCGCACTGTATATGACCGCGCAATTGTCAAAGTGTATCAGCGCTGAAAGCTGAAAATTGGTCTTGGCAGGAGGGGGGTTTAAGTGCCTGGTATGGAAGTGGTTAAGGAAGAAAGCAGAGACAGGAGGATTACTGGATGATCTTCAACTTGGTCGTGTTCCTTACTTCCAGGTATCCTGCATTAATTCAGATTCCTTGTTACTAACTCGACCTGCCTCTGGATTTTTGCTTTGCGTCACCTCTAGTTGTGACCTTGGTTTAAGGACTCCGCTTCTTCTGATTAACCGTGTTTGACCCTGGCTTGGCTCTCAACTATTCTGCTGTGTCCACCATGTGATCACCATGTATGACCCTGGTTTTGGCACCTGAACACGTTGCCTCTTCTCTTACAGACCCTTTGTGTATGACCTTGGCCTGGATCTTGACCTTGATCACGCCACTCTGGTTTCTCCTCATCAGTCTAATTTTCAACCATCTTCATCCACTAGGAGTGTCATGACATCACCTATGACTGAATATGACCTTCTTCATCATAGGAATGCCCTGTCCGCCTGCCTTAGAACTACCCAGTTGGAGGTTTTCTGCAGCAGCCACCAGCAAACCAACTTTCGTCAGCCATGCTTCTTTAAGCCTTGCACTCCCTTTTATCAACTCCAGGGGGGTGTTTGGATGACAAGGGAAGACCTCTCATCCCTTTGGCCTCCAACCAGGTATGCAACTGAAAGACTAAATGTGACGATGGACACGTTCCATTTAAATCGCCATGGCTTTGCGAGCCAAGAAGAGTGTTTCGCTCAAATTTTTTTTGTGAATTTTGGCCATTGTTCCTTATCCAGGACTACCCAGCAAACCCATCTGTGGAGTACATGGTACTGGAACAGAAGGAAAAGGGTAATTGCAATATTGTCCCAAATTCCAATAGCCAGCAGTAACGGGACACAACCACATGATCTAATTAAAATCAGCCCTTTGATGGGTGCACCTGGAGCGGTGATGGCAAACCTTGGCACCCCAGATGTTTTGGAACTACATTTGCCATGATGCTTGTAACGGCACCCCAAATGCGACAGAAGTTAAAGCCCATTAGGATATTCCCTTTCCGAACACAAGGCAGCTACCGACACTCCACAGTCAGGCGAACAAGATAATAATTCTTCCCCAGAGACGAGACACAGCTCTGTATGAAGTTCAAGCAGGTCTGATCCTTTTATTGAGAAATACCGGCTCTTATATACAATTTAGGATACTGCAGTAACCAAACAATGACCCAACTCCACCCACAATATCACACAATGTTTACCTAACGAGCCCCCCAATACACATCATCCTCAATACATCTCTTTAGCAGACATCCCGACTCCGGGACTGACCTAATTTACATGAGCTAATTAACTACAGCTAATGACTCAGACACCTGACCTTTAGGCTGTCTGTTAACTTACAATACACATCATCACAGGACTCCTTCACACAATACAGGGTCAATTAGCACAAGCCACAATGAAAGCTCCTTAGAAGTTAGTCTGGATTCAATTTACATTACACAGGCAGCCAGGTAGCTGGAGGTGATGACATTAACATCTTTCAATTAACCTGTTGAGTTCAGAACCAACAAACAGTAATTGGTTCTTTACAGATATCCTGGAATATATTGTGGATAATAACCACACAACAGTCCCATCTCAGGTAGTCTAAGATATATTCTAAATGTCCATTATTTTCTGGCTCATGCTTTCTAAGAGCTTCTGGTATCCACGGCCCCTCCCGTTACAATGCTCATGCACCCTGCAGTGTAGTTGAGCATCATGGGAAATGTAGTTTCAAAACATCTGGGGTGCCAAGGTTCGCCACTACTGATCTAGAGCATCCAGGTGTAGAAATGCGGTGCACAACGTGTAGCCTTACCACCAACAGATATAACTGATGCAGCATATACAGCCAAATTCATTATTTACGGCCAGTCATACAGTTAGATGGGAAGAGCACGCCTCCTCCCAGTCTTCCATCATCAAATCAGGCATGGAGTATCTGCCACTTATCTTGGGCTGCCAGAGGGGAACTAATGATCGATGTAGAAGGTGGGAGTAAACATCTGCGATTAAAGGCCTTAGGGCCCCCAAGACCTCAATTCACCTATCATAGGGAAGTCCGAGAACCGGAGAGCAGCAAGACCAAATTGGTCTTGTAAGGCGTGACGAAGCTGCGGGTACCGGTAGAAAACTGCCTGAGGGAGGTTATATTTTCTTTGCAAGTCAGCAAAAGAGGTCAGCACATCCCCAGTATAAAATGTCATCTAAGAGAGTCAAGTCCCTATGCTCCCAGAAGGCACTGTCAGCAAATTTCAACATCTACGAGGAAACACGGTGTTAATCCACAGAGGTAAAGCTACGGTTATGTTATCAAATCCATCAAGGCGTTTTAGCCTCTTTCCAGACCAACCGTGTCAAGGTCAAAATTGGTAGGCAAACTTTTGGCATTAAATTTAGAGGCACCTCCAAGGCTATTAAAGTGGTTGTAAACCCTTACAATCCACATTTTACTACAGATAAGCCTGTGACAGGCTCATCCAGCACATCCCCGGACCCTCTTATGTCTAAACTCATCTTATGTCCACTAGGGGCATAGGATGACTGGGAAATGATATATTGGACTACCTGGGATGGGATTATTATGTAATTATTATCCACAATATATTCCAGGATATCTGTAAAGAACTATTTACTGTTTGTGGAGTCTAAACTCAACGGGTTAATTGTAAGAGTGACTCATTCATACTGTTGGGGGACACACAGATGCTAATGTTCCTCATCTCCAGCCATCTGTCTGTTCTCTGTGCTATATGACCCTGCTATTGTGTGAAGAAGTCCTGTGTTTACACTTATAACGCGTATTGTATAGCAGGAGATGTGACGTCTACTCTAACAAGTCATATCTATGAGTCGCCTAGTCTGGGTAAATGATTAGTTAATTAGCTCATGTTAATTTATGTTCTGGTTACCTCCTCTTTAACCACTTGTCAATCGCTCGCCGTCAAATGACGGCGGGCGGAAGACTCCATTGCTCTGACAGGACATCATATGACGATCGCCGCCGGGCACACGCGATTGCCCAGTAACTGAGCAGGGACGTGGAGCTCTGTGTGTAAACACAGAGCTCCACGTCCTGTCAGGGAGAGAGGAGACCGATCTGTGTCCCTTGTACATAGGGACACAATCGGTCACTTCCCCTAGTCACCCCCCTCCCCCTACAGTTAGAACACAAACTAGGAAAAACATTTAACCCCTTCCCTACCAGTCACATTTGTACAGTAATCAATGCATATTTATAGCACTGTATGAATGTGATTGGTCCCAAAAATGTCACAAAAGTGTCCGATGTGTTGCTATAATGTCGCAATCCCAATAAAAAATAAAATAAAAAATAAAATAAATCGCAGATCGCCTCCATTTCTAGTAAAAAATAAATAATAAAAATGCCATAAAACTATCCCCTATTTTGTAAACGCTATAAATTTTGCGCAAACCAATCGATAAACGCTTATTGCATTTTTTTTTTACCAAAAATAAGTAGAAGAATACGTATCGGCCTAAACTGAGGAAAAATATTTATTTTTTTATATATTTTGGGGAATATTTATTATAGCAAAAAGTAAACAATAAAGGGATTTTTAAATACAGCTTACCTGTAAAATCCTTTTCTTGGAGTACATCACGGGACACAGAGCGGCATATTCATTACTATGTGGGTTATATGGAGTACCTTCAGGTGTGGACACTGGCAATCTTCAAACAGGAAGTCCCCTCCCTATATAACCCCCTCCCCTAGAGGGAGTCCCTCAGTTTTGTAGCAAGCAGTATGCCTCCCAAAATGGTCACCCAAAAGAGGGGTGGGAGCTCTGTGTCCCGTGATGTACTCCAAGAAAAGGATTTTACAGGTAAGCTGTATTTAAAAATCCCTTTTTCTTTCTCGTACATCACGGGACACAGAGCGGCATATTCATTACTATGTGGGATGTCCGAAAGCAATGCTTTAATGAGGGGAGGGAGACATCTTCCAAAGAAGGATTCAATTTAGAGATAAACTCAAATCATAATAATTCCAACTTAGTCAAGAAAAAACTTTTTTTTTTTTTTTTTTTTTTTATAACCAAGGGTGTTTCTGATCCCGAGGATTTCAAACTGCAGCCTGTAGTACTGCCTGTCCAAAGGCAGAATCCGCATTCCTTCTCACGTCTAGTTGATAAAACCTTGTAAACGTGTGGACTGATGACCACGTTGCTGCCTTGCATATCTGAGCCATAGAGATCTGATGATGTGCTGCCCAAGAGGCGCCCATGGCCCTGGTAGAATGGGCCTTTACCGACAACGGAGGAGGCAACCTCTTCAACCCGTAGGCTTGAATGATTAATTGTCTAATCCATCTTGAGATGGTGGATTTTGCAGCTGCCTGCCCCTTCTTGGGGCCATCTGGTAGAACGAATAACACATCTGTTTTCCGGATCTTTTCTGTAGCTTTAAGATAGGCCTTCATGGCCCGGACAATATCCAAGGTATGCAGCAACCCCTCCTTTCTAGATGTAGGTTTTGGAAAGAAGGATGGAAGTACCAAATCCTGGTTTAAGTGAAATTTGGATATAACCTTTGGTAGAAAGGAAGGATGGGGCCGGAGAACTGCCCTGTCCTTATGCAGAACAAGATATGGTTCCTTACACGATAAGGCTGCTAATTCTGACACTCTCCTGGCCGAAACTATGGCGACCAAGAAAACCAATTTTCTTGTCAGTAAGAGTAAAGGAATCTCAGCCAAAGGCTCAAAAGGCTGTTTCTGTAGAGTGGACAGGACAAGATTTAGGTCCCAAGGACAAACTGGTGACTTGACAGGAGGATTAATACGCAAGACCCCCTGTAAGAAGGTCTTTACCAGCGAGTGGGTGGCCAGCGGCCTCTGAAACCACACTGACAGAGCTGAGATCTGTCCTTTGATTGTGCTTAGTGCCAGGCCTTTATCCACTCCTAGCTGGAGAAAACTTAACACCCTATCAATAGTATATTTGCGGCAATTCCATCCTTTGGATTCACACCAGCCTATATAGTTCCTCCACACCCTGTAATAAATTACCCTGGAGACCGGCTTTCTAGCCTTAATCAGGGTAGGGATTACCTGCCTAGACAGACCCCTACCCCTGAGAATCAGGGATTCAGCCTCCAGGCCGTCAAATTTAGACGTTGTAATGTAGGGTGGAGGATCGGACCTTGTGAGAGTAGGTCTGGTTGTAGAGGAAGAGTCCAAGGGTCTCCCACTGCCATATTCAGGACTAGCGAGTACCAAGCCCTCCGGGGCCAAGCTGGAGCTATTAGAATGACTGGCTTGTGCTCCACTCTGATCCTGCGCAACAGGCGGGGGAGTAACTGTAGTGGAGGGAATGCATATAGAAGTTTGAATTGATGCCAAGGGCACACCAACGCATCGGTTCCGCAGGCCATAGGATCCCTCGCTCGCGACACGAACCTGTCTAGTTTCTTGTTGAACCTGGATGCCATTATATCTACGTCTGGCGTTCCCCACCTCTGGCAGATTGTCTGAAAGACCTGGGGATGCAGAGACCACTCCCCTGGCAACAGACTCTGGCGACTTAAGAAGTCTGCCTGCAGGTTGTCCACTCCTGGAATGAATATCGCTGAAATGCAGGGTACATGAGCCTCTGCCCATTGAAAAATCAAGTTCACTTCCCTTTGAGCGGCCTGGCTCCTGGTTCCCCCTTGGTGGTTTATGTATGCCACCGCCGTGGCATTGTCTGACTGGATTCTCACCGGGAACCCCTTTAATCTGGAGGTCCACGCCAACAGGGCTAGGCGAGCCGCTCTGATTTCCAAGATATTGATGGAGAGCTGCCTCTCTGCTTTCACCCAAGTTCCCTGGCGGGAGAACCCCTCGAAGACCGCCCCCCAGCCTGCCAGGCTGGCGTCTGTGGTAACTACCTTCCAGACAACAGGGCTGAAGGATCTTCCCTTTAGAAGGTTCTGAGGGTTCAACCACCAGGCCAGGCTTTGTCGGACCCTTGATGATAGCGTCAAAGGGGACTCTAAGGCATGTGCCCTCTTGCCCCAGGCTGCTAAAATGGCTGCCTGTAGGACGCGAGTGTGGATCTGAGCGTAAGGTACTGCCTCGAATGTGGCCACTAGCTTGCCTAGTAATCGCATACACAGGCGAATAGTTGGTCTTCTCTTGTTTATAACCAACTGAACCAACCCCTTGATCGCCTTGATCTTTACAAGGGGCAGGAACACCTTTTGACGTTCCGTGTCTAACCTCATGCCGAGGTATTCCAACTGCTTTGTAGGCTGGAATGCTGACTTTCCCTGGTTTAGGACCCAGCCGAATTCTTCGAGGTACCGAACCGTGAGGTTTACTGCCTTCTGCAGACCCGTCCGTGAATGATCTATAATTAAAAGGTCGTCCAAGTATGCTAGGACTGTGACTCCTTGGATTCTTAAATTGGCCAGAACTGGGGCTAGGATCTTCGTGAATACCCGGGGGGCCGTGGCCAGCCCGAAAGGGAGCGCCCTGAATTGGAAGTGTCGCTGCCCGACCGCGAAGCGTAAAAACCTTTGATGCGACTGACAGATTGGTACATGAAGGTAAGCATCTTTTATGTCTATGGAGGCCAGAAAATCGTTCTTCTGAAGCGCGGCGGCTGCTGACCGGATGGATTCCATCCGGAAGGACCGCACCCTTAGATAACCGTTTAACCTCTTTAGGTCCAAGATTGGCCTGACATCGCCGTTGGGCTTTGGTATGACAAAGAGATTGGAATAGAAACCTAGGCCTTGCTCTTGGGCTGGCACTTCTAAAATTACGTCCTGGCAAAGCAGGTGATCCAAGGCTGCCAGCATTGAGGCCTTCCTTGCTGGATCCCTTGGTAGCCTTGATTCTTGAAAATGAGGCGGAGGATACCTTAGAAATTCCAGTCTGTAACCTGTGGTTACAGATGCCCGGACCCATTTGTCGGGGATCTTGGCTTCCCAAACTTCTGAGAAGAGACGAAGCCTTCCCCCCACCCGTGAGAGTGGGGGCGCCCCTTCATAAGGCAGACTTAGGGGCTGCCTTTGACGGCTTGCGATACCACGGCTTCTTACCCCCAGGGGTTTGTCCCTGCGATCTACTGTTACCGTTGGATCGCGCAGGCGGCCGTCGATACTGCCTGGAATTAGAGGGCCCCGAGACAGGAAAAAGCTGCCTTTTAAATGTAGGAGCCCGGAATGTCTTTTTGACCGGTAAAAGGGTACTCTTGCCATTTGAAATAGTCTGAATATATTTATCCAGATCCTCTCCGAAGAGTCGCCCTCCATGGAAGGGAAATCCTGCCAGAAGCTTTTTGCATGGGGGTTCTGCCGCCCAGTTCTTCAACCATAAGAGCCTTCTCATGTGTACCAAACATAGTGATAAACGAGAAGCCTGCTGGATGGAATCTTTTATAGCATCTACCGCAAAACACAGAACTCTGGGAATGTCAGCAAACTCTTCTGCTTGTTGGGTAGGCATGTCTTTTAACATCTCTTTTGTCTGGTCTTTTAATGCCTGACAAACTCCAATTGCAGCTACCGCTGGCTGCACCACTGCTCCTGCCGTAGCAAAGGATGCTTTTAAAAGTGTTTCTAATCTTTTATCAACCGGATCTCTAAACATATGTATATTTTCCACCGGGCAAGTTAGTGATTTATTCACACATGAGATGGCTGCATCCACTACTGGGAGCTTCCATCTCTTGGAGAATTTTTCCTCCATGGGATAAATGACCGCAAATCTTTTCGGTGGCAGAAAAACCCTGTCCGGCCGTACCCAATCCCGAAAGATCAATTCCTCCAAGAGAGGATGGACCGGAAAAACTGCGTTGCTTAACGGGGCTCTCAAAGAGCCCAGAGAGGATACCGGAGGAACCTGAGGTTCTGGTAATGGCAAGCTAAATGCCGAGCGGACCATGTCCGTCAAAGACTGTACCCACAGTCTTTCTGTCTGGGAGTCTGAAAATGGTTCCTCAGAGGTAGACCCCTCAATCCCTGAACCCTCTTGGTTCAGGTCCAGTTGATCCTCCTGTGATTCTAATTCCTCCGGAGAGAGAATCTCAGCATCTGAGGATACACTGCCTGGTGATGGGGATCTACCCGTTTCTTACCAGGAATAGCTCTAGCAATCAATGCTGCTATTCTCTCTTCTAGCCCCCCTAGGGATACGGCTAGCATCTCCTCTGTGATAAACACAGGGCTGGGCTGATCGGGCCAGCCTCCGCACCAGATCCCCCTAATGGCTCATCCAAGGCGCTTCTTAAATTAATAAGCTGCGGGGAAAGAATCGGCATATCAGAATCAGAAAGGGAACCCTTTTGTTTTTTGGTCTTTTTTGTACCCTTTGACCCCGAACCCTTGGAAGCCATAATAAAAAATCGAGGGGACTCCGCCCACACAACAGACTGTAGTGGCCAGGAGTACAATTCCAGAGTTTAGGGGAAAGTAGATCACTAGTGTCCCCACAAACTGATGGGCCTGTATGTTGGTCTTTTTTTTTTTTTTTTTTTTTTTTTAAATAATTATATATTTTCTATGACCATACATAATGCCCCTAACTTAAGTTTGCCAGCCTCCAACCTGCTGTCAAATAAGGGGGATTCTTTGGCTTAACAATAGACATTGGGACAAAGTCCACATGTACTACCCCTTTTCCGCCACCGGGAGTCACTGTTCTGCCGCCCTGCGTCCTCTCTTGAAACAATCAGCCACAGACTGAGCCCTGACAAGGCCTGCTGTCTATAACAGCAGAAGGGCGCGCCTGTATGACGCCGCAGGCCCGCCCCCCCCCCCGCCCTCCTGTCCGGATGGCGCGAAAATTCGTCAATAAGACGCGCGCGTGCACGCGCGCGCGCGCGGTACCCGGAAACAGGAAGAACATGGAGGAGCCGCGCTGCTGGAGATCCATGGCGCAGAAACGGCGGCAGATTCAAAAACTCCCGGCCAGGTAGGACTCTTTTAAGGCCCCTAAGGATCCTTTACTAGCCTCTAGGAAGAAACAGCAGGTTAGCTAGCAACACACTTTAGACAGGGGGGCCTAGTAATGGGGGGAGAAAGGGTGTCATCCTGTCTCTAAGACATAGTGATCACAGTTGCCCATGCAGAGCATACTCAGGCTATCCCCCCTTTTAGGTTACCCCGGGGAGCCTGCTGTCGAACCAAGTCCCGCAGGCTCCCCCTTACCTGCTCCATGCTGCAGGATGTTTGACCAGCAAACTGATCCAGTCTTCTCCCATCTCCGTGGGTAGCGTAGTAGACCTTCAGGCCCTGGGGTCCTATGAAGGTACCCACTGTCCTGGACCTATATAGCACCCTGGCAAAACAGGAACCTTATGGTTTTTGCAAACTCCAAGTCCTGGGCCCAGGGTCCAGCCCTCCAAAGAGGAGCATTATAGGCAAAACCCCACGGTTTGGGGCCCGGGTACTGTCCACTTTGGCACTGAGGCTCCTTGGACAGATCCGGTTAGCCCGCCCTTAATCCCAAAGGATGTGGAGCAAAGCTATTCCGTGACCAACACCTAAGACACTGGCGAAAAAACTGAGGGACTCCCTCTAGGGGAGGGGGTTATATAGGGAGGGGACTTCCTGTTTGAAGATTGCCAGTGTCCACACCTGAAGGTACTCCATATAACCCACATAGTAATGAATATGCCGCTCTGTGTCCCGTGATGTACGAGAAAGAAATTGCATTTTTTTTCAAAATTGTCGCTCTATTTTTGTTTATAGCGCAAAAAATAAAAACCGCAGAGGTGATCAAATACCACCAAAAGAAAGCTCTATTTGTGTGGGAAAAAAAGGACGCCAATTTTGTTTGGGAGCCACGTCGCACGACCGCGCAATTGTCGGTTAAAGCGACGCAGTGCCGGAAGCTAAAATTTCGCCTTGGCAGGAAGGGGGTAAAACCTTCTGGGGCTGAAGTGGTTAAACTATATAAGGTTGTATTCTTGGTTCTATTAAACACTCCATGTTCAGCAGACAAACAAGTCTCGTCTCGTTGTGTGCTTGTGAGCAGCTGGAATATCTGATATCTATATCCAGACTGATAGGAAGCGGTATATGACGGAAGCACTCAAGCGGAGTGCGGGACCTTCCGTTACAAAGCCTATAGACTTACTTGTAGCTACCTTGGATAGCTCCTAAACCTGCATGATTTAGGAGATATATCCCCCTGTATCAGCATGTGCTGAAGTCATCGGCACATGCGCGCTGAAGCAACGGCTCATTCGTGCCGTTATCAGCGGCTCCCGCGCGTGAGTGACGTCATCACGGCTCCAGGCAATCACAGCGCCGGAGCCTGCGCTACCTGTAAATAACTCCGGGAGAGATGTCGTCGGCCGGACCACTGTACGGGGATCGCTGCGGGGGGCTTCGATCTAAGGTGAGCATTTCATAATGAGCTAGTCTACTATGCAGACTAGCTCATTATGCCTTTGTCTTGCAGTTTTTTTTTTTTTTGTGGAGCGAGTTTACAACCACTATAATAGACGTTTTAAAGGATCACTAAAGGATTTTTTTTTTTTTAGCTAAATAGCTTCCTTTACCTTACTGCAGTACTGGTTTCATGTCCTTATTGTTCGTTTTTGCTTTGAAGTTGCTGTAATCCTGCTCTGATCTCCACACTTCCTGCTTGTCTGTTTTTCTTATAACCACCATACTGGGAGCTTTCTCTCGATGGTTTAAGCTGTCATTACTGTGTGTCTAAAACTTCCCAGAACCAATCAGATTCATTTTAAAAACAAAACACTGCCCTGGATTTGTTTTTGTTCTGTGTGTCTATTTCTACTTTGCAGAAACATGAAGCCAGTTCAAAAGTGAAACTAACCTGCAGGCACATTATATGATTGATTTTTATCTATTTTTAATCATTTTGAAAAGGAATCAGGTAACTATTATGTCTCTATACTCTGTAAACAGTCATTTCAGCAACAAAAATTTTTTTTTTCCTTTAGTGACCCTTTAATTGAAGCACATACGCCAAATGAGACTCCACCACCGCTGGAGCGACAGGTACCAGCCAATCAGCTTTTAGTAAAAAAAATGTCAAGTATAAATGTAAACTCGCATGTCGGGGAGCCTACAAGTTGATTGCACTGCAAGTTACACATCACCGCAAATTCCAGAGTGAGAGCAATAATAGCAGGCCCATTATTTATGGCTAATTGTAAAATGATGACCTGTACAGGCTTTTAAAGTGTTACCTATAGAAAATATAGGGAACTTAAAGCGGAGGTATTTATTTTATTTAAGCCAGCAGCTACAAACACTGTAGCTGCTGACTTAATAAGCACACTTACCTGTCCAGGGTGTATGGACAAGGTGTATATGTTTTTGTTTTTCACATTTTGAGAGCCTTTTTATCTATTTTTTTTTTTTTTTTTTTAGGGTGGACCTCCACTTTTAAGTTTGTCCTCATTTCACTGGTGCACACTTGTTATCCATTTACTTGGCGAGACCGCGTCTTTTTATATTTTACCAAAAAATTGGTTAATTTATAGCATTTCTATGCCCTAAAATTAAACTTTACTGTATTTTTTACTGAAATTTTGCATTTTATAAACCATTGCGCTAATATAGTGCGACATAAAAAAAATTGGAAATGCCACCATTTTATTCTCCGAGGTGTTTGCTTTTGGGAAAATATATCAAGATTGGAGTTTTGTAACTTTCAGGCTTAAATATATATATTTATTAACCACTTAAGGACCCCTTCACGCTGATATATGTTGGCAGAATGGCATGGCTGGGTACCTGTACGTTACCCTTTAAGCCCAGCCATGGGGTGGCACGTGCACGCCACCCGGGCCGAAGCTCCGCGCCCGCGAGACCTGATCGTTGGTGTCCCGCGATCGGTCCTCCGGAGCTGAAGAACGGGGAGAGGTAAACACCTTCCCTGTTCTTCAATGTGGCAGTGTCATTCATCGTCTGTTCCCCGATATAGTGAAACACGATCAATGACGTTACACGTCCAGCCCCGCCCCCTACAGTTAGAAACACATATGAGGTCACACTTAACCCCTTCAGCGCCCCCTAGTGGTTAACGCCCAAACTGCAATTGCCATTTTCGCAGTAAACAATGTATTTTTATTGCATTTATTGCTGTTAAAATGACAATGATCCCAAAAATGTGTCAAAATTTTCCGATGTGTCCGCCATAATGTCGCAGTCACGAAGAAGAAGAAAAAATAAAAAAAAGCAATAAAACTATCTCCTTTTTTGTAAACGCTATAAATTTGACGAAAACCAACCGATAAACGCTTATTGCGATTTTTTTTAATCAAAAATAGGTAGAATACGTATCGGCCTAAACGGATAAAAAAAAAAAAATATTGTAAATCTTATTTTTTTTCGGGATATTTATTATAGAAAAAAGTAAAAAAATATAGATTTGTTTTTCAAAACTGTTGCTCTATTTTTGTTTATAGCGCAAAAAATAAAAACCGCAGAGGTGATCAAATACCACCAAAAGAAAGCTCTATTTGTGGGGAAAAAAGAAGAAGGATGCCAATTTTGTTTGGGAGTCACGTCGCACGACCGCGCATGCAGTGCCGAATTCGCAAAAACTGGCCAGGTCCTTTACCTGCATAAGTCTTAAGTGGTTAAACAAGTATTAAAAAAAAAAAAAAAACACGGCAGCGAGGGAGTTAGAGGGAACATAAAAACAGAACGATAATTTGTTGCTTTAAAACTAGACATGTGCACTCGTTTTCGTCTGTCGAATGTACTTAACCTTAACGCCATTAGTCCAAGATTATTCTACATAGAGAGGAAAGATCCGATGTTATAGAGAGAATAACTGCTGGAATTGGGTGGGGGAAGTAAAAAGGTTTTATTTTTATTTTATTTTCTTTAAATCATGTGTTTGTTATTCCTGGTAAAAAAAATATATTTTTCTGGAAAAGTTTATTATTTATTTTTAATACCACTGGAGTGATCCTTTAAACAAGCTCAGCATATTGGCTGTACAAACATTATCTGTTCTCTATCAGGCGCGATCCACTCTCCCCATCTCCATCCCATGAGACGCGGCGCGCTTAGCTCACATAACCCTGACACACCAACTGAGCCTATTACCGGCAGACAACGTTAAGGGGTAATTCGATCAGGAAATAGCGTTCCTAATGGCTTTTTGCAAGCTAGGATCATAATTTAATTTATCAGATGCGGGCCTGGCTCCATCAATCATTCCCCATTCAGCAGCGACCGCGGACTAGCAGCCATTTTCAATAACTGCTTTCGGTTCTGGGCCTACGCCTCAGCGCCGGCTTCCATCCCATCGCTTCTCCGAGGTCTAAATGTTAATACGTCGATTATTGATACGTCTGACATACGCTTAAAATGCCAGACAGCCAACATTTGTCACATAATACCATTTTTTAAAACTGAACTGACACGGCTGACCGGATACCGCGGGGAAAGCGATTCATTGGCGTGACATTTGGACAGGATTATTACACTGGAGCGACTTCCTTTTTGCTGAAAATAACTGCCCCGTAAAATGAACAAGCTCAGAGAAAATCGGGAAGTTTTTTTGTTGTTGTTCCTCTTTATTAAAAAAAATCTCCCCCACTGTAATATCCACATTCCACCCCCCCCCCCACTGGAATATCCACATCTCCCCCCCCCACTGGAATATCCACATCTCCCCCCCCCCACTGGAAAGTCCACATCTCCCCCCCCCACTGGAATATCCACATCTCCCTCCCCCCACTGGAAAATCCACATCTCCCCCCCCCCCCCACTGGAAAAATCCACATCTCTCCCCCCCCCCCCCACTGGAAAATCCACATCTCTCCCCCCCCCCACTGGAAAATCCACATCTCTCCCCCCCCCCCCACTGGAAAATCCACATCTCTCCCCCCCCCCCACTGGAAAATCCACATCTCTCCCCCCCCCCCACTGGAAAATCCACATCTCCCCCACTGCAGTGGCATCACTAGGGTTGGTGTCACCCAATGCAAAAAAAAAAATGGTGTCACCCCCCCCCCTTCAACTATAGACATCCCCACCTCAGTACAGACACGCCCCCCTCAGTAGTAAAGACAGTAAGCCTCCTCAGTGCAGACACCTCCCCACTAGTACAGACAGTAACCCCCCTCAGTGCAGACACCTCCCCACTAGTACAGACAGTAACCCCCCTCAGTGCAGACACCTCCCCAGTAGTAAAGACAGTAACCCCCCCCTCAGTGCAGACACCCTCCCCCAGTAGTACAGACAGAAACCCCCCCTCAGTGCAGACACCCCCCCCCCACTAGTACAGACAGTAACCCCCCTCAGTGCAGACACCCCCCAGTAGTAAAGACAGAAACCCCCCTCAGTGCAGACACCCCCCCCCAGTAGTACAGACAGTAACCCCCCTCCTCAGTGCAGACACCCCCCCACTAGTACAGACAGTAACCCCCCCTCAGTGCAGACATCCTCCCCTGTAGTATAGACAGTAACCCCCCCTCAGTACAGCATACCTCCCAACATTTTAAAAATCCACTGCGGACAGCAGTTGATAAGCGGGGGGGGGGGGGGGAATTGACATTGTTGAATGGGGGGAATTGCATGAAGTTGTTGAGCGGGGGGTGGGTAAACCCTACTGCTGTACCTCCTACTGCCACGCTGCCCATTCAGCTGGCTTGTTGAGCGGGGGGCGGCCGCATTCTCTCATCGGTGCCGACAGCCAGCCACAGACTGTCATTAGCAAGGCTGTCGGCTCTCCACAGTCCCCCACGCGCCGCTCTGGTTCCTCCTGCCTCCTCTTGCGGTGCAGGAAAATTAACCCTTTGCGGGACTGCAGGAACATCCTGTCTGTGCGGGACGTTCCCGCAGAATCCGTGCGTGTTGGGAGGTATGAGTACAGGCACCCCCCAGTTGTACAGACAGTAACCCCCCCTTAGTGCAGACACCCCCCCAGTTGTACAGACAGTAACCCGCCTTAGTGCAGACACCCCCCAGTAGTACAGACAGTAACCCCTCAGTGCAGACCCCTCATCAGTATGACTTCCAGTCCCCCTTGCAGACCTTAGACAGCGGCGTGTGTCCCTCGAGCGTGGGCTCCTCCTCCTCTGTGGGTGTAAACAGAGAAGAGGGCCACCGCCGGGTATACCAAGATGGCCGCAACTCTGGAGCTAGGCCGAAGCCGCTGCCTTTCCGCAGCGGCAATCCGCGGATCGCATAGTGTGCCGATCTGAAGGAGGTGACCCACAGATCAACAGTGAATAGTTGCACCACTAGTTGGAAGAACAAAACCCTAGAGCAGTAGAGGTCATAATGCCACCCTAAAGCCAGCTATAGATCCAAAATTTGTCTTGTTCAGCAGGAGTTTGACGATTATATATTTTTTTTTTTGGGGGGGGGGGGGGATATTTATTATAGCAAAAGGTAAAAAAAATATTTTTTTTCCCCAAGATCGTTATATATATATATATATATTTTGGCTTGCCTGCTCGCCCCTCCCCCCTCAAGAGGCTTTCTCCACAGCAGGGAAAAAGCCTTGCATTACTGTGTGGAGTTACAGACAGAAGAACAGGAAGTGAGGATTTCTCAGAAGAAATAAGGACATTTAAAAGCAAAATGGACGGATGAGGTAAGTGAAGGAGGACTGCACTGAGGTAAAGGAGGCTATTTAGGAAGAAAAATTACCTTTACAACCCCTTTTAGTGTGTCCTAGGGAGTGATTCGAACTGTTAGGGGGCGTGGCTACGAGTGACACGCCAATCAGAGGGAGCAGACGAATTGTGTCCTGTCACCAGGAAGAACAATGAGGTGTGGTTACACTGACATCTCCCCGCTCTTCAGCTCTGTGATCCGATTGCGGGACACTGGCGGACATAGAGTCCACGGGTCCGATCACGGAGCTCGCGGCAGGGATGCACGGCGTACACTTGACCACATGGCGGCAAATTTAAAAGGGACGTAAATGTACGCCCATTTACCTGTCCGTGCCATTCTGCCGACGTAAATGTTCGCGAGTCGGTCGGCAAACGGATAATGTATGGCGTGCTTCACAGAGTGCTAAAAAAAGAAAGAATGTGTGTCATTCTACTTGTTTTTCCATCTAGGACCAGCCTTGGAACTGGGAGGGTACCATCAAATAGAAAGTCAGTCCTCCACAGCCCAATGTCCTCCACCCCCCCCCCCCCAGCACCGTCTCCCCCCTAGGGGGGGGGGTTCCATGAAATCCTGGCTGAGAATGGCTGGTCTACGGCCAAACAAATCGGTCCTCCTCTGCAGAGAAGTTCAAACAAGGCTTTCAGAGACAAATTGCTTCTATCACAACCTCCTAAACGCATCTCCTCGGGAGGAGACTGATGGATTCTTAAGTGTCGGCTCTTTTCAGGGCTGACCGCGGTCCCAGAGAGACTTTGCAGTGAACTTTACTCCACGACCCATTTATCTGATTCACACCATCTCTGTTCTATTAAAACGTCTCTCCAGGATCCCTCTGGAAAGATCTGCGGCTAAATGTCCCCGTTTGCCTCGCGTGATCAATCATCTGTACAGCCACATCTGTGCCGCAGCACGCCACCCACAAATGCGCCATCAACACATGTTACGGCTCACCTGCCGGCACGGAGCACAGATGGCGCGGCGCACGTGGATTCGGCTGAGGGGTTTTTAAATGCAGGTTTATATCTTACAGTTTAAAGACCTTCTCTGTAAATAAGAACTTGCTTATAGTTCCAAACATTCCAAATCAGTTTAGGTCTCCATGGGTCACCATACACGTTACAACCATGACACAAATTCATCTTTAGATTTACCAGATCTTTGTAATACCGTGTTTCCCCTAACATAAGCCCGGGTCTTATATTAATTTTGGCAACAAAAGACACAGTAGGGCTTATTTTCGGGGTAGGTCTTACCATGTAATGCGAATACCTTTGTTCTAGTGCTGCTCTGTGCTTCTGTGACCCACCGGAGCTCTCTTCCCCGCAATTATATTACAGAAACACACACATTGTACATTATATACTACTGTAATAAAGAGGATTATAGGATATTAGAATCATTTTAAACTAGGACTTATTTCAGGGTAGGGCTTATATTGCAGCACTCCTGGAAAATAACGCTAGGTCTTATGCCGCGTACACACGACCGTTTTTCAAGTTCTAAAAAAAAATCGTGCGTGGGCTTCAGAGCATTTTTCACCATCCAAAAAATGGGCATTAAAATTTTTTCACTACGTTCATTTTTAAGGTTGTAAAAAATGGTCGTGTGTGGGCTTTAACGACGTGAAAAAAAATGCACATGCTCAGAAGCAAGTTATGAGACGGGAGCACTTGTTGTGGCAAAACTACCGTTCATAATGGAGATAGCACATTCATCACGCGGTAACAGACAGAAAAGCGTGAATCGTCTTTTACTAACACAAATTCAGCTAAAGCAGCCCCAAGGGTGGCGCCATCCTCATGGAACTTCCCCTTTATAGTGCCGTCGTATGTGTTGTACGTCACCGCGCTTTGCTAGAGCATTTTTTTTTTCACGGTCGTGTGTAGGCAAGGCAGTTTTAATGATCGGGTTGAAAAAAAAAAAAAAAAAAGAGCTTTGTTTTTTCTAGACCCTTAAAAACGTAATTTTTTAGAACCCGAAAAACGGTCGTGTGTACGCGGCATTATTTTCAGGGGAAACACGGTAGAAGGACCTACCTCATCTATCAAATCCAAGTGATGGTGAGTCTAAACCACTTGAGCCCCCCATCACGACCCAGCCATTTTTTAGCTACTTTAAACTAACACTAAAGTAAAAAAAAAAATGTTCATAACATGTTATACTTGCTTCCTCAAAAACTTGGCTCATTTTGCACACAGTGGCCCCGATCCACGTCTTCTGGGGTCCCTCGGCAGCTGTCTCGAACCTCCCCCCTACAAGCGCTTTCCACCTTCATGCGAACAAGCTCGCATGGTGGAAAGCTCTTGCGGTCACGCTCCCGAGATACAGCGGCGGCCATAGCCACCGACTATCACTCGGGCCCCGCCCCCCGGGGGACCGCGTCATTGGATGCGATTGACAGCAGTGCCAATGGCTGCATTGCTTTCAATCCATTCAGTGTAGCCAATCAACGGCCAGGCTGAGAACCGAGGAGGAAGACAGGGGTAAAGTGCGAGACTTTCGAGGAGTCATGCAAGTAAAACGGGGGTTCGGGGGAGGTTAGGTACTGTTGGATGTTTTTTCACCTCAATGCATAGGATGCATTTAAGTGGAGGTTCACGTAAAAATAAATTTTTAACATTGCATTTACGCCATTAATCACAATTAGAATCGGCTGTTTTTTTTATTTATTTTTTAATACGTTCCGTACATACCTTTTCTCATATGTATTCTCAACCCGGCTTCCGGGTACGATGGGCATTCCTAATTCCTGACAGGCATCCGGCCGACACATACAGCGCGTCACGAGATGCCGAAAGAAGCCGAATGTCGGTGCGGCTCTAAACGGCGCCTGCGCACCGACGTTCGGCTTCTTTCGGCATCTCATGACGCGCTGTATGCGTCGGCCGGATGCCTGTCAGTCAATTAGGAACGCCCATCTCCGACCATGATACCCGGAAGCCGGGTTGAGAATACATATGAGAAAAGATATGTACGGAACGTATTTAAAAAAAAACAAAAAACTGCCGATTCTAATTGGGATTAATGGCGTAAATGCAATGTTAAAAATTTATTTTTACGTGAACCTCCCCTTTAAGGTGAAAAAACATTAACCTTTACAACCCCTTTAACCACTTCCGGACAGCCCACCGTCGTTATACATCGGTACTTTGCCGTTGAATACCGAGGGCCTCCGCGGCGGATTCCCTGCGAGAATCAGTTAACCACTTAAGACCCGGACCAATACGCTGATAAATGACCCAAGGTGTTTTTGCGATTCGGCACTGCGTCGCTTTAACAGACAATTGCGCGGTCGTGCAACATGGCTCCCAAACAAAATTTGCGTCTTTTTCTTCCCACAAATAGAGCTTTCTTTTGGTGGTATTTGATCACCTCTGCGATTTTTATTTTTTGCGCTATATACAAAAATAGAGCGACATTTAAAAAAAAAAAAAAAAAAAAAAAAAAACAACACAATTTTTTACATTTTGTTAAAAAAAAAAAAATCAAATAAACTAAATTTTAGTCAAACATTTAGGCCAACATTTATTTAGCCACATGTCTTTAGTAAAAAAAAAAAAATTGCAATAAAAAAAAAAAAAATAGCTACCTAGCGGGAACAGCGACACTAATACAGCGATCAGAAAAATGATCGCTTAGTGACGCTGGCAATAGGGAGTGAAAGGGTTAACTAGGGCGGTGATCAGGGGGTTAAAACTTTATTAGGGGGGTACGGGGGCTACCCTGAACCTAACACTAACTGACTTTTACACTGCCTGTCACACTGACACTAAATGCAGTGATTAGACCACTGCATTCAGTGACACTGACAGGGGGGGCAGATCGCAAGGGGTTAAGTATGCCTATGTGAGTGTGTGTCAGTGTAGTGTTGGTGCAGGACTTACTGTGAGGTGTTTCTCTCGTCGCAGCGGTTGGAAATACCGCTGCGATGAGAGATTACATCATTTCCCCCTTCTTGTGTTTACACAGGAGGAGGAAGTGACAGAAGGGGGAGCGTAGCGATTGGCTGGGAGCAATCGCGGGGGGGCGGGCAAAGACGGACATCCGCCCGCTCGTCCCGGAGACACGGGGACCGCCGCACAGGGGGTCCCGATCGGACCCCCGACCCGCTACTGGGCGAGGACGTATATATACGCCCTTGTGCCCTTCTGTGGACGTAAATGTGCATGCGGCGGTCCTTAAGTGGTTAACAGGAGCAGGAGAGGTGCTCCCCTCCCTCTCCCGGTAGTCTCCGCCGCTTACCGATGCCCCCTGGGAGGTAGAAAGTCGAGTGAGGGAATGATGGCCCTAACTGGACTCAATGTTGAATGACGAAAGCAATGTCAAAATGTCACTTCCACCCCCAACACCCATAAAGGGACAATTTTTTATTGAAAAACAAAAATTTTATAAATGCAATAAAAAATTTTTTTTAAATGTAAGATCGGAGGTTTTTTGACCCCAGATCTCACAATCTGGAGTCAAGATCTTGCATTAAAGAGGTACTGTCATGCTTTTTTTCCCTATCACAAGGGATGATCGAAGTGGTCTATGCCGGTAGCAATATCACTTGGTAAATACGGATAGATAAAAGTTATGGTATAAAAAGCATTGGAAACCTTTACTTTTTCTGTTAATTATAGGAATTGCCTTGGAAGATGGCGCTTAGGGTCCCCGTCATGGTTTTGTTTCCGGGGCCCCAATGCACATCCTTACAACTCTGACCAGCAGGACGGACTTACCCACTACAGCTGGCAATTGTCCAAGCAAAGCCTGTTTGTATTTCATCAAGCTTTCATCATCTTTGTCCAATTCCTGGAGCTCTTGTACGGATTTCTTCTCAGGCGCCTTGTAATTCAGGTCAACCTCATCCTCAGAATCCTCAACACCCTTGATTTCACTTTTGTCCGCCATTTTGTCTGCAATGGAAGAAAATACATTATGGCTTAGAAAATGTGATTCTTTAAATGAAAAAAAAATTAAAAAAAAAAAAAGCATGTACCCATTTTATTCGCACCCATTTACCAAGCAATCCTTGGGTAGATCAAACAATCTTACGTTTTTGAAAAAGATCGGTTACTTGGAATCTACCAACAAGATAGACAAGGATGGGCCTACAGCGATCTCAATGCATTTCATCAATAACTTTCATTTCCTACAAATAGTAGGTAGGTATTGTACACATGCAACTAATCCCAGACACTTGCTTAACCACTTAAGACACCGACCATCAGGCAGCTAAAGGACCCGGCCAGGTTTTGCGATTCGGCACTGCGTCGCTTTAACAGATAATTGCGCGGTCGTGCGACGTTGCCCCCCAAACAAAATTGGCGTCCTTTTTTTTCCCCACAAATAGAGCTTTCTTTTGGTGGTATTTGATCAGCTCTGCGGTTTTTATTTTTTGCGCTATAAACAATAGAACGACAATTTTGAAAAGAAATGCAATATTTTTTACTTTTTGCTATAATAAATATCCCCCAAAAATCTATAAAAAAAAATGTTTTCCCTCAGTTTAGGCCGATCCATATTCTTCTACCCATTTTTGGTAAAAAAATAAACGCTTATTGCGATTTTTTTTATTTTTTATTTATCGGTAGGTTTCCACAAAATGTATAGCATTTACAAAATAGGGGATAGTTTTATTGCATTTTTTTTTAAACTACTAATGGCGGCGATTAGCGTTTTTTTACGTGACTGCGACATTATGGCGGACACTTCGGATAATTTTGACACATTTTTGGGACAATTGTCATTTTCACAGCAAAAAATGCATTTAAAATGCATGGTTTATTGTGAAAATGACATTTGCAGTTTGGGAGTTAACCACAAGGGGGCGCTGAAGGGGTTATGTGTGACCTGATATGTGTTTACAACTGTAGGGGGGTGTGGCTGTAGGTGGGACGTCATCGATTGTTCCCTTTTATAGGAATACACAGACGATCGATGACGCCGCCACAGTGAGCGGGGAAGCTGTGTTTACACACAGCTCTCCTCATTATTTAGCTCCAGGGACCGAACGCGGGACTCCAGCGGCGATCGGGTCCGCGAGTCCCGCAGCTCTGGACCAGGTCACGGTATTTTTTTGCGCTATAAACAAAAGTAGAGCGACAATTTTGAAAAAAAAAAAAAAAAAATGCAATATTTTTTACATTTTGCTATAATAAATATCCCCCCCCCCAAAAAAAAAAAAGGCCGATACATATTCTTCTACATATTTTTGGTAAATTTTTTTTATAGCGTTTACAAAATAGGGCAGGGATCCTTAAACTACGGCCCTCCAGCTGTTGTAGAACTCCACATCCCATGAGGCATTGTAACACACCGACATTCACAGACATGACGAGGCATGATGGGAATTGTAGTTCCCGAACAACTGGAGGGTCGTAGTTTGAAGACTTATGCAATAGGGGATAGTTTTATTGCATTTTTATTATTTATTTTTTTACTACTAATGGCAGCGATCAGTGTTTTTTTTCGTGACTGCGACATTATGGAGGACACTTCGGACAATTTTGACACATTTTTGGGACCATTGTCATTTTTACAGCAAAAAATTCTATAAAATGCACCGATTACTGTGAAAATGACAATTGCAGTTTGGGAGTTAACCAATTGGGGGCGCTGGAGGGGTTATGTGTGACCTCATTTGTGTTAATAACTGTAGGGGGTGTGGCTGTAAGTGTGACGTCATTGATTGCGTTTCCCTATAAAAGGGATCACATGATCGATCACGGCGCCACAGTGAAGAACGGGGAGGCCGTGTTTGCACACAGCTCTCCTTGTTCTTCAGCTCCGGGGACCGATCGCCGCACTCCAGCGGCGATCGGGACCGCGAGTCCCGCAGCTTCGGACCAGTTCACGGGAGCGTGCCGCCGGCGTGCGACCCACGGCTGGGCACTAGCACAGGACGTACCTGTATTATTGCATTCACCGACACCCACACTGGGGGCTATTGAACTCACCGACACCCACACTGGGGGCTATTGAACTCACCGACACCCACACTGGGGGCTATTGAACTCACCGACACCCACACTGGGGGCTATTGAACTCACCGACACCCACACTGGGGGCTATTGAACTCACCGACACCCACACTGGGGGCTATTGAACTCACCGACACCCACACTGGGGGCTATTGAACTCACCGACACCCACACTGGGGGCTATTGAACTCACCGACACCCACACTGGGGGCTATTGAACTCACCGACACCCACACTGGGGGCTATTGAACTCACCGAAACCCACACTGGGGGCTATTGAACTCACCGAAACCCACACTGGGGGCTATTGAACTCACCGAAACCCACACTGGGGGCTATTGAACTCACCGACACCCACACTGGGGGCTATTGAACTCACCGACACCCACACTGGGGGCTATTGAACTCACCGACACCCACACTGGGGGCTATTGAACTCACCGACACCCACACTGGGGGCTATTGAACTCACCGACACCCACACTGGGGGCTATTGAACTCACCGACACCCACACTGGGGGCTATTGAACTCACTGACACCCACACTGGGGGCTATTGAACTCACTGACACCCACACTGGGGGCTATTGAACTCACTGACACCCACACTGGGGGGTTATTATTGAACTCACTGACACCCACACTGGGGGCTATTGAACTCACTGACACCCACACTGGGGGGTTATTATTGAACTCACTGACACCCACACTGGGGGGTTATTATTGAACTCACTGACACCCACACTGGGGGGTTATTATTGAACTCACTGACACCCACACTGGGGGGTTATTATTGAACTCACTGACACCCACACTGGGGGCTATTGAACTCACTGACACCCACACTGGGGGCTATTGAACTCACTGACACCCACACTGGGGGCTATTGAACTCACTGACACCCACACTGGGGGCTATTGAACTCACTGACACCCACACTGGGGGCTATTGAACTCACTGACACCCACACTGGGGGCTATTGAACTCACTGACACCCACACTGGGGGCTATTGAACGCACTGACACCCACACTGGGGGGTTATTATTGAACGCACTGACACCCACACTGGGGGGTTATTATTGAACTCACTGACACCCACACTGGGGGTTAATGTACTCCAACTTCTTCAGTGTGCATTGTAATGGATGCAGGACCAAACTTTTTTGGTGTTGAAGTGCAAAAATGCACTGCTACTGTGCAGCCTTCTGGGAGCGCCGGGGCCGCAGTTGAGGCCCTCTATAATTTTCAAGTTGACCACCGCTACTCCATGCAGTGCAGACTGGGGAGGTCAATGACATCAATGATCTTTTTAGCCATCTGTAGGGGGTTAGTCCTTCCCAATGACCACAAGTGTAAGGAGCGTTCTTCCTACTGACCATCACGCTAATGTATCATCATGAGTTGTAGAAAGTGATTTTTAGCAAGGGTTACCCGAGACACGAACGTTATTTAACTTGTGCCCGCCATATTGTAGAATGAATGTCTGGCGGGACCGTTCTTGTTCTGGGAGGAGGTCAAATGCCATTCTCGCCATGCGGCAAGTGGTGAGACCTCCCCAATCCTCTGCTGTTGGGTTGTTAGTGTTTGATGGCAACTTCCCAGAAAATCAACTTTGCTGGCTAAAAACTTCTCATCTCTTACTCTACAAACTCTCTGTTCCCTACAAATTGCTACCATTCCATACTTAACCCACTTGGCCATACACTTGAGCTTTTAAGCTTGATGACATCAGGACTTTAGACTGCTGGAACACAGGAGAGAAGACACTTTAGGGACCAGTCTAGCAGGATGGTGGAGGCGTGGATAGGTAGTCTTTTTTTCTGTGTCCCCCTATACCTAAACGAGCAATTAACCTTGCAAAGTGGGCACAGCCCCGCTACAAGGAAGAATTTTAAAGTTTACCATTTTTCTTCAGGCCAGGAATGCTGCGACTTGTCGTTCTTAAGCCTCATACACACGATCAGATTTTCCATCGGACAAAGCATAGGACTTTTGTCCAAAGGGCGTTGGCTGTGAACTTGTTCTGCATACAGACAGCAAAACTCTACAAGCATGGGCCCTACAAAGCATGGGCCCTACAAAGCATGGGCCCTACAAAGCATGGGCCCTACAAAGCATGGGCCCTACAAAGCATGAGCCCTACAAAGCATGAGCCCTACAAAGCATGGCCCTACAAAGCATGGGCCCTACAAAGCATGGGCCCTACAAAGCATGGGCCCTACAAAGCATGGGCCCTACAAAGCATGGGCCCTACAAAGCATGGGCCCTACAAAGCATGGGCCCTACAAAGCATGGGCCCTACAAAGCATGGGCCCTACAAAGCATGGACCCTACAAAGCATGGGCCCTACAAAGCATGGGCCCTACAAAGCATGGGCCCTACAAAGCATGGGCCCTACAAAGCATGGGCCCTACAAAGCATGGGCCCTACAAAGCATGGGCCCTACAAAGCATGGGCCCTACAAAGCATGGGCCCTACAAAGCATGGGCCCTACAAAGCATGGGCCCTACAAAGCATGGGCCCTACAAAGCATGAGCCCTACAAAGCATGAGCCCTACAAAGCATGAGCCCTACAAGGATGGATGTTGTGCTACGGTTAGCATTGCATTCTGAGCATGCGCGTTTGTGCTTTGGGATTGTTCTCCGATGGACTCGTGTACACACATTTGTTGGCGGACAATTTTAAAGCATGCTATCCAACATTCGTTGTCGGAAAATCCAACAACAATTGTCCAATGTACAATTGGTCAGATTTTCCGACACAACCCTGCCATCACACATTTGTTGGCGGAAAATCCGATTGTGTGTGCGAGGCTTTGGACAGGCTAGGGATTGCCAACACAGCAACAAAAGGCGATAACAGCGTATGCTCTCTGCATATCAAAACCTCGGGTCAACATTAAAAATGCATCAAGTATCCTGGTTAAATCGCAATCTAAAGATAACATACCACATCCTTAACCTTGACGTTGTCTCCATCACAGGCTCATTACATGCAGAGAGTGGGGGAAGCCCATGATCTAACTGATTAATATGACCGACGCAGAAGAGCTTCAGTATAATCCCCGGAACATTAGAGCGCACAGAGGGGAGCCATCGCCAATCAAGAGAAGATCTCCATAATGGGACAGGCGTGGACTCCGCTTACTCAGCGCTACACTCGCTCAGGTGAGTTTGTAACAATCATGGCCAGTAATTCATCCCGCCACTTCCATTGTGTCAAAGATCATATAGAGCGTGAAATTATGTAAAATGTTATAGGAGAACTCTAGGCACTTAATTTTGAGTTATACTAATGGTAAATGCAAAAAGCTTCAAGACCCCTTCAAATATGGCTCTTGATATGTAGGAACCATATCTGCTAAAGCTTAAAGCGGAGGTTCACACAAAAAGTGAACCTCCTCTTTTTGGATCCCCCCCCCCTCTGGTGTCACATTTGGCACCTTTCAGGGGGGTGCAGATACCTGTCTGAGACAAGTATTTGCACCACTTCCGGGTTCTAACTCCCGCGGGGGAATCAAGCCTTGTTACGCCCCCCCCCCGCTGTCTTCTGAGAAACACTGTTCCCAGGAGAGAGCAGGGACCAGTGATGGCACATTGTATCCTCGCGCATGCGCAGTAGGGAATCGGGCAGTGAAGCCGCAAGGTTTCACTTCCTGATTCCTTTACCGAGGATGGCGGCGGAAGCAGCCGAGAACTGAGATTGCTCAGCCTCGGATGCCGACACTGCGGGCGCGCTGGACAGGTAAGTGTGCATTTTTTTTTAAAGTCAGCAGCTGTCTTATTTGTAGCTTCTGGCTTAAAAAAAAATAAAATAAATCAGCGGAACCTCCGCTTTAAAGGTTTGTTTTTTTATTTTCTAAATAGGTTCCTTTAAGCTAGGGCATTGTTGCTTCACTTACCTTTTCCTTCCATTTCCCTTCTAAAATGTCTGAATTTCTCCCTTCCTGTTCCTCAGTAAGCTTGCCCCCATCATCCGAGCCATTCTGGCTGGGGGTAAGTCAGCGTGCCTTTACAACCATACAAAATACTGCAGCTGCTGACTTTAAATATTTGGACACTTACCTGTCCTGGAGTCCAGCGACATCGGCAGCCAAAAGGCGAGCAATCACTCGTTTCTTAGCTGCCCCCACCGCCATCAGCGGTGAGGGAACCAGGAAGCGAAGTGTTGCAGCTTCACTGCCCGGTTCCCTACTGCGCATACGCGCGTCTTTCACTGGTCCCCGCTATGTTCTGGGAGCTGTGTGTTTCCCAGAACACAACGGGGGGGGCCGTGTGCGATGGGAACCGACGTTCTGCCCGCAGTCTACTGTGTGCCCCGGAAGTGGGTGCAAATACCGTCTTAAACAGGTATCTGCACCCCCCCTCCCCCCTAAAAAGGTGGCAATAGTGGGGGGGGGGGGGGGGGGGGGGTTTCGACGAGCGGAAATACCACTTATGGGTGGGTCTCCGCTTATTGATTATTGTGAGAAGCTGCCAAGTAAAGATTTGTCGGTCTATTACAGAGCATTGTGTGCAGCTGGCAAACATCGGAGCGATCACACTACAAGCACATTCAGTCCTTTCCTCTTTTTCTTTGCAAGAATTTAAAAGATAAGCGAGCGAGCCGGGCAGATGACTGGCTCTAAAGAGCGGCGAGATAAGGCGCACCTCACAGGAAGCAATACAAACCCGCAAAGCCACAGCAGACACGCTGAATAAATGCATGGAAATGAGATTAGAGGGATGTGCGGCTTGTAGAACAGGATAAAAGAGTAGAGAAGTACACCTTTCCTGCCGAGCCGTCATAAAGCCAAAAAATGTTAGACCCGCGCCGCCGTCTTCAAGGGCGCCAAATCGTTTTATCTCCCGAAATCCACTTCTGCTTTCAGCGCCGTATCGCCAAGATGAATTACAAAAAGTGCAACGTAAGAGAATTCACAGATCTGCAACCTTATAGTACACACGTGCGTTTTTTCCGTCGGATAATAAATCAAAAGGTTTTCCCCGACAGAATTCCTCTCAGGCTGCCTTGCGTACACACGCTCAGACAAAAGGTCCGCCTGTCCAAAGCGCGGTGACGTACAACGGCACTACAAAAGGGAAGTTTAATTCCAATGACGGGGCGGAATGCCTCCCAATGACGGGGCGGAATGCCTCCCAATGACGGGGCGGAATGCCTCCCAATGACGGGGCGGAATGCCTCCCAATGACGGGGCGGAATGCCTCCCAATGACGGGGCGGAATGCCTCCCAATGACGGGGCGGAATGCCTCCCAATGACGGGGCGGAATGCCTCCCAATGACGGGGCGGAATGCCTCCCAATGACGGGGCGGAATGCCTCCCAATGACGGGGCGGAATTCCTCCCAATGACGGGGCGGAATGCCTCCCAATGACACCAATGATGGGGGATTTTGTACTCCTAATTGTGAAAGTCCCGCCCCTTTAAAGTCTGCAGCGCAGTAATCCGGCCCTTCGTTTAAAAAGTTTGGAGACCCCTGCATTAGAACACTAATGAGACTGCTTTGTAGGGTTGCACCGGCTCCCCAGGAGCTCCCCTTAAAAAGTCTATGGAGCCAAAAAACTTATAACTGTACTCCAAAGAAGCTCATGTAGCTTAATGCTAATTGTGACAACACCTGGTTGTGAATAAGCCCATTGAGCAGAAGATTCTCCTTTTTCTTGAGCTTAAGGAATAATGTAACAAAATGCTCAGGTGCCAAATGGGGGCTTAGAGGTGGTGGCTGCATTAGTTCTCATTTCAGTCCCCCCCCCCCCCCTTAAAAATATTTCCAGTAACACACTTCCTTTGTATACAGAGTTCAATGAATGGACTTGCCCTCTAGGTCACGTTTTCATTTGCAGTGACCTCTGAAAAGTGATCCACTGTGGGTTACGTTTTAGAAGACAGCGGAGAGACGGCTCGGAGAAGTCGCATCACGATTCTTACCTGCCAAAGCATGTTGGCCGTGGTATTTGCTCTATCCATTCCAGCCGCCATGTTAGATTAAAGGCAGGCAGATGGGGCAGTAAAAGAGGGTCACTCAACTGTATTTTTACCACCTTCCCCTGGACAACAGTGAAAACAGAGCCTTGGAGCGAGGAACCAAAGTTGGAAGTCCATATATGTAAAGTAGAATGAGAACGCGAAACAAAAAAAAGGCATCCAAATAGATTATTTCATTACAAAAAAGGCATAAGATTCGCAACACGTTTCAAAGGCCGAAAAATATCACCCTTCTTCAGGGCTATAAAGCAGTATTGGTACAACTCCTATTTACGTAAATTAATTCACATACAAGGATATAGGAATAACCTCTTGATAGACCCCAATATGAATTTTAGGGTCTGCCTTGAGGACATTGCGAATCAGAACCTTAGGGCTATTACAGGACAAACCTACCTGTAGCCAGTGTTGTAATTAACGGAATTACAATAAACGCAGTTACCTAACGCAGCTCATTTTGAGGGTAACGAGTAATCTACCCGATTACTCTTCCCCTCACGGTAACGCAGTTCCCATTACTTGGGCGGCGTTACTGCAATTACATCTACTGCCACTAGATGGCAGCAGAGTAATTGCTTCTGGCGGCGCTGTGAATATAAATATGGGTGGAACTCCGCTTTAGAATCATGTGACCACTGATGGCCTGTCACATCGGTCTTAAAACTCCCAATCGCAAGGAGCCCTGGATACAATGAGCCCCACCCGCCTCACACTGACCTATCACCGGGGAACAACTCGCATCGATCACACACACTGTGTGCGCAACCTGATTAATGATCCGGGGAACACATGGCTAGAACAAAATGTTCCACAGAACAAACATTCCCTACACAACACAGTGTACACAGCGACATCTAGTGGTCAACATGGTAAGTGCAGGACACCTATACAGACCAATGATCAGCAGGTTATTTTTGGTCAGTGATTTCATCTCTTCATCAGACAACAAAGAAAAATCTGACATCCCCATTCCAGATCCCTTGCATCTAATAAAGCTTATACAAGATAAATAAAATAATAAACAATAAACTATAGAAAATTCTTATTAAGCCTAATATAAGATTTTAAATTACAGACTCTGTAAACGTCAAGGGAATGTATATTATAAACATACATTTTAATCAAGCTTATAATTTGGATGTAATATATAGCAGATGGATAGGGGTTTTAAGTCCTATTAGCTGCACATACATGGTGGGACGGATGCACCTAGGCTGGGATATACACAAGATCACCATTTGTTTCCGGTTTTCTTCTCTCAAGGATCTGGCATTCTTTTGTCTTGGAGTATTAACTCACTGCTCCCTGGCAAGCGCCCGTCATCTGCATTCTAGAAAGGAAATCATCTCAACAAAGCATTGTAAAATATAAAAAAAAAAGTCAGTTACTTTGCTGAGTAACTAATTACTTTTTCAATGTAGTAACTGAGTCACTAAACGCAATTACTTTTTCGGAGAAGTAATTTGTAACTGTAACCAATTACTTTTTTAAAGTAAGATGAGCAACACTGCCTGTAGCCAATCACAGCACTGGAACAATTAAAAGACAAGTCCAACTGGCTGCCAGCCAGAACATTAGAAGCCAACACCAACCTATAGCCAAATCGCAGCACAGGAATAAAGGCCAAGTCCAACCAGCACCCAACAGGAGCATTCGAGGACAAGACCAAACCAGTACACTGGAAAAATATAGTGACAAGTCCAACCGGCAGCTACACAGAGAATAAAAGGCCAACACCGACCTATAGCCAATCACAGCACTGGAATAAAGTCCAACCAGCAGCCAACTAGAGCATTAGAACCATTAAAAGACAACACCAACCTATAGCCAATCACAGCACTGGAATAATTAAAGGCCAATTTCAACCAGCAGCCAACTAGAGCTTTAGAACCATTGGGAGGACAAGACCAACTCTGTTGCCAATCACTGTATTAAAAAAAAAAAAAAAGGCTGGGTCCAACCAAAGCAACAGAACCATTTGAGGACAAAAAAACTAACCTGTTGCCAATTGCAGCACTGGATTAATTAAAGGTCAAGTTCAACTGGCAGCCAGCCAAAGCATTAGAACCATTCGAGGACAAGACCAACCTGTAGCCATTTATAGCATTAAAATCTTGGTTGTAAAGGTTTTAGAAATTAATATTATTATTTTTTTAATAACAAACATGCCATACTTGCCTCCACTGTGCAGCTCGTTTTGCAGAGTGGCCCCAGTCCTCGTCTTCTGGGGTCCCTGGGCGGCTGTTTCGGCTCCTTCCCGCTTCTGATAACCCCCTCTGGGAGGCTCTCACCCAAGGGGGTTACCTTGCGGGTGCGCTCCCGAGTCCTGTATTTGGCGTTCATAGCCACAGACTACAGGACTCGGCCCTGCCCCCCCCCCCCATGCGTCATTGGAGTTGATTGACAGCAGCGCGAGCGCCAATGGCTGCGCTGCTATCAATCTATCCAATGAAGATCCGAGAAGACAGAGCAAAGGAAGAGCGGTTTTCTCGACACGGGACTTCCAGGGCTCAGGTAAGTGGGGGGGGGGGGGGGCTGGGGGGCCAGTGATTGCAAGTTGTTTTTTCAAGGTGAAAAAAAAAAGGAACTTTTACAACCCCTTTAAAGGCCAACACCAACCTATAGCCGAACACAGCACTGGAATAATTAAAGGCCAGTTTCAATCAGCAGCCAACTAGAGCTTTAGGACCATTGGGAGGACAAGACCAACCTGTAGCCAATCACTGCATTAAAAACAGATTTAAGGCCAGGTCCAACCAACAGCCAACCAAAGCAACAGAACCATTTGAGGACAAGACTAACCTGTTGCCAATCGCAGAACCAAAATAATTAAAAGGTCAAGTTCAACTGGCAGCCAACCAATGCATCAGAACTGATTAAGAATAAGACCAACCTGTAGCCATTTAGAGCATTACAATATTAAAGGAGAATAGTCAACCCTGTGTCTGAGCATTCTAGCTTTCACAGCTAAGTAGAGACAATATAGGACTTGACCAGCCTGTAGCCAAGTAGAGCCATTATAGGACTTGACCTACCCGTAGCCCATTACAAAATTATTGGGAATGGAATGTACCAACCTATAGACATCAGACCCTTCTCAAAAATGGAATGTACCAACCTATAGCCATCAGACCCTTCTCAAGAAGGAAATGTACCAACCTATAGCCATCAGACCCTTCTCCAAAATGGAATGTACCAACCTATAGCCATCAGACCCTTCTCAAGAAAGGGAATGTACCAACCTATAGCCATCAGACCCTTCTCAAAAAGGGAATGTACCAACCTATAGCCATCAGACCCTTCTCAAGAAAGGAATGTACCAACTTACAGCCACCAGACCCTTCTCAAGATGGAATGTACCAACCTATAGCCACAAGAACCTACTCAAGAAAGGAATGTACCAACCAATAGCTATAAAAATTATCAGAACCATGTCAAAAATGGAATGTACCAACTTTTGGCCATTCAGAGGTTGCCAGAATTTGGTCATCCTGTAGACAGAGCGGTAGGCCCTCCTGTGGCCAGATAGGGGGCAAGGCTTACTTTAAGGACTAGACTTTCAGAATCCTCATGTATTCAAGAATCTGAAGACTTTACATAAATTAATACAGTAAAGAAATATTGACCTGTTGCTAATAAGCCGATTACTGCAATTTAAATTTGCATGTTGCTATGTGCAATTGCTTATTTCTTTTTTTTTAAACAAGTGTGTGTAATGTTATAATAACTAAATGAACATGCAATGAAAAATGAAGATGGCAAATTAATGCACTACCAGTTGCTGACGGTGCTTTCTCTAAGTCACCTTATACCAGGGGTCATTTTACACACATTATATCCCATAGAACCACATAAAGAAAAACACAATTATTATAAAGATGTATATGCCTTATGCAATAAATGTTATACACAAGCAAGAACCTAGAAAAACGCTTGATGTCAAGTCACCAAGGAATTTGCATAAAAGACCATTACATCATTTTCCCAGAAGTCTTTCTATGTTGTGATAATTCCCTCAACTCTCTGAGCAGCTAAATGAATACAAAAAAAAAAAAAAATGTAATTCTAAAATGTTCTCTTTTAACAAAAATAGCAAATTGAATTAACAAATCGCACATCAATTTGTTGCTGTAAAACAGCTATTTTTTGCAAATAGCATACATGGGTCCAAAAGGCACTTGTCACACTGAAATACAAAAGACACAGAGTGGGTAACACCCTTCTATAAAAGCAAAATATATATATTAAAAAAAAAAAAAAAAAAAAAAACAACATTCATTCAAAGCAAAAAATAAATAAAAAATTGTAAAAAAAAAAAAAATATATATATATATATATTTGTATTCTTATTTTTTACAATTTTTTTTTTTTTTTTGCTTTGAATGAATGTGATTTTTTTTTTTTTTTTAAATATATATATTTTGCTTTTATATAAGGGTGTTACCCACTCTGTGTCATATATATATATATATATATATATATATAAATAAATAAAATAAATAAAATGCCAATAAAATAGAGTGGATATATTAAGATGCAGTAAACTCACCTCTATAGCACACCGACAACCACATAAGTTCCAACAGCTGCCCCCCAAATTCACACACGTCGATCCCCGTCATTTCTGATTTGCTCCCAAACATTTTTCAGCACCCCAATCAATTGCAAAACAAAATTTAACGGTTGACTGCCAAGAAAAAAATAAAAAAAGTGCCGATAACTGGGAATTAAATCTGTAAAAATGTTTTTTTTTTTTGTTTGTTTCCCCCCCCTCACAGATCCATTCAAGAAGAAAGAAAGTGCATCTTCCCTAAACAACCCTTCCTTCAGAAAGGAATACCTGAGCAGGGCAGGCAGAAAAAGGAAGACGTAATGGGAAAAAATTGGATTCTTGGCTGTAGACAGTATTGATTTGCTGCTTTGGTCGTGCTCTCCCCTCCCTCTCTCTGTCACACATCTACACCCCTCTCTCTCTCTCTCTCTCTCTCGCTCCCCTCCCTGCTGCATGCGCTCTCCCAAGCTCTATCCATCCCTGAGACTGCAATGATCTCATCCTGGTCTTTGCAGCTCTCACACACACACCAGAATACAAACAGCGGGCTGCTGCTGCTGCAGAGATAGGGTGTGAGAGGGAGGCACAGCTGCAGCCGGCGGCCCAGGGATTCGCTCTCCTGGGAGGGTCTGCTCACTGACAAATCTGCGCTGAAAATGTTCATGCTGCAAACTGTAATTTAAAACGGAAAAAAAAAAAATTATATATATATATATATATAAAAAAGGTGAAAATTATACAGTATTATTTAATATAACAGTTACATGAGAGATGTGTAAAAAAAAATATATATTGTATATTATTATTACACACACTTGATTCCTGTACTGTGTGTGTGTGTGTATAAAAGGGAAATAAATAATAATTATAAAGAATTAATATAGTGGTTACATGAGAGATGTGTGTGTAAGTAATATATATAAAAGGGTATGAATATTAGTACAGGAATGAAATGTATGTATTATAATTATTATTTCCCTTTTATACACACACACACAGTACAGGAATAAAATGTGTGTATAATATTAATAAATAATAATAATGATATTATATATTTTTTTTCCTTTTTATACACACACACACACACACACACACAGTACAGGAATCAAGTATGAGTAATAATAATATACAATATATATATATATACACAATATTTTTTTTTTTTACACATCTCTCATGTAACCGCTATATTAAATAATACTTTATAATTCAAATTCCCCTTTTGTGTGTGTGTGTTGGTGTGTGTGTGTGTGTATATATACACACACACACAAAAAAAGGGGGAGAATTTGAATTATAAAGTATTATTTAATATAGCGGTTACATGAGAGATGTGTGAAATATAATTTTTTTTTTTAATTTCACACATCTCTCATGTAACCGCTATATTAAATAATACTTTATAATTCAATTTTTCCCCCTTTTTTTATGTGTGTGTGTGTGTGTATATATATATATGTATATATATATATATATATATATATATATATATATATATATATATATATAGTGAAAATTGAATTATAAACGTATTATTTAATATAGCGGTTACATGAGAGATGTGTAAAAATATATATATTGTATAATATTATTATTTATTAATATTATACACACATTTCATTCCTGTACTGTGTGTGTGTGTGTATAAAAAGGAAATAAGAACTATAAAGAATTAATTAATATAGTGGTTACATGAGAGATGTGTGTGTAAGTAATAAAAAAAATTATATATGTGTGTGTGTGTGTAAAAAAGGAAGGAGAAAAATGTGAATTATAAAAGTATTATTCTTTAATTTAATATAGAAGTTACATGAGAGTGGGACAGACACAGACAGGCGCAGAGATATAGATATATATTACACACACACACACAAAAAAGTGCGTACACCCCTCACATTTTATATCTTTTCATGTGACAACACTGAAGAAATTACGCTTTGCTACAATGTTGTGTAGTGAGTGTACAGCTTGTATAACAGTGTCAATTTGCTGTCCCCTCAAAATAACTCAAACACACAGCCGTTAATGTCTAAAACCTCTGGTAACAAAAGTGAGTACACCTCTAAGTGACAATGTCCAAATTGGGCCCAGTTATCCATTTTCCGTCTCTGGTGTCATGCGAGTGTTACAAGGTCTCAGGTGTGAATGGGGAGCAGGTGTGTTAAATTTGGTGTTATCTCTCTCACTCTCGCATACTGGTCACTGGAAGTTCAACATAGCAAAGAACTCCCTAAGGATCTGGGGAAAAAATAAAATAAAAAGATTTGTTACTCTACTTAAAGATGGGCTATAAGAAGATTGCCAAGACCCTGCAACTGAGCTGCAGCATGGTGGCCAAGATCATACAGTGGTTTAACAGGACAGGTTCCACTCAGAACAGGACTCGCCATGGTCGACCAAAGAAGTTCAGTGCACGTGCTCAGCATCACAACCAGAGGTTGTCTTTGGGAAATACACATACGAGTTCTGTCATCATTTCTGCAGAGGTTGAAGGGGTGGGGGGTCAGCCTATCAGTGCTCAGACCATACGCAGCACACTGCATCAAATTGGTCTGTATGGCTTTCGTCCCAGAAGGAAAGATGATACACAAGAAAGCCCGCAAACAGTTTGCTGAAGACAAGCAGACTAAGGACATGGATTACTGGAACCATGTCCTGTGGTCTGATGAGACCAAGATACATTTATTTGGTGTCAGATGGTGTCAAGCGTGTGTGGCGGCAACCAGGTGAGGAGTAAAAAGACAAGTGTGTCTTGCCTACAGTCAAGCATGGTGGTGGGAGTGTCATGGTCTGGAGCTGCATGAGTGCTGCCGGCACTGGGGGGCTACAGATTATTGAGGGAACCATGAATGCCAACATGTTCTGTGACATACTGAAGCAGAGCATGATCCCCTCCCTTCAGAGACTGGGCCACAGGGCAGTATTCTAACATAATGACCCCAAACACACCTCCAAGATGACCACTGCCCTGCTAAATAAGTTGAGGGTAAAGGTGATTGACTGATCAAGCATGTCTCCAGACCTAAACCCTATTCAGCATCTGTGGGGCTCCTCAAATGGAAGGTGGAGGAGCACAAGGTCTCCAACATCCACCAGCTCTGTGATGTCATCATGGAGGACTGGAAGAGGACTCCAGTGGCAACCTGTGAAGCTCTGGTGAGCTCCATGCCCAAGAGGGTCAAGGCAACGCTGGAAAAAAGGGATTTTTAAATACAGCTTACCTGTAAAATCCTTTTCTTGGAGTACATCACGGGACACAGAGCGGCATATTCATTACTATATGGGTTATATGGAGTACCTTCAGGTGTGGACACTGGCAATCTCAAACAGGAAGTCCCCTCCCTATATAACCCCCTCCCCTAGAGGGAGTCCCTCAGTTTTGTAGCAAGCAGTATGCCTCCCAAAAATGTTCCCCAAAAGAGGGGTGGGAGCTCTGTGTCCCGTGATGTACTCCAAGAAAAGGATTTTACAGGTAAGCTGTATTTAAAAATCCCTTTTTCTTTCTGGTACATCACGGGACACAGAGCGGCATATTCATTACTATATGGGATGTCCAAAAGCAATGCTTTAATGAGGGGAGGGAGACATCTTCTCAAAAGAGATTTAATTTAGAGGTATACTCAAATAATAATAATAAATCCAACTTAGTCAAGAAAAAACTTTTTTTTTTTACAACCAAGGGTGCCCCTGATCCCGAGGATCTTAAACCGCAGCCTGTAGTACTGCCTGCCCAAAGGCTGAATCCGCATTCCTTCTCACGTCTAGTTTATAAAACCTTGTAAACGTGTGGACTGATGACCACGTTGCCGCCTTGCATATCTGAGCCATAGAGATCTGATGGTGGCCGGCTTTCTAGCCCTAATCAGGGTAGGAATTACCTGCCTAGACAGACCTCTACCCCTGAGAATCAGGGATTCAGCCTCCAGGCCGTCAAATTTAGACGCTGTAATGTAGGGTGGAGGATCGGGCCTTGTGAGAGTAGGTCTGGTCGTAGAGGAAGAGTCCAAGGGTCTCCCACTGCCATCTTCAGGACTAGTGAGTACCAAGTCCTCCGGGGCCAAGCTGGAGCTACTAGAATGACTGGCTTGTGCTCCACTCTGATCCTGCGCAACAGGCGAGGAAGTAACTGTAGCGGAGGGAATGCATATAGAAGTTTGAATTGATGCCAAGGGCAAACCAACGCATCGGTTCCGCAGGCCATAGGGTCCCTCGCTCGAGACATGAACCTGTCTAGTTTCTTGTTGAACCTGGATGCCATTATATCTACGTCTGGCATTCCCCACTTCTGGCAGATTGTCTGAAAGACCTGGGGATGCAGAGACCACTCCCCCGGCGACAGAATCTGGCGACTTAAGAAGTCTGCCTGCAGGTTGTCCACTCCGGGAATGAATATCGCCGAAATGCAGGGTACATGAACCTCTGCCCACTGAAAAATCAAGCTCACCTCCCTCTGAGCGGCCCCCTTGGTGGTTTATGTATGCCACCGCTGTGGCATTGTCTGACTGGATTCTCACCGGGGACCCCTGTAATCTGGAGGTCCATGCCAGAAGGGCTAGGCGAGCAGCTCTGATCTCCAAGATATTGATGGGTAGCTGCCCATGATGTACCAGAAAGAAATAATGGTGGCCACACAAAAAATTGACACTTTGGGCCCAATTTGGACATTTTCACTTAGGGGTGTACTCACTTTTGTTGCAAGACATTAATGGCTGTGAGCCGAGTTATTTTGAGGGGACAGCAAATTTACACGGATGGACCGTTCAGGTCTGCATGTCGGTTTTGACGGTGGACCTGAACGGGCCGCTCCATGCATCTCTATGGAGCGTTGGATGTCAGCAGAGACATCCGACCTGATCCGCTAAAAAACAGGCATATGGGGATACGTCCGCATCCGTCCATGGCGAATCAGATGAGATCTGATGAAAAACGGACAAGCTTTCATCAGATTGCTCCATAGGAAACAGCGGCGCCCAACAAGCCCCTCCCCGCTCAGTGAGCAAGCAGAGGGGAGCTTGTCATCCGCCAGCTCAGCGGAGATCAACGGACTGATCTCCTGCTGAGCTGGTGGACTCCGTATATTGATTATATATATATATAGATCTCTCTATCTAGATAGATAGATAGATATATCTATCTATCTATTAGAGCTGCACAATTAATCGCAGAGAGAATTGCAATCTCGATTCTCCCTGCTGGATGACCCGCGAATTTCGGGTGCGGCCATAGGAAACACACTGAATTATTCTCACCCATGTGCATGTGTCCCGGAAGTCGCTCACATTCCCCATCACCACCATCCTCCAATCCGCAGCAGGAACGTCATCATCCACTGCCCGCTGACAGTAATCGGGTTCCGTTACCTTAGATAGCGCAGGAGGTTTCCGTTGCACCGCATGGCATGCCGGGATATGTAGTCCCACCTCTGTTAGTGAGGGGGGAGGTCTCCTTGTAGAACTACCAATCCCAGGATTCCTAGCGGGCCTGGTTCCACACAGGGAGCGGAGAATGCTGACCGGAGCTGGGGGAGATAAGGTTAGGTGCTGGGGGAGCCCGGCCGGAGCTTTACCGCTGGAGGAGGCAGAACACGGGGGGCACCAAGGTGAGGGCCGGCGGAGGGGTTCCGTGCAACCCGGAGCCCAAGAGAGAGAGAGAACCATTGTACTACCTGGGGGCCTGAGCGAGAGTATACATATATGGGTAGGGGTGACAACATGGATAGGGGTGACAACAACATGAGGAATGGGGACAACATGAGTAGAGGCGACAACACATGGGCAATGGTTACAACATGGGCAATATTGACAACATGAGTAGGGGTGACTGCATACTAGCTCATTATGGCTTTTTGCCTTTCAGGTAGGTTTACGAACGGTGTTTACTATCACTTTAAATAATAAAAAAAAAAATTGAGAATCGTGATCTTCATTTTATGCAAAAGAATCGCAATTCTCATTTTTCCCAGAATCGTGCAACTCTAATATATATATATATATATATATATTTTATACGTTAAGGGCGCATTGACACCAGGTGCGTTGGGTGGATAACACTGCAAAATGCCTCGTTTCCTACCAGGTCAGTTCGCTCCACCATGTTGCAGTGGTTATGTACTGAAAATATATTCCTGCATGCGCCACTTTTTGCGACATGCAGCGTGACGCAATCTACTGCCCAACTCTGCGGCCTACAGATTTTAACAAAATGTCACCGTGTGACATTTCAATAAAGTTTATTTAAAAAAAAAAACCTGTGCATTGGTGCCATGATGGTGCATAAGCACGGCTTTCACCCGACCGCACACCATCAGGTGTGTTCCAATGTGAACCAGTAAACTCAAAGAATAGTTCTAATTCCTCTCATCTCCAGGTCACCGACTCAGTAAGCAGGTCAATACGACAGCCAGGCAACTAGCATTTTTCTGACAGGTGCATTTTAAAAAGGTAAGACAAGAACTGGCTGCGCAAAATTATTATTATTATTTTTTTTTACCAGACTGTGACTACAATGTCTTTTTGTTGAGTCAAGGCATGCTGGAGTAACTAACCGGCTCTAACTTTAAAGGGTCACTAAAGGAAAAAAAAAAAAAAATTAAGCTAAATAGCTTCCTTTACCCTAATGAAGTCCTGGTTTCATGTCCTCATTGTTCGTTTTTGCTGTAATCCTTCTCTGTTCTGCACACTTCCTGGTTGTCCGTTTCTTGATGAAAAAAGTCATGGGAGCTTCTCTCTGTGGTCTCTAAACAAGGAGGTGTGATTACTGTGTGTCTAAAACCCCTCAGAACCAATCAGTTTTGTTTGAAAAACAAACACTGCCCTGTATTGGCTCTGTGTCGCTGTACTTCACAGAAGCATGAAACTAGATGAAAAACGAAACTGAAACTGCAGGTACATTATATGATTGATTTTTATCTATTTTATAATAATTTTTAAAATGAATCAGGTAACTATTATGTCTCTATACCCTGTAAACAGTCATTTCAGCAAAAAAAAAAATTCCTTTACAAGTCCTTTAACCACTTAAGGACCGCCGCATGTACATTTACGTCGGCAGAATGGCACCGACAGGCACATCAACGTATATATACGTTGGTGCCTTGGGGGGGGGGGGGGGATCGTACATGCGGCGGCTGCAGGAGCGATCCGACAACAGGGGGCGGCTATTCGTTTTTGTCCGCCCCCTCCGGATCGCTCCCAGCCAATGCGCGCACCCGCCCGCCCTGTCACTTCCTCCTCCTGTGTAAACACAGGAAGGAGGAAGCGACGTGATCTCTCCCTCTGTGTTTTTTTCAAGAGATCACCACACAAGTAAGTCTGCACAACACTACACTACACAAAAAACACATTTAACCCCCGCGATCGCCCCCCCCCCCCTCCCAGTGTCACTGAATGCAGTAATCATACATGTATGATTACTGTATTTAGTGTCAGTGTGACAGTTAGTGTGACAGGCAGTTAGTGTTAGGTTCAGGGTAGCCCCCGTACCCCCCCTAATAAAGTTTTAACCCCTTGATCACTGCCCTAGTTAACCCTTTCACTCCCTATTGCCAGCGTCACTAAGCGATCATTTTTCTGATCGCTGTATTAGTGTCGCTGTTCCCGCTAGGTAGCTAAAAAAAAATTTATTGCGATTTTTTTTTTTACTAAAGACATGTGGCTAAATACATTTTGGCCTAAATGTTTGACTAAAATTTAGTTTATTTGATTTTTCTTATAACAAAAATTAAAAAAATATTGATTTTTTTTTCAAAAATGTCGCTCTATTTCTGTATATAGCGCAAAAAATAAAAATCGCAGAGGCGATCAAATACCACCAAAAGAAAGCTCTATTTGTGGGAAGAAAAGGACGCAAATTTTGATTGGAAGCCACGTCGCACGACCGCGCAATTATCTGTTAAAGCGACGCAGTGCCGAATCGCAAAAACCCCTTTGGTCATTTGGCAGCATATTGGTCCGGGTCTTAAGTGGTTAATTAACTTTCTTCTCCACACACCAACTAGAAGCGACCTACATAGACACCCCATGCACGTCTCATTTCCAGGCCGCCAGAAAAACGCGCCCATTAACCACAAGTTATTTTTCTGCAACCTTATTGTGTCTCAGTCTTCCCTGCTTGAAACGCCATCCGGCGGCTCAGATTACTGGACTTAAGTTAGTAATTATCATATTACACTCTCGGTTGTCACACTGGAGCAATTTGTCTCTTGGCAAGGAGTCGGTGGCAGCAAAAGTAATTTTCTAGGTCAATGACATTCTTCAGACTCCCTCTCTCTCGCCTTTCATACCTGCAGGACTGGATAACCATCTCTGGCCAGCAGCAAAGCACTCTTTATAAAAGAGCCCTTGGGCTTCAAACACGGCTTGTATTTCACAATATGTTGCCAGAGAAATTCTGCTGAGCAAAGGAAGAATTTCGGCAGAGTGATGGTGCGTAGACGATTGAAGAAAATAGAATAAAAATGGAGGAAGCAATTGAGAACCTCCCCAGCAGGTGGAGCTGTTGAGCACAACACATGGGGTGCAGTCTTGTTACATCTAAATACAAATTCGAAATTTGCCCAATAATAGCGCATATACATTCGATTTTTGTACTAATGGGGCAAAAAAGTAGAATGTTATTGGACTATTTCCTGTGCTGGGAGAATGTTTTTCATTGTTTTAACCACTTAAGACCCGGACTATTATGCAGGTTAAGGACCTTGCCCCTTTTGGCGATTCTGCACTGCGTCGCTTTAACCGACAATTGCGCAGTCGTTTACACACGGCTCTCCCTGTTCTTCAGCTCCGGGGACCGATTGCGGGACTCCAGCGGCGATCGGGTCCCGGAGCTTCGGACTGGGTCGCGGGCGCGCGCCTGCGACCCACGGCTGGGCACTTAAAGAGGACGTACCTGTATGTGCCCAGAGGTGCCATTCTGCCAGATGTTAATGTGAAGGAGGCGGTGCTTAAAGGAACACTAAAGGTTAATTTTTTATTAGATCAATTGATTGCTGTAAGCTAGAGCATTTAAATATCACTTACCTTGTTTTTCCTTTTGACCTCCAAAATACAGTAATCCAGGTTTGAAAATGCCATTTCCTGTCTCTCCTTTTCTTGCTTTCCACCAGCACCTGAGCCGTTTTGCATGGTGGAAAGCAGAATATGCTCACCCCCTCCCTATGACTACAGCCCTGCCTGAAGATGCTCTCTTATCCCTCACAGGCATGGAGGCTAAGCCTAATGGGAACTGTAGTTCCCATTAGGTCGTGATGTAGCAAGAATGAATGCGCACCGCAAACCAGGAAGTCAGTGAGAATAACGATTTAGGAATGACAGAGGTGAATAAAACAGCTCAATTTCAACAGGTATCAAACTAGTTATAATGCAAAACATTACTTTTTACTTTATCAGCTACTGTCAGACTTTAATTTAAGGAGGAAAATATTTTTGTCTTTACAACCCCTTTAAGTGGTTAAAGGAGTTGTAAAGGAAAAAAAATGTTTTGCCTAAAATTAAATGTCTGCAAGGTAGACAGACAGAATAGTGTAATGATTCTGTTAAAAAAAAAAACAGTAAATACCTATTAAATTCCTTCATCTATATCCCCTCCGGAGTTCTAGTTTCTGTTCTCTCATTCACTTCCTGGTTTGCGGCGCTCGTTCATGTAAGAACTACATTTCCCAGTATGCATTGCGGCACGCCCAGTAATTCACACCTCCTTGAAGTCTCTAACACGTAGAGAGCGTCCTGCCACACAGATGTAGTTCCCAGGAGGGGGCGAGCACCTCACTGACCACCGCAGTAAAGCCTCCCTTCACGGTGGTGAGTAACAATCAGACAAGCAGGAAGTGAACAGAACAGAGAAGAAATAGAGCAACTTCTGAGCAAAAAACGAACAATGAGGAAGTGAGAAGAGGAATGTCTGCAGGTAAAAGGATGCTTATTATGAAAAAAAAAAGTTTCCTTTACAACCCCTTTAATACACACCAACAACAGTGTTTAAGAGATGGTGTATTTATAAAATTCTAAAATTGCCCAATAAAAGTGCATATACATTCGTTTTGTACTAATAGGGCAAAAAAGTAGAATGTTAATCGACCATTTCCTGTGCTGGGAGAATGTTTTTCATCGATTTAAAAAACACAAAAATTCCATTATTTGGCCACTAGATAGCACCAGGTACCATAAGAGTTTTATTCGGCTTGGCAGGAAGTGCCACATGATAGAATGACGATAGGAGATCCTATGAAATTGAAAGCTATGCATTTAACCACTAGAGGGCACCAAATATCATGCAAGATTCTTAGGAGAGTGCCATCTACTGGCCAAATGCATTTCCTAGGATAATGAAAGCGGAGTTACATCCGAGAATGGAACTTCCACTTTTCTAAAGCATCCCCCCATCCGGTGTCACATTTGGCACCTTTCAGGGTCTGTCAGACACGAGTAGAGGAGAGACGATCAGCTGCTCCTCTGACGGGGGGGGGGTGTTTGTGCTGATTGATTATCAGCACAGCCCCCCCCGAGGATGCCCACTAGACCACCAGGGATGCCACTAGACCATCAGGGATGCCAATGACACAAATAATGGATGCCAATCAGTGCCCGCAATGGGCATCACTGATTGGCAGGCATTGTTTGGCAACGATTGGCATCCATTAGTACACCACATACGTTAGTGCCACCTATCAGTGCCCATCCCTGCCGCCCATCAGTGCCCATCCCTGCCGCCCATCAGTGCCCATCCCTGCCGCCCATCAGTGCCCATCCCTGCCGCCCATCAGTGCCCATCCCTGCCGCCCATCAGTGCCCATCCCTGCCGCCCATCAGTGCCCATCCCTGCCGCCCATCAGTGCCCATCCCTGCCGCCCATCCGTGCCGCCCATCCCTGCCGCGCATCCGTGCCGCCCATCCCTGCCGCGCATCCGTGCCGCGCATCCGTGCCCATCCGTGCCGCGCATCCGTGCCCATCCCTGCCGCGCATCCGTGCCCATCCCTGCCGCGCATCAGTGCCCATCCCTGCCGCCCATCAGTGCCCATCCCTGCCGCCCATCAGTGCCCATCCCTGCCGCCCATCAGTGCCCATCCCTGCCGCCCATCAGTGCCCATCCCTGCCGCCCATCAGTGCCCATCCCTGCCGCCCATCAGTGCCCATCCCTGCCGCCCATCAGTGCCCATCCCTGCCGCCCATCAGTGCCCATCCCTGCCGCCCATCAGTGCCCATCCCTGCCGCCCATCAGTGCCCATCCCTGCCGCCCATCAGTGCCCATCCGTGCCGCCGCCCATCCGTGCCGCCGCCCATCCGTGCCGGCCATCCGTGCCACCTATCAGTGCCCATCCGTGAAGGACAAAACTTACTTATTTACAATGTTTAATAGAAACAAACAAAAAAAAAAACAACATGTTTTTTCTAAATTTTCGGTAATTTTTTTAAGTTTATTTTTGCAGAAAATAAAAATCTCAGAGGTGATCAAATACCACCAAAAGGAAGCTCCATTTGTGGGAACAAAATGATAAAAATTTAGTTTGGGTGCAGTGTAGCATGACCGCGCAATTGTCATTCAAAGTGCAACAGCGCTGAAAGCTGAAAATTGGTCTGGGCGGGAGGGTGTATAAGTGCCCCCCGGTATGGAAGGGGTTAAGCAACTTATTGCTACACTTAGAGGCGCCTCTCTTCTCTTTTTACACTCTGTAAAAAAAATGCTTTGATATACAAGTGCTTTGGATTACAAGCATCTTTCTGGAATGAACTATGCTTGCAAACCAAGGTTTTACTGAATAATGTCCATCTAGATTAGATTGTAAGTTCTTGGGCGCAGGGACCTCCTAGCCCTCTTGTAATGTATTGTATTTGTACAGTCTCCCTTTAGATTTGGAAAGAGCTGAGCAAACGGTTGGCGCTAAATAAATCCCAAATAATAATAAATGATGATGATGATGATGATGATGATGATCATTAGCCCGATCACCAGATCTCTGGGTTCAGGAACTAGAACTGACCACTAGATGGCGCAATGTGCCCTGCATAAATCAATCTGAATTCTAGCGAATCATTTGCATTATAAATATGCACAGCCGTCAGAATTACGTGATCTCAATCTACCTAACCTGCTTATATGCAGAGGAGGAGAATAGATTCTGAAGTGATCAATCAAGCTGATGAGATTATTGGCGTGTCTCTAAGACATGGTGGTGCCGTGACCAGACAGGCAAAGAGACAACACTTACCCTCCGAGGTTCCGGCGTCAACAGCCAAACCCAGCATGCATTTCAACACAAGTGGATTCTACACAACTATTCTCCAGCTTTGGCTGCAACATTCACCTTTTCTTATGCAGTATTTTTTTTTTCCTGCCACTAGATGTCCTCAGTCTAATGACCAGCATCATTCAATCCACTTCCTCTGAGCCCAGGTTGCCCAGGATCCACTTCCCTGCCTTGACTGGAGATGAGCTCACCCCTCTGTTACTCTGTTCTCTCCTCCTACCAGCATGCCGTTTCTTACTGTTCCACTCCATCACTGTTATACAAATTACTGCAAGAGGTTGATACGAGATACGTAATGTACACTACTTGATTTCTGGATGCATTAAAAGGTGTAAAAGGTACAATACATTTTTTTCTAAATAGCTTCCTTTACCTTGCAGTCCTCTTTCCTCCTTTAATGATTACAGAACTTCATTAAAATTTGTGTCATTAACTACCTAAGCCCCAGACCTTTAGGCAGGTAAAGGACCTGGCCAGTTTTTGTGATTTGGCACTGCGTCGCTTTAACTGACAATTGCGCGGTCGTGCGACGTGCCTCCCAAACAAAATTGGTGTCCTTTTTTCCCCACAAATAGAGCTTTCTTTTGGTGGTATTTGATCACCTCAACGGTTTTTATTTTTTGCTCTTTAAACAAAAATAGAGCGATTTTTTTTAAAAAAAAAAGCTATATTTTTTACTTTTTTCTATAATAAATATCCCCCAAAAATATATAAAAACAAATATTTTTCCTCAGTTTAGGCCGATACGTATTCTTCTACATATTTTTGGTAAAAAATAAATAAAAAAATCGCAACAAGCGATTATCGATTGGTTTGCGCCAAATTTATAGCGTTCACAAAATAAGGGATAGGTTTATTGCATTTTTATAAAAAAAAAATTTTTACTACTAATGGCAGCGATCAGCATTTTTTTTTCGTGACTGCGACATTATGACGGACACTTCGGACACATTTTTGGGACCATTGTCATTTTCACAGGAAAAAAATGCATTGTTTACTGTGAAAATGACAATTGCAGTTTGGGAGTTAACCACTAGGGGGCGCTGAAAGGGGTAAAGTACGACCTCATCTGTGTTTCTAACTGTAGGGGGCGTGGCTGTAGGCGCGACATCATTGATTGTGGTTGCCTATATTAGGGAACACACGATCGATGACGGCGCCACAGTGAAGAACGGGGAAGCTGTGCTCACACACAGCTCTCCCCGTTCTTCAGCTCCGGGGACCAATCACGGGACTCCATCGGCGATCGTGTCTGCGGGTCCTGCGGAGCTTCGGACCGGGTCGTGGGTGGGCGCCCCTACGGCTGGGCACTTAAAAGAGGACGTACAGGTACGTGCCTGTAAAAGGTGTGGTATCTCGCGCCAATAAAAATTAATGTGACAACAACATATAATTATAGTGAATAAGCAGCTCCCCTAAGATAGAGACCTCATCAAAGGTCTGAACTGAACAGTAATGGTAAGTGGAGGGGGCGCTAATATTGAATAATAAGAGAATAAACAATAAAGTGAAATCTAATAAATGGTCCGTCTGAACCAACAATAGCAGACTTAGTGAGCAGCAACACACTGAAAATAGTGAAATAAAAATAGATTGTACAAAAAAAAAAAAATAAACTCAAGTCCATTTAAAGAATGTTAGATAAAGTCCAATCAAGGCTAATCTTTCTCAGATGCAAATTGTTGAAAATTCATTGTAAAAGGTGTCCACCTCCACCAAGAAAATCCCCCAAATGTGCACTAATGGATGGCTCCTTACCGCACGGTGTTGACCTGATTGTTTAGAAAAGGTCAAATACAGCAGTTGGTCACTAAACCAGTTGAATGATTCAGCTGCGCAGCTCTATGTTTCCCAGAATCAAACACTCTCATGAAGGAGGGAGAGGGGAAACCACCATAGTGAAGTACAGTTTATTTAAAATATGTCACAGATAAAACAGCATAGCCAAATGGCCTCTTACTTTATTAGTGCCTAGGACCCGGCACTGGGGCTAGTCAGCATGGCAGGATGGGCTATGATGAGTGTTCCTCGCTGGGGAACTGGGGTGAAGTCCAAGCCAGATATGAGTTCCTCGCTAGGGAGCTGGCGTGCGTTCAAGGCCAGGGGACCAGAAGTGCGTTATTTTTACGTATCCAGGCGCTTCGACGTATGTTTCGTGATTAACGTCGTCGTCAGTTGCTTCATGAGAGTGTTTGATTCCGGGAAACATAGAGCTGCGCAGCTGAATCATTCAACTGGTTTAGTGACCAACTGCTGTATTTGACCTTTTCTAAACAATCAGGTCAACACCGTGCGGTAAGGAGCCATCCATTAGTGCACATTTGGGGGATCTTCTTGGTGGAGGTGGACACCTTTTACAATTCATTTTCTACAATTTGCATCTGAGAAAGCCTTGATTGGACTTTATCTAACACTCTTTGAATGGACTGGAGTTCATTTATTTATTCATTTTTTTTTTTTTTTTGTACAATCTATTTTTATTTCACTATTTTCAGTGTGTTGCTGCTCACTAAGTCTGCTATTGTTGGTTCAGACGGACCATTTATCAGGTACGTGCCTGTGCCCAGCCGTGCCATTCTGCCGACGTACATGTGCAGGAGACGGTCCTTAAGTGGTTAAGATGTGCCCAGAGTTCAGCTTTAATCATAAAAACCCACTGAAATGCTACTTCTCTGTCAGTCTACAACTTTTCTTTCTGCATTACTGGCTTAGAACAAGCAGGTAAAGTCGGGTTTGACAAATTCCTATATCTGCATATAGTGGAACCTCGGATTACATAATCCGTTCCAGGAGAATGCTAGTAATCCAAAGTACTCGCATATTAAAGAGAGTTTCCCCATTGAAGTCAATGGAAACACAAATTTGTTCCGTGTGGACTTCAATGGCATGCAATACCGCATGTGGCCAGAGGTGGGGGGGGGCGCCAGAGAGCTTCGGAAACGGCCGGAAAGGCCTGAGAACACCTTGGCAAACCTTGAAAAAAAAAAAAAAAAAAAAAAAAAAACGTTCCCGAGGTTTGCCAAGGTCAGCCATGCTGTCCTCAGGCCTTTCCGAACGGCTAGCCAGGAAACTAGCATTTTAACCTCTTGGCGCCGACAGCACGCACATATGGGCCTTAGCGCCAAGCGGCCACATATAATGCGTGCAATTTTGCAAATCAGCCGTGCCGAGAGCGGGTGCCCTGACGCGCTCCTAGCACAGCAACTGGCGGCAAACATGAAAGCTTTTCGATCATGAGCCAATCACGGTGGTCACATGATCATTAACCCCGCCTCCCAGCATCCTTAGCCTCTTTGCAGAAGTGCCAAACTGGTGACCCTCCAGCTGTTGCGGAACTACAGATCCCATCATGCCTCTGCCTGTGGGAGTCACGCTTGTAACCGCCAGACATGCAATGCCTCATGGGACTTGTAGTTCCGCAACAGCTGGAGCGCCGCCAGTTTGACACCTGCACCTTAGAGGGTTGGGTAGGCGCCGGAGCAAGGGGTTAAAAAAACAAACAAAAAAAATTGCTGCAATGGCACCCTGCACATTGCTCTTAGTACTGGTTCCCGTTAATGTGGCACGGCCTACTACTTTTAAAGTGATTGTAAAGTCTTTCTCTTTTTTTTTTTTTTAAACACGTCATACTTGCCTCCTCCTCTGTGAAGTGGATTTGCACAGAGCAGCCCCGATCCTCCTCTTCTGTGATCCAGGCCCCTCCCTCCTGTTCAGTGCCCCCACAGCCAGCAGCTTGCTATGGGGGCACCCGAGCTGAGCCACAGCTCCTTGTGTCCATTCAGACACAAGGCCCGACCTGGCCCCCCCTCTTCTCCGATTGGCTAGCTGATTTTGATTAACAGCAGCAGGAGCCAATGGTGCGGCTGCTGTGTCTCAGCCAATCAGGAAGGAGAATCTCAGTCAGCCGAGACACTCGTGAACATTGCAGGACAGAGAGGGGGCTCAGGTAAGTATTAGGGGGGCTGCTGCACACAGAATGCTTTTTATCGTGATGCATAGAATACAATGAGATTAAACACCTTCTGACTTTACAACTCCTTTATGTGACACAGATAACTGCCAGACGTTGTAATAAAACTGACGTCACAGCTGGATTTGCAAGATTTATGTGTTTTAATAAAGTACCCCGAGGTGCAAATGTTTCACTATTTAAAAAACGATTAACAAGGGAAATCAAAACAAGCAATGTATACGTTAACCACTTGCTTACTGGGCACATATACCCCCCTCCTGCCCAGGTGAAATTTCAGCTTCCTGCACTGCATCGCTTTAACTGACATTTGCGCGGTCGTGCGACGTGGCTCCCAAACAAAATTGGCGTCCTTTTTTTCCCACAAATAGAGCTTTATTTTGGTGGTATTCGATCATCTCTGCGGTTTTTATTTTTTGTGCTATAAACAAAAATAGAGCAACAATTTTGAAAAAAAAAAAAAAAATGCAATTTTTTTACTTTTTGCTATAATAAATATCCCCCAAAATATATAATATATATAAAAAATGTTTCCTCAGTTTAGGCCGATACAGACTCTTCTACCTATTTTTGGTATATGTATATATATATATATATATATATATATATATATATATATATATATATATATATATATATATATATATATATATATATATATATATATATATATATATATATATATATATATAAAAAACGCAATAAGTTTTGCAGCTTCACTTCCCGGTTCCCTACTGTGCATGCGTGAGTCGCGCTGCGCATCTTCACTGGTCTCTGCTGTCTTTTGGGATCTGTGCGTTTCCCAGAAGACAGCAGGGGGAGGGGGGAGTAGGCGCCGGTCACCGCAATGATCTATGCCAGGAAGTGAGAGCAAATACCTGGATTACTCTCTTGTAGTCCAAGGGAGGGGGCGAGCACGAAACTCCACACCAGTGAGAAAGCCTTGCATTACTGTGTGGAGTTACAGACAGAAGAACAGGAAGTGAGGATTTCTCAGAAGAAAGGACATTTAAAAGAAAAATGGAAGGATGAGGTAAGTGAAGGAGGACTGCACTAAGGTTGAGGAAGCTATTTAGGGGGGGGAAAAATTGGACCTTCACAACCCCTTTAAAACAACAAAGGGGGAAAAGGATAAACTGGAAATTTTTTAAAAAGGAGACTAGAGCTCCATCTGCTGGCCAAGTAAAAGACTACATGATATCCATATGCAAAAATTGTATATCTGCCCGACAAAAATAAAAATATTAAGCCATTTTTAACAAAAAAATACCCATTTCCTGTAAGCAGAGAGTAATCACAACCTCCCCTCCCCCAATATAGAGGTCACCAATTCAGAGAGCGCTACCAAATTTATCTCATGAAAAACCACAATATGGTATATTGGAGATTATTTATATAAAAAAAAAACGGACGTCCTTTCCTTAACATTCCTATGTGCGGGGATAGGAAGGCGGCCATGTTTGTTGGTGGCGGGTGTCATCCGAGGTAACGGGATCCGTTTCGTGTAAACAGAGGAGAAGTTCATAATTCTGCGTTCCTTTAACACGGCTCCAATTAATGGCCGTGATTCATGAGTCCCGCTCCCCCGTCAGAAGTGATTTATTTGGTTAAAACATGTAAATCTCCCGTGTCAGGGACCTTCTCCCCCGCCAGTTAGCAGATGCTGCGTGCAGCTGCCAAAAAAACAGCGTATTAGTCACGAGTGGCGCAGCAGCTGCCGGCAGATACGGCTTGAATACCGTCCAGTGTCACATCGTCTCCGTCTCCCACCGCAAACATTACCGCAGAGCACGCCGCCATCTGCATCATCAACTCCGCCAAACACATCTATAAAAAAAGAGTCATCGCAGGTTTACCTGTTCGTTGTATTGCTGTCCATCCAGTCCTAAGATTTACACAGCCACTCCACAAAGTCTGATCCAACAGGAGAGTGTGCTTGGATCTTTTATTTACAGGTCTCTCCCCCAACCCCAGACTATTTTGCCGCATACACACACGGTTGGAATTTCCGACAACAAATGTTCGATGTGAGCTTGTTGTTGGAAATTTCGACCGTGTGTAGGCTGCATTGGAAATATGATGTCGGAATTTGGTTACTTGGACATATATATCTTTTGAGGCCCCCAACGATCTCCCAGCGCCGGGGCCACAAAAGATGTATATGCCTTGGCACAGGAAAGGGAGGAGGTGGGACGAGCGCCGTACACACACACAGAAGAATTTGCTGTTTATGGGCGGCCTCCGTAATAGAAAGTGCCGCTCTGCCATTGGGCAACTGTTCTTTCCATCAAAGGAGGCGGGAGTTTCTATTGAAGAGGCCGCTGTGTAAACAGGAGATTCTCCTGTAGTTAATCTTTGACACTCGCGAGTGCACCCCTGGCAACGGCGCGTGCTGCACCCCTGGCAACGGCGCGTGCTGCACCCTTACGAAAGAAAGAAAGAAAGAAAGAAAGAAAGAAAGAAAGAAAGAAAGAAAGAAAGAAAGAAAGAAAGAAAGAAAGAAAGAAAGAAAGGACAAAGGACAAAAAAATAAACTGAAAAGATGATAATACATTTAAAAAAACATTAGACCAAGACAGGGTCTATACTACAGCCGGTGGTTATATAATTACGCAGAACAAAGCGCGGTCCCAGCAGCACACTGTCCAGGGATTAGGTGGTCGGTCAGCTGATTCCAGCTTTATTATTACAGACAGTATGAGTGCACCAGAAAAAGCACGGCACACAATTATCTGCGCAGCCATGGAATCCCATTTAGATGAAGGATGCCCACTTGACGCGGTGCCAGGAATTGGAGTGTCAGTCCAACCGGGGGAATAACAAACTGCGGTGCAGCGGTGCGCTTACTTCCCCTTTTATGTGACGGCGGGGGGGAGCTCAGGAACGCGCAGATGGATCACATTGTTTCCACATATAATTATTCTAATATCACAACTGTGTATAAATAGGGGGGGGGGGGGGGCTGGGTACTGGCGCTGTTCAAAGAAGATTATCTTCTGTCCTGGAATCCAATAAAGTGTAACCTGATGACCTCCAGAACACAGCGGGCGCTCATTTTCTCAACGCTGAAATGGAATCACGGGCAGAAAACACGACTGAACTATACAGAGAACCGACTCGTCTGCATTCGTTTTGCAATTCTGTTCAGTTGGATTTGTGATCCAGGTACTTTCGCCAAGCAGCACAACTATGACCTCCGTTGCAGTTAAGCGGCACAGAAGGGTCCAGGACACACCCACATCCTGCAGATCAGATGCCATAGGGCCAGCAGTCAGGGCTGGACTCCATGGACTAGCAAGGGTGTTTTTCCTTTTTTTTTTTTTTTTTTTTTTTTACAAAAGAACAAGTTTAAAGGCTGTATTGGCTTTTTTCTTTTTGAAGATTCATACTCGCCTAGTGAAGGGCTCGACAAACCCCGGGCGCCAGGTCGCGACTAGAATTGGCGACCTGGTGTGGCACCTTCAGGAATCTGATGCCCTCTTGAGGTGGCCGTTTTCTCCTTCACGCCACCTAGCAGTGCTGCCTTTTAGTCTCACCTATCAGTGCCCATCACTGCCACCTATCAGCGCCCACCAGTGCCACCTATCAATGCCCTTCAGTGCCTCTCTGTGCCCACCGGTGCCTCCGCTCTTTGCACACCAGTGCCGCCTTATCGGTGTACATCAATGAAGGAGAAAAATAACCTGTTTGCAAAATGTAAAACGGTTTTGTATTTATTTATTTTTTAACAAAAAATAACCACAAGGGTGATAAAATACCACCAAAAGTAGGGGTGCAACGGATTAAAAACTCACGGTTCGGATCGTTCCTCGGATCAGGAGTCACAGGTTTTGATCATTTTTTGGATCAGCAAAAAAAAATAAAAAATCTCCCCCACTGTAATATCAACATCTCCCTCCCCCACTGCAGTGCCGTCACTAGGGTTGGTGTCACCTGTTGCAAATTTTTTTTTTTAATTGTGTCGTCCCCCCTCAGTACAGACACCCCAGTAGTACCCCCCAGTAGTAGTACAGGCACACAGTGACCCCCCCAGTAGTAGTACAGGCACACAGTGACCCCCCCAGTAGTAGTACAGGCACACAGTGACCCCCCCAGTAGTAGTACAGGCACACAGTGACCCCCCCAGTAGTAGTACAGGCACACAGTGACCCCCCCAGTAGTAGTACAGGCACAGACAGTGACCCCACCCCAGTAGTAGTACAGGCACACAGTGACCCCCCCCCCCCCCAGTAGTAGTACAGGCCACACAGTGACCCCCCAGTAGTAGTACAGGCAGACAGCGACCCCCCCCCCCTCAGTAGTACAGGCAGACAGCGACCCCCCCCTCAGTAGTACAGGCACACAGCGACCCCCCCCCCTCAGTAGTACAGGCACACAGCGACCCCCCCCCAGTAGTACAGGCACACAGCGACCCCCCCCCTCAGTAGTACAGGCACACAGCGACCCCCCCCCCCTCAGTAGTACAGGCACACAGCGACCCCCCCCCCCTCAGTAGTACAGGCACACAGCGACCCCCCCCCATAGTACAGGCACACAGCGACCCCCCCCCCCATAGTACAGGCACACAGCGACCCCCCCCATAGTACCACACAGCGACCCCCCCCCCATAGTACAGGCACACAGCGACCCCCCCCCCCATAGCGACCCCCCCCCCCCCCCCCCCCAAGTAGTACAGGTAGACAGTGACCCCCCCCCCCCCCAAGTAGTACAGGTAGACAGTGACCCCCCCCCAGTAGTAGTACAGGTAGACAGTGACCCCCCCCCCCAGTAGTACAGGCAGACAGTGACCCCCCCCCCCCAGTAGTACAGGCAGACAGTGACCCCCCCCCCCCCAGTAGTACAGGCAGACAGTGACCCCCCCCCCCCAGTAGTACAGGCAGACAGTGACCCCCCCCAGTAGCAGACAGTGAGTACAGGCAGACAGTGACCCCCCCCCCCCAGTAGTACAGGCAGACAGTGACCCCCCCCCCCTCAGTAGTACAGGCAGACAGTGACCCCCCCCCCTCAGTAGTACAGGCAGACAGTGACCCCCCCCTCAGTAGTACAGGCAGACAGTGACCCCCCCCCCCTCAGTAGTACAGGCAGACAGTGACCCCCCCCCCCTCAGTAGTAAAGGCAGACAGTGACCCCCCCCCCCTCAGTAGTAAAGGCAGACAGTGACCCCCCCCCCCTCAGTAGTACAGGCAGACAGTGACCCCCCCCCCCCCCTCAGTAGTACAGGCAGACAGTGACCCCCGTGCAGACCTCAGACAGCGGCGTGTTTGTCCCTGGAGCGCATGCTCCTCCTCCGTGGGTGTAAACAGAGAGGAGGGCCGCGGCTCCGGAGCTATACATAATGCATAATGCCTTTCTTAATGCTATGGTCGCGGCGGCAAACCGCGGATCGCATAGCGTGCCGATCCGAAGGGGGTGACCCGTTCGGATCACGGATCAACGGTGATCTGTTGCACCCCTAACCAAAAGAAAGCTCCATTTGTGGGAAACAAATGATAAAAATGTCATTTGGGTACAGTGTTGTATGACCGCGCAATTGTCATTCAAAGTGAGCGCAGAAAGCTGAAAATTGGTCTGGGCAGGAGTGGGGTTTAGGTGCCCAGCAAGCAAGTGGTTAAGTAATAAAATAACTACCAATAAATTGGGCCGTAGTGAAACTATAAAACTTGCTGTGGTCCATAAAGAGTACACAGGTACCAGGGGTGAGTAATTATTACACGTACGCAGGATCTCCTTGCACATAACATTTTTGCGGAGTCATCAGGATCCTGTATAAAAGTATTAGGCTTGCCAGCCAAGAACTGCCACACCTAACATTTTATCATGGAAAATTCATAGCCGGACTGCCCTCCCATGTACAACACGCTTTAAGACGGAGCAGTGAAATAAACTACAACTTATCTCCTTCATACCAACCCCTCTGCCCAAAATGTGTTACTATATATTGTATATTTTGCTCCTTGCCATAACAGACATCTCTGAAATGCAGACGCCGATCATGTCTGTAATTTCCCCACAAATAATTATGGGGATGGGGTTGGGCAGTGTCTGTTTTTTTTTATGGTTATTTTTTACAATATTTTTTTATTATTTATTGCAATACTTTTTTTTTTAAATCAGCCCTGTTGGGGGGCTTTGGTGAGATATCGGGGTTTCTCGACAGCAGAACGGAGGTGGGGGACGCGGAGGACGACAGCAGAACGGAGGTGGGGGACGACAGCAGAACGGAGGTGGGGGACGCGGAGGACGACAGCAGAACGGAGGTGGGGGACGCGGGGGAATGGAGATGGGGGACGACAGCAGAACGGAGATGGGGGACGCGGGGGACGACAGCAGAACGGAGATGGGGGACGCGGAGGACGACAGCAGAACGGAGGTGGGGGACGACAGCAGAACGGAGGTGGGGGACGACAGCAGAACGGAGGTGGGGGACGACAGCAGAACGGAGGCAGAACGGAGGTGGGGGACGACAGCAGAACGGAGGTGGGGGACGACAGCAGAACGGAGGTGGGGGACGACAGCAGAACGGAGGTGGGGGACGACAGCAGAACGGAGGTGGGGGACGACAGCAGAACGGAGGTGGGGGACGACAGCAGAACGGAGGTGGGGGACGACAGCAGAACGGAGGTGGGGGACGACAGCAGAACGGAGGTGGGGGACGACAGCAGAACGGAGGTGGGGGACGACAGCAGAACGGAGGTGGGGGACGACAGCAGAACGGAGGTGGGGGACGACAGCAGAACGGAGGTGGGGGACGACAGCAGAACGGAGGTGGGGGACGACAGCAGAACGGAGGTGGGGGACGACAGCAGAACGGAGGTGGGGGACGCGGAGGAGGTGGGGGACGACAGCAGAACGGAGGTGGGGGACGCGGGGGAAGCAGAACGGAGGTGGAGCGGGGGATGGGGGGGGACGACAGCAGAACGGAGATGGGGGACGCGGGGGACGACAGCAGAACGGAGATGGGGGACGCGGAGGACGACAGCAGAACGGAGGTGGGGGACGACAGCAGAACGGAGGTGGGGGACGACAGCAGAACGGAGGTGGGGGACGACAGCAGAACGGAGGTGGGGGACGACAGCAGAACGGAGGTGGGGGACGACAGCAGAACGGAGGTGGGGGACGACAGCAGAACGGAGGTGGGGGACGACAGCAGAACGGAGGTGGGGGACGACAGCAGAACGGAGGTGGGGGACGACAGCAGAACGGAGGTGGGGGACGACAGCAGAACGGAGGTGGGGGACGACAGCAGAACGGAGGTGGGGGACGACAGCAGAACGGAGGTGGGGGACGACAGCAGAACGGAGGTGGGGGACGACAGCAGAACGGAGGTGGGGGACGACAGCAGAACGGAGGTGGGGGACGACAGCAGAACGGAGGTGGGGGACGACAGCAGAACGGAGGTGGGGGACGACAGCAGAACGGAGGTGGGGGACGACAGCAGAACGGAAGGTGGGGGACGACAGCAGAACGGAGGTGGGGGACGACAGCAGAACGGAGGTGGGGGACGACAGCAGAACGGAGGTGGGGGACGCGGGGGACGACAGCAGAACGGAGGTGGGGGACGCGGGGGACGACAGCAGAACGGAGGTGGGGGACGCGGGGGACGACAGCAGAACGGAGGTGGGGGACGCGGGGGACGACAGCAGAACGGAGGTGGGGGACGCGGGGGACGACAGCAGAAGGGAGGTGGGGGACGCGGGGGACGACAGCAGAACGGAGATGGGGGACGCGGGGGACGACAGCAGAACGGAGATGGGGGACGCGGGGGACGACAGCAGAACGGAGATGGGGGACGCGGGGGACGACAGCAGAACGGAGATGGGGGACGACAGCAGAACGGAGATGGGGGACGACACCAGAACGGAGATGGGGGACGACACCAGAACGGAGATGGGGGACGACACCAGAACGGAGATGGGGGACGACACCAGAACGGAGATGGGGGACGACACCAGAACGGAGATGGGGGACGACACCAGAACGGAGATGGGGGACGACACCAGAACGGAGATGGGGGACGACACCAGAACGGAGATGGGGGACGACACAGAACGGAGATGGGGGACGACAGCAGAACGGAGATGGGGGACGACACCAGAACGGAGATGGGGGACGACACAGAACGGAGATGGGGGACGACACCAGAACGGAGATGGGGGACGACAGAACGGAGATGGGGGACGACACCAGAACGGAGATGGGGGACGACAGCAGAACGGAGATGGGGGACGACAGCAGAACGGAGATGGGGGACGACAGCAGAACGGAGATGGGGGACGACAGCAGAACGGAGATGGGGGACGACAGCAGAACGGAGATGGGGGACGACAGCAGAACGGAGATGGGGGACGACAGCAGAACGGAGATGGGGGACGACGGAGATGGGGGACGACAGCAGAACGGAGATGGGGGACGACAGCAGAACGGAGATGGGGGACGACAGCAGAACGGAGATGGGGGACGACAGCAGAACGGAGATGGGGGACGACAGCAGAACGGAGATGGGGGACGACAGCAGAACGGAGATGGGGGACGACAGCAGAACGGAGATGGGGGACGACAGCAGAACGGAGATGGGGGACGACAGCAGAACGGAGATGGGGACGACGACAGCAGAACGGAGATGGGGGACGACGACAGCAGAACGGAGATGGGGGACGAGGACGACAGCAGAACGGAGATGGGGGACGCGGAGGACGACAGCAGAACGGAGATGGGGGACGCGGAGGACGACAGCAGAACGGAGATGGGGGACGACGACAGCAGATCGGAGATGGGGGACGCGGAGGACGACAGCAGAACGGAGATGGGGGACGACAGCAGAACGGAGATGGGGGACGACAGCAGAACGGAGATGGGGGACGCGGAGGACGACAGCAGAACGGAGATGGGGGACGCGGAGGACGACAGCAGAACGGAGATGGGGGACGCGGAGGACGACAGCAGAACGGAGATGGGGGACGCGGAGGACGACAGCAGAACGGAGATGGGGGACGCGGAGGACGACAGCAGAACGGAGATGGGGGACGCGGAGGACGACAGCAGAACGGAGATGGGGGACGCGGAGGACGACAGCAGAACGGAGATGGGGGACGCGGAGGACGACAGCAGAACGGAGATGGGGGACGCGGAGGACGACAGCAGAACGGAGATGGGGGACGCGGAGGACGACAGCAGAACGGAGATGGGGGACGCGGAGGACGACAGCAGAACGAGACGCGGAGGACGACAGCAGAACGGAGATGGGGGACGCGGAGGACGACAGCAGAACGGAGATGGGGGACGCGGAGGACGACAGCAGAACGAGATGGGGGACGCGGAGGACGACAGCAGAACGGAGATGGGGGACGCGGAGGACGACAGCAGAACGGAGATGGGGGACGCGGAGGACGACAGCAGAACGGAGATGGGGGACGCGGAGGACGACAGCAGAACGGAGATGGGGGACGCGGAGGACGACAGCAGAACGGAGATGGGGGACGCGGAGGACGACAGCAGAACGGAGATGGAGGACGACAGCAGAACGGAGATGGGGGAGGAGGACGACAGCAGAACGGAGATGGGGGAGGAGGACGACAGCAGAACGGAGATGGAGGACGACAGCAGAACGGAGATGGAGGACGACAGCAGAACGGAGAGGACGACAGCAGACGACACAGCAGAACGGAGATGGAGGACGACAGCAGAACGGAGATGGAGGACGACAGCAGAACGGAGATGGAGGACGACAGCAGAACGGAGGTGGGGGACGACAGCAGAACGGAGGTGGGGGACGACAGCAGAACGGAGGTGGGGGACGACAGCAGAACGGAGGTGGGGGACGACAGCAGAACGGAGGTGGGGGACACGGAGGACGACAGCAGAACGGAGGTGGGGGACACGGAGGACGACAGCAGAACGGAGATGGGGGACACGGAGGACGACAGCAGAACGGAGATGGGGGACACGGAGGACGACAGCAGAACGGAGATGGGGGACACGGAGGACGACAGCAGAACGGAGATGGGGGACACGGAGGACGACAGCAGAACGGAGATGGGGGACGCGGAGGACGACAGCAGAACGGAGATGGGGGACGCGGAGGACGACAGCAGAACGGAGATGGGGGACGCGGAGGACGACAGCAGAACGGAGATGGGGGACGCGGAGGACGACAGCAGAACGGAGATGGGGGACGTGGAGGACGACAGCAGAACAGAGATGGGGGACGCGGAGGACGACAGCAGAACAGAGATGGGGGACGCGGAGGACGACAGCAGAACGGAGATGGGGGACGCGGAGGACGACAGCAGAACGGAGATGGGGGACGCGGAGGACGACAGCAGAACGGAGATGGGGGACGCGGAGGACGACAGCAGAACGGAGATGGGGGACGGGAGGACGACAGCAGAACGGAGATGGGGGAGGAGGACGACAGCAGAACGGAGATGGGGGAGGAGGACGACAGCAGAACGGAGATGGGGGACGGGAGGACGACAGCAGAACAGAGATGGGGGACGCGGAGGACGACAGCAGAACGGAGATGGGGGACGCGGAGGACGACAGCAGAACGGAGATGGAGGACGACAGCAGAACGGAGATGGAGGACGACAGCAGAACGGAGATGGAGGACGACAGCAGAACGGAGATGGAGGACGACAGCAGAACGGAGATGGAGGACGACAGCAGAACGGAGATGGAGGACGACAGCAGAACGGAGATGGAGGACGACAGCAGAACGGAGATGGAGGACGACAGCAGAACGGAGATGGAGGACGACAGCAGAACGGAGATGGAGGACGACAGCAGAACGGAGATGGAGGACGACAGCAGAACGGAGATGGAGGACGACAGCAGAACGGAGATGGAGGACGACAGCAGAACGGAGATGGAGGACGACAGCAGAACGGAGGTGGGGGACGACAGCAGAACGGAGGTGGGGGACACGGAGGACGACAGCAGAACGGAGGTGGGGGACACGGAGGACGACAGCAGAACGGAGATGGGGGACACGGAGGACGACAGCAGAACGGAGATGGGGGACACGGAGGACGACAGCAGAACGGAGATGGGGGACACGGAGGACGACAGCAGAACGGAGATGGGGGACACGGAGGACGACAGCAGAACGGAGATGGGGGACACGGAGGACGACAGCAGAACGGAGATGGGGGACACGGAGGACGACAGCAGAACGGAGATGGGGGACACGGAGGACGGAGATGGGGGACTGGAGGAGGATGCGGGGTCAGCATTGAGCGTGTGTGGGAGAATTACAAGCACCGATCACCGCTGTATAGATTTCACTAAAGTAGCCGAAAGACGCACGGGGGGGCAGAGCTTCTAACTCCCCCACGCACTGATCACCGATGACTGTTCAGGTATTGGGTGAAGCATCAGGAGCATTTCCCCGAGTAAAAGCATGCTCGGTATCGGTGCCGATAACGATACTAGTATCGGGACAACCCTAAAATTTTCATTGGCTCTTAGAATTGGAATCTTGGGAGACGTCAGGATTACAAAGTGCCGCACTTTGCCCGTGTCTCACCGCCAGGTCACCTGAAGGGTTACTGTAGAGTCGCCTCCTCACACTCCCTTTCAAACAGACCCGGCAGATATTTCACATATTCTCTTCCTTGTTCCACAATGCCGCTGCTGGGAGTGTTCTGTTGGCCAAATTCCTTTCAGCAAGTCAACAGGTAGCATTTTAAGAGGACCTTTCTCCCACAGTTAGTTCTGTATGCTAGAAATGAAGAGGACCTGTCATTTCTAAGTAATATTATTTCATACCGACACACCTCTATTTACCAGCTTTTCTTTGGATTTGTTTCATCAACGACAATGTTCTAGGTCTGCACTTTTCTCTTCAGGGCAGAAAGAACTAGTGGGCCCTCCTCATCCTGTCTGACTCCACAGATCAGGCTCTTCTAAGTCCGGCTTTATCTTCAGAACAACCAGCTATATCTAACACCTGGGCCCTCCAATATGCAAATATTGCTACAGCTTGGGTCAATCTTTGGCCCCCTCTCTCCCCATCTCTTGCATTTCCTTAGACAGTAGTGCCACCCAGGGGCGGACTGACCATTGGGGGGGGGGGGGCCCATAATCTCCTATTGCCCCGGGGGGAGGGGGGCCATAATCTCCTATTCCCCGGGGGCCCCATGAGTTGTCAGTCCGCCCCTGGTGCCACCCATTGTGTTCCGGCAGGCCAACTGGAAGGCCAAGGAGTTAGCCCTTTTTTTATATTGTGAAAGATAATGTTACGCCGAGTAAATTGATACCCAACATGTCACGCTTCAAAATTGCGCCCGCTCATGGAATGCCAACAAACTTTTACCCTTTAAAATCTCCATAGGCGACGTTTAAAAAAATTCTACAAGTTGCATGTTTTGAGTTACAGAGGAGGTCTAGAGCTAGAATTATTGCTCTCGCTCTAACGACAGCGGCGATACCTCACATGTGTGGTTTGAATACAGTTTACATATGCGGGCGCTACTCACATATGCGTTCGATTCTGCGCGTGAGCTCGGCGGGACGGGGCGCGTTTTCAGGCTCCTAACTTTTTTTGCTGGCTCCTAGATTCCAAGAAAATTTGTCAAACCCTGTTTTATAATATTGCCAAGTAGCAGAATATAATAAATAACCAACCAAAACCAATGCCATGTGCCATCATACAAGTGGGTCAAAAGTGAGTCGCCTACGGGAACAATGCGCCATAGTTCCAGACATGGCCCTTAAACCAGAAGAACAGGTTTTGGAGAGAGAGAGCCCATGTAGAGAATGTTAGTTTGACTTCTACGGACATAAAAGAATTTGCTTTAGGTCTTTGCTCCTCTGCAGATACAGACATGTCAAAAATTCTTCATGGAAATGTCCAGAATACCTCCTCCTGCTGCTGTCACTTTACACACCTACTACCAGATATTCCGAGCAAAGATCTGCAGCGTCGTTCACAAGACAAAACTTATTTTTTAGATTGAGGAAGGAATAGAACCGTTGTCAGGCACCAGAGACTACACAACTATTTTCCATGACTGGCTGTTGGGGAATCATTCCAGAGCTACAAAACATAAAAAAATAAAAGTCCCAATAAGAACCTCTTTTCTAAATTCTTGTCATGTGGCCACAGGGACAGGAAGTGGGGTCAAAAAATGCGACAACTCCAAAAAAACATCATCTCCCCCCTCCCCCACACTCGATTTTACTGTTACAATATGGACAGGATTATAGTCAACGAATACAGAAAAACCAGGTAAAAAAGGAATTTTTCAGGTACCAGGACAGTGTTAAACTAGGGGTGCACCGAATGGGTTTTTTGGTGCCAAAATTGATACCGAGACTGCACAGGAGAGGGCCAGAGACTGCGGACGCGGCACAGGAGAGGGCCAGAGACTGCGGACGCGGCACAGGAGAGGGCCAGAGACTGCGGACGCGGCACAGGAGAGGGCCAGAGACTGCGGACGCGGCACAGGAGAGGGCCAGAGACTGCGGACGCGGCACAGGAGAGGGCCAGAGACTGCGGACGCGGCACAGGAGAGGGCCAGAGACTGCGGACGCGGCACAGGAGAGGGCCAGAGACTGCGGACGCGGCACAGGAGAGGGCCAGAGACTGCGGACACGGCACAGGAGAGGGCCAGAGACTGCGGACACGGCACAGGAGAGGGCCAGAGACGGCGGACGCGGCACAGGAGAGGGCCAGAGACGGCGTGTGCCGCGTCCGCAGTCTCTGGCCCTCTCCTGTGCCGCGTCCGCAGTCTCTGGCCCTCTTTGCATTAAGGTGAAAAAACCCAAACCTTTACAACCCCTTTAACTCTTTTGGAGTTATCGTTCAGTGTGGCGGCATTACAGATCGATAATTGGAGGTCCTGGCGCTAATTGGCCCTGGTGATGTTACATAGAAGTAAAACAGAATGGCCTAAACAGAAGAAAATATGCCTTCTGGAGTGGCCCAATCAGAGTCCTGACCTCAACCCGATTGAGATGCTGTGGCATGACCTCGAGAAAGCAATTCACACCAGACATCCCAAGAATATTGCTGAACTGAAACAGTTCTGTAAAGAGGAATGGTGAAGAATTTCTCCTGACCGTTGTGCACGTCTGATCTGCAACTGCAGGAAACGTTTGGTTGAAGGTATTGCTACTAAAGGAGGTTCAACCAGTTATTAAATCCAAGGGTTCACATACTTTTTCCACCTGCACTGTGAATGGTGTGTTCAATAAAAACATGGTAACATTTCATTCTTTGAGTGTTATTAGTAGGGTTGTCCCGACACCACTTTTTTAGGACCGAGTACAAGTACCGATACTTTTTTTAAATGTCATGTGACGGTTTTCAAACCACAATACAGACTAAGGATATTTTCTTTAGAATTATGAAGAACTCTAACTCAAGACATTATAAAAGAATAAAAATGAGTAAAAATGAATAAAAAACGTTTTATTTTCTTGTCACGCAGTAGTAAAAAGCTTTTCACAGAACATGTTGATAAATACAAAAAAAGTATTCTATTTAGGTATCGGGAGCATTTGTGCGAGTACAAGTACTCCCGCAAATACTCGGTATCGGTCCCGATACCAATACTAGTATCGGTATCTGGACAACCCTAGTTATTGGGCGTTCCAAGTAATGTTTGGGGGTTCCAAGTAATTTTCAAAAAAAAATTAAAATATTGATTTTAACTTAGGAAACAAGAGTCAGAAAAAAGATTTAGTCTTTAAGTGGTTAAACTTCCTGCATTTACAGTTTATCCCTTTGGTGGAAGAAGGAAGCCCCAATGTTTCATGTTGTTAAAAAAAATTGGCAGACTGCCGGGATTTTTTCTTTTGACAGCAGATAAGTCTCTCTACTTGAAAGAAAATCGGCAAACTCTGCAATAAAGATCGCCAGGGGGGTGGAATCGAGATCACGATTTTTTAACGATTAATTGTGCAACTCTACTGTCTGGCCACATAGGCTGCATAACTGGATAAAGGTCCAACGAAACTGGTCAGGTCCTCTCATCCCTACCCACAACCCACGGCGATTGATCGTCTTGCTTTTTCTCTTGCTGGAATTCAGTCCTTCCTTCTTTCACTCTGCCGCACCATTGATTGCATTAGCCCCCCCCCCCCCCCCCTCTTGATATTCCACAAGACAAAAAGATGAAACTCCAGCCTCTCCTTGAGATAACACGCCCACACTGGCCCCCGCGCACAACCCCACACTGGCCCCCGCGCACAACCCCACACTGGCCCCCACGCACAACCCCACACTGGCCCCCACGCACAACCCCACACTGGCCCCCACGCACAACCCCACACTGGCCCCCACGCACAACCCCACACTGGCCCCCACGCACAACCCCACACTGGCCCCCACGCACAACCCCACACTGGCCCCCACGCACAACCCCACACTGGCCCCTCCCCTCTCTCAACACACCCCATCCATGCCAATGTATATACACCTCTTTAAAAAGCACTTCCCCTCTCATGTTTAGCAGACTGTTGAGCACTTAAGGTCGACTGCAACCTCGTTTAACCACTTGCCGTCCGCCATATAGCAAAATGACGGCGGCAAAGTGGTTTCAATACCCTGACTGGACGTCATATGACATCTTCAGGATACTGAGCCGATGCGCGCCCCCGGGGGCCAGTCTGACACCCCACAACACTGATCTAGGTAAAAAGTCTCTGACAGACTCTTTACCACGTGATCAGCCATGTCCAATCACGGCTGATCACAATGTAAATAGGAAAAGCCGGTAATCTGTCAGACGCGAGGAGAGACAATCGGCTGCTCCTCTGATGGGGGAGGGGTTGCGCTGATCGATTATCAGCACAGCCCCCCCGAGGATGCCTACCACAGGTATGCCAACCTAGACCACCAGGGATGCCAATCAGAAATGTATGATGCCTAATGGATGCCAATCAGTGCCCACAATGAGCGTCACTGATTGGCAGGCATTGTTTGGCACTGGTTGGCATCCATTAGTACAACACATTACAGTACATCAGTGCCCACCCGTGCCGCCCACCAGTGCCCACCCGTGCCGCCCACCAGTGCCCACCCGTGCCGCCCACCAGTGCCCACCCGTGCCGCCCACCAGTGCCCACCCGTGCCGCCCATCAGTGCCCACCCGTGCCGCCCATCAGTGCCCACCCGTGCCGCCCATCAGTGCCCACCCGTGCCGCCCATCAGTGCCCACCCGTGCCGCCCATCAGTGCCCACCCGTTACTCCTCAGACCAGTCTGACAAGCTTCTGCCTGCAGTAGCAAAATGCTTGTTTTGACTAAACATAAATGTAAACAGAATTGTATTTGAGTCCATTTTTTCATGTTATACACCAGGGATATGCAAGTAGCGGACCGCCAGCTGTTGCAGAACTACAAGTCCCATGAGGCATAACAAGACTAACAGCCACAAGCAGGACACCCAGAGGCAGAGGCATGATGGGACACCAATTGCATATCCCCGTTATACACCATGGCACAGTTTGTTACGTTAATAAAAAGCAGATGTGAATACTGAAGGACTGGAAAAAGCCTTTCACGTATGTGCGTACTGATGGGAGTATGGCCGTTGCCCAACATTGGCGGCCCATATGCCTTTGATTAACAGAGATGGAAGTGATAAGCTCATCGTAAACAAGAATTAAAAGCAACAAAATACTTAAGTGTAGAGCTTGTAATGTGCAAATTAGAAAAAGGAATCGACTTCCGTATAGTAAGATCGTGGCTGAATATAAATTGATCAGCTATAACTTTATGACCACTCATTCAATACCGAGTTTTGCCACCAAAATAGCGACATGAGCCACGGACACCACTAAACGGTGGTGCTGTGGTATCTGGCACCATGCCGTCAGCAGCAGATCCTTTAAAGGGGTTGTAAAGCTTCGTGTTTTTTCACCTTAATGCATCTTATGCATTAAGATGAAAATAAAAATAAATACAATTCACTACCCCCCCCCCCCCAAATCGAGGGGAGGCAACAGGAGAGATATTGGCAAGTCTCGATGGCACCGTATACAAATGAGATAAAACGTTGCAATTAGCTTCTTAGGGATCCCCTTGTGCCCCATGGTAGATCTGGACCAGTCCTCCCAGCTATTGGGGATCCCATTGTGCCCCATGGTAAATCTGGACCAGTCCTCCCCAGCTATTGGGGATCCCCTTGTGCCCCATGGTAGATCTGGACCAGTCCTTCCCAGTTATTGGGGATCCCCTTGTGCCCCATGGTAAATCTGGACCAGTCCTCCCCAGCTATTGGGGATCCCCTTGTGCCCCATGGTAAATCTGGACCAGTCCTCCCCAGCTATTGGGGATCCCCTTGTGCCCCATGGTAGATCATCTGGAGCAGTCCTTCCATCTATTGGGGATCCCCTTGTGCCCCATGGTAGATCATCTGGAGCAGTCCTCCCAGCTATTGGGGATTCCCTTGTGCCCCATGGTAGATCATCTGGAGCAGTCCTCCCAGCTATTGGGGATTCCCTTGTGCCCCATGGTAGATCATCTGGACCAGTCCTCCACCGCCATCTACATTCCTAAATCTGCTTCCCATGCCAACTGGCGAGGTAACTTAGTTGCAGTCATAGAAAAGGCCCATACACACGATCCGACTTTTTGACAACAACAGTCCGACAGACGTGTTTTATCGGACAATCCAACCGCGTGTATGCTCCATCGGACAATTGTTTGCTGTGCGTGCTCTCAAACTTTCCAGCAACAAATGTCCGACGGAGGATAATCTGATAATCCATCGGACTAAAGTCCAAACACGCATGCTCAGAACCAATGCTAAAAATCAGACAACAATAGCAGAAGTTGCCCAAAGGGTGGCGATAAAGAGCTGAAAAAAAAAATACGTGATTTGGTGAATGTTCATGGCTGAAAAAGTTCTGCCGTGTGTATGCAGAACAAGTTCACGGCCAACGCCCCTTCTGATCAAAATCCACGGAAAAGTCAGATCGTGTGTATGAGGCTAAAGAAAAAGAAACAAGAGACGCCCTCTCTCGAGCCAACGTCCAACATAGACCCGTTTTTCGAATACAGACTTTGTTGTAATGTCATCTGTGGTCTGTTTAAAGGGAGCGCCTGGTGTGTTAGTTTTGTGAATTGAACTTTTGGACAGTTACATAAAACAAAAGACATGAGCGTAGCCGTGACTGGTGCCCAAAAGAAGACCACACGCAGAGATAACGTATACTAGTGCCGACTTCCAACGCCACGACAGCACTGTGTTTTCCTATTAACGCTCAGAGACTCCTAATTGTAAACCAACTTAGAGCCACATAAATCCATTTTCCATATTAAAACAGACACTGGGTTATTCCCGGTCAACTTTGTTTAAAGGAGTTGTAAATAAAAAAAATGTTTTGCTGAAATTACTGTTTACAGGGTATAGAGACATAATAGTTACCTGATTCCTTTTAACAAATATTAAAAATAGATAAAAATCAATCATGTAACGTACATGTTGTTTCTAGTTTCGTTTTTGCATGCTGTTTCCTGTCTCTGCTGTACAGAGCCACAGAGCCAATACAGGGCAGTGATGGTTTGGAAAACGAAACCGATTGGTGCTGTGGGGTTTTAGACACACAGTAATCACACCTCCTTGATTAATGACCACAGAGAGAAAGCTCCCAGCACTGTGGTTATAAGGAAACAGACAACCAGGAAATGTGGAGATCAGAGAAGGATTACAGCAACTCGAGAGCAAAAAACGAACAAGGAGGACATGAAAACAGCACTGCATTAAGGTAAAGGAAGCTATAAAGATTAAAAAAAAAAAATCCTTTACAAACCCTTAAAGTATGTTGGGGTGACCAGTATAATAAAATATAAAAAAAGATTGGCAGAGCATAAGAGCCAGTTCACACAGGGGCATTGCGACTCGGCAAAGCGATCTGCCCACATCTTCAGAGGCGACTTGCAAAATGACTTCTGTATTGAAGTCAAAGCAAGTCGCCCTGAAGTCACCCCAAAGTCGTACAGGAACCTTTTTCTAAGTCGGAGCGACTTGAGTCGCTCCTATTAGAACACTTCCATCGTACAGAAAGAAGCGTGACTTGTCAGGCGCCCCTGTGTGAACCGGCTCTGAGGCATTAAGAGTCCTCATTCTAGAGTCCCTGAAGATCTGCCATTTGCATGGCTGTGATACTGAACCAATGGCACCAATACTTCCTGGGTCAAAGAATATGCCGACCAGAAGATCCGAATTCACTTCCTGTATTTTTAGAAGGTCAACAATGGTGGGCTTCCTCTAAAATGTTAGTTGTTCTTTACAGCCCAAACTGGGGCTGCCTTTAACCACTTGCTTTCAGGACAAGCCACCAGATTGCTGGGGCCTTTCTCACCTACCCTTACCACCCACCAGTCAAGCAACCCTCCCCCGGCATCTCCCCGCCTCTATCCCCCGGTATTTCCCCGTTTTTTCCCCGGAACCGCGCCAGCTACTGCTGATTCGCGGCCGCCGCATCTCAGGAAAGGCCGCGGCTTCATCCGCGGCCTAGCGGCGCCCCGCTCTCTCGCCAGTAATATCACCTATAACCGCCCAAGAGTTCACCCCCAGCCCCTGTAGGACTCATCCACCCCTAGCTTAACAACTTGTCCCCCCACCCCCGGCTCACCAACTCACCCAGCTGGCCACACACCAGCCTGGGTCCCAGGTCCTGCTCCTGGCTGGCGGCCATCTTGGTACCCCCCCCTTGTGTACAACTCAATAGCACTTGATCCAGGGGTTTTGCCCGATCGCCTCTCAGGGATCAGGAAGGAATTTTTTTCCCCTACCCAAGCAAATTGGCATAGCAACGGTTAGGGTTTTTTTTGCCTTCCTCTGGACCAAGCCGGGAGGATTCACCGAATCCTCTCTTCATCGCCACCATAAAAAACGACTTTTTCCCCCGGTGAATGGCTACCATGGCTAATCTGCGGTACTCTGCAGAAACCATTTGGGATCTGAGGCGTTTTACCGCCATACTACCAGCCATCACCAAAAAGACCCTAAGAATTGAGCAACTTTTGAGGATCGAGCGACGATCGACAGTCAAAAGTTTTAGCCGTTTACCCCAACCTAAGCGCATTTCATGTGCTCTGATCAACACAAGATCGGCAGTCAAACACTGACTTGAAATCCATGATTTCATTCTACAACACGATCTAGACTGTCTCTTCATTACAGAGAGCTGGCTCGCAGCCGACTGTAACACCATTCTAGGAGAACTGGTGCCAGAAAACTACCGTATCATAACGGAAAACAGAATAGGGCAAAGAGGAGGAGGCCTGGCGGTGATTTGCAAAACTCAGCTTGCAATCACCAAACCAATCCTTCAAAACCCTCTTCCATTCATGGAAACCCTTACGCTACAACTGCAAACAAATTCAAAAGAGACCATCCATATTCTGCTCTGCTATAGGCCGCCCGGCCCAAAATCGCAGCTGCTATCATCATGGACGGATTTCTTCTCCACTTACACCCTCAACAGCAAACATTTTTTGCTGCTCGGGGATTTCAACCTCTGGGCCAATTCCGCACAAGACCCCATTGCCGACGCCTGTATCAACCACCTGGTAGATTTAGGGGCGCAGCAACTAGTATGTGGATCCACACATGCTTCAGGTCACACACTTGATCTTATTTTCAGGCAAGCTCTGGAAATAAAAATTTTGGAAAATGAAAAGTTGCCATGGACAGACCACCATGCAATTAAATTCATTATTTCCACAATTCCCCCCGCAACAAAAACATCAAATCCAGTGACAACACACTGGACTAGATGTCAGAAGAAGCTCCACTCGGAACTCTTCAAAACCACTTTAAGGGAAAAAATAGAAACAATTCAGCCGCATCAAACGGCCGTTGAAACACTGGATGCCATAAATTCGGCCATGCTACAGTCAGCCGACTTGGTAGCGCCGAAACGCAAAACCCGCATCCGGAAAAACAACCGCAGCTGGTTTAGCAACCAGCTGTCGTTACTGAAGCAAGAACGCAGAAGGGCAGAATCTGCCTGGAAAAGATGTTCTTCAGAACTAAACCTGTCCATCTACAAGGCAGCGACAAGAAAATACCACAAAGGAATTTTCCAAGCCAAGAAGAATTATTTTTCGGAGGCTATTAACAGCGCCATAAACCGCCCCCGCGAACTCTTCAAGATGGTCACTCAGACCATGAAACCAGGATGTATTGAAGCCCCCAATACAGACACACAAGAATTTTGCAATGAACTATCGGATTGCTTCATTAATAAAATCGAGGCAATCCGAGAAAGCATTCAGCAAAAAAAAAACCCCCTCAGCCCCCCCTGCAGCCTCTCACACAACACCCATAGTAATTCTCCTATATCAGGTAAGTTCACCCTGGAACCCATCTCCATTGAGACCACTAAGAATGTCATTGGGGCTTTGCGCAATAGCACGTCACCAAATGACATTATCCCCACTAAACTGCTGAAGGAATGCGACTATATCCTGGCTCCTCCCATCACGCAGCTTATCAACCAGTCTTTCTTGGAGGGCATAGTGCCCTCACAGTTGAAAGAGGGTATAATCCAACCCATCCTCAAGAAACCCTCCCTTGACCCCAAGGACCCACTCCACCGCCGTCCCATAACAAGCCTCAATGTACTTTCAAAAGTAATGGAGAAAGTAGTGGTACAACAGCTGCAACAGCATCTAGATACCCACAAACTACTCGACCCATTGCAATCAGGCTTCCGTCCTGGACACGGGACTGAAACCGCGCTGCTCAAAGTATGGGACGATGCTCTCGAGGCCGCAGACGAAGGAGAATCCTGTCTTCTAGTTCTGTTAGACCTAAGTGCAGCTTTCGACACTGTAGACCACAAACTGTTACTCACGCGGCTTGCTAAAGTAGCTAGAGTCGCAGAGAGCGATTTATCTTGGTTCTCCTCTTTTCTGGAAAACCGATCGCAAACAGTGAAGTTAGGACCTTTCACATCTGAGAAACGCACAGTAACATGCGGAGTCCCTCAAGGATCGCCTCTGTCACCAGTGTTGTTTAACATATATCTTCGTCCTCTTTTTGAGATTATCAGCAGCCAAAAACTGCTCTACCACTCATACGCAGACGACACGCAACTGTATTTCCGCATTTGCAATAAAAAGGATCACCGCCTCAATCTAGAGACATGCCTCTCTTTGATAGAGGACTGGATGACAAAGAGTTATCTTAAACTCAACGGAGCGAAAACAGAACTTCTTCTGTTTCACGCCAAACAAAGGAATCAACCTGCAACAACCTGGACACCCCCGCCCATTCTGGGCAAAATCATCACCCCTAGCGCCAAAGTCAAAAGTCTCGGGTCATCTTTGACTCCTATATGACAATGGACGCACAAATAGGGTCAGTAGTCAGCGGATCCCACCATCTGCTGCGCCTACTACGTAGACTTACCCCTTTCATCCCCAAAGAAGATTTAGCGGTCGTGGTGGGAGCAATTGTGAACTCCAGATTGGATTATGCAAATGCCCTTTACCTCGGACTCCCCAAATACCAAATCGCTCGTCTGCAAGTCGTTCAAAATACGGCCGCCAGACTTGTGACTGGAAAAAAACCCTGGGAATCCATCTCACCTTCACTGAGATCCCTTCACTGGTTACCAGTCAAAGACAGGATTGCTTTTAAAGCTCTCTGTCTAACGCATAGATGTGTCCATGGGAATGCCCCCCAATATCTATGCGATAAAATAAAAGCTCACAATCCCAATCGCATCCTGCGATCCACCAATCAGAACCTACTACAGATCCCAAAAGCCAACTACAAGTCCAAAGGAGAAAGAAGATTCGCCGTCCAAGGCCCCAGACTATGGAACGCTTTACCAACCAGCATTCGGTTGGAGGCGAATCACTTAGCCTTCAGGAGAAAGATCAAGACTCATCTCTTTTGATATCAAAGGAGACAGGAACAACAAGCGCCCAGAGGCGATTCAGTTCGCATGTGCCGCGCTATATAAGTTTTTCATTCATTCATTCATTCATATACCCCCCTCCTGCCCAGGTGAAATTTCAGCTTCCGGCACTGCGTTGCTTTAACTGACAATTGCGCGGTCGTGCGACGTGGCTCCCAAACAAAATTGATGTCCTTTTTTCCCCACAAGTAGAGCTTTCTTTTGGAGGTATTTGATCGTTTGTGCGGTTTTTATTTTCTGCGCTATAAACAAAAAAGAGCGACAATTTTGAAAAAAAAAAAAAAAAACAGTATTTTTTACTTGTCGCTATAATAAATATCCCAATTTAAAAACAAAAAAAAAACATTTTTTTTTCTCAGTTTAGGGCGATACGTATTCTTCTACATATTTTTGAAAAAAAAAAAAAAAAAAAAAAAAAAATTAAAAATCGCAATAAGCGACACATTTTGACACATTTTTGGCACCATTCACATTTATACTGCGATCAGTGCTATAAATATGCACTAATTACAGTATAAATGTGACTGGAATTGAAGGGGTTAACACTAGGGGGTGAGGAAGGGGTTAAATGTATTCCCTACATAGTGTTCTAACTGTGGGGGGGGGGGGGTGACTGATCTGTGTCCCTATGTACAAGGGACACAGATCGGTCTCCTCTCCAGAGACAGGACGCTGTCTCTGTGTAAAACGGCAATGAGAGATGATCTCATATGTTTACATATGAGATCATCTCTCATTGGCCGCACAGATCTCATCGCAAACGGCCACCCTGATTGGCCGTTCGCGGCGATCTGTAATTGTTTTTTTGTTTGTTTGTTTTTTATTTCTTAATTACTCGCTTTACAACAAATTTAATGGTTTCGTTGCGAGGCCATCAGAAACAAAATCAACATAGTTCAGACATATAGGTACACAAAAAACATAGAAAATGTAAAACATGATTAAAGGAGGAAAAAAATTTGTCACATTGAGTCCATTAATATACATTTAGGTTAATTAACTTTTCATTCATCTAGGGCATCCATATCTAAAATAGTTCATTTTTAGAGTTAGATTACAAAATTCACATACCAAATATCACTGACTACATTTTTCTATATACAGTACTCAATCAAACTACATAATCTAATCAGATCCAGGGTTGCGTAGGTGACCTTTCATCATTTTTTTGAATTGGTTAAAAGTTTTTGCCCTTCTAATATCAATCGGCAGAGCATTCCATTGCACCGCCGCTTGGTATGAGAATGAGCGACCACCAATTCGGATATTTTTTATTTTTGGGATGTTTACGCGATAATATCCATCTTCGCGTAACTGTCGCGTTGGAACATGTTTGACAACCTTATCCATTATATATTTTGGCGTCATAGCATTAAATGTTTTATACATTAAACATGATATTTTTAATTTAATGCGTTTATCGACAGTTAACCACCCCAGACTGTTTAATTGTTCTGATGTTGGATCTCTTTTTCTCAGTCCAGTTGCAATACGAACTGCAAAATTTTGTAATTTTTGTAGTTTTTGTATATATGTTCCCGGGATGCCCACTAGAAGTGCATTACCATAGTCTAAATGAGGAAAGACCAGGGCAGCAACAACTTTAGGGCGATCCATAGGAGCTAAATACACAAGGATCCTACGTAGTACTTTTAATTTGTACATAACAGTCTTGGTGACTTGATTAATGTGTGGCAAAAATAGCAGATCCTCATCTATATAAAATCCCAGATTTTTAACCACTTTACTGCAGCCTGGACCATTACCATCCATGTCTTGCCATGGCAGTGTCCAATTTTGAGGTATCTCGCTTACGGAACTCCTGACCACGAGTACCTCAGTTTTTAATTTGTTTAACGCCAGATAGTTTTCTCCCATCCAACGTTCCACTCCTTTTAGGCAATCAGTAAGTTTTTTTGTGGCTGTATCAAGTGATCCAAGGGACACGGCCAACACAGAGCTTCCCCGCTGCGCGCTCTGGAGCGTGCGCCCTAAGGGGAGGACATTAATTGACATCCAGTTGGACTTTCTGGTCCATGCTGTAGCCGTCATTGGGATATAGCGCGGGTCTGAAGTAGTAAAAGATACCCGCCCACTATACCAGGGGTCTCCAAACTGCGGCCCGGGGGCCGGATGTGGCCCTTTGCTAGCCTTCATCCAGTCCTTGGGTCGCTATTGCTCCTAATGACATGGGACACTACTCCTCCCACTGACACCAACAATGGGCCACTATTTCTTCCACTAATACCAATGGTGGAGCACTACTCCCCCTCCTACTGACCACCAACACTAAGACCATGTTTAATCTCACCGATTCTCTGCCCAGGGCATTTTATACCCACACTGGCCAGAGTCTGGCCCCCCTCCAAAGTCTGAAGGACAGTAAACTGGCCCTTTGTTTGAAAAGTTTGGAGGTTTGGAGACCCCTGCACTATACCTTCACCAATAGATGTGTCCAGAGCTTTTTTTCTCAGAAAATAGGTGCAGGAACTCAACCACGACCCCGTTCAGAAGATGGGTCTTAAAGGGGCATTAAATACCAGGATTACATACAGAGTGCAGAGTTCAGGGGGGTTACACACAGAGTGCAGAGCCGTCACTTGTAAACATAGAAACCAGACTTCTGTGTTTACAAGTGATTGTGGTGAGCGGGCACCAAAGGGTCTGAGCCAGAGGTGGTGGAACCGAGTTCCCCCTGAAAAAAAAAAGACCTGGATGTGCCTACTTGGAGTGCTGGATAAACTGTATGTAGCAAGGAAAAACAGCAGCAATGTTCCACCACATAAACCTCTTTGGGGCCGGCAACCAGTGCTCTAGCTCAGGTGCCTCCACACTTCAGTTAGGGCCCTTTCACACGTCCGTTCAGTTCGTCCGTTTTTTGGACGTCCGTTAACGGACCTCAATGCTTCCCTATGGGTTAGCGTCCGTTAGCAGATGAGCATCCGCTAACGTCCGTTAACATCCGTCTGCGGTAAGCTCCGTTTTTTTGGACGGAAGAAAACCCTATTTTTCTTCCGTCAAAAAAACGGAACGGACGAAAAACGGACGTTAGCGGATGATCCGTTTACCATCCGATCCGCTAACGTCTGTTTTTCATCAAAATATGTAAAAAAAAAAAAAAACGGATGAAAAAAACTGATGAAAAACGGACGGAAAACGGAACGGAAACGGATGTAAACGGACGGAAAACTGACGAAAAAACGGATCAACTGAAGGGGGAAAAAACTGATCTAAAAAACTGAACGGACGTGTGAAAGAGCCCTTAGTCCCCTTTCACACTTATGCGACTTTTCCCACGATTTTGGACTGCAAAATCGTATGACAAGTCATTCTCCATGATTTTCAATGAACACCATTCATACTGGCACGACTTTAAGTGGTGCCGACTTCAAAGTAGTCCCTGCACTACTTTGGTCCGATTTTGATGCCACTTACACAGGCATTCATTGAAATTGCGGCCGCGAATTGCAGCAAAATCGTGGTAAAAATCGCACGACTTTGAAGTCGTACAAGTGTGAAAGGGACCTAAGGATCCAACAATAGAATAGCAGCTTACTCAGTGTCACCCGTGAGTGCAATTCTTTATTAACTACATAGTAGAATACAGCAAATAACACCCTGACGTGCTTCGGCTAAACAGCCTTACTCATATGCAGCGCGTACACATGGTCGTTTTTTTGTGATGAAATAAAACGACATTTAAAAAAAACTTCATTCAAAATGATTGTGTGTGGGCAAAACGTTGTTTTAGGTCTTCTGAAAAGCGACAAAAAAAATTAAAATTCGAACATGCTTCAATATTTTTATGTTTTTCAGAATGTCTTTTTTTTTTTTTAATGATCATGTGTGGGCTAAAACGACGTTTAAAACAACGTCTTTAAACCCGCGCATGCTCAGAAGTAAGTTATGACGCGAGCTTGAATGGAACAGAGTGCCGTCGTACGTGTTGTACGTAACCGCGCTTTGCAAGAGCATTTTCAGAAAAACAATGGTGCGTAGGCAACGTCGTTTTTTTAAAATGAAGTTTGAAAAACGACTTTTTTTTTAATGAGAAAAAAACAAAGTTTTTTTTACAAGACAAAAAAACGACCGTGTGTACGCGGCAATAGCTGTAGGTGGCACCAGCTTCCAGAACAAAAATGAGTTAGACTGAGCGCTGCTCAGCCATTCATAGGGAGCTTTGTATTTTATGAATTAGAACAAGGCTGATGCGGATGCATGTAGTGTCAATCTCCATCTCAGCCAATCACAGGAAACCATTATAGTAACCGATTAAAGGGGTTGTAAAGATTTTTTTTTATTCTAAATAGGTTCCTTTAAGCCTGTGCATTGTTTGTTCACTTACCTTTTCCTTCCATTTCCCTTCTAAATGTCTTTTTTCCCCCCTATGTCTGAATTTCTCACTTCCGGTTTCTCCTCAGTAAGCTTGCCCCCATCATTCGAGCCGTTCTGGCTGGGGGGTTAGTCAGCTAGAACAGCTTACTGAGGAGGAACAGGAAGTGAGAAATTCAGACAAAAAAAAACATTTAGAAGGGAAATGGAAGGAAAAGGTAAGTGAACCAACAATGCACGAGCCTAAAGGAACCAATTTAGAAAATAAAAAACAAACCTTTACAACCCCTTAAAATGTGATTGGCTGAGCAGCGCTTAGTCCGACTCGATTTTGTTCTGGGAACAGGAGAGGAAGTCCCTGCTCCACTGTATACTGTACATAACTGAGGCTACATACAGTTTTTAAAGTAAACCCATTATTTTTTACCTTTTTTTTGCTTTTAATTGTCCGATGGAGCGTACAAACGGTCGGATTTTCCAACAACAGCCTTTTCCTCACAAAATCCGATCGTGTGTATGGGCCTTAAAGTGGATGTAAAGCCACGCTCATCCTTTCTAAACTCCTCCCATAGTGCTGATCTATAAGGATATAGATGCCTCCTGCATGTATCCTTACCCGCCAAATGTCTCCCGTCTGGAGTCGTGATGTCAGTAGACTCCCCACCCTCCTTTACACTCCCCTGGTCAACATGCATTTTCTCCTGTTCACTCAAGTGGTTAATATTGTGCAGCACTGCCGCAGTTCTCGGTCTGGCAGAGAAGAATTCGCTCACCCAACCTGGCACTATACTGCCACTTTGGAGTTCTCTACGGGAGCCAAAACTCATCCAGTGACATACAGCAAGGACATCCGCTATACAAGAATCAGATATTCAAGGCTCTTGAAGCTCTTTGACGGAGCAGAGAGAGGAGCTGGACAGGAGTGACAGGTTAATAGCTCCAGTACTGGATCTCGTACTTATCTTCTGGCGGGCATTCAAAGACCAGAATAACATTATAGGGAAGTACTTGTGGAGTGCGGAATTCAGAAGGCTTTATTCCCGTTTTATGTCATTTTGCGTGATGCATTTTGATGGAATCGCGGCACGCCGTCAGCTTCGCCAAATGTAATTTATTTCCTGGAGTGCTCCATGCTTACAGAGCTTTAAAGTTCCGATTATCGGAGCGGCCGATAGTCACATTTTAATCGGTATCGACCAGAAACGTACCGATATTGCTTCAAGGGCAGAGGAGGGGTTTGGGGTCTAATGAACCCCAGATCCCTCCATAAAGAGCACCACCCGTCACCGCCTATTACTGTCACAAAGATGTTACATTCCTTGTGACAGAAAAAAAAAAAACGATAAAAAATAAATAATAATAAACGATTAAAAAAAATAAAAAGAAGAAGGAGGACAGTGTGAAAAGAAAAACTTTAAAATGCACAAAAAATATCGGCACCCGATATCAGCTATCGGCCTGAAAGGTGGCCTTAACCACTTCCATACCGGGGGGCACTTATACACCTTCCCGCCCAGACCAATTTTCAGCGCTGTCACACTTTTAATGACAATTGCGCGGTCATGCTACACTGTACCCAAACTACATTTTTTATCATTTTGTTCCCACAAATGGAGCTTCCTTTTGGTGGTATTTGATCGCCTCTGGGATTTTTATTTTCTGCTAAAAAAATTTACTTTTTTTTTTGGTTTCAGTTACAAAACATTGTAAATAAGTATGTTTTTTTTCCTAACTGATGGGCACTGCACTGATGGGCACCGATGAGGTGGTACTGATAGGCACCACAGATGGGCACCGATAGGTGGCACTTATGTACTGTAATGTGTTGTACTAATGGATGCCAAACAATAATGCCCGTCAATCAGTGATGCCCATTGTGGGCACTGACTGGCATCCATTGTGGGCACTAATTACATCCATTATTTCTGATTGGCATCCCTGGTGGTCTAGGGTGGCATACCTGTGGTGGGCATCCCTGGTGGTCCAGTGTGGGCATCCTCGGGGGGGGGGGGGGGAAGGGGGGCTGTGCTGATAATCGGTCAGCACAACCCCCCTGTCAGAGAAGCAGCCGATCGGCCGATTACCGGCTTTTCCTGTTTACATCGTGATCAGCCGTGATTGGACACGGCTGATCACGTGGTAAAGAGTCTCCGTCAGAGACTAGATCGGTGTTGCAGGGTGTCAGACTGATTTCATCATGGTTATAATCTGGAAGGCTGAAGTGGAATTAATGCAAAGTCTTTTTTTTTCTTTTTGGAAAATGTACAGTTTTGTCATGTTTAAACATTTTCCTTATTATGGCAAGGACTAAAAAAAATAAAAAAATACCTGCATATAATTATTAAAGGGGTTGTAAAGGTAAACATAATTTTCCCTAAATGGCTCCCTTTACCTTAGTGCAGTCCTCCTTCACTTACCTCATCCTTCCATTTTGCTTTTAAATGTCCTTATTTCTTCTGAGAAATCCTCACTTCCTGTTCTTCTGTCTGTAACTCCACACAGTAATGCGAGGCTTTCTCCCTGGTGTGGAGTGTCGTGCTCGCCCCTCCCTTGGACTACAGGAGAGTCAGGACGCTCTCTACATTGCAGATAAAGGAGCTGTGTGTTGGTTGGTGTCCTGACTCTCCTGTAGTCCAAGGGAGGGGAGCACGACACTCCACACCAAGGAGAAAGGCTCGCATTACGGTGTGTAGTTACAGACAGAAGAACAGGAAGTGAGGATTTCTCAGAAGAAATAAGGACATTAAAAAAAAAAAAAAAAAGGATGGATGAGGTAAGTTAAGGAGGATTGCACTAAGGTAAAGGAAACTATTTAGGGGGGAAAAATAAAAATAAAAATTTACTTTTACAACCCCTTTAAGTTAAAACTGTGACTTCATTCTTACATCCAGTTCCATCTAAGGTATCAGTCAGACAAAGCTAGCTAGTACATTGTTGGGTCACTTAACTTTTCATTCGATTTTGTTTCTAAATGTTTTTTTTCCCTTTGTCTGAATTTCTCCCTTCCTGTTCCTCCTCAGTAAGCTGTTCTGGTTGACTAACCACCACTCGGATGATGGAGGCAAGCTTACTGAGGAGGAACAGGAAGTGAGAAATTCAGACAAAGAAAAAAAAAATTCGAAGGGAAAAAAAAAATCGGATGAAAAGGTAAGTGAACCAACAATGTACTAGCTTAAAGGAACCTTTTCAATCCCTTTAAGGCACGCAACTACTGCTCTGCTGTCTCATTAGGTAACCCATAGTGCTCTGGGAATCCTTTGGTATGCAGAATAAATAAAAAAAGTTACAATTTCCCTTCATTACATCATGCATTATTACCACTTTCCGCCCCCACGCTATAGCCAATAGATGGCTTCAGCACAGGCTTACTTTGCCGGGAGGGAGTACATGGACATACTTCCGACTCAGCGGCCCTTTACCTTGTGATCAGCTGTGTCCAAAGACAGACGATCACAGGATGTAAACACAAGCCGGTCATCTTTCCTGATGCCGACAGTGTGAGGAGAGGAGAAGAGAGACAATAACCAGCTTGTGTCAAAAGGGAAAAAATTTGTAGCTTGCAAAATTTTCTCTATAAATAATAAAATTATATATATTTTTTTTATTATTATTTATAGAGAGAGATAAATATTTATTTTTATAAAAATTTTGCAAACTAGAGAAATTATATATATATATATATATATATATATATATATATATATATATATATATATATATATATATATATATATATATATATATATATATATATACACACACACACAGCTTTTTTTCTCAGAAAATAGGTACAGGAACTCAACCACGACCCCGTTCAGATTTCACAAACAGTAGAAGGGTCTTAAAGGGGCATTAAATACCAGAATTGCATTACATACAGAGTTCAGGGGGTTACAAAGCTGTCACTTGTAAACACAGAAACCCGACTTCTGTGTTTACAAGTGATTGTGGTGAGCAGGCACAAAAGGGTCTGAGCCAAAGGTGGTGGAACTGAGTTCCCCCAAGTTCCCATAGAAAAAAAGCCCTGTGTAAAAAAAAAATTATATATATATATATATTTTCTCTCTAGTTTGCAAAATGTTTATAAAAAGAAATTATATCTCTATCTATATATCTATCTATATATCTATATATCTATCTATCTATCTATCTATATATCTATATATCTATCTATCTATATATCTATATATCTATATATCTATATATCTATATCTATATATATCTATCTATATATATCTATCTATCTATATATATCTATCTATATATCTATATATATCTATATCTATATATATAGAGAGAGAGAGATATAATTTATTTTTATAAACATTTTGCAAACTAGAGAGAAAATATTATATATTTTCTCTCTAGTTTGCAAAATGTTTATAAAAATAAATTATATCTCTCTCTATATATATATATATATTCCCCTCTCTAGTTTGCAAAATTTTTATAAAGAAAAAATTATATCTCTCTCTATAAATAATACAAAAAATAATGAGAGATGGAGAGATATCATTTTTATAAAAATTTTGCAAACTAGAGAATATATCTAGTTTGCAAAAATGTTATAAAAATAAATATTTATCTCTCTCTATACATAAAAATAATGATTATATATATATATATATATACACATATATGTGATGGCACTTTGTTCACTTTAAACAAAATCACAGCAAATAAGAAGAGTGAATTATCTACTTTTGCACTCAATATTGGGACTATATTTTGTCATAGAGACTTTCTAAGACACAGAGACACTATTTATTTATTCATATATTTAATTTATGATTAGTAATATTAGTCAATTTTTATGATCGATCAGTAATTATATTTACATTTTTTGATTATAGGGGATTTTTTTTGTTATTATTCCTTGTGTCGTCACCTGTAAAGGAAGTGGAGCGAAAATGTATCCCCCAGTCATTCTATCCAACTCTGCTACAGCAAAGAAAATATGCGATTGAAGTACACACATTAACGTCGGCTTCTGAAAATACAAGTTGCCTGGCTGTCATGCTGAATAACAAATGGCTTCAACACTTTCTCAGTCCCGATCAGAACAAGGATGCTTGTTGTCCAGGAGATCCGAATTCACCTGGCGCATTCTTGTTTCACGTTAGTAACTCTAAAAGCATTGAAACTACAGACAGCCCGGGAAATTGGCATTTTACAGATAAACGCAGCAAAGGTAGCTTCAAGTGTTTCGGTCAAAAGTTTACAATAAATGTGGATTAATCAGCGACACCAGAAAATAAAAAGCAAAAAGCAATCTGTGCATGGCTTTCCACTTCTCAGAAACACGTGGTATTACCTCACACGAGGAGGATATCAGTTTCCCGCCTATAGGTTCCCTCACACACAGGAAACTGCGGTGACGCCGCACTCAGGGCCTGAGAAAGGGCTGTCACATGTTCGGCTCCTGTTGCCCATGGCAACCATATTAGGATATTCACTCCGCCATACTTAAATATAAGCCAGTGAAGACCTTTTTAACTGTGCAGCACTGAACCCGGTCACACCTGGGACAATGTACCAGAGGTTTATCATTAAATATATATATTGCCAGGCCCTATATGACTGGGCAGAAAGACAACCGCTTAGGCCTCATTCACACTGACACACATACTGTTAGGCCTCATTCACACTGACACACATACTGTTAGGCCTCATTCACACTGACACACATACTGTTAGGCCTCATTCACACTGACACACATACTGTTAGGCATCATTCACACTGACACACATACTGTTAAGCCTCATTCACACTGACACACATACTGTTAGGCCTCATTCACACTGACACACATACTGTTAGGCCTCATTCACACTGACACACATACTGTTAGGCCTCATTCACACTGACACACATACTGTTAGGCCTCATTCACACTGACACACATACTGTTAGGCCTCATTCACACTGACACACATACTGTTAGGCCTCATTCAAACTGACACACATACTGTTAGGCCTCATTCACACTGACAGCGGCATGCATACGGCTAGGCCTCATTGATGCTGACAGTGGAACACATACGGTTAAGCCTCATTCACACTGGCATGCATATGCTTGGGCCTCATTCACGTATCAAGCTGGCAGTCGCATACATACACTTAGGTATGGCACTGCCAGCGTGAATGAGGCCTAAGTGTATGCTGGTAGTGGCATACATATGGTTAGGCTTCATTTACACTGGCAGTGGCATGCATAAGCTTAGGCCTCATTCACATATCATGCTCGCAGTGGCATACATACACTTATGTATGTCACTGCCAGTGTGAATGAGGCCCGAGTGTATGCTGGTAGTGGCATACATACCCTTAGGCCTCATTCACACTGGCAGTGGCATGCATATGCTTAGGCCTTATTCACCCTGGCATATATACGTTTAGGCCTCATTCACGCATTATGCTGGCAGTGGCATACATACACCTATATATGGCATCGCCCGCGTGAATGAGGCCCAAGTGTATGCTGGCAGTGGCATACATACGCTTAGGCCTCATTCACACTGGCATGCATACGGTTAGGCCTCGTTCACACTGGAAGTGGCATGCATACAATTAGGCCTCATTCACAGTGGCATACACACGGCTGGGCCTCATTGACGCCAACTGTGGCACACATACGGTAAAGTCTCATTCACACTGGCATGCATAAGCTTAGGCCTCATTCACTTATGCTGGCAGTGGCATAGATACACTTATGTATGGCACCGCCAGCGTGAATGAGGCCCAAGTGTATGCTGGCAGTGACATGCATACGGTTAGGCCTCATTCACACTGACAGTGGCACACATATGTTTAGGCGGGGAGGAGGGCAATTCTCCCCATGGGCCACAACAACCATAAGGGGAGGAGGGCACTTCTCCCCCATTGGCCACCACAACCATAAGGGGAGGAGGGCAACTTTCCCCCATTGGCCACCACAACCATAAGGGGAGGAGGGCAATTCTCCCCCATTGGCCACCACAACCATAAGGGGAGGAGGGCAATTCTCCCCCATTGGCCACCACAACCATAAGGGGAGGAGGGCAATTCTCCCCCATTGGCCACCACAACCATAAGGGGAGGAGGGCAATTCTCCCCCATTGGCCACCACAACCATAAAGGGGAGGAGGGCAATTCTCCCCCATTGGCCACCACAACCATAAAGGGGAGGAGGGCAATTCTCCCCCATTGGCCACCACAACCATAAAGGGGAGGAGGGCAATTCTCCCCCATTGGCCACCACAACCATAAAGGGGAGGAGGGCAATTCTCCCCCATTGGCCACCACAACCATAAAGGGGAGGAGGGCAATTCTCCCCCATTGGCCACCACAACCATAAGGGGAGGAGGGCAATTCTCCCCCATTGGCCACCACAACCATAAGGGGAGGAGGGCAATTCTCCCCATGGGCCATCACAACCATAAGGGGAGGAGGGCAATTCTCCCCATGGGCCACCACAACCATAAAGGGAGGAGGCCAATTCTCCCCATGGGCCACCACAACCATAAGGGGAGGAGGCCAATTCTCCCCATGGGCCACCACAACCATAAGGGGAGGAGGCCAATTCTCCCCATGGGCCACCACAACCATAAGGGGAGGAGGCCAATTCTCCCCCATTGGCCACCACAACCATAAGGGAGGAGGGCAATTCTCCCCATTGACCACAACCATAAGGGAGGAGGGCAATTCTCCCCCATTGACCACCACTGTAACACTGAATTCCTTTTAGCAGGGGTTCTCCAAGACCTGAGAAACATTTCATGGGTTCTGCTCAGGTAACAAAAAGTTGAGAAAGGCTGCTCTAGATGACTGAAGAACTCAGCATCTTTTTGTTTTCACTTTTTCTCATCCATTGTATCTCTGCCGATCCTCTGCAGCCTCTTAGCAGTCATGTCCCGTTTCCTTAAAGACATACACAGAGAATTGACGTCTGCGTTCCATGTCTAAGGGCGGGGTTCCTGAAGGAGACAGCAGAGGATCGTGTCTGCATAACGTGTTTAGAATAGAGAGCGTGTCTCATGCTCGGGACAAACAGATCTTTACAGGAAAGTAAAAAAAAAAAAAAAGGGACACACTCGAAAGGAACGCTTAGTCTTTTTTTTTTCTCTGCTGTCACTCTTATGCCTCCCCTGAACGTCTGTGTGAGCGGGTGACAACGCAGGAGACATGGACAGAGCGCTGTCCCCATATAACAGGAAGTGCCTGGACAAGGACCATCGTGGCAGGATCATTGGGGGGGTTATTTTAATGAAAGCTGCAGATTTAACTAAAAACGACCAGCATGTTAAATCTTATACGAGATTATAGTGGTTGGATATTTTTTTATACTTCCATTGAACCTGCTCAGCCGATACACTAAATGTATGCTGGGATTTTGGTTGTAGTCCTGCCCCCCCCCCCCCCCTTCTCACATGCCGGAAGTTTCCACACAATGCAAAAAAAAAAAAACAGCCACTATTTCCTTCTTTTGTTTAATAAATAACTTCATGCATACCCACTGTCACATAGAAGATGGGAGGATCGGCTGTACAGACACCACTTCTGATACTGCTGCAGCACCTCTTCACATCTCCAGCTGTCAATCAATAAAGTTGACAGCGTCAAGTCCCCCATTTTTGGGGGGCTGTAAACCCACTCTTCAATACGAGCCGGAAAAAATCTCTCAACCCCAATAATCTGGCTGTCAAGAGGTAACAGGCAACCCTATGAAGAACGCTGGAATGATCTATTGAATCAGGAACTACAGGAGGGAAGTGGGTCACGTTTTCCATCATCAGACAAAATGTATCCAAATACACACAGTACAGTCCTCTGCCCAGAGACTCCCTCCGATCCAATGTACAGACATCAGCAGTCACATCAGCCCTCATTGCAGCCCTCAATGCACATGAATCACCCAAATGCAGATCAAATCATTACTAAAGCATATCCCTCACCACATCCCCCAAATTCAGATACATTTAGACCCCTCCCCCAATGCAGATCCATGTAGAGGGCCCCCCCCCCCCTCAATGCAGATCCCATCATACCCATTGCCCCATGCGGGTCCCCCCATGCAGATCCCATCAGAGCCACAATGCAGATTAGACCCATGCAGATCATTGTAGCCCCCCTTATGTAGATTAAATCATTACAAAAGCATATCCCTCACCCCCAAATTCAGATCCATTTAGACCCCACCAATGCAGATCCATTCAGGCACACCCCCCATGCGGATCCACGTAGAGCCCCCCCTTAATGCAGATCCAATCATACCCATAGACCCATGCAGATCCCGTCAGACCCACCCCCCACATAGATCAAATCATTACGAAAGCATATCCCTCACCCCCCCCCCTAAATTCAGATCCATTCAGGCCCACCTCCCCCACCCCCATGCGGATCCATGTAGAGCCCCCCTTAATGCAGATCCCATCATACCCATAGCCCCATGCAGAACCCCCCCCCCATGCAGATCAAATCAGACCCACCATGCAGATCCTTGTAGCCCCCCCCCCCCCCCCCCATGCAGATTCCATCAGACCCATGCAGAACCCATCCCCAATGCAGATTAGACCCATAAAGTGCCTTGTAGCCTCCCCTCCCCTCCCATGCAGAGCTCATCAGACCCCCCCATGCAGATCCTTGTAGCCCCCCCTCCCATCAGATCCCTGTAGCCCCTCCCTCCCATCAGATCCCTGTAGCCCCTCCCTCCCATCAGATCCCTGTAGCCCCTCCCTCCCATCAGATCCCTGTAGCCCCTCCCTCCCATCAGATCCCTGTAGCCCCCCCTCCCATTAGATCCCTGTAGCCCCATGCAGATCCTTGCAGCCCCCACCTGCAGATCAAATCAGCCCTAATGCATATTCATCAACCCCCCCCCCCCCATGTAGAGTCCCACATAAGACACCCCCTATGTAGATCCATTCAAACTCCTCCATTGCAGATCCCATCAGACCCCCCCCCCCCCCCCCCCCCATGACAGGTCATATTAGATCCCCACCCAAAGCAGATCCAATCGCGCCCCCCCTAGCAGACCCCAGTATCTCCGGTACTACAGATCCCCGCATACAGTAGCGGGATGAGTGGGGAGGGGTGGCCCGGTAACATGTTACAACGTGCACGGTACAAAGTTCCCACCACCACGCCTTTCCTCTCTCCGCCCTCTGTACATGGAAATCCCCATCAGACAGACACACTTCTCCCCCCATCATTATTATTATTATTAGTAGTAGTACGGTGTGTGCTCCGGTCAGAGCCGCTCCTCCTACCTCCGCCGATCCGATCCCCGGAGAAGTCCCAGCACTCCCCGCACACTCACCGACCAACTCCTCAAAGTTGGAGGAGCGCCTGTGGGCGTGGCCGGACCCCTTTCACTTTGCCGCCAATCAGGGCTGAGCTATGACCGGGTGGGGTGTGTCCTGATGACAGCATTACAGCCAGCAGAATAGATTGTACTTTCTTCTTTTCATGGAGGAAGTGTGAGGGAGAGAGAGGGAGAGGAAGGGAGCTGTACCCAGATATTTCACTGAGGAGAGAAAGAGGGGCACCCAGACATGGTACTGTGGAGAGAGAGAGGGGCTCTGAGGAGAGAGAGCACTGAGGAGATAGAGAGAGGGCACTGAGAGGGACACCCAGACATGGCACTGAGGAGAGAGAAAGAAAGGTGTACCCAGATATTTCACTGAGGAGAGAGAGAGGGGCATCCAGACATGGTACTGAGGAGAAAGAGAGGGGCCCCCAAATATGGTACTGAGGAGAGAGAGAGGGGCACCCAGATATGGTACTAAGGAGAGAGAGAGGGGCACCCAGACATGGCACTGAGGAGAGATAGAGAGGGGCATCCAGATATGGTACTGAGGAGAGAGAGAGGGGGGTTCAGACATAGTACTGAGGAGAGAGAGTGGGGCACCCAGACATAGCACTGAGGAGAGTGAACGGGCACCCAGATATGGCACTGAGGAAAGAGAGAGGTCACCCAGTTATGGCACTGAGGAGAGAGAGAGGGGCACCCAGACATGGCACTGAGGAGAGAGAGAGGGGCACCCAGACATGGCACTGAGGAGAGAGAGAGGGGCACCCAGACATGGCACTGAGGAGAGAGAGGGGCACCCAGGCACAGCACTGAGGAGAGAGAGGGCACCCAGACATGGTGGAATAGAAGAGATGTAGGCTCTCAGTGTATCGATCGGGAGGCCTTCTTGTGGACGGCCTTCCCAGAAGAGGTGAAGCTGTTATAGCTGCAAAGGGTGGGCCAACTCAATATTGAACCCTACAGACTAAGACTGGGCTCCATAAAAGTTCCTGTGCGTGTAAAGCAGGTTGGGCACCCCTGGTGTAAAGGCAGGCGTCCCAATACTTTTGGTAATATAGTGTATGTGATTAAGCTTTGAGGCGCACACCGATGATTGCAGAGCTGTGTGAGGACTGGATGGATGGAAATACAAATATTTAGCTGTTGGAGTTCAGCTTTAAGTCATTCCAGTTTTTTTGTTTTTTCATTTACAACGTGTAAGACGTAAAAATGATTTATTTTCCCGCTTGTTAGACTCATCATAACGGTGTGATCTTCGGAGACGGTATAACGTCGTGTGTGGAGTGTCGCAATACATCAGCCTGACAGCAAAGTGTCTCTGATGATTATTTCAGCATGTTGGCAGCAGCAATTCAATTTCGTAATCTACTGGAAACTTTCCTCCACTTCTTACAAATGAGACAATTTATCTTTTTTTTTAAAGTTCCATTATTTGTTCCTTCTATGCTGTGCAGTGATCACACTCTTCCTCGCTGGTGTTATCTGCAGATGCTGGGGAAGCGTTCCTGAGTCCTGACACATTAGGAAGCACTACATTGAAAATATATATATATATAGAAAGTACTGTACAAAATTTTTAGGCAGGTGTAAAGCAGGGCTCGACAAAATCCGGGCGCAATTGCGACAAGAAATTGTGACCTGGCGGCCATCCGTAATCAAGGCCGCGGCCTTAATTACCGGCCCTCGCGGGCCCGCCGCAATCGCGTGTCAGGGGAGGTGGGGGCGCACGGAGGTACAGGATCCTGTGTCTCCATGCGCCCCCACCTCCACGCGATCGCGACGGCCAGTAATTTAGGCCGTGGCTTTGCCGCCTTGTGAAGGCTTCTGTGACCTGGTGCCATCTGGTGGTGGCCGTTGGCATTACAAGTAAAACAGCAGTTCTAATGTGTGTTTTTTACAGTTTTCACTGCCATCTCCTTCCCTCTAATTATAACCCCCAAACATTATGTATATTTTTTTTATTCTAACACCCTGGAGAATAAAATGGCGGTCGTTGCAATACTTTCTGTCACACCGTATTTGCGCAGCGGTCTTACAAGCGCATTTTTTTAGGGAAAAAAATACACTTTTTTTAATTAAAAAATAAGACAACAGTAAAGTTATCTCAATTTTTTTTATATGGTGAAAGATAATGTTACGCCGAGTAAATTGATACCCAACATGTCACGCTTCAAAATTGCGTCCGCTCATGGAATGCCGGCAAACTTTTACCCTTTAAAATCTCCACAGGCTACGTTTAAAAAAACTCTACAGGTTGCATGTTTTGAGTTACAGAGGAGGTCTAGAGCTAGAATTATTGCTCTTGCTCTAACGATCGCGGCGATACCTCACTTGTGCGGTTTGAATACCATTTACATATGCGGGCGCTACTCACGTATGTGTTCGCTTCTGTGCGCGAGCTTGGCGGGACGGGGTGCGTTTTCTGGCTCCTAACTTTTTTTAGCTGGCTCCCAGATTCCAAGCAAATTTGTCAAGTAAAGACATGACTGGTGTAACTCAGAAATAATGTCTAGTGCAGGGTTTGACAAATTTGCTTGGAACCTAGGAGCCAGCTAAAAAAGTTAGGAGCCAAAAACGCACCCGTCCCGCCGAGCTCGCGCGCATACGTGAGTAGCGCTGGCATATGAAAGCGGTGTTCAAACCACGCGATTGGTAGAGCGAGAGCAATAATTCTAGCCCTAGACCTCCTCTGTAACTCAAAACATGCAACCTGTAGAATTTTTTTTTTAAACGTTGCCTATGGAGATTTTAAAGGGTAAAAGTTTGTCGCCGTTCCACGAGGGGACACAATTTTGAAGCGTGACATGTTGGGTATCAATTTACTCGGCGTAACATTATCTTTCACAATGTAAAAAAAAATTGGGCTAACTTTACTGTTGTCTTATTTTCCAGTTAAAAAAAGTGTATTTTTTCCCCCAAAAAAGGACGTCAATTTTGTTTGGGAGCCACGCCGCACGACCGCGCAATTGTCAGTTAAAGCAACGCAGTGCTGAATCGCAAAAACTGGGCAGGTCCTTTACCTGCATATTGGTCCGGGTCTTAAGTGGTTAAGGGAGATGACAGTGCCCTCTGCTGGTAAAAATTGTACAAAGTATTAATATATGTTGTTTCAGATTCTTTTTTGTTTTCTTACAAATAACATCTATATAATTCCCCTGCAATATTTCTGGACTCAAAGTGATTTTTAGGAACTGACCCACATGTAAAGCTAGTACACAAAGAACTCTTTTTTTTATTTTATTATTAGACCCCTTTCACACTGGAGCGGTTTGCAGGCGCTATTGCGCCAAACCGACCCTAAACAGCGGCTGCTGTTTCTCTAGTGTGAAAGCCAGAGGGCTTTCTCTTGTGTCATACGTATGTTGCTGTCTGTATGCTTGCTCTAAGGCCCCTTTTGCTCTAAGGCCCCTTTTGCTCTAAGGCCCCTTTCACACTGCTACTTCACCGCTCCAAAGATGCGGCTAGCGGGACTTTTTTTTCCCGTCCTGCCAGTGTGAACGCCCGAGGGCTTTCACACTGGAGCGGCGCACTGGCAGGATGGGGAAAAAAAAGTCCTGCTAGCCGCATCTTAGGAGTGGTGTGAAATGGGCCTTAGAGCAAAAGGGGCCATAGAGCAAAATGGGCCATAGAGCAAAAGGGGCCATAGAGCAAGCATACAGACAGCAACATACGTATGACACAAGAGAAACACAAGGACTGAACAAGTGAGATAAAAATAAATCCGTTCCCTTTTTATCTTCCTCTTCTGTGCAGAGTGACAATAAATGTTATAATATTTGAATTTGACTGTGAGTGTAACCTTTCCTGGTATTTATCACCGCTCACAGAGATCACAGTACTCCCCTCTGACTCGGCCTCTCGCTTTTCTCTACAGAAAGACGGCTTACTCTTTGTTCATCCATCATCCAGGGCCACCATCTACAACACCGTACTTCTTGAATTGGGATACCAGCACAGAGAGTCATAAAAATCCTGATGCCTGCACTGTTCTTGTCTGTGTTCACAAATCAAACGAATGACGAAACGCGTAGGGCGGAGCCACGCACACACAACACCACACATGCGCAGCCGTGTGTCGGCCGTCTTTGTTAGTGGAGACAGACCTGTTTTCATCTCTGGCATTTTACTACATACTGTTTGCAATCCACATAAATGTAAGTGCAATTCTTTTTAATAAATGGTAGAAGTTTGCAATACTACAATGTTGAGCCCTTACTTTGCACGTTTGACGTATCCTCACTATTGCCAAGAGAGACCTGTGCTGATGTCCCTGCTCCTGCCATGAAACTCATCCCTATATAGTTGAGTGTTTACTGACCGCCCTGTGTAAGGGGGTCACTGGTATTCTGGCAAGCCTCTGGTAAGAGTATTTTTGGGTGTCCCATCGCCAGGGGCGGACTGACCATTGAGTCACTCGGGCAGGCTCAGTAGAACCAGGGACCGTATGTAAAAATCTATATTTTTTTACATCTGTCCCTGATATGTCCGAAACCGACATGCTTTTGATGTGAAAATCCCGAGATTTTAGCTGCACTGCCTCCTGGCGTGGTGGCCATCTATAAGCCCAGGGGCCCCATGAGTTGTCAGTCCGCCCCTGCCCATCGCCTATCCCTTGATTCCTTTCCAAATCTCACACAGAGTTTCAGTTGGAACATTTTCATATTTATTCATTAATTTGGATCTGTATATCACTATATTGCACATTTTGTTCCTGGACTTTCTGTGGACATTATTTATTATGTGTTCATCACTAAAGTTTTTAGTGCTATTAACCACTTAAGCCCCGGACCAATATGCTGCTAAATGCCCGAAGGTGTTTTTACAATTCGGCACTGCGTCACTTTAACAGACAATTGCGCGGTCGTGCGACGTGGCTCCCAAACAAAATTTGTTAAGTAGTGTGCTGGAGGAAGAAGTGTTCTGAGGTAAAAGTCTGTAAAGTTGTGTGCTGGAGGAAGAAGTATTTTAAGGCAGAAAGTCTGTAAAGTAGTTTGCTGGAGGAAGAAGTGTTCTGAGGTAAAAGTTTGTAAAGTAATTTGCTGGAGGAAGAAGTGTTCTGAGGTAAAAGTTTGTAAAGTAGTTTGCTGGAGGAAGAAGTGTTCTGAGATAAGTCTGTAAAGTAGTTTGCTGGAGGAAGAAGTGTTCTGAGATAAGTCTGTAAAGTAGTTTGCTGGAGGAAGAAGTGTTCTGAGATAAGTCTGTAAAGTAGTTTGCTGGATGAAGAAGTGTTCTGAGGTAAAAGTTTGTAAAGTAGTTTGCTGGAGGAAGAAGTGTTCTGAGATAAGTCTGTAAAGTAGTTTGCTGGAGGAAGAAGTGTTCTGAGGTAAACGTTTGTAAAGTAGTGTGCTGGAGGAAGAAGTGTTAAAGGTAAAAGACTGTCAAGTTTCGGGTCAGCCATCTTGTCCCTCTTGAGAAGTGTGACGCAGTTACTATATTCTTCAAAAGTACCAATTTATTCTATGGGCATCCAATGTCCCTTTTCTCCAACCAAGTTCTATCCCTTAATAAAATAACAAAAACAAGCAAGAGAGACTGTTCATTGACTAAAGGAGTGTGTCTAATGGATGTCTGGTAGCAGGGTGGAATGTGTGGATGTTGTACCACGTAGCAACCAACCGCAACAGTAAGTTTCTAGCAAACAGCATAATCTAAAGCTGGCGTCGGTAACCCGCCGATCGCGATCTACCTGTTGATTGTGGGAAGCCGACAGGTAGATCACAATCAGGTCTGTGCCAAGCTGTCCCCCCTGTCTCCATCGGCGCTGCTCTCCTTTTACTAGCAGAGCGGAGTGAGAGGCAGCACAGCGCTGGATGGAAGATGGAAGCATGTCGCTGGATGGAAGGCGGGAGCACGGCACTGGATGGAAGGCTAGAGGAAGAAGTGTTCTGAGGTAAAAGTCTGTAAAGTAGTGTGCTGGAGAAAGAAGTATTCTAAGGTAGAAAGTCTGTAAAGTAGTGTGCTGGAGGAAGAAGTATTCTAAGGTAAAAAGTCTGTAAAGTAGTTTGCTGGAGGAAGAAGTGTTCTGAGGTAAAAGTCTATAAAGTAGTGTGCTGGAGGAAGAAGTGTTCTGAGGTAAAAGTCTGTCAAGTAGTTTGCTGGAGGAAGAAGTGTTCTGAGGTAAACATCTGTAAAGTAGTGTGCTGGAGGAAGAAGTGTTCTGAGGTAAAAGTCTGTAAAGTAGTGTGCTGGAGGAAGAAGTATTCTAAGTTAGAAAGTCTGTAAAGTAGTTTACTGAAGGAAGAAGTGTTCTGAGGTAAAAGTCTATAAAGTAGTGTGCTGGAGGAAGAAGTGTTCTGAGATAAGTCTGTAAAGTAGTTTGCTGGAGGAAGAAGTGTTCTGAGGTAAAAGTTTGTAAAGTAGTTTTCTGGAGGAAGAAGTGTTCTGAGATAAGTCTGTAAAGTAGTTTGCTGGAGGAAGAAGTGTTCTGAGATAAGTCTGTAAAGTAGTTTGCTGGAGGAAGAAGTGTTCTGAGATAAGTCTGTAAAGTAGTTTGCTGGAGGAAGAAGTGTTCTGAGGTAAAAGTTTGTAAAGTAGTGTGCTGGAGGAAGAAGTGTTAAAGGTAAAAGACTGTCAAGTTTCGGGTCAGCCATCTTGTCCCTCTTGAGAAGTGTGACGCAGTTACTATATTCTTCAAAAGTACCAATTTATTCTATGGGCATCCAATGTCCCTTTTCTCCAACCAATAACAAAAACAAGCAAGAGAGACTGTTCATTGACTAAAGGAGTGTGTCTAATGGATGTCTGGTAGCAGGGTGGAATGTGTGGATGTTGTAACACGTGGCAACCAACCGTAACAGTAAGTTTCTAACAGCATAATCTAAAGCTGGTGTCGGTAACCCGCCAATCGCGATCTACCTGTTAATTGTGGGAAGCCGAAAGGTAGATCACAATCAGGTCTGTGCCAAGCTGTCCCCCCTGTCTCCATCGGCGCTGCTCTCCTTTTACTAGCAGAGCGGAGTGAGAGGCAGCACGGCGCTGGATGGAAGGCGGGAGCACGGCACTGGATGGAAGGCGCGAGCACGGCACTGGATGGAAGGCGCGAGCACGGCGCTGGATGGAAGGCGCGAGCACGGCGCTGGATGGAAGGCGGGAGCACGGCACTGGATGGAAGGCGCGAGCACGGCGCTGGATGGAAGGTGGGAGCACGGCACTGGATGGAAGGCGCGAGCACGGCGCTGGATGGAAGGCGGGAGCACGGCACTGGATGGAAGGCGGGAGCACGGCACTGGATGGAAGGCGCGAGCACGGCGCTGGATGGAAGGTGGGAGCACGGCACTGGATGGAAGGCTAGAGGAAGAAGTGTTCTGAGGTAAAAGTCTGTAAAGTAGTGTGCTGGAGGAAGAATTTTAGAATGTTAGAATTTTTTTTTAGGGTGAACCCCCGCTTTAAATCCATGTATGACTGGCTTTAGTTTGCCTCTGTAGATACCCTGGGCCAGATTCAGATACATCCATGTATCTTTGTGCGGGCGTAGCGTATCTCATTTACGCTACGCCGCTGTTACTTTGAGAGGCAGGTGCCGGATTCAAAAAGAATTTGCGCCCACAGTTACGGCGGCGTAGCGTAAATGGGCCGCCGTAACCGCGCCTAATTCAAAATAGGCAGGTAGGGGGCGTGATCCATGTAAATAAATCGTGACCCCGTGTAATTGACGCATTTTCCGAACGGCGCATGCGCCGTCCGTGGACGTATCCCAGTGTGCATGCTCCAAATTACGCCGCAAATACTCATTGGTTTCGACGTGAACGTAACTTACGCAAAGCCCTATTCGCGAACGATTTACGCAAACGACGTAAACGACAGAAAATTCTACGCTGTCCCGATGTCCATACTTAACATTATGTACGCCTCATATAGCAGGGGTAACTTTACGCCGGACTTACGCTTACGCAAACAACGTAAAATACGACGAGCGGGCGCAAATACGTTAGAGAATCGGCGTATCTAGCTCATTAGCATATTCAACGCGTAAATCGGCGGAAGCGCCACCTAGCAGCCAGCGTAAATATGCAACTAAGATACGACGGCGTAAGAGAATTACGCCGCTCGTATCTTAGCTAAATTCTGGCGTATCTTGTTTTCTGAATACAGAAAAAAGATACGCCAGAGCATCTTAGAAGTTACGCGGCATTTCTCGAGATACGCCGACGTATATTCTTTCTGAATCTGGCCCCTGTGTTTTTATTCCAGGCACAACAGGCCCCTGTGCACAGGTGGCATCCCACGCTGTGTATTTTCGGTCCTTGGGTGACATCTAGCACCGCGTGTCACCGGCCCACAGATCATGTGGCACACAGGATATGGCAGTGGTACACACATGAAAGGAGGATGGGAAATGGTCCATTATAAAACATCTTTATAAGATATGCCCTTTTCAGATGGATGTTCCAATCAGGTCCACCTATCAGTTTTTCCAGCTGACTTGATCGGAGGGTCCATTCATTCCTATGGACAAGCAGCTGTACACAGACTTATGTCCATTTACACCCGCCTTCCTCGGGGTCCGATCAGGCCTTTAAAGAAAAAAAGGGAGAGGACTCAGTTTTCAGTTTAAGGTGAAGCGGCTCCTGCTGAACTGCCCGAGATTCAAACCATGTATGGGCAGGCTGATTGCACCCAAGCTGATTGATCGATAAAGTTGGGTACAACTAGCCTGTTGGATTTTTCATGAGATCATTGTCAGAGGGTATAGCCTCTAGCAATAATCACTGTGGCTCTCCCCATGAGGAGAACACGATAGCTCCACGGGATGGATTCCCCCATCAACATCAGTGTTGATGTGGGAATGCACCTATTTTCTTTCCTGCAACCACAGGTTGAAAATCTAACCATCTATGGCTGGCTTAACAGTCATCTGTGTTGCACCTGCTCTGACTAGTACAAGGTTGGAATCAGACCTGCGTTCCGGTGCATTGTGTTTAAGACAAATTAAAAAAAAATGACACAAACTATTTTTTTTTTATATAATCACATTTTAATAAATGTTTTGTACAATATAACAATAAAGTATATACATAATTTCTTCTGCCATGGTGAACCACAATGCAAGTGCGTTGATCTGCGTTGTGTTGCGCTGCACTGCATGTGTGTTGGAAGTGTGTTGGGTCAATGTGTTGGGGTACCATTGATGATGGATGGCACTGCAACACACTGATGCTTGTAACCAGTGGCGGGTGCTTAACATTTTTGGGGGGGACACAAACAAACGGAAAAAAAAACAATTGCAGCCTTACTGTGCCCATTAAACGTAGCTACTGTGCCCATCAATTACAACCACTGTGCCCATCAAATGCCGCTGGCTCTGATAGGCACTTCCACAGCCAACCAGCTGCCGTTATTCAGATGGCCGGCGGTCGCCAGGGGGCCAGCCATCTGAATAGTCGGCAGCAGCGGCAACAATACATAGATTCACGCAATGCATGAATCCATGTATTGTATCAGTGGCGGTGCGAGAGCGAGAGGGGGCGGCACTCCGTCACCCTCTATGGACGCACCGCCACTGCTTGTAACGTGTATTAACATAGGTTGCAGTAATGCACATTTACCACAACACGAAGGTGGAATTTGGCGCTAAGCATGGCAATTCACAGAACGATCCAAAACACAGCATACTTACCAAGTATAAAGAAAAAAGTCTAAACTGTTTCCACAATTTACATTGGATGCAAATATATGTGAAGCCGCACTGCCGCGTCAAGGCCCCTCTGCAAAGTGCAGTCCCTAACTCTACTTTAATGTAATTTCCAAGTTGAGAAATATATAGCAAGAAATAAATTGAGTGTCTAAACTAGTCCAAAAATTTTAAAACAGAGGTTTTTGTTGCATATATTTGCATTCATAGGTGAAGCTACATAGAGCTTCCAGGGATCCCATTGGATCTCCCTCATGGCTTGTGCCTGGTCACAGTGAGACCTCGTATGATTGGAATTTCTGTGTCCCTTTAAGGTAAAGTTTCCAAGGTACATGCCTGTTACCCCTCTAAGTTTTGGCTGCTCGTATGGATATTGGTGTTAGTTTTAGAAAGTCTCTAGCACTCGAAATTCGATAGTACCAGAAGATAAAAAAAAAACTGGCCTCCAACCTCCCCTTATAGCCAGTCCAACACACGCCTAAAAAGTATCAGCCTCCAACCTTTCCCATTCTGGGGCCTGAACGGGCCACCCTTCTGGAGCCTGAACAGCCCACCCTTCTAGGGCCTGAACGGCCACCTTTCTGGAGGCCAAACGGCCCCCCTTCTGGAGCCTAAATGGCCCACCCTTCTGGAGCCTGAACGGCCCACCCTTCTGGAGCCTGAACGGCAAACTCTTCTGGAGCCTGAACGGACAGCTCTTCTGGAGCCTGAACGGACAGCTCTTCTGAAGCCTGAACGGACAGCTCTTCTGAAGCCTGAACGGACAGCTCTTCTGAAGCCTGAACGGACAGCTCTTCTGAAGCCTGAACGGACAGCTCTTCTGAAGCCTGAACGGACAGCTCTTCTGAAGCCTGAACGGACAGCTCTTCTGAAGCCTGAACGGACAGCTCTTCTGAAGCCTGAACGGACAGCTCTTCTGAAGCCTGAACGGACAGCTCTTCTGAAGCCTGAACGGACAGCTCTTCTGAAGCCTGAACGGCCAACTCTTCTGGAGCCAGAACGGACAGCTCTTCTGAAGCCAAGACAGCTGGGTCCTTCCCAGCCCCATGCAACAATCTGTCCATGCGTCCGGCAATGTCTCGAACCCGAGCTCCTGGAAAACAATATACTTTTCGGAGTTCACAGTCTTTGTGACAGATTTGCCTCTCTGTTCCTCTAATAATTGAATCCCCTACCACCAGTATCTGCTTATCCTTCTTTGTAACCTTGCTCCTATGTTTACCGGGGGAGATGTTCCCAGGGCCCCCCTGGCATTTTGTTGGAGTCGCAATGTCTGGTACAGTCCCAATGTGCACATCACACTCTACTTTAGTTTGCACATAAGCATCACCTTCTGCTGGAGTCTCAACATTAGCGTCACACTCTTCTGGAGACTGAACGTGAGCGTCACACTCTTCTGGAGACTGAACGTGAGCGTCACACTCTTCTAGAGTCTGAATGAGGGCGACACACTCTTCTGAAGTTTCAATGTGGACGACATACTCTTCTGAAGTCTGAATGTGGTTGACACACTCTTCTGGAGTCTGAACGTGAGCGACACACTCTTCTGGAGTCTGAACGTGAGCGTCACACTCTTCTAGAGTCTGAATGAGGGCGACACACTCTTCTGAAGTTTGAATGTGAGTGACACACTCTTCTGGAGTCTGAATGTGGGTGACACACTCTTCTGGAGTCTGAACGTGAGCGACGCACTCTTCTGGAGTCTGAACGTGGGCGACGCACTCTTCAGGAGTCTGAACGTGGGCGACGCACTCTTCTGGAGTCTGAACGTGGGCGACGCACTCTTCTGGAGTCTGAACGTGGGCGACGCACTCTTCTGGAGTCTGAACGTGGGCGACGCACTCTTCTGGAGTCTGAACGTGGGCGACGCACTCTTCTGGAGTCTGAACGTGGGCGACGCACTCTTCTGGAGTCTGAACGTGGGCGACGCACTCTTCTGGAGTCTGAACGTGGGCGACGCACTCTTCTGGAGTCTGAACGTGGGCGACGCACTCTTCTGGAGTCTGAACGTGGGCGACGCACTCTTCTGGAGTCTGAACGTGGGCGACGCACTCTTCTGGAGTCTGAACGTGGGCGACGCACTCTTCTGGAGTCTGAACGTGGGCGACGCACTCTTCTGGAGTCTGAACGTGGGCGACGCACTCTTCTGGAGTCTGAACGTGGGCGACGCACTCTTCTGGAGTCTGAACGTGGGCGACGCACTCTTTTTGTGTCTGAGCATGGGCGACACACTCATCTGAAGTCTGAGTGTGGGTAATACACTCTTCTGGAGTCTGAATGTGGGCGACACACTCTTCTGGAATCTTAGTGTGGGCGACACACTCTTCTGGAGTCTGAACGTGGGCGTCGCACTCTTCTGTTGTCTGAACATGGGCGACGCACTCTTCTGTTGTCTGAACATGGGCGACGCACTCTTCTGGAGTCTGAACGTGGGCGACGCACTCTTCTGGAGTCTGAACGTGGGCCACGCACTCTTCTGGAGTCTGAACGTGGGCCACGCACTCTTCTGGAGTCTGAACGTGGGCCACGCACTCTTCTGGAGTCTGAACGTGGGCCAGGCACTCTTCTGGAGTCTGAACGTGGGCCAGGCACTCTTCTGGAGTCTGAACGTGGGCCAGGCACTCTTCTGGAGTCTGAACGTGGGCCACGCACTCTTCTGGAGTCTGAACGTGGGCCAGGCACTCTTCTGGAGTCTGAACGTGGGCCAGGCACTCTTCTGGAGTCTGAACGTGGGCCAGGCACTCTTCTGGAGTCTGAACGTGGGCCAGGCACTCTTCTGGAGTCTGAACGTGGGCCAGGCACTCTTCTGGAGTCTGAACGTGGGCCAGGCACTCTTCTGGAGTCTGAACGTGGGCCACGCACTCTTCTGGAGTCTGAACGTGGGCCACGCACTCTTCTGGAGTCTGAACGTCCTTTTCAATCCTGCTCACTGTGGCAGGCCTGCCATGTGAGCTGTATCTGCAGTAAATCTCGTCTTCATCTGCAATAAAGAAAGAGGAATTGGATTTAGCATCTTTACCTACATTTCATATATTTTTCTTTATACAACATAAAAATTATGAAGAAAAAGGTTCAAAGCTCCACTGCCAGGGACAAAAAGTAAACCCGACATGACAGTGATACAGGGAAAACTGTTGTTGGCCTTTGTATAAAAAATGATGGTTGCCTGGCAGTTATGCTAACCCACTAAAATTCCATGATTGGAAGCCAGCAACAAGTATTTTTAGCAGTATAATAAAACAGCATCTACCAATCATAGGCTAAAAGTAAATAGTGGCTGAGCATTTTATCTTGCTGCATTTCTAAAAAAAAAAAAACTTTTTGTATGCAGCCCCCTAAATACATACCTAAACCTGATCATGATCCAGCAATGTGCACAAGAGCCAAGGCTCTCTTGCTCCTCACTGTCTCAAAAAATAAACACTAAAAAACGCAAATGCTGTAAAAAAAAATGCTATTGCAAAAACGTTGAAAAACTCACTGCAAAGCTACTGGAATTTTTATAACATTATTATAATGTCCAGTGTGCATGAGGCAGCTTGTTATATTTCTTTCTCAGCATTGCACAGAGCAGGTAAAACATAAAAGAACAAGCTTTACCATCACTGTAATGTATGCCATTGGTTTAATGATCTGCGTCTGACAGATTCGTGTGTACGGGCGAGCCGACGGATTTGGCCACCCGACAGATCGTACACACGAGGCAATAGATTTGTTCAAAACGGTCTGTCCGACCGATTTGAACAAATCTGTCTCTTTGTCTCTTTGGATTTTGGTTTGCTCGCGTGTACACACGAGCAAACCAAAATTCCCGCCAGCAGACGGCGCGCTGACGTGTCGGTGACGTGGCGGTGACGTTGACGCCGCCACGTCACCGCACCAGAAAGTAAAACACTACCGCGCATGCGCCGAATCCATTCGGCGCCGGTGCGAGACGACATGTCTGCTGGTAAGTGTACTAACCAGCAGACATGTCGCGTGGACGGGTTCCCACCCAATAGATTTCAAAGCATGCTTTGAAAACTGTCGGGTGGCCAAATCCGTCGGCTCGCCCATACACACGATCGAATCTGTCTGCTGGGACGGTCTAGCAGACAGTTTCCAGCAGACAGATTTGATCGTGTGTACGAGGCCTTAAAGAACGACTCCTATTGTAAATAGAAAGACATTCTCTGCCTACAATGGCTTGCTACATGTGCAGCAGAAACAGTTTCCCAGTTTCACCGTGAGGTCTTGCTGCAATGGGCACAGTGAGGTCTGGCTGCAATGGGCACCGTGAGGTCTGGCTGCAATGGGCACAGTGAGGTCTGGCTGCAATGGGCACAGTGAGGTCTGGCTGCAATGGGCACCGTGTGAGGTCTGGCTGCAATGGGCACAGTGAGGTCTGGCTGCAATGGGCACCGTGAGGTCTGGCTGCAATGGGCACAGTGAGGTCTGGCTGCAATGGGCACCGTGAGGTCTGGCTGCAATGGGCACAGTGAGGTCTGGCTGCAATGGGCACAGTGAGGTCTGGCTGCAATGGGCACAGTGAGGTCTGGCTGTAATGGGCACAGTGAGGTCTGGCTGCAATGGGCACCGTGAGGTCTTGCTGCAATAGGCACCGTGAGGTCTGGCTGCAATGGGCACCGTGAGGTCTGGCTGCAATGAGCACCGTGAGGTCTTGCTGCAATGGGCACCGTGAGGTCTTGCTGCAATGGGCACCGTGAGGTCTGGCTGCAATGGGCACCGTGAGGTCTGGCTGCAATGGGCACAGTGAGGTCTGGCTGCAATGGGCACCGTGAGGTCTTGCTGCAATGGGCACCGTGAGGTCTGGCTGCAATGGGCACAGTGAGGTCTGGCTGCAATGGGCACAGTGAGGTCTGGCTGTAATGGGCACAGTGAGGTCTGGCTGCAATGGGCACAGTGAGGTCTGGCTGCAATGGGCACAGTGAGGTCTGGCTGCAATGGGCACAGTGAGGTCTGGCTGCAATGGGCACAGTGAGGTCTGGCTGCAATGGGCACAGTGAGGTCTGGCAGCAATGGGCACAGTGAGGTCAGGCAGCAATGGGCACAGTGAGGTCAGGCAGCAATGGGCACAGTGAGGTCTGGCTGCAATGGGCACAGTGAGGTCTGGCTGCAATGGGCACAGTGAGGTCTGGCTGCAATGGGCACAGTGAGGTCTGGCTGCAATGGGCACAGTGAGGTCTGGCAGCAATGGGCACAGTGAGGTCTGGCTGCAATGGGCACAGTGAGGTCTGGCAGCAATGGGCACAGTGAGGTCTGGCTGCAATGGGCACAGTGAGGTCTGGCAGCAATGGGCACAGTGAGGTCTGGCTGCAATGGGCACAGTGAGTTCTGGCTGCAATGGGCACCGTGAGATCTGGCTGTAATGGGCACAGTGAGGCATGCAAATGGGCATTGTTGACCCTCTTTTCCACTTACCCTAGGCTTATATTCGAGTCAATACGTTTTCCCATTTTTTTGTGGTAAAAGTAGGTACCTCGGCTTATATTCGGGTCAGCTTATACTCGAGTATATACGGTAGTGATTGTAAAGGACTCTATTTGACTTGCTGCAGCTTCTAATGCACATTGTGAGAAGCTCACAGTGTGCAGTGAAATCAAAGTAAGCAATTTCAGTCTAGAAGAGGAACCTGTACAACTGTACAAGACTGAAGGTCGGCTTTAACCCCTAACAATCAAGTACTAGGTGACAACACTGGAGCACATTTAGGGGACAAGGGCAGAGGGTTGTCACCCCACAATAGGAAGCACCTATTGTATATCTCAGCAACAAAAAGAATTGATCCCGTTTCCCTCTTTCCTGAGATTTAGTGTTTGATGTGTTACAATGTATCTTCATAATTGTCTGACATGTTGCTGCGTGCTGGAAGTATGCAGAGAATGACGAATCTTCAAGCCAAATACGGCCTGAATGTATAATAGATCCGAAAATTCACTTCTCTCCCAGTAACACTCTCTGGATGGGTATCGCTGATAAAATCGCTCCCTACAATTTACTTTCCTCTACAATGAAAATTCTTCACATGCCGGACAGCGCTCGTTCACACCACTGATTCTTCAGTACAATTTTTAACCACTTGAAGACTAGGTCATTTTCTGACATTTGTTGTTTATAATAAAAATCTGTTTTTTTTTGTGTTTTTTTTGCTAGAAAACTACTTAGAACCCCCCAAACATTATATATTATTTTTAGCAGAGACCCTAGAGAATGAAATGGTGGTTTTTTATGTCATACGGTTTTTGCGCAGTGGTTTTTTAAACGTAATTCTTCTTTAACCACTTCATATCTGGGCCAATTCTGATACTTCTCTCATACATGTAAAAATTGACTTTTCAAACGCTATTTATTTTAGGAAAAAAAAAAACATTTCATAGATTATAAAAAAACAACCATTAAAGTTAGCCCAATTTTTTTGTATATAATGTGAAAGATGATGTTACGCCGAGTAGATAGATACCTAATATGACCTAATAAGTGATGCTTTAAATTGCGTCTGCACCTTTAAGGCAGGGCAAAAGGGGAAGCCGCCCTGGGCCCTGTCATTGTTGTGGGGCCCAAAGCAGCTGCCTCTTACTTGCCAACTATCCCAGTTTAAATTCCCTTGTCCCTTGAAGTTTTAGTCCTTTGCTGTGTCCAGATATCTCAGTGTGAAGTGCTGCTACTAATGCTGCCCTATTGTTGTGTATGGATGACTCACCTGCAGACCCTGGGCCAGATTCTCATAGAATTTCCGGCGGCGTAGCGTAAGCCAGTTACACTACGCTGCTGCATCGTACTAGAGCAAGTGCTTTAATCTCAAAGCACTTGCTCCGTAGTTTTCGCCTGCGTCGCGTAAATCGCCCAGCGTAAACCCGCGCAATTCAAATGGGGCGGCTTGTATTTAAATTAAGCGCGCCCCCGCGTCGAACGAACTGCGCATGCGCCGGCCGGGGAAAAAGTCCAGTGCGCATGCTCCAGCTCACGTCAGAAAGCGTCGTTAAAACCGACGACAAAACGACGTGAGCGTCATTTACGCAACTCCCTATTCGCGAACGAGTTAGTAAAACGACGTAAGCGACGGAAAAAGCCGACGCTGACCCGACGCCATACTTAAGATGGCATCCGACGGGACCCGACGGCATCCGACGGTACTTCGTAAGGTTACTCCACATAGAAGCTGGGGTAACCTTACGCGGACGAAATACGCACCATTCTGATGCTCGGTTTGAACTTCAGCAAGTCGTTTTCACCTTGTCAAGATGCCTAAATGTATTGAGTTGCTTCCATGTGATTGGCTGCAGGGCCGCTGCCACCACTGGACAAGCTAGGCAGCCGCCCGGGGCGCACTGCTGCCTAAGGCGCCTGGTCACTAGTGTTCCTACTCTCTTCTCTCTGCAGCAAGCAACTCAGTCTCGGCATCAGCAGGCAGCCGCCACTCCATTCGCACATAGTGTCAGAGGTACAGTGGTGGCGGAGGACTGTGTCTGTGTCCCGACTCCCGAATGAAGGGAAGCAAGCAAACATTCATTTATTATCGGCCACTGGTAGGCTGCATTGATGGGTGCTGGTGAGGCTGCATTTGATGGGCACTGCTGAGGCTGCATTGATGGGCGCTAAAAAGGCTGCATTTGATGGGTGCTGGTGAGACTGCATTGATGGGCGCTGGTGAGACTGCATTGATGGGCGCTGGTGAGATTGCATTCATGGGCGCTGCTGAGGCTGCATTCATGGGCGCTGCTGAGGCTGCATTCATGGGCGCTGCTGAGGCTGCATTCATGGGCGCTGCCGAGGCTGCATTCATGGGCACTGGTAGGCTGCATTTGATGGGCGCTGGTGAGACTGCATTGATGGGCGCTGCTAAGGCTGCATTAATGGGCGCTGGTGAGGCTGCATTAATGGGCGCTGCTGAGGCTGCATTAATGGGCACTGCTGAGGGCTGCATTAATGGGTGCTGGTGAGACTGCATTCATGGGTGCTGGTGAGGCTGCATTTGATGGGCGCTGGTGAGGCTGCATTAATAGGCGCTGCTGAGGCTGCATTCATGGGTGCTGGTGAGGCTGCATTTGATGGGCACTGGTAGGCTGCATTTGATGGGCGCTGCTGAGGCTGCGTTTGATGGGCGCTGCTGAGGCTGCAATTGATGGGCGCTGCTGAGGCTGCATTGATGGGTGCTGCTGAGGCTGCATTGATGGGCGCTGGTGGGCTGCAATTTGATGGGCACTTCATTAAAAAGGTGGGGTGTTCATGGGCAGGGCAAAGGGGGTGAAGTCAGGGGTGGAGCCAGGGGGGCGGCAAAATGAGGTCTCACCTAGAGTGTCAAAAATCCTTGCACCAGCCCTGATTGGCTGATTAGCAATTTGTGTTGCCAAGCAATTGAACAGGTATATCTAATGAAGTGGCAGTTGAGTGTATTTCTATATTGTGTGCACCAAACATCTTTGCAAATCCAGATATTACCATGCTGTACATAGCCTGTGCACAGAGCAAAGCTGTAGGAGGGGCCCAGGAAGCTCCACCCACCACAGAAGACTACAATAGGGGGAGGAGACAAGACCAGCCATTCTGCACAAGCAGAGAGAGCAGCAGTGGCCGGTCTTTATTACAGAGGGAAAGTCTCACACTGGTATTACTGCACAGATCTGGAAGAAATACACAAAGATCACCAAGATTCAAAGAAGAAAACACATGGCAGTTGGATTCAGACAATATTGACTTATCCTGGAATCCCACTCACAGCGTGATTTGTGCCTCGGGCACGGGAGTTCTTGGCACCGACATCCTTGAGTTACATAGTCAGCTTGAAAAAAGTCCATCTAGTAAAACTCGGAATGAATGAGAACAAACCATGTTTAGTGCTGAGCAGCACACGTGTTGAACACTTTCCATTGTTCCCGCTCCGAGTACAGAAAACCCATGCCCTGTAAACAGACGTGAGCCCAAATCCTTCAGAATCCCCACCTGGTTTCTATTAGCCGAGCTGCACGGGTCTCATAAAGATGTTGTGTCCTGAATCATCCTGGAAACACCGGTCGTACATTTCCATTGTGGGCGCCGCCGGAGCGAAAAACGAGCCCGACTATATTTACATTCCGACGTGCTGTCATCTAATGCTTGCCTTAAGAACTTTGTACTGCTAATGAGGTTATTTCTATCCTGAATGGATGGTTCAGCTTTGGGGGACACAGATGGATTGAGGTCTTATTTCTCCACAATAATTTGCAGTGTATTTATAAAATAAATAGCATTTCAACTCACCCAGTGAAGGTTTATATACATTTGTTCTGTGTGAATGGGGCAGAAAATGTTGTTAGGTTTTTTTCTTGTGCTGGTCAAATGTTTTTAATTGATTTACATGGAAAATACTGCATTTGGCCACTAGATGGCGCTAAGTATGACACTAAACGCCATCTAGTGACCAAATGTGGTATTTTCCATTCTGGTCAATTGATTTTCATTGCTGTAAAACAGTGGTCTCCAAACTGCATCTTGGGGGGCCAGATGTGGCCCTTTTCAGTTTTTTTATCCGGCCCTTGGGCTACTTTCATACAAAGGCACTTAAAGCGGAGGTCCAGTTAAAAAAAAGTAATAATTAAAAGTCAGCAGCTACTAACACTGTAGCTGCTGACTTTTAATAAGGACACTTACCTGTCCAGGGTGCCCACGATGACGGCAGCCAAAGCCGAGCAATTGCTCGGATCTCGGCTGCCCCGCCGTCATCCTCGATCAGGGAATCGGGAAGTGAAGCGTTGCGGCTTCACCGCCCGGTTCCCCACTGCGAATGCGCGCACCGCTACGTGAATGGGCGATGTCTCCTGAGACACACGCAAGGTCCCAGAAGACACCGCTCCCCCATTCTCCAGGAGGCACCCCAAGGAGGAGAAGAAAAAAAAAAGACAGCGGATTAGGAAGTGGCAGATTAGGACGATCTGCCCAGCAATGGGCACTTCTGGTATGTATAAAAATATTATTTTTTTTGCCGCATTTTGGATTTTTTTTCAGGGTGGAGCTCCGTTTTAACCAGAGTTTTAGCACTAAAAATAGCGCCTGCAAAGCACCTCTCCTGTCACTCTAGTGTGAAAGCCTGAGTGCTTTCACACTGGAGCAATGCACTTCGGGGACGCTACCGATTGAGGACCGCCGCACGCAGATAAACGTCTGGGCACAAAGGCGTACATGTATGTCCCCTTTAAGATCCCAGCCGTGGGTCAGCGGACCCGATCGCCGCCGGTGTCCCGTGATCGGGTCACAGAGAGGAAGAACGGGGAAAGGTAAGTGTAAACAAACCTCTCCCCATGCTTCCTAGTGAGCCTGTCACTGATCGTCTGTTAACTGTCATAGGGAACGACGATCAGTGACGTCACACGCCCAGCCACGCCGCCTCTCCCCCCACAGTGAGAATCACTGCCTTAGGGCACACTTAACCCCTACAGCGCCCCCTCCTTGTTAACCCCTTCACTGCCAGTGTAATTTTTACAGTAAGCAGTGCATTTTTATAGCACTGTTCGCTGTAAAAAATGTAATGGTCCCAAAATAGTGTCAAAATTGTCCGATGTGTCCGCCATAATGTCGCAGTCACGATAAAAATCGCTAATCCCCGCCATTACTAGAAAAAAAAATATTAATAAAAATGCAATAAAACTATCCCCTATTTGGTAGACGCTATAAATTTTGCGCAAACCAATCAATAAATGCTTATTGCAAATTTTTTTTACCAAAAATAAGTAGAAAAATACGTATAGGCCTAAACTGAGGAAAATAATGTTTTTTTATATATTTTTCGGGGATATTTATTACAGCAAAAAGTAAAAAATATTGTTGTTTTTTTTCAAAATTGTCGCTCTATTTTTGTTTATAGCGCAAAAAAAAAAAAAGGCAGAGGTGATCAAATACCACTAAAAGAAATCTCTATTTGTGGGGAAAAAAAGGATGTTAATCTAGTTTGGGAGCCACGTCGCACGGCCGCACAATTGTCAGTTAAAGCGACGCAGTGCCGAATCGCAAAAAGTGGCCTGGTCCTAAAGGACCAGGCCACTTTTTGCGATTCGGCACTGCGTCGCTTTAACTGACAATTGCGCGGTCATGAGACGTGGCTGCATTATGGTCCGGTGCTTAAGGGGTTAAACAAAGTCCTGCAAGCAGCATCTTTGGGGCGGTGGAGGAGCGGTGTATACACCGCTCCTCCACCGCCCTTGCCTATTGGAATGCATGGGCAGTGCTGCCAAATAAAAAAAATATATATATTTATTTATTTTGCATTATGGTCCGGGGCTTAAGTGGTTAAAAAAAGTCCTGCAAGCAGCATCTTTGCGGCGGTGGAGGAGCGGTGTATAAACCGCTCCTCCACCGCCCTTGCCTATCGGAATGCATGGGCAGTGCTGCCGAATCGCCTGCACAGCGCTTCAGCAGCGGCGCTACACGGGCGCTATTAACCCCTTCTTCAGCCGCTAGTGGGGGTAAAAGTTCCCAGCTAGCGGGCAAAAAGCGCAGCTAAAATTACGTTAAAGCGTGTATATCTTTTGTGGCCCCCCAACTACTCCCCTAGCGCCGGGGGCCACAAAAGATAAACATGCTGGCTGCCTTGGAGGGGACAGGAAGGAGGCGTGATGAGTGCTGTACATACAGGGGAAGTACCTGTTTGTACGGCTGCCTCTGTAATAGGAAGTCCCGTCTCCTGCGCTCCCATTGGGTGACTGTTCTGTCCATCATAGGAGGCGGGACTTTGTATTAAAGAGGCCGCCGAGAAAACAGATTCTGCTGCATGTAATGTGTTAGCGCTCCTGAATTCGGTCTTTTAGCCAGTTTTCTATCCATTTACAGACTGATTTTTCCAAGCCTGTAGACTTTCCCTTACACATGAGCCAGTGTGGGAGAACTGTGTCAAACACTTTTGCAATGTCCAGGTGTATTATATTCACAGGCGCTCCTTTGTCTAAGGTTCTACTTACTTCCTTATAAAAAGAAAGCGGCTTTGTTTGATAACTTCAGTCTTGTGTGAATCTATTCTGCCCATTGCTTATTATTGTTTTCTAAGGGAAGAAGAGGGAGGTTCTACAGTGCCTTGAAAAAGTATTCATACCCCTTGAAATTTTCCAAATTTTGTCATGTTACAGCCAAAGTTGTTGTGAAGTGGAAGGAAAATGATAAATGTTTTTTATTACATTTTTTTGAAATGTTTGAAAAATATCAATACTTTAATAGAACCCCCTTTCTCTGCAATTACAGCGGCAAGTCTTTTTGGGGATGTCTCTACCAGCTTTGCACATCTAGAGAGGGACATTTTTGCCCATTCTTCTGTGCAAAATCTCTCAAGCTCTGATTGGATGGAGAGCGTCTGTGAACAGAAATTTTAAAGTCTTGCCACAGATTCTCAATGTGATTTAGGTCTGGACTGTGACTGGGTCATTCTAACACATGAATATGCTTTGATCTAAACCAGGGGTCTCCAAACATTCTAAACAAAGGGCCGGTTTATTGTCCTTTAGACTCTTGGAGGGCCGGACTTTGGCCAGCGGGAGTGGAAATTTTCCTGGCATCATTGTTAGTAAACATCTGATATTAGGGGGAGGAATAGTGCCCCATTGCTGGTATCATAGGGAGGAATAGTGCTCTATTAGTTGTGTCAGTGGGAGAAATGGTGCTCCATTGTCGGTGTCAGATGGCAGAATAGTGTCTTGTATCCGTGGGAGGGATAGTGCCCCAAGGGCCGGATAAAGGCAAGCAAAGGGCCACATCCGGCCCTCGGGCCGCAGTTTGGAGACCACTGATCTAAACTATTCCATTGTAGCTCTGGCTGTATGTTTAGGGTCATTGTCCTGCTGGAAGGTGAACCCCCCCCCCCCCCAGTCTCAAGTCTTTTGCAGACTCTGATGCCCCGTACACACAACCATTTTTCATGATGAGAATGCTATTTTTTAAATTGGTCCCCCCATTAAAAACAATCGTGTGTAGGCTCCAGAGCATTGTTCTCGACTAGAAAAATGGGCAATAAATATTTAGAACCCGCTCTATTTTTTCTCGTCGTTTTTCACGTCGTCATTTTTCTTGTCGTGAAAACGGTCGTATGTACGCTTTAACGAGGGGGGAAAAACGTGCATGCTCAGAAGCAAGTTATGAGACGGGAAATTAGCATAATCAGCCCAAAGGGTGGAGCCATTCGAATGGAACTTCCCCTTTATAGTGCCGTCGTACGTGTTGTACGTCACCGCGCTTTGCTTGAGCATTTTTTATCACGATCGTGTGTATGCAAGGCAGGCTTGAGAGGAATCACGTCGAGAAAAACGTTATTTTTTTCCATGACATGAATAACGATCGTGTGTACGCGGCATTTAACAGGTTTTCTTCTAAGATTGCCCTGTATTTGGATCCATCCATCTTCCCATCAACTCTGACCAGCTTCCCTGTCCCTGCAGAATACGTTTTTGGTTGTAACATGACAAAATCTAGCAAATTTTAAGGGGTATGAATACTTTTTCAAGGCACTGTATGTCTCTTTAGGCTTCATTTACACTGGCAGCTCCTAAACTCAACTCCATAAAATCCTATATGGCAATGTACACATAAGCTTTTATCAGCGTTTAGAAGCTGCTGCTGTTAGGGAAGCTTCAACAAGACATGTGCAATTCGTTTCTTTACGAATTAGTTTTTTAACAAATTTCGACAAATTTGTTAAATTGGAAATGTCGGAATTAACGAAAAACCTGTTTGACAAACTTTTCCTGACTATTCCTAAGTTCGAATATTTGCAAATTCATAAAATTCAAAAAAAATTGTAAATTTAAAAAAACATCGGAAGTTCTAAAAAAAAAAAATACGGAAATTAGAAAATCATTCATTTTTGTTTCCGATTTTTTTTCTAACTTCCGAATTATCTTATTTTTCCTGAATTTCCTTTTCTTTCTTTTTTATAGAATTTCCTGAATTGACGTTTTTTTTCTAATTTAAGATTGTTTTCTAATTTAAGATTTATTTCTAATTTACATTTTTTTCGATTTTTTTGGGGGGGATTTCTAATTTGTTCGAATTTTTTTGAATTTATGATTTATTTTTTTAATTACCAAATTTTTTGTTTACTGTCCTTTAGACTGTTGGCAGTGAAAGCAAGAAATGCCTCATCATAGGAGGACTAGTGCCTTATTGTTGCTATTGGTGAAAGGAATGGTATTCCATCATTAGTGTCAGTGGGAGGATAGGTGCCCCATTGATGCCATCAGGGGGAGAAATAGTGCCCCAAACATTGGTGTCAGTGGGTGAAATAGTGCCCTATTGATGCTGTCAGTGAGAGCAATGGTGCACAATCATTGGTGGAGTTGTGCCCAATCATTGGTGTCAGTTGGAGGAGTGATGCCCCATCATTGGTGCCAGTTTGAGGATTAGTGCCTCATCATTGGTGTCAGATGGAGGAGTAGTGCCCTAAGAGCCAGATAAAGGCAAGAAAAGGGCAACATCTGACCCCTGGGCTGCAGTTTGGAGACCCCTGGTCTAATACATATAAGTGAGGGACACTGAAGCCAACCAATAGTATATAGGGAGTAGGGAAAGGTTCTTTCCTTAGGAAAAAAAGGGAGGAGCTAACTTTACTTACTAGAAGTCTAGTAATACAGACAATTGAGTAACATTGAAGCCAACCAATAGTGTACAGTATATGGAATAGGGGAGCACTCCTGCCTAGGGGTCTAATACGGACAAGCAAGTGACTCGAGGCCAACCAATAGTGTATAAGAAGTAGCAAAGTTCTCTTTTCTAAGGGAAGAAGAGGGAGGAGCTAAACCTTTTTACTTTGGGCCTTGTACAGACAAGTTAGTGACACAGAGGTTAACCCATAGTGTATATGGAGTAACAGAGTGCTCTTTACAATGAGTGACAGTGAAGCCAACCAATGATGTTTAAGGAGTAGGTAAGTGCTATTTTCTAGGAGAGGGGTCATGTCTTCTTACTAAAAGCCTATCACTGGAAAGTGAGTGATATAGGGTCCAACCAAAAGGAAATATGAAGTAAAGGACAGATCCTACCTAGGGTATGAAGAAGGAGGAGCTATGTTTCCCTAATAGACATCTAATACAGACAAGGGAATGACACCAACGCCAACCAATGGTGTAAAAGGAGTAAGGGAATGCTCCTTTCTAGGGGCAGAAGAGGGAGGAGCTACATTGATTTTCAATGGGTCTAAAACCGACCAAAGGAGTGACACCAAAGCCAACCAATGGTGTGCAAGGGGTAGGGGAATGCACTTTCCTAGGGGAAGAAGAGGGAGGACCTATGTCCCTATCACATTTTATCACTCACATTTGAGTGACACAGAGGCCAACCAATCATACGAGGAAATATTCTGTATCACTTCTAGTGAAGAGTGCTAGGTATTGTACATAGGTTTTTCTGTAGTATAGCTAAATTGTTTGGCTTGGCTGGCAGCCAAGTCTGTGTGTTTTTAATCTGGGTCAGGGTGAGTGATCCAGGGAGGCTGGAATGACTCACCAGGCAGCACCTCTGTTAACTCCCCCTACTTGCTGGAACTTTGGAGACATTTCCAGAAGAATGGGAGGGAGGTAAGTAGGAGCTGTCTGGAGTATTGACAAGGGCCCCAACCAATCCAAAATGGGCTGACAGGGGAAGGGACTTGGTAAATACTCAGAGTCAGACCAGCAGGGGCAGTGAAGTTTGAGTAGAAGCTGGAGATGAAGTGCTGAGGAGGCTGTCAGAGGCCCTTGATCGTAGGTTGCCCCCTAGTCTGGGGGGAGCTCAGGCTTCGGGCTTGGGTGAAGGAGGAATCCTCTGACAACACAAGGAGGAGTCCTGTCCAGTAGCATGGGAGAAAGAGTGAGGAAAGTTGGAGCCAGCAAGCACGCCCAGGAGAAGATAACCAGGTGGCTGGTGAGTGAGACAGCCGGGGAGGACTGAGAGGCAGCCTGAGATGACTGAGGAGTGGCAGCCTGAGATGGTTGTAGAGCCAGTCTGGGAGGACATTGAACAGTTAGCCAGAAGGGCTAGTAAAAGGGGCAGATGCAGTCAGGTGGGCTGGGGGTGCCGGAAGAGGTGGTGCTGGGATAAGTATCCACCGGAAGGTAGCTGGACACTGGGACTTTTCTACACACCAAGGGGGCACGTGGTCCCTGCCTGTAAAGTACTATTACTTGATCTATATGTGTCAGGGTTGAGTTTACCTGCTGGTGGCACTGGGGTTCACTTTGCAGGTGGCTGCAGTTCCAGTGTCCACCAACAGGTGTCTCCGAGAAGCCAACAGGTTTTGATCAGCCACACCTGACTCCAGCTGCCAGGTGGATATTTAAGGCTTCTCCTCACTTCCCCCAGGGCGTCACAATTCTGGTCCCTTCCTTGCTGCCTGTGCCTGATCCAGTTTGTACCTCTCTGCCTTGTTCCTGCCTCCCCCTGCATTGCTTCTATTATAGTACCCTGTTAAGATCCCACTTCCTTGCATTCCCTGTACCCTTGTCCTTTAGATAGTTTTGTATTTAGTTAATAGTTAGGTTCTTTTGTTATTTGTCTTTTGGTGTTTGTTTATGTTCACGTTTACGGCCTGCCGTGTTTGCTGTGTTTATTGTTTGCAATTTCTCACTGTAAATAAATGTCACTTTAATATATCTGTAGCACTACTCCCGTAGGAGCTGCTAGCGGCCGGCGTAGTATTGCATTTAGGATCCGACAGTGTAAGTGCCTTACGCCAGTCAGATCCTAGCGTAATTCCGGCGTATCTTGTTTTGTGAATACAAAACAATGATTCGCCGGCTGGATATTCGAATTACGCCGGTGTATCTGTAGGTACACTGCGTAATTCTTTTGAGAATCTGGCCCTATGTGTCTGGTTACCTTAAATCAGGGGTGGCCAACCAGTGGCCCGGGGGCCACATGTGGCCCGCGGAGCCCTCTGATGTGGCCCGCGACCTCCTGCTCTGGAATGGTGGGTTGTCAAGCCCAGATCGCATGTTGCCGACCCGCCATACCACAGCATCAGTGTTGTGAATGAAGCTGGTGGTAGAGGAAGAAAGCAGCTGCGGAGCAGAGCCCCATAAGCCCATGCTTCCTCTAGCAGTCTTTGGCCCTTTTCACAAGATCAGCCCGACCAAATGGGACCCTCAATTCACCTCTACAGAGCGACACATGTCTGTTTACGCCCACCTACCTCCAATCCGAATAACAGAAGGGAGTTCATACCCTTTTGTCTAGGTGGATCAGAGGGCCATAGCGTAGCCGTGACCTGTCACCTGCCTGCTCCGCTCATTGTGGCCCTCAACTGGCTGCCAAGTTAATTAAGTGGCCCTCGCTCTTCAAAAGGTTGGGCACCCCTGCCTTAGATGCTGACCCTGACAATATGATTTCCTTGTCAGATCCCTCAACAGTGTCCCAGCTGGGCCTGAGTGTTCTGCAAACAAGATTTGTGCAGGAGGCAGAAGAGAAGTGTATATGGCCTGTATATAGTTGTGTCCATGAAGAGTCAAGTGGACATCCCATAATACCCCTATCCCTATCCAAGTTGAATACCCCTAATAAACAACAAAACAAAGTTGCTGGACTGTTTCCCGACTCACGTGTGCTGTGGAAATTTGGTGTGCCTGGCTGTGCAGGGTGGGGATCCCTGTTCACCAGCGGCTCCTATGGGGGTAGCGCTATCATTCCTTTTTTTTTTTTGATTTTTGATTCTTTTTATGATTCTCGAATTGACATTTTCACACTGCAGATTCTTTTTAAACAGTTCTCGCTTTCAGCTCCAGTATTCTTCCTCTTGTCTCCCAGTATTGTACCCACACCCAGCTTTAGATAAGATAAGATAAAATTGAATCTTCTGACAACGCGTTGCCTTGACAAATATTTATAGTGACGCACAGAATAGTTTTGGGCAATTATTAGGTAATCTCGCAGGAGACTTTCTTTCCAAAGAAAAGACACTTGATGTCTCTCATCTTTCTTTGGAGATTAGGCCATGAGCTCTTCTTATTAATAAGGACATCTTTGTCAGAGGTGCCAGAACCATCTTTGCAGGGCTCAGGCTGGAAGTTCAGAGGATCATGTGAATGGATCGTATCTCAGCGGGCTGATCTCGTTGAGGAATGTCAGATATGTGTGTGATGGACTGTGCGCTTTTGTTGTCATGTGTCCGCAGTATACTGTATGTATTTACTTTGTTATTGTGCATCTTAGAGAGGGCCTGAAAGGGAACCTGTTCTCAAATATATAGTCCATGTAGGGCAAAGCTACAAATCCACTTACCCAGGCCCGTCTTTATTGTTGATTGGACCCTGGGCAAAAAAAATCTTGGGTGCCCCCCCCTATGTAATTTTGCTCCCCGCCTGTTCTGAGACATACAATAAATATTAGCTAGACTTAAAGAGGAGTTCCACCCAAATTTGGAACTTCCTCTTGTTCCACTCCTCACCCCCTTACATGCCACATTTGGCATGTAATTTTTTTTGGGGGGGAGTGGGGGCTTCAGGAGGAGTGGGACTTCCTGTCCCACTTCCTGCTTCCGCCGAGGAGCTGGTAAGGCGAGAGGCGTAATCGCCTTATTTCAGCCCCTCCCTGTAGGCGATGGCCTAGGACACTGACAGGTTCTAGGCAATCGCCTGTCCAATCAGCGGCGAGCCGCGCATGCGCAGTGGGTGCCCGGCCGTGAAGCCGAAGGCTGTCACGGCTGGGTGCCCACAGTCGGGATGGAGACGCCGGCTGGGGAGGGGGGGAGAGGAGCGGAGCCCCGGTCGACGCGTCGCTGGAACGCAGGAGCAGGTAAGTGAGTGTTTAATAAAAGCCAGCAGCTACACTTTTTGTAGCTGCTGACTTTTAATAAACACATTTTTTGGCTGGATCACCCCTTTAAAATCAGTTCACTGTATCAGTAAAGGCAGTGATTGAAAAAGGTTGCCAGAAGTTACAGCATATCATTACCACTTACTGACTGGTTGCTAGAGGTTCCAGCACACATTATTGCTCACAAATTTGTTGCTAGAGGTTATAGCACATCATTTCTTCTTGTTCATTGGTTGCTAGAGATTACTGTACAGTAATACTGCTCAATGGTTGGTTGCTAGAGGTTAATGTACAGTAATACTGCTCAATGGTTGGTTGCTAGAGGTTAATGTACAGTAATACTGCTCAATGGTTGGTTGCTAGAGGTTAAGGTACAGTAATACTGCTCAATGGTTGGTTGCTAGCGGTTAATGTACAGTAATACTGCTCAATGGTTGGTTGCTAGAGGCTACAGCACTCTTCACTGCAAAGGGGCATGATATACATATCAATTCCAGCCTTTATTTACATATGAATGGCGGCAATATTTACATAAGAATGCTGTTGATATTTACATATGAATGCTCATGTTATTTACATATGAATGGCGGTTATTTACATGTAAACACAGGGTCTGCAGGTGAGTCATCTGCACACAAAAATAGGGCAGAGCTGGGCAGCATTTTACACTGAGATATCAGGACACAGCACAGGACTTAAACTTCAAGGGACAAGGGAATTTCAACTGGGATAGTTGGCAGCTGCTTTGGGCCCCACAACAATGACAGGGCCCAGGGCAGCTTGCCCCTTTGCCCTGCCTTAAAAATGGCCCTTCACTTACCTTGTGTCCTCCTACGCAGCATATTCAGTACTTATTATCACTTGGCTTCATTGTCTAAAACAGGGGTCTCCAAACTGCGGGCCCTTTGCTTGATTCTATCTGGCCCTTGGGCCATTATTCCCCCCACTGTCAGTAACAGTGGGGCATAGTTTCTGACATGGAAAATGGGGCACTATTCCTCCCACTGACACCAATGATGGGGCACTATTCCTCCCTCTGATACCATTGATGGAGCACTATTCCTCCAACTGACATCAACCATGGAGAACTATTACTTCCACTGACACCAATGATGGGGCACTTTTACTTCTGACACCAGTGATGGGATACTATTCCTCCCGCTGACACCAACGATGGGGCACTATTCCTTCCACTGACACCAAGGATGGGGCACTTTTCCTCCCTCTGACACTAATTTTTAATGCTGCTGGCTTCTTCTTTCTTAGTGCTGCTTCCCTGAACTTCAAAAGGGACGAAGGGCCAATTTTTAGCCCAAACTCAAGCTCAGGCTGAAACCTTCGCCCAACACTTCTCCCTGCCACCACCACTACATTTGGAATGTTTTTTTGAGGAGGAGGAGCAGGTACCTAGTTTTGGCAGGTACCTGCTCACACTTGGTCAATGGATGAACTATTTATATATTACTGGGTTTAATAACACTTTAATGTAATTTTTCTGTAGTATGTTGATATCTAGTGGTGGTTTTGGGTTACTGCAACTTATTTACTAATGTGGTATTGGTATCGTCCTTTGTACTCCCCTCCTGCTAAGTTCTGGTTAGTTTAGCCCAGTGATGGTGAAACTTGGCACCCCAGATGTTTTGGAACTATATTTCCCATGATGCTCATGCACTCTGTAGTGTAGTGAAGCATCATGGGAAATGTAGTTCCAAAACATCGGGGGTGCCAAGGTTCTCCATCACTGGGCTAAACTAACCAGAACAAACAAAGGACGATACAGTCCTACCGAGACCCTCAAACTTCTTCCATGTTCCCTCAGTCAGTGTTTTTTATTGACAGAAGCTGTACTCGGGAAAATCTTCTTATACTTCAAAAGACTGGGAAAACATCTTCTGTACGGCAAGTAGCTGAAACAAAATGGCATTGGATTCAACTTCTGTTGAAGAGTTAAGCTGCTTGTGGATGGTGCCAAGTCAGCAGGAGTCCAAGGAAGTAGGTCAATGCAGTTGAAACAGAACACCTTTGGTTACTTGATCTCTTCTGAAAAACGCGATAATCAGATGGCCTCCACTCAGCTCCAAAGCATTGACTGGTGGAAGCGACATCAAAAGTAATTTCTGCCCAAAGCTCTTAACCGATTGAGGACCGCCGGACAACAATATACATCGACAAAATGGCACAAGAGCGTACATGTACGTCCCCTTTAAGATCCCAGCCGTGGGTCGCGAGCGCGCTGCCGCCAGCGCGCTCGCGACTCGGTCCTCTTCTCTGTGACTGTCTCTGCGGGAACAGCCAACCCGAATAATGTTTTTTTTATATATATTTTTGGGGGATATTTATTATAGCAAAAAGTAAAAAATATTGCATTTTTTTTTTCAAAATTGTCGCTCTATTTTTGTTTATAGCGCAAAAAAATAAAAACCGCAGAGGTGATCAAATACCACCAAAAGAAAGCTCTATTTGTGGGAAAAAAAGGACGCCAACTTTGTTTGGGAGCCACGAAGCACGACCGCGCAATTGTCAGTTAAAGCCGAATCGCAAAAAGTGGCCTGGTCCTTTAGCTGCATAATGGTTCGGGGCTTAAGTGGTTAAAGATGGGGCACTAAAACCTTTATTAGTGTAAGAAGAAGAATAACATAGTCCAATATCTGCACCCCCCCCCCCACACACACACACTTTTCTTCTCACCCCTACTCTTTCACAGCATTATGTTGGTTATTACATTGCAGGTGTTGTTTAAGCGCTCGTTATCCCTTGTTTGTTGTGAATGATCTCAGGCACTTCCTATAATGTGCCATCAGTACGGGAACACTGCATTCCCCTGAGTGTACAGCTATTTCCTAATGCAGCTTGTGATTGTTTGTTTAATAGTCTACCCGAAGACATGACGAAAATGTTCTGATTCCAGAGATATACATTGTTTGTAAAAGGAAACCTGCACTGAGGAATTACTAAGGCTGCCATTCAGTGGTGTATTTAGGTTTTGTGCTGCCCTAGGCCTGACTAAACTCATGCGCCTCCTAATTTAAATATGACCCACCCCTTCCTGTCAAGGTCACACCCATTTATGTTTAAGACCCACCCTGAAATTTTCCAGTGGGGACACTAGTTCTGAGGGCCTGGGAGGGGGGCAATGGATTCCCTTAATTTTCATAGATTTCTTCTCACTTCCTGTTTGGCGGCAGGGAGGCAGGAAGTGAAGGGAAATCTCTGCAATGGGACAGGGATGGTAAAAAAATAACTGACAGGGGCTATAACCATACCTCCCAACCCGCACGGATTCTGCGGGATTTACCTGCACAGGCAACATCCTCCCGCAGTCCTGCGAATGGCTTAATTAACAGCTGTGCCAGGAGGTGGAGCAGGGGAGGAGAGAGACATCGCTGATACAGGTTAGAGGATCCCCCCCCGCTCAACAACTTACTCTAAATGAAAAAAATAGTGTTGCCTATAGTTCATGGTTCGACAAAATCCGGGCGCCCGGTCGCAATTGCGACAAGAAAAAGCGACCTGTAGCCGGGCGGCGGAGGGGGGGGGGTGGTGCACAGAGACACAGGATACCCCATCGCCGGCCGGTAATTGAGACCGCGGCTTTGCGGCCTAGCGGCCTACTACAGGCCTAAGCTTCCTTCTGTGATCTGGCGCCATCTTGTGGTGGCCGTTGGCATGACAAGTAAACCAGCAATTCTAATGTGTTTTTCAATGTATTTTTACTGCCATCTCCTTCCCTCGAATTAGAGCCCCCAAACATTATATATATATTTTATATTCTAACACCCTAGAGAATAAAATGGCGGTCGTTGCAATACTTTCACACCGTATTTGCGAAGCGGTCTTACATCTTACATTTTAATTAAAAAATAAGACAAGTAAAGTTGGCCCAATTTTTTTTTATATTGTGAAAGATGATGTTATGCCGAGTAAATTGATACCCAACATGTCACGCTTCAAAAGTGCGTCCGGTTGTGGAATGGCGACAAACTTTTACCCTTTAAAACCTCCATAGGCGACGTTTAAAAAATTCTACAGGTTGCATGTTTAGAGTTAGACAGGAGGTCTGGGGCTAGAATTATTGCTCTCGCTCTACCAATCGTGGTGATATGTGTGGTTTAAATACCGTTTACATATGCGGGCGCTACTCAAGTGCGCAAGTTTGGTGTTTCTGGCTCCTAACTTTTTTTAGCTGGCTCCTAGATTCCAAGCAAATTTGTCAAACCCTGCTATAGTTCTACTTTAAGCACAAATTTCTGATAATTTTATGAAGAGGTCTAAGAAGATATAACCATGCCAATGGTGCAGATCAAAATGCATAGCACAGTGAGGAACATTTGTGGTCCAGGATGATAGGACAGTCAAAATTAGAAGCAGCACTAACCCCCCCCCCCCCCCCCCCACAGTCGGTAGCTGTATCACGGGAGAACGCCTGCAAGAACTAACCCCATGGGAGAGAGCTCCCATGTGGTTAATCAAGTACAGGTGAAATCAAGTACAGGTGTGTGATTTTGCGCTTAAGACCCCTTTCATATTGAGGAATTTGAGAAAACCTGAGGGCTTTCACACTGAGGTGATACGCTGGCAGGAGAGAAAAAAAATCTCCTGTCAGCAGCATCTTTGGAGTGGTGAGAGGAGCGGCGTGTATACCGCTCCTTCACCACTCCTTCCCATTGAAATCAATGGGAAACCGCGGCAATACCGCATTGCGGGCGGTATTAACCCTTTATTGGCCGCTAGCGGGGGTTAATACCGCACCGCTAGCGGCCGATTCCCGCGGAAAATCCGACGGTATAGCGCCGCTATTTTTAGCGGCGCTATACCGCCACCGCTGCTCCCACCCCTGTCTGAAAGGGGCCTAAGAGTCACACTGCCGCAGTATATGTACGTAGGGTGGTTCTTAAGCAGTTAATCATTTCCCGCTGAGCGTACGCATATATGCAGCCTTATAGAGGTGGGTCTTTATCCACGGGGCCGCATATATTCGCTGCTGTGTTTGTGCTGTGAGCAAGGTGCATGATGCGCTCCCAGCACAGAAACCAAGGTGTCTAACTTTCCAAGTTCAGGTCCACTTGGCGTTAAAGTATGACTAAAGGCAAAACTTTTTTAGTTGTGATAAAAAAAAACAAAAAAAAACAGATAATACATTTCATTGCCAGCACTGAGAGACGCTGCCATCTACAGGAGGTTTGCTGTAACTTAAAGTGTACCTTCAGTCATTTTTTCATCTTTCCATCTATTAACCACTTGCTTACTGGGCATGTATACCCCCTTCCTGACCAGGTGAAATTTCAGCTTCCGGCACTGCGTAGCTTTAACTGACAATTGTGCGGTCATGCGACGTGGCTTCTTAACAAAATTGGCATTCTTTTTTTCCCCACAAATAGAGCTTTCTTTTGGTGGTATTTGATGACCTCTGCGCTATAAACAAAAAAAGAGTGACAATTTTGAAAAAAAAAATCAATATTTTTTACTTGTTGCTATAATAAATAGCCCAATTTAAAAAAAAAAAAAAAAAAACATTTTTTTTCTCAGTTTAGGCCGATACGTATTCTTCTACATATATGTTTGGTAAAAAAAAAAAAATTTGCAATAAGCGTCTGGTTTGCGCAAAAGTTATAGCGCTTACAAAATGGGGGACAGAATTATTATTTTTTATTGTTTTACTAGTAATGGCGGCGATCTGCAATTTTTATTGGGACTGCGACATTATGGCGGACACATGGGACACTTTTGACACATTTTTGGCGCCTTTCACATTTATACAGCGATCAGTGCTATAAATATGCACTAATTACTGTATAAATGTGACTGGCATTGAAGGGGTTAACACTAGGGGGTGAGGAAGGGGTTAAATGTGTACCATGCATTGTGTTCTAACTGTGGGGGGGGGGGGGGTGACTGGGGGAGGTGACCGATTTATATCCCTATGTACAAGGGACACAGATCGGTCTCCTCTCTCCCCTGACAGGACGTGGAGCTCTGTGTTTACACACACAGATCCATGTCCTTGTCCTGTAACTGCCAATCGCGAGTGCCTGGCGGACATCGCCACCGCCAGGCACGCGCATCGGCATCTCAGTGATGTGGCGGGCTCGCGCGCGCCCCCCAGTAGCCTGGAGGAACGGAGGCCGTAAAAAGACGGTAGAGAATTAGAACCACCCTGCGGCCGTATATAGTCGTACGGCCGTCAGGAATTGGTTAAAGGGGTTGTAAAGGTTTTTCCCCCTAAATATCTTCCTTTACCTTAGTGCAGTCCTCCTTCACTTACCTCATCCTTCCATTTTGCTTTTAAATGTCCTTATTTCTTCTGAGAAATCCTCACTTCCTGTTCTTCTGTCTGTAACTCCACACAGTAATGCGAGGCTTTCTCCCTAGTGTGGAGTGTCGTGCTCGCCCCCTCCTTTGGACTACAGGAGAGTCAGGATGCTCTCTACGTTGCAGATAGAGAAAGGAGCTGTGTGTTAGTGGGCGTCCTGCATACTAGCTCATTATGACTTTATCTTGCAAGGTATTAAAACAAACAAAAAAAAGTTTACTTCCTATTTAACGGCTGTGTGTTGAGTTATTTTGAGGGAACAGGAAATGTACACTGTTATACAAGCTGTACACTCACTACACAACATTGTAGCAAAGTGTAATTTCTTCAGTGTTGTCACATGAAAAGATAGAATAAAATATTTACAAAAATGTGAAATGTGAGGGGTGTACTCACTTTTGTGAGATACTGTGTGTATATAATATGTGTCTTTAGCTGTTTCCCTGGAGCTCAGCTTTAAAAATCTACTGCAGGACTTTTTTTTTAAAGAGATTGCTTATCACTTGCTGAATATCACCCATGAGGTTAATAAAAACCTGACAGAGGCTTCAATCCCAGAGTTTGTCTATTATAAAGGTGTATGAGTTGCAGTAGATATCCCATTGTAGTTCCCCTAAACCACCACAAGATGTCACTATTATAAGTGTGAGCAGCTTAGGCAGTAATTGTCCTTTAAGGGGGCACTCTACTTTAGGTTGCCCTGCTAGTCCAGTTTATTCCTGGGGGGGGGGGCTATAGAAGTATTTTTTTGGGGTGGGTTGATGAGTGAGTCTTCAGTCTGTGGAAAAAAAACAAGCAGGATTTCTCCCCAAGGACCTGTCTGTAAGAATGATATATCCAGGTCGCCATTCCATGTGAGCGTTCCCTAAGGTTATATAAGGACTTTTCTTACTTGGTGGAGTAAGGCTGATTGCATTCCTATTTTCTATACTCTGCTAGGGCATAGGTCTCTCACATTCCTTATTCCAAGAACTGGAACCTGATAAGGGATGGTACCATTATCCTATATGGCTGACTGTTTATGTTCTGTAGTGAAGACAATTTTATTTTTAACCACTTAAGCCCCGGACCATTATGCAGCTAAAGGACCTGGCCCCTTTTTGCGATTTGGCACTGCGTCGCTTTAACTGACAAATTGCGCAGTCGTGCGACGTGGCTCCCAAACAAAATTGGCGTCCTTTTTTTCCCCCACAAATATAGATTTCTTTTGGTGGTATTTGATCACCTCTGCGGTTTTAATTTTTTGCGCTATAAACAAAAAAAAGAGCGACAATTTTGAAAAAAATGCAATATTTTTTACTTTTTGCTATAATAAATATCCCCTCAAAAAATATATAAAAAAAACATTTTTTTTCCCCACAGTTTAGGCCGATGCGTATTCTTCTACCTATTTTTGGTAAAAAATCGCAATTAGGCTCCATGCACACTGAAGCTAAAAAAAGCTATAAAAAAACGCCAATAGCTTTGCGGGGAACCTTTTTTATTTTAATTTTTTTTCCATTTTTGCAATAGTGTTTATTAGCGTTTTTCAGTGTAGTGCTTTTTTGCCTTTTTTTCATATTTTTTTTCAATGGAAAAATGGAAAAAAACGCAAAAAAATACTGGTGCTGGCGGTTTTGAGCGTTTTGTGTTTTTTGCCGACGAAAAACGTCACTTTGAACGCAAATTTCGGGCCTTCAGAAAAAAGCCAATAAACTCCAAAGCTCAGTAACACTTAGGGCCCCTTTCACACTGGTGCGTTTTTCCCGCGTTTTCGCGGTAAAAATAGCGCTATTAAAACACCCCCCATGCCCCTCTCTATTGAAATGAATTAAAAACGCGGTGTTTTGCCGCGATTAAAATCGCGATTTTACTGCGTTTTTAATTCATTTTAATGGGGAGCGTTTTATGAGCGTTTTAATAGCGCTATTTTTACCGCGAAAACGCGGCAAAAACGCACCAGTGTGAAAGGGCCCTAAAAAACGCCCAGGTGTGCATGGGCACATAGGCTAACATAGAGTTCAGTTTATGGGCTTTTAAAAAAAAAAGCCATAACTCCAATAAACAGCAGATCATCAGCTTCAGTGTGCAGGGAACCTAATCGTTTATTGATTGGTTTGCGTGAAAGTTATAGCGTTTACAAAATAGGGGATAGTTTTATGGCATTTTTATTAATATTTTTTTTTACTAGTAATGGCGGCGATCAGCGATTTTTATTGTGACTGCGACATTATGGCGGACACATTGGACACTTTTGACAGTATTTTGGGACCATTATTTTTACAGCGAAAAAGTCCTATAAAAATTCACTGATTCCTGTGAAAATGGCACTGGCAGTGAAGGGGTTAACCAGTAAGGGACCCTAAAGGGGTTAAGTGTTCCCTAATGTGTGTTTCTTACTGTAGGAGGGGCGTGGCTGTGCATGTGATGTCACTGATCGTCGTTTCCTATGACAGGGAACAGACGATCAGTGACAAGCTCACTAGGAAGCACGGGAGAGGTTTGTTTACACTTGCCTCTCCCTGTTCTTCAGCTCTGTGACCCGATCGTGGGACACCAGCAGCAATCGGGTCCGCGCGTCCCGCAGGCGCTGGCACAGGACCAGGTCACAAATGTGACGCCGGCTGGTGGCGCGCTCACGACCCACTGCTGGGCTTCTTAAAGGGGACGTACCTGTACGTCCATGTGCCCAGCCGTGTCATTCTGCTGACGTATTTAGTCGTGCGGTGGTCTTTAATCGGTTATTTGTCTTGTTCCAGATGGGACCCACTCTTGGGCATGGGCTTGGGCCAGAAGGGAACAGCAGGTTGGATCAGAGGTTCTGGGATCGGGATGTAATTATAAAATGGGGGAAAATGTAGGTGTATGCCTAGTGCATTAAGTCAAATACAATCTTGTGAATATGGCAGGGTTGTTATTTTTATTTTTAAAATTATTATTATTATTATGTTAGCTATTGTACTTTAAATTGGGCTCATTGTCTGTTCCCTTTAATAGATGCATTTTGCAAGATTGCCACAAGGTGGCATCAGAACCAGCAGGAGGAATAAGGACAGCAAGGCACTCATTGCTCTCACTGCACTCTGCAAGCAGAAGAGACACACACAGTTCATCCTCAGGAGCTGCCTGTCATCCTCATCCTCACCATGACCATTAACAATCTCCAGCAAGGCAAGAATTATAAAGTGCAAATGTCATGTCTGGCCAAGGTGAGTCTTGTTGTTTTCATGCTGCTGATTGGGGGCTGAATGGCACTTTCTGCTCTGGGCTGTAGGTGTGTAAATTGTACTGGAGTGATGGGTTCCATTTCTACAGCAATTTGAAACCAGGCTGCAAAGCAAGGTACAGCTACTCGTGCCCAGAGCCAGGGGGCAGTGCTGAGACTTGTAGTACCTCTATGGCTGAAAGGCTGACAAATTCTACCATTGGAAAACTGTTTGGCTTTTTTTCTGTCAGTGGTGAGTCTCAGAGGACCGCCAGACTGACAGGAACCTGGAGTGGGCTCCGGTCCTATTCCTGACATGACAGGAGAACCACTTTATGCCTGATTGTGGAGAGGAATTTATTATTGGAATACAGAAATTATCCAGTTGCTGGAAAATTACTTGTCCTCATAGAATGTGATTTCTTCACCATGTACTGTGATTGGAACATTGTATTATGTGTATATTATGTAGCATTAGAGCTCCGATCTATGAACTAGATGTTTGTGTGTTTATTATCTCTACATATCACAGCAATCCCAATGAAGAAAAATTATCTGTATGAAATCTGTAAATATATTTATCTATCTATCCATTTGTATGCATTTATTTCTATCTATCTATCTATCTATCTATCTATCTATCTATCTATCTATCTATCTATCTATCTATCTATCTATTTGTATATAATTTAGGTTTAGATTGCTTTCTCTCATTTCTTCCTTCCTCTACATCTTTCTTTCTTTCTTTCTTACTCTCGCTCTCTTTCTTTCTTTCCCTTTGTTTTTCATTTTTTCTCTCACTGTTTCTGTTTCTTTCTCTTTCTTGCTTGCTATCTTTCTTTCCCTTCCTTCTTTTATTTCATCCTCTCCTTCCTTACTTTTTTCTATCCTCTCCTTCCTTCCTTCTTTTCTTCCATCCTCTGCTTCTTTCCTCCTCCTCCCACCTTTCCTCCTTCCTCTCATCTCATTTTCTCCTTCTTCCTTCCCATTTCCCTCTCCTCTCTTTCCTTCCTTCCTCTGACCCCAGTGATCTATCTAGCTATCTAGCTATCTCTAATCTATATTTAGATTCCTTCCTCCCTTAATTTCTTCCTTCTTTTCTTCCATCCTTTGCTTTTTTTCTCTTACTTTCTCCTTTTCTCCTTCCTATCCTCTCATTTCCTTCCTTCTTCCTTCTCCTTTCCCTCTCCTCATTCCTTCCTCTGACCCCAGTGATCTATCTATCTACCTACCTCGAATTTATATTTAGATTCCTTCCTGCCTTCTTTTCTTTCTTTTTTTCTTTCCCTTCTTTCTTTCTCTTCCTTCTTTCTTTTTTTCTTTCTTCCATCCCCACCTTCCTTCTTTCTTGCCTCCCTCCTCTCCTTCCCCTTTTCCTTCTTTCCTCTATCTATCTATCTATCTATCTATAATTTATATTTAGATTCTTTCTTTCTTTCCTCTCATCATTCCTTCCTTCCTTCCTCTCTTCCTTCCTCTCTTCCTTCCTCTCTTCCTTCCTTCCTTCCTTCCTTCCTTCCTTCCTTCCTTCCTTCCTTCCTTCCTCTCATCATTCCTTCCTTCCTTCCTCTCATCATTCCTTCCTTCCTTCCTTCCTCTCATCATTCCTTCCTTCCTTCCTTCCTCTCATCATTCCTTCCTTCCTTCCTTCCTCTCATCATTCCTTCCTTCCTTCCTTCCTCTCATCATTCCTTCCATCCTTCCTTCCTCTCATCTTTCCTTCCATCCTTCCTTCCTCTCATCATTCCTTCCTTCCTTCCTTTCTCTCATCCTTCCTTCCTTCCTCTCATCATTCCTTCCTTCCTTCCTTCCTTCCTTCCTTCCTTCCTTCCTTCCTTCCTTCCTTCCTTCCTTCCTTCCTTCCTTCCATCATTCTTTCCTTCTTCTCCCTTCCCCTTTTCTTCTCTCCTCTATTTCCTTCCTTCCTCTGACCTCAGTTATCTAATCTATCTGTCTGTCTGTCTGTCTACTAGATAAGTCCACATAAAAGAGAATTTTTAGTAATGTGTTTTCAAGTCACAGATAGCGTACGGGGTCACAAGTAGCAAATAAGAATAAAACAGGGAGGGATCCCCACATCCGACATGTAGACCCGGGAGTAGAGGTGCAGAGATTTCACCACTGAAGTCCCCCTATAGATATAAAGAACCTTTCAATGGTAGCTAACCGTAGACAAATATCTGCCTGAGAATGACAGGTGGGGACACAATGCTGCCTGCCACCATAACAACCAATGAGGCAGTACAGCCCAGCCGCCAGCATCCTAGCAATCAATGCTGCACATTGGATACTGACAGCCAGGCCACGGCATCATTGGTTGCTGTGCTAGTATCCCAACAACCAAAGGGGGGCGGTAAACATCAGGGCAAAAGGCAGCAATTGACCTGGGCACAGTTCTGAGGACACTTGGGTTAAGGAGGAGGCATCTAACGTGCGGATGTCATTCATGATTATCTAATTAGCTGAGGAGAACCAACATCGGCACAAAACTGAAATTAGATGTGACTGATGTGTGAACTGACAGGATCAACAAGAACATTCTATTTATACATAAAGAGGTAGATACATTGCACAATATCAACATGAATGAGCTGTTACATAGAACACAAAGGGAGAGTTACATTTTGACTGTTATTCCCCATAAAGTTTGAGATTTAGAGTTCAGGTTAGGGGTTCATTTTACAGTAAGTGTTCGGATATTGTAGGGGTGAGTGTAACATTTAGGTTAGGTAAAGTGTTAGGATAACACTTCTTATGCACTGTACACACGACCGGTTTTCCTGACATCCCAAAACCGACGTTTTTCCCAAAGTGATTCCTCTCAAGCCTGCCTTGCATACACACATTCAGTCAAAAAAACGCTTGATAGTGACGTCCAACACGTACCACGGCACTATAAAGGGGACGTTCCATTCAAGTGGTGCCACCCTTTGGGCTGCTTTTGCTCATCCTCGTGTTAGTAAAAGTTTGGTGAGAGACGATTCGCGCTTTTCAGTCCGTTACAGCGTGACAAATGTGGTATGTCCATTACGAACATTAGTTTTACCAGAACGTGCGCTCCCGTCTCATACTTGATTCTGAGCATGCACGTTTTTTTTCTCCCTCGTTAAAGGGGTTGTGAAGGTAAAACATTTTTTCCCTAAATAGCTTCCTTTACCTTAGTGCAGTCCTCCTTCACTTACCTCATCCTTCCATTTTGCCTTTAAATGTCCTTATTTCTTCTGAGAAATCCTCACTTCCTGTTCTTCTGTCTGTAACTCCACACAGTAATGCAAGGCTTTCTCCCTGGTGTGGAGTGTCGTGCTCGCCCCCTCCCTTGGACTACAGGAGAGTCAGGACGCCCACTAACACACAGCTCCTTTCTCTATCTGCAAAGTAGAAAGCGTCCTGACTCTCCTGTAGTACAAGGGAGGGGGCGAGCATGACACTCCACACCAGGGAGAAAGCCTTGCATTACGGTGTGTAGTTACAGACAGAACAGGATGTGAGGATTTCTCAGAAGAAATAAGGACATTTAAAAGCAAAATGGAAGGATGAGGTAAGTGAAGGAGGACTGTACTAAGGTAAAGGAAGCTATTTAGGGAAACATTTTTTTTACCTTTACAACCCCTTTAAGGTTTAATAAAAAGGACATTAAAGGAACTTTACTTTTCCAGTGCCAAAAGAGCTACCGATGCTAACGTCTAATGAGAAATGAATGACCTATGATAAAGAAAGCAAAGGGAAATTTAGACTTATGCCGCGTACACACCATCACTTTTTGTGATGAAAAAAAATGACATTTTTAAAAATGTCATTTAAAATGATGGTGTGTGGCCAAAATGTCATTTTATGTCTTCTGAAAAATGACCAAAAAAAAATTCCAACATGCTCGAATTTTTTATGTCATTTTTCAAAATGTCATTTTTTGTGTCATAAAAAATGATCGTGTGTGGGCAAAACTACGTAAAAAATGACGTTTTAAACCCGCACATGCCCAGAAGCAAGTTAGGAGATGGGAGGTAAAACTACCATTCATAATGGAGTAAGCACATTCATCACGCTGTAACAGACAAAAAAGCAGGAATCGTCTTTTACTAACAAGTAACCAGCTAAAAGCAGCCTCAAGGCAAATAGAACTTCCCCTTTAGAGTGCCATCACTTTGTTCATCATTTTCCAAAAATGATGGTGTGTACGCAACGTCATTTTTAAAAATGAAGTTTGAAAAATGTCATTTTTTTTCATGAAGAAAAATGACATTTTTTTTCATCACAAAAAGTGATCGTGTGTACGGGGCATTAGACTCATTTCTGCCTTCCCCGCCTTCTTTCTTTCTTCCTTCCTTCCTTTTTACTCCTTTTTATTTCCTTACTTCCTCTCCTTCCTTCCTTACTTCCTTCCTTCCCTCCTTTCTTCCTACCTTTCCCTCCTTCTTTTCTTTCATCCTCTCTTTCCTCTCTTCCTTTCCTCTTCATCCTTCTTTACCTTCTTCCTCTCCTCTCTTTTTCTTCCTTCCTCTTCTTTCTCTTCCTTCATTTTTTTTCTTCCTCCCTCTTCTTTCTTCCTTTCTTTCTACCTCTCCTGCCTTCCTTTTCCTCTTGTTTTCCTTACTTTCTTTCTACCTTTCTTTCCTTTCATCCTCTTCTTCCTCGTTCTTTTCTTCCTTTCTCTCACTTCTTTATCTCCTTACTTCCTTTCCTCCTTCCTCTCTTTTTCTCCCTTCCTTCCTTCTATTTTTCCTTCCCTCCTTCTTTTCGAACTTCTTTCTTTCCATTTTTCCTTTCCTCTATTTATTCTCCCTTTCTTTCTATCTTCCTTTTCATCCTTCCTCCTTTCCTACCTTCCTTTCCTTCCATTTTCCTCTACTCTTTTCATCCTTCTTTTCTTTCTTCCTATATTTCCTTCCTTCCTTACTTCCTATTCTTCCTCTCCTTCCTTCCTGTTCCTCCTTCCTCTCCTCTATTTTCTTTCCTTTCTTCCTCTTCTTTCCTCCTTTCCTCCTTCCAATCCTCTCCTTCTTTCCCTTCCTCTTCATCCTTCCTCCTTTCCTTTCTTCTTTCCTACTTTCCTTTCTTCTTTCCTTTCATTTTCCTCTCCTCTTTTCATCCTTCTTTTCACTCTTCCTCTATTTCCTTCCTTCCTTCCTTCCTTCCTTCCTTCCTTCCTTCCTTCCTTCCTTCCTTCCTTCCTTCCTTCCTTCCTTCCTTTTCTTCCTCTCCTTCCTTCCTGTTCCTCCTTCCTCTCCTCTCTTTTCCTTCATTCCGTCCTATGCTTCCTACCTTTTATTATTGTTTTCCTTCCCTTTTGTCTTCTTCAAGTTCCTTCTTTCCTTCCTCTTCATCATTCCTTCCTTCCTTCTGTTCTTCTTTCCTTCCCTGTTTCCTCTCTTCTCTTTCCTTCATTTTTCTAACCTCTGTATTTTACAAATAAATAAATAAAATATAAGAAAAAGCATTTGTGAAATGAAGATCTTCTCCAAATATAAAAAATAAAAAAAATAACTATTCCTAACGTTATCAGCTGAAAAAGGTATAATACACGATTATAGCCGGCCATGAACCTCTGGGTTTAGAGTTGAGTTTTAAGGAATTGTCATTTTTAGGGTGCCACTTTTATCAGTGCCAAAGTCTAATGAGATTTCCATTTTTATGTCTCTGCTCCTTTCTACAAAACCTTAATATTAATATTTTGTATTATGGTAAATCCATCGGGGGAGGGTGACGCCACCATTTGCCTCGTAATAAATAAATAAGAGAGATAACCAGTCTGAACACGGTCCAAGAATCTCCGACAGACGTTGCGCTGTCATTTGGCTTGCCAGGAATGATGTAAATCTGAAGTGTCGGCCTTGGGTGGAGATGCCCTTTAATTAGGACTTCCCTGTGTTTGTGTATATATATATATTTATATATATATATATATATATTTATAATGTGTGCACCCACATAAAAATATCCTGTTGGGTTTTAGCTATATTGGGAGCCTCCCTGCTATGATAATCAGCGCTCCTCTACGCTGTACTGATTACAGCCAGTGCTAAGTCAGGACAAGCGAATTCCCAGATAAAGCGCGTTATATTTAGCTGAAATGGAATCTGCAGGCTTGTTTGCTAAGCAGCGTGTAATGGAACAAAGGACGGTGCCGATCCGTCATCCTTTTAGGCTTATTGATCGTCAATAAACCGCGCCTTTCCTCCTCATCTATTATTAAGATATAATATCACTATTAAAGAAGAGTTAAACCCATCTGCTAAAATTTCATGTTAATGTCAATTTAAAAAGTCGTTTTCAATCTTAAAGGGGTTGTTAAGGTCCAATTTTTTTTCCCGCTAAATAGTAGATTTCTATACGTAAAAATCTCCAAAGGCAAGGCTTTAAAGGGGTTGTAAAGGTCATTTTTTTCCCCTAAATAGCTTCCTTTACCTTGGTGCAGTCCTCCTTCACTTACCTCATCCTTCCATTTTTCTTTTAAATGTCCTTATTTCTTCTGAGAAATCCTCACTTCCTGTTCTTCTGTCTGTAACTCCACACAGTAATGCAAGGCTTTCTCCCTGGTGTGGAGTGTCGTGCTTGCCCCCTACCTTGGACTACGGGAGAGTCAGGATGCCCACTAACACAGCTCCTTTCTCTATCTGCAATGTAGAGAGCGTCCTGACTCTCCTGTAATCCAAGGGAGGGGGCGAGCACGGCACTCCACACCAGGGAGAAAGCCTCACATTACTGTGTGGAGTTACAGACAGAAGAACAGGAAGTGAGGATTTCTCAGAAGAAATAAGGACATTTAAAAGCAAAATGGAAGGATGAGGTAAGTGAAGGAGGACTGCACTAAGGTAAAGGAAGATATTTAGGGAAAAAAAATTGTACCTTTACAACCCCTTTAAATCCAAAATGATAATTAACCACTTAAGGACCGCCTAATGCCGATATACATCGGCAGAATGGCACGGCTGGGCACAGGCACGTACAGGTACGTTGCCCTTTAAGTGCCCAGCCGTGGGTCACCGGTCCAAAGCTCCGTGACCGCGCTCGCGGGACCCGCGGAACCGATCGCCGCCAGTGTACCACGATCGGGTCACAGTAGCTGAAGAAGTGGGAGAGGTGAGTGTAAACAAACCTTCCCCGTTCTTCTCTGTGGCTTGTCACTGATCGTCTGTTCCCTGTTATAGTAGGGTGACCACATTTCCAAACTACCATTCAGGGACACCCCCCCTTTCCCAAAAACCAGCTTGTGGTGTAACGAATCACAGCACAGTGATTGGACAAGAGGCAGGATTTATGATTTCTCCAATCACAAGCAGGGGGCGGGGATTGTGCTCCTTCAGGCTTTCCCGGCCAGGACAAGTACTGTCAGTGAGTAAAGCGGTGATATGGCGGCCTTTTTTGGGGGCATCACATTGGCCCAGATGTTGGCTGTATCAGTTTTATTCCGGGACATTGTATTGTCCTGGAATGAAGGTGCCCGGAAAAAGACCTGCAAAATGCGGGACATGTGGTCACCCTATGTTATAGGGAACGATGATCAGTGATGTCACACCTACAGCCACGCCCCCCTACAGTAAGAATCACTTCCTTAGGGCACACTTAACCCCTTAGCGCCCCCTAGTGGTTAACCCCTTCACTGCCATTGTCATTTTCACAGTAATCCGTGCATTTTTATAGCACATTTCGCTGTAAAAATGACAATGGTCCCAAAAATGTGTCAAAAGTGTGCGATGTGTCCGCCATAATGTTGCAGTCATGAAAAAAATCGCTGATCGCCGTCATTACTAGTAAAATAAAAATTATTAATAAAAATGCTATAAAACTATCCCCTATTTTGTAAACGCTATAACTTTTGCGTAAACCAATTCATAAACGCTTTTTGCGATTTTTTTTTTTTTTTTTTACCAGAAATAAGTAGAAGAATACGTATCCGATAAACTGAGGAAAAAAAAAAATGTTATATATTTTTGGGGGATATTAATTATAGCAAAAAGTAAAAAATATAGAATTTTTTTCAAAATTGTCGCTTTATGTTTGTTTATAGCGCACAAAATTAAAACCGCAAAGGTGATCAAATACCACCAAAAGAAAGCTCTATTTGTGGGGAAAAAAAGGACGCC